>JAJHSJ010000016.1:37059396-37167431 GCA_021015155.1 Magnolia officinalis
CCATGTGAAAAGGCCTAGCTATATGTCCTAGAGGGGGGGTGAATAGGACAATGCCAAATAAAACTTATAACAGCGGAATTAAAAAGAATATGATAGCCAAATTAAATCACAATGCAGGAAAGTGAAACAACCTCAAAATTTAGATCTTGAGAGGTTGATACAAATGTTGTTCTAAGGACAACCTTTCACCAAAAACCAGAGTTTATGGTAGGACAACCTTATTTCTAGAAAGATCTTTGTATCAAATCTCAAACCAAAGAGGAATAAAGAAATAAATACAAACTGAATTGAAATAAATTATAATCACAAATGTATTGTTCTAGGGACAGCCATACACCATAAAAATGGCAGGGCAACCTTGCTTGAACAACTTTTAAAAGAAATTGAATATCAAGCTGATAAAGGAATAGCAGAAAATAATTCTAAACTATTACAAAATTCTCACAATGCTTGAATTAAATGATTACAACATTCACCACCATACATACATCCCACAAAAGAATAATTAAAGATTAGAAGTATAAATCATTCAACCACAACACAAGGGATTATAGTGGTTCGCCTGTGTGTTCACCAACTGTTAAACAACAGCCACACAAAATGCTACTCCACTCCTAATATCCTCACACAGGGATATTAGCGTTCACTAACAAAATAGGTTTTCCCAGGTTCACCAAAAACCTTTACAATTGTGTCTTTGTCTGTGGGCTTACACAATTAAAAACCCCACTTCTGAGTTTTCCTGGCTCTCCTCAGATAACCAATACAACAAGATTTTTCTGGAAATCTTGAAAGAAACCAAAACAGAAAGGAATTTACAATTAAATGTAAAATACCTGATTATCTCCTTCGTTGTAGCAGCCCCGGTAGAACCAAGTTAGAGTATGATTGAATGTCCAAGTTCAATGTCCAGTACTCAATTACAATGGTTCTAATTCTAATAGATTTTAAATTAAACCAAGTAGGGCTTGCCTTAATTGATTTTGATTCCAAAGAAGGAATAACAATTCCTCTTATCAAATTAGATTGGAATAGCAGAAACAAAATCAATTAAATAAAGCTAAGGAAAGAGAATATTAAATAAGCACACTTAGCTTAGATGGAGCACAGAATTATCTCTCAGAAGTTCGACGAAGATTGGCTTGATGGATTAATTAATTCGATGATTTCTTCTGAGATTCGTGCTCTATTTATAGGTGAGCAGATCGCGTGTTCGACTGGTCTAGAGAGCTCTTCGACTAGTCGAAGCAATAACAGATATTTGAAAAATCAGGCGCGATAAGCTTTGACCGTTCTACGACTGGTCGAAGGACTCCTTCGACTGGTCGTAGGTCACCTTCGACTGGTCGAAGGTCTCCTTCGACTGGTCGAAGAACTTTAAATTCATCGCTGGACTTTGAGTCGAAGACTTTCGACTGGTCGAAGATGCAGTCGACACTGTTCCTTCGATTGGTCGAACAGATTCCTGGACTAGTCGAAGCCTAACAGAAATTATCCGATTTTGTAACAAACTTACGACTGATCGAGGAATTTCTTAGACTGGTCGAAGCAACTCTAGGACTAGTCGAAGAACAGACCAAACTTATGTAAAATAAACATTCGATTTATGTATCCAAAGTGACCTACTTCTAAGGTCAACCTAAGGTCAGTCAAACCTTAACCATGAAGTAAGGACATTGAAACATTAGGAACTAGTGACCTTGAAGTATGAGCCTTGAAGTCTTGATGTAGTTCAATCTTGAAATCTTGATGTAGCTCAATCTTGAAAGTGTCTTGAGTTCTTTATGAACTGCCTTGTACTCTTCTTGAAGTCTTGCAGCTTGAGTCATGTCTTGTGAGTAGTTATTGCATTCAAGTTTGATCTTTGTACTCGTGAGCTTTGCTTGTTGTGAGCTTAGCTTGTTCATGAATGTTGATCTTTGAGAGAGCTACACTTATGCAAGATATATAACAGTGATTTTGGCACCACAAATTTAACAACAAATAGGGATATTAAAATAGCACTTACAATCTCCCCCTTTGTCAAATTAGTTACAAAACACATAACCAAGATAAACATAAAATAAAACAACTGGTTAAAGAGATATGAACCAGTTCATATCAACTGGCTTACCTGCAAATCAATATTCAATATTCAACATTTAACATTCAACCAGTTTCATTCAACTAGTTCAAATATACTCCCCCTGAGTAACATAACCAATGCTACTCCTCTCACAATCATATCGTTAAGAATAAACCATTCTCCCCCTTTTTGTCACAATATGACAAAGGAAACAACAATAAAGGAGAACTAAATAAAGGGATATATGAGAGTAAACATCAGGAGTTATGATATTATAGCAAAACAGAGATAGAGATACTTAACATAGCTTCACATAGAATAAATATCCAGCATAAAACATAGATAATATCCTACTCAAACTCAGTCAACCAAGTGCTAAGTTAAAAAGTTATTACAAACCAGAAGGCTCATATAAACTAATCAGAACTAGAACCAGATGACGGAGCAGGAATAGAAGGATCAAGTTGGTGCATGCCTTTGTTCAATCGCCTAAGATATTTGCGCATGTACTTGAATTGTAAATCATGAGCAACAGACATGTTTTCCATCTTTACATTTATATTCTCAACTTTATCCTCTAATGCACTCAGACGAGTATCAACATCAGATGGTTCAAAATCTGGATCATTTGTCGAGTCAGAATCCAGTTCCTCAAAAATGTCATCCATATTAATGTCATCACCAGCTTCTTCATGACCACCACCACCACCACCACCTTATTCAGGAAGTAGATCCAACTTCATCTTATTGATATTAGTATTGTTGAAGATCAGATGATGGATTGGTGCCTCATCAACCGGCATATCGACTAACATGTGTGTAGCCAATACAGTCATTAAATAGGCAAAAGGAATGTCACTATGACCAGGATGGAGTCTAAACTGAAGAATGAAATGACAGATTAAGGATGGTAAACAAATCTGAGTACCTTTGGAGATAGCATGGATAACACGAACCATAAACGAGTCAAGTCAGTTTTATTACCCGAACGAGGATACAGATTAGACACAAAGATTTTGTGGAGAATTCTGTACTTGGGTAACAAATACCTTGCGGGAAGTGCATTCCCTTTTTGTGTCCATTGAACATCCATGTTGCACAAGTCTCTAGTGAGCATGCGTTTTTCAGACATTGAGGGTTTATCAGTTAAGTTATGGATAGGAATACCCTCATCATTCACAGGAATGTCCATAAGGGCTGAAATTAAATGACGATCAATGTCAAAAGGCCCTTCTCTAGTAGATATTTTAAAAGTTAAATTATCCTGTGAAAAAGCACTAATACATGTAAACATGGATTGGGCAATGGACCGGTATGCAGGCCCACCCCAATGTAATAAGTTAACCCAACCTACAGCTTCAAGCATAGGAAGGATGTCAAAAGGTGCAATATGATTAACATCAACAGGATGTTCAACAATAACATTACGTAATCTAATGTCCCTAACATAAGATGGATCATCATTGGTAACAAGAAGATGACGCTTAGTGATAATGGTCGATCTGGAGGAAGAAGAAGGACCACGGGAAGTAGTTTTTCTACCTCTAGAAGCCATTTGCAACAAGGATATCAAGGAATTAAGAAGTTGCAAAGGATTGAGAAGTGGGTTTACACAAAACAGATTTTTCAAAATCCAAACCCCAAATCTCAATGAAATCCAAAATACAAAGCTTAAAGCTTGAAAAGTAAACAATCTAGACACAAATCTGCAAGAAAAACGTGATTTGGAACACTAACCTTGAAGAACATGAAGATGGGTTCGACAAGTCGAAGCTCGGCTCCTTAGAGAGGAAAAACGAAGTGAGGAAGAAGCAAAGATCCCCAAATTTTAAGTGATTTTCGAGATCTACGACTGGTCGTGGATATCTACGACCGGTCGAAGGTCGACTGGTCGAGTATACTCACGACTGGTCGAAGAATGTCAAAAAATTCATATTTCTTGCAAATTATTCAAAAATTAGAATTCAATTAGCAAATATATACACTATGATACAAGTAGGCATAAATAATCATTTCAAAATGCACATGCCAAGATCAAATTTCATCTTTTGAACCTGCTTTTATCGAGAGGTTTTGTGAAAATGTCAGCTCGTTGATCTTCGGTAGGAATATATTCTAGAGATATAACTTTTTCTTCTACTAATTCCCTTATATAATGAAATCTAATGTCAATGTGCTTAGTACGAGAATGCTGAATGGATTTTTTGAAATATTTATTGCACTGGAATTATCACAATGTAATAACATAGAATCCTGTTTAATTCCATAATCACTTAGCATTCGTTGCATCCAAACTAGCTGTGTACATGCATTACCAGCTGCGATATACTCAGCTTCAGCTGTTGATAGTGATATAGAATTTTGTTTCTTACTAAACCAAGAAACTAAACAATTTCCAATGTAAAAGCAACCACCACTGGTTGATTTTCTATCATCTAGATTACCAGCCCAATCAGCATCTGAGTACCCAACAATTGGACACTAGTCTCATGAGGATACCAGAGACCAGATTTATAGTACTTGCAACATATCTAATAATCTGCTTAACAGCAATCAAGTGAGATTCTTTTGGATCAGATTGAAATCTTGCGCAAATACCAACACTTAAAGAAATATCAGGTCTACTAGCAGTTAAATATAACAAACTACTAATCATACTCCGATAAAGTTTTGAATCAATATTTTTACCATTATAATCTTTTGAGAGTTTCAGGGTAGTACTCATAGGAGTATCGAAATTCTTTCCATTCTCAAATCCAAATCTCTTGATTAGATTCAAGGCATACTTAGATTGAGAGATGAATATTCCTTCAGGTTGCTGCTTAACTTACAAACCAAGAAAATAAGTTAATTCCCCAACCATGCTTATTTCAAACCGTGATTTCATCAAGTCTGCAAACTCAGTAGTCAAGTTAGTACAAGTTGATCCATAGATGATATCATCAACATAAATCTGTACTATTAAGATATGATCATTATGTTTTTTAACAAGTAGAGTTTTATCAACAGATCCCATTTGAAAATTATGACTTAAAAGAAATTTCGTTAGTTTCTCATACCATGCCCTAGGTGCTTGTTTTAATCCATAAAGTGCCTTTTTAAGCCGATACACATAATCAGTATTTTTGGGATCTTCAAAACCCATTGGCTGTTCAACATAGACTTCTTCATGTAAATCGCCATTTAGAAAAGCTTTTCACATCCATCTGATAGATCTTTATCTTTCTAAAACATGCAATGGATATAAATAGTCTGATAGATTCAAGACGTGCTACTGGTGCAAAAGTTTCATCGAAATCAATCCCTTCAATTTGAGTATAACCTTGTACCACTAGTCTAGCCTTGTTTCTAATTATATTTCCACATTCGTCAGACTTATTTTTGAAAATCCATTTTGTTCCAATGATGTGTTTATCTTTAGGTCTTGGTACGAGATACCAAACATCATTTCTTACAAATTGATTAAGTTCTTCTTGCATTGCAACAATCCAGTTCTCATCAGCAAGAGCTTCTTTTACATTGGATGGTTCTATTTGGGATGTAAAACATACATAATTACATAAATCCTCAAGTTGTCTACGGGTGCGAACACTAGTGAGAGGGTTTCCAAGAATTTGAGTGGTTGGATGATCTTTAACAGTCCTCAATTCAGATTCAGTCTGATTTAATGAAGTATCGGGTTTATCAATGATTAGAACTTCATCATTATCTGAATTCGAGGTTGGCTTATTTAAGTGATCATCAATGACAACATTGATGGATTCTTGAATCACACCAATCCTTTTATTTAGAACCCTATAAGCACGATTGTTTAAGGAATATCTTAGAAAAATCCCTTCATCACTCTTTGTATCGAATTTTCCCAAATTTTCACGATCACGTAAAATATAGCATTTGCTGCCAAAAACTCGAAAGTATTTGACAGTAGGCTTTTTGTTGAACCATAATTCGTAAGCCGTTTTATATTTATCTTTGCTAGTATAAACTCGGTTAATAATATAGCAAGCTGTATTTACAGCTTCAGCCCAAAGATTTTTAGAGAGCTTCATGCTATTCAACATGACATTAGCCATTTCTTGAAGCACCCTATTCTTTCTTTCCACAATTCCATTTTGTTGTGGAGTTTTGGGAGCTGAGAATTCATGTAATATTCCTTGGTCGTACAGAACTTCTCAAAATTGCTATTCTCAAATTCAGATCCATGATCACTACGAATCTTACTGATTTGAGAAGATTTTTCAGTTTGAATCCTTTTGAAAACTTTTCTTACTTCTTCAAGGGTTTTAGATTTATCCCTTAAGAAGACTACCCAAGTGTATCTGGTAAAGTCATCAACTATTACCAGAATATACTTTTTACCACCACGACTTTTCGTTCTAGTAGGTCCAATTAGATCCATGTGAAGAAGTTCGAGTGGTTTTGATGTGGTATTTGAATTCACCTTTTTGTGTGAGTTCCTTGTTTGTTTGCCTATCTGGCATTCACCACATATTTTATCTAATTTCTGAAGTTTGGGTAAACCTCTTATAAGTTCTTGATTGCTCAATCTATATAAATTTCGATAATGACATGTCCAAGACGCTTGTGCCATAAATCAGTCTCGTCTGTATGAACCATGTAACATGTTTGATTAGATGAGCTGGATTCGCTAATAATATAGCAATTTTCAGACGTTCTACGTCCAGTTAATATTACAGAACCCTTATTGTTTAGTATCTCACAGCTTTGATTAGAGAACCGAACACTATGGTTATTATCACATATTTGAGATATACTAAGCAAGTTATGTTTTAAGCCTTCAACATATAAGACATTTTTAAACACAGGAAGATTAAAAAGTTGAACCGTACCTTGGCCTATAATCTTGCAGTTGCTACCATCACCAAATGTGACTGAACCATCAGTCATATCTTTCAGATCCGTGAATAAAGCTTTGTCACCTGTCATATGCCTGGAGCATCCACTGTCTAGGTACCACTTTGAATGACTTGTTGCTTTGAAAGCAGTGTGAGCAACCAAGCAGACAACTTTAGGAACCCATTTCAAAACAGTTTTGGGTTTAGGAACATAGTTGGTCTTCTTTTGTTTATAGTTGTAAGAATGACCTATAGAGTTAGATTTTAAGAGCTCCTTGAGTAAATCAACTATCTTTTCAGCTAGTGGATTTCGTTTATGATTAAAGTTAACATGGCTGCTTCTAGGTTTTTGAAAAGTTTTTGAATTTCTAGAAAAATCTTGATAAGTACTTTTCCCTTTTGAGTTTGAGGACTCTCCTTTAACATAGGAGGAGTATACTTTTGTTTAGGAGGTAGATTTTTATCGTAGCCCAACCCGGATAGATCGCCACATTTTCTTGATCCGGATAAAAGTTTTTCTAACTTTGGATCTCTTTGGGCATATTTCCATGTGTCTTTAGACTCAGAAGAGAAGATACTTCAGTTTTGAGTTTCTCAATTTCAGATTTCAAATCAATAATTAGGGAGTTCTTGAATTCCAAATCGCATTTTGATTTTCAAAACAATCTGAAATTTGTGATTTTTCTAAGACAAGTGATTCAAAACATTCTTTGAGTTTAGAAAACTTTTCTTTTTGAAGTTTAAGTTTGACAGCAATTTACAACTTTCCTTATATAGGGCATTATAAGCGTCTTGAAGATCATCTTCATTTTCACATTCACTACTCAGATTTTCTTCACTTGTTGAGTCATTATCTGAAAATGTGAATTTGGCTAGAGTCATAAGAGCTTTAACCTCATTGCCCAACTCAGTTTCAGAATCTTCTGATTCAGAAGAAGCTTCAGAATCAGATGATTCATCCCATGTAGCCAACATACCCTTCTTCTTGGGTTTGTCCTTTTTAGGACATCTATTTGCTAAGTGCCCATATTCTTGACAGTTGTAACATTGACTATCTTTCAAAGATTTTCGAGATTTGGGTCTAAACTTCTTTTTATCATTCGATTTTTGAAAATCAACCCTTTTCTTGCTTTTGAAAATCTTGTAAAATTTCTTAGCTAAAAGAGCCATATCATCTTCTGAATCAAAATTTTCTTCTGAATTATATTTAGAAGATTTTAGTGCGATAGATTTACCTTTAGGAGCTTTAAAGTTTAACTCGTAGGTTTGTAGAGAACCAACTAGTTCTTCTACCCTCATATCATCCGTATCACGAAGTTCCTGGATTGCGGTTACTTTAGAATTGAACCGTTCAGGAAGTGAGCGTAATATCTTTGCACACACTTTACTTTCTGGGATTTTATCGCCAAGACCCCACATTGAGTTTACAATGTCATTCAATCTAGTGTAAAAGTCCATAAACATTTCATTTTCCTCCATATGAATTTCTTCAAATCTGGTTGTGAGGAGTTGGACTTTAGATTTTTTGACAATTGTAGTACCCTCGTGTGTCATTTCTAATATATCCCAAGCTTGCTTTGCAGTATCACAGGAAATGATTCTTTTGAACTCATCCGGTGATAGTGCGCAAGTGATTGCATTTAGTGCTTTAGCATTTGCACTACTCTCACTTTTCTGAAGAGTGGTCCATTGGTAATATGGTGTGACTTTCATAGATTTTGAACCATCAACCCCAGTAACTTCCATGATAGGAGGTTTCCATTCAGTCACTGTGGCTTGCCACACATTTTCATCCATTGATTTGAGAAAAATCCTCATTCTGGCTTTCCAATAGGCATAGTTGGAGCCATCAAAGGGTGGAGGCCTTGTGACTGAAAGGCTATCAAAATTTGACATCTTAAATAGCTTAAATCGTTAGCTCATGAATTAAATCCAAGAATTAAAAAAGAGCCATTAGGCTCTGATACCATTTGAAAAGGCCTAGCTATATGTCCTAGACGGGGGATGAATAAGACAATGCCAAATAAAATTTATAACAGTGGAATTAAAAAGAATATGATAGCCAAATTAAATCACAATGCAAGAAAGTGAAACAACCTCAAAATTTAGATCTTGAGAGGTTGATACAAATGTTGTTCTAAGGACAACCTTTCACCAAAAACCAGAGTTTATGGTAGGACAACCTTATTTCTAGAAAGATCTTTGTATCAAATCTCAAACCAAAGAGGAATAAAGAAATAAATACAAACTGAATTGAAATAAATTGTAATCACAAATGTATTGTTCTAGGGACAGCCATACACCATAAAAATGGCAGGGCAACCTTGCTTGAACAACTTTTAAAAGAAATTGAATATCAAGCTGATAAAGGAATAGCAGAAAATAAATTCTAAACTAATACAAAATTCTGACAATGCTTGAATTAAATGATTACAACATTCACCACCATACATACATCCCACAAAAGAATAATTAAAGATTAGAAGTATAAATCATTCAACCACAACACAAGGGATTATAGTGGTTCGCCTGTGTGTTCACCAACTGTTAAACAACAGCCACACAAAATGCTACTCTACTCCTAATATCCTCACACAGGGGATATTAGCGTTCACTAACAAAATAGGTTTTTCCAGGTTCACCAAAAACCTTTACAATTGTGTCTTTGTCTGTGGGCTTACACAATTAAAAAAACCCCACTTCTGAGTTTTCCTGGCTCTCCTCAGATAACCAATACAACAAGATTTTTCTGGCAAATCTTGAAAGAAACCAAAACAGAAGAGAATTTACAATTAAATGTAAAATACCTGATTATCTCCTTCGTTGTAGCAGCCCGGTAGAACCAAGTTAGAGCAAATGATTGAATGTCCAAGTTCAATGTCTAGTACTCAATTACAATGGTTCTAATTCTAATAGATTTTAAATTAAACCAAGTAGGGCTTGCCTTAATTGATTTTGATTCCAAAGAAAGGGAATAACAATTCCTCTTATCAAATTAGATTGGAATAGCAGAAACAAAATCAATTAAATAAAGCTAAGGAAAGAGAATATTAAATAAGCACACTTAGGTTAGATGAAGCACAAAATTATCTCTCAGAAGTTCGACGAAGATTGGCTTGAATGAATTAATTAATTCGATGATTTCTTCTGAGATTCGTGCTCTATTTATAGGTGAGCAAATCGCGTGTTCGACTGGTCTAGAGAGCTCTTCGACTAGTCGAAGCAATAACAAATATTTGAAAAATCAGGCGCGATAAGCTTTGACCGTTCTACGACTGGTCGAAGGACTCCTTCGACTGGTTGTAGGTCACCTTCGACTGGTCGAAGAACTTAAAATTCATCGCTGGACTTTGAGTCGAAGACTTTCGACTGGTCGAAGATGCAGTCGACACTGTTCCTTCGACTGGTCGAACAGATTCCTGGACTAGTCGAAGCCTAACAGAAATTATCCGATTTTTGTAACAAACTTACGACTGATCGAGGAATTTCTTAGACTAGTTGAAGCAACTCTAGGACTAGTCGAAGAAGGCCTAGGACTAGTCGAAGAACAGACCAAACTTATGTAAAATAAACATTCGATTTATGTATCCGAAGTGACCTACTTCTAAGGTCAACCTAAGGTCAGTCAAACCTTAACCTTGAAGTAAGGACATTGAAACATTAGGAACTAGTGACCTTAAAGTATGAGCCTTGAAGTCTTGATGTAGTTCAATCTTGAAATCTTGATGTAGCTCAATCTTGAAAGTGTCTTGAGTTCTTTATGAACTGCCTTGTACTCTTCTTGAAGTCTTGCAGCTTGAGTCATGTCTTGTGAGTAGTTATTGCATTCAAGTTTGATCTTTGTACTCGTGAGCTTTGCTTGTTGTGAGCTTAGCTTGTTCATGAATGTTGATCTTTGAGAGAGCTTTACTTATGCAAGATATATAACAGTGATTTTGGCACTACAAATTTGACAACAAACAGGGATATAAAATATAGCACTTACAAATGGCCCCCCATACATCAGAATGCACATAATTAAGGATACTCTTACGAGCAGGCTTACTAGATTTAAAATACAACTTAGATTGTTTACCATATATACAATGCTCACATATATTGAGATATAAACTTTTAAAAATTGGAATTAAACAACGGTCAAAAAGCAAATTCATGTCCTAGTTACTCATGTGGCCCAGACATGCATGCCGCATATGTGCAGACGTGGAATCTGCTATAGCTGCTGCAACTCCACCCAACGAAGTGCTCCCGATCAATCTATAAAGGTTTCTGCTCCTATGTGCCTTCATAACAATAAGTGCCCCCTTTGAAACTTTAAGGACACAATCAAACTTGGTGAACTTGCACCCAAGCACCTTTAATGCTCCAACAGATACTAAACTTTTCCTCATGTTAGGAACATGTCTCACCTCAGTTAAGGTATGCTCCATGCCATCAAACATCTTGAACACGGATCCAACACGCACCACATTATAGGCATTGTCATTGCCCACAAATACCTGGCCACCATCACACTCTCTGTAACTGGTGAACCAACTTTGATGAGGAGTCATGTGATATGAAGCCCCAGTGTCCAAAATCCACTCATCCTTACGATCATGGTATAAGTGTCCGACCATAGACACTGACAACACATCCCTTCCACTCGTACCTTCATCAGACTCGGTGGTGTTGGCTTCGCTGGAAGAAGCCTCTGTGTTTTCTTTTGTTACCTTACGATTTTTACAATCCTTCTTCATGTGTCCAGATAACCCACAATTCCAGCACTTTAACTTTCCCTTGCCCTTGTCCTTGGATTTGGATCTCGATCGAGAAGATCCACTATCTCGCTCAAAATTTCACCTCTCGTAAAAAATGCATCAGTAGAGGCCCCAATGTTATCATTTTTCTTTCTCATCACCTTTCCTTGGAGAACTGCGATAATGATATCAACACTAAGAGACGTTTTACTAGTGCACAATGTGTCTTTGAAAGACTCATATGAAGGCGGGAGAGAATTCAACAAGATACATACCTGATCTTGCAAGAATGAAACCTTGACAATCTAGGACCTAATTGTACTTAGCAAACAATTGGACTAAGTCCTCCTTCATTAATTAACCAATAGAATGAATTTAAACATCAAGTTTCTAGTGTGCTTAATGGTTCCTAACTCACATTTCCATATAAGTTATCTTTCATTTTATAATGTTAGCCATGTTCATTACCTCAGAATGGGTCAACACAAGTTATTGATTCCGAACCCATTTCCTTTTTCACTTATTTTTCAGCTTCTCAATTTTAAATTGATGCTTTTCGCATTATTTCATTCTTTTCCTTCTTTTCATAAGTCTTTTCATCAATCTTGTTATTTTCTAGCCAGTTCTTTCTTTCTTTTTCATTATTTTTAAGGTAGATAAGGATATCCAGACTGGGTTCCTAGCACTTTTTAGTAATACACTTGCTAAAATCAGAAATTCAAGTGTTTTTCACAGAATATGAGTTAAGTGTGGATTGTGAACTAGACCTAATTAATGTTTAAACCTTCTATCAATCAATTCATTAGAAGAACGTATCCAATGGTTTACTTATTTAATCAAATTCTATTTTTTAAAAAAAAAAAATTTCATTCTAAATATTATTATAATACTAAAAACATATTCAGTTACACAAAATATTAGCCCTAAAAAAGAGTTTTGAAACTAAAAATTTTGAAAAATGTCAAAGATTTCTGCTCAACGACCAGAAAAACATTGATTAGTTTACCTAATCTCACCACCAACCTAAAATCTACATTATCCTCAATGTAAAAGATATAAGCAATCAAATCGACATGGGACAATAAAATAAAATCAAAGAAGAGTAATTAGAAGGATAGTACCTGAAGAAGATAATTAAATGGTTTGATGTCTTTTATCATTTAAAGGGACTAAAACCAAAACAAACTAACTTAATCTTAATCATATGAAAATAGTAAATTTCTAATTCTAACTATCAATCATCATGATGCATCGGTTCTTCCGCTAGCAAGTATCTCAACAAAATTCTTAGTAAGCTTTGCAACAAGATCATCCAAAAATCTACTTTGAAGTAAGTTTGGATGTCCTGGACTATTATCATCCGGAGAAATCTATGCACTTCATCAAATAATTTTTTTTCTTATTATCATTAGGCGTCTCAAGAATGTATGATTCACTTGTGGCAGCAAAATTTTCAATATTAATATACCATAGTGAATAAGAGACTACAAATAGTTGAATATCAGAGAACTTTTTAATAAACGTAGTCTCCATAGAATCTGAAGTATTAAACTTTAGTTTAGAATTCAGCTCCTCCACTGTAATTGTAAAAATTTAGTATTGGTAAATGGAGGGTTTTCAACACGATTATCTTCCCGACCAGTGTCAGGCACCGAGACACAATCCCGCAAGGTAATTATCACTATGTCTCCAATCATGGGATCGTTTGAATCTTCAAAGTATGCCAAGCAGGCTTCTAGAGGTTCAGGAGTTTCTGTTGAAAGAGGCTCATCATCTTCTAATATATCAATCAAGTTTACCTCATGAATCACATCCTCATCCTCTTATGGTATGTGCAAATTAAATATATTTAGTTTTAAAGTCATATTCCCAAAATATATTTTCATGATCCCATTCTAACAATTGATTATGACATTAGCAATGGCCAGGAATGGTCGGCTTAATATGACAAGGATATGAGTACTCGCATTTATAACCGGGTGTGTATCCTAGATAATGAAATCTTCAAGGTAGTAGAATCTATCAACTTGGAGAAACACATCCTCTACTACACCTCTCGGTATCCTAGTTGAGCGATCGACCAATTGTAATGTTGTGTTAGCGGGTTTCAAGTCACCAAGGCCCAATTGCTTATATACCAAGAATGGTATCAGATTGACACTTGCCCCAAGGTCTAAAATTGCTTTATCAACCAGACAGTTTCTTATGATGCATGATCGTAGGACTTGTATGATCCTTATATTTTGGGGGAGTGTTTTGATTTATGATGGCACTCATCTGTTCAGTCAAGGAGGCTTTCTTATGTACTTTCAACTTGCGCTTTACTGTACATAGATCCTTTAAGAATTTGGCATATGATAAGAATTGTTTAATCATATCCAACAAGGGGATGTTGATCCTAATTTGTTGGAAAACCTTTAAAATATCCTGATTTTCACTTGGTAATTTTGATGTAGTGAGACGTTGGGGAAACGGTGCCACATGTTTGTATTCCTGGATTGGCTCTTGGTCATGTGAAACACTGTTAGATTCACCAACATCCTTTGAGTCCTTGGACTCAGGTTTCTCAACCTTCTTAGGAATCTCATTGTCAATCTCTTTTCCACTTCTCAAAGCAGTGATAGATTTAATGTGTTCCACATGTAGAGTTGAAGAGTTGGGATTAGTAATCATGAATTGTCCCTTAGGATTAGGTTGGGGTTGGGCCAGAAAGGTCCATTTCTCCCTTACCTTTAGTTGTGTCTCAATTCTTACAACCGAAGTTCTGAGTTCATTTATGACTTGTTGTTGCCCTTGAATGAATGCATTCAATGTATCCTCAAGAGTTCTCCTAGATGAGGGTCCACTAGATGGCTCTTGGGGATTATTGATTGCATTTATAGGTGGTTTATTCCTCCAACTAAATTTAGATGGTTCCGCTAATCAAGAGTGTACGTGTTGGAATTTGGTGCACCGAAGGGGCGTTAATATGCGTTTGTAACATTTGCTTGAGCATGGAACACTTCTTGGAATGTGGGGATTGTAGGACAATCTTTTGTTAAGTGTACATCGCTTTAACAAATACCACATACGATTTCAACAACCGCTTTGGGTTGGATCGCCTCCTTCCCAGATTCCAAAGCCTCAATTTTTCTTATGAGATCTACCAACCTTACGCTAACATTTTCATCCTCTTTGAGCACATGTACTCCTCTCTCTCTCTTGGCACTACCTTGGGATTATTAGCTTGATTAGCTGTATTCCATGATTGGGTGTTTTTGGCTAGCATGTGTAGGTAATCCTAAGCATCTTCTGGTTCCTTGGTCATAAATTTGCCATTACACATCATCTGTACGAATTGGCGCATATTTGAATTCATTCGGTCGTAGAAAAAATTAATCATCTACTAAATCTCGTAGCCATGGTATGGGCAAGTGAGAAATAAGTCATTGAACCGTTCCAAAACTGGAAGAAAGTTTCATCTCCTTTTTGAGAGAAGTTCATTATGTCACATCTTAGAGTGTTGGTTTTATGATTCGGGAAGAACTTTTTTAAAAACTCTCGGTTCATCTTCGCCCATGTACCAATGGATCTGAGTCTTAAAGAGTGAAGCCATAATTTTTCCTTCTCCTTTAGAGAGAATGAAAATAATTTTAGTCTAATCACATCAGGAGGAATATTTTTAAAATGTATGGTGGTGACAATCTCTTCGAATTCCCTTATGTGCAAATATGGAATTTTCTGAATCAAGTCCATGGAATCTAAGGAGTAATTGGATCATCCCAGGTTTGAAGTTCAAGTTTCCAACATTGGTTAGGAAAATCATGCAAGAAGGTGTACTTGTTCTCACCGGCTGTAGATAATCATGTAAGGTTCGAACCGGTGGAACTCAGTGTACCTCATTCTCATAACGCATTGGCTTAATAGAGGGTGTGTTTTGCATCAGATTCTCATCAAAGTGTTGTTCCGTTTCTGCCATAGTTCCAAATGGTAATTCAGGCATATCTAGATGTTTCCTAACTCATCGATGGTTCGTGAGCCCGTCAACGAAACCTCATTCACTCAAAAGCCTTGATGTATGGTCCCTTACCCACTTGGGCATGAACAACACGAAACTCTAATTCTAACCCTAAGTCCAAAGTTTTACAACAATTGTGAAAATAACTAGAGGGAGAGAGGAATGATGTTACCCGTAGGGAAGAACTCAAACTAGAATTAAGAATACTGGAAAATCAAGACAAGTGAACAATGTTAGCAATGTTAGTACATCTAAAAAAAATTCAAATTCTGAAATTTAGAAAACTCTAGAAATCCTAGGTTAGAGAAATTTAGAAAAATAGAAAAATCTGACCTAAAACAAAAATCAAACCTAGAACATCTAAACTTAATAGTGTTCAACACCACTCCTCGGCAACGACGCCAAAAACTAGTTCACGAACCCCAAGTGCAGGGTTGTGAAGTAGTAATAATTCAGTGAGAGTGAGGTTGAATCCATTGGGAATGGAGAACACTATCTAGAATTAATCTAAGTCTAATTATTTGTTTGGGTTTTTAATTCAGCTAATGAGTTAAAAGTAAAAGCAAATAAATAAATACTAGGGATCCAAGAATCCACTTATTGCAATCCCAATATCAATTTACCGATTTAATGTATATCATAACTGGAATCGAAGTCCTATCCTATCTAATCGAAAGATAATTCAGTTAAACTATTCATAACCATTAATACGAAGATGATTTCAATTGGTTAATTCTCTCTTGAAGCATCCAAACACCAATTCCAGGAAATCAAAAGCATCTAAAGCACCCATATGTGACATTAGATCAATCAATTATACAGATTGAATCCTTCTTTAATTTAGGCTAAACAATTGTTAAATCAAAACATTCACTGTACTCATAGTGCACAATAAATCCAGATATAAACAACTTAAAGACTTAAAGTAAATTCAAACCAAATCAATCTAACATCATCATTCAAATTAATGTTATTGAATTCGATAAACTAAATACTAATATTAATTACAAGTTTCATCCCTTAGCCTTAGCTAAGAGATTAGCCAACCATAAAAATGATTAAACTAAAATTCAAATAAAAAAGCATAAAGGAAAACTAAAATGGAAGGATTGAAGAGGAGGGAGGACTCCTTAAAGCTCCACTACTCCTTGCTTTCCTCTTTCTCCCCTAATTCGTGTCTAGAAGAACTCTGAAAACCCCTTTATATTGGCTTTGATCAGACCGACTTTGAAACTGACTTCAATTTATGCAGCTATCGCAGCCTTGATGGCATCGAAGTTCAATCGACGAGTTCGATTCGAATTTGGAAACAGTGCCGCAATGAACTTTTCACACCTGTGCAAGTCCTCGATGACATTGTCCAACCTTCGATGGTATTGAACTATCTTTGATGTCATCGAAAATGTCTTCGATGGGATCGAAGAATGCTTAAAACTATCTAGGGATTAAATCCCATAATTCATGATTTTTCAATGTCATCGAACTGGCTTCGATGGCATCAAGCGTTCCTTCGATGGGATCGAACCCTCCCTCAATGACATCGAAGATTGCACCCATATGTCCAGCAATCAAACTTGATTTTCTCTAATTTTTCCGATGGGATCGAGCTTCCTTCGATGTCACTGACACTTACTTCGATGGCATCGAAGTAGTGTTCAATGACATCGAACAATCAAGTTTAATAATTCTGATTTTCTACACTTTGTAACTTCAATTTTCTTCCTTCTACACTTGATTTTCTTAGATCTTGGACTCTTGAAATCTTTAATCTTGATATTCAAAGTTCAATTCCTCCACTTGCTACTTCTTTGAGCATCAAATCCAAGCTTTAAGCAGCCTTTTTCTCCTTAGCTCTCGAAATTACCTTGCAAGAGAAAACATATATAAATAGATCAATTAAGCACTATCATATTCATAAAACCAAGGTATAACTAGGGGGAGATATGCAATATTTCACACTCAACAGATCTTCATCCTTCACCGTTTCCTCTACATTCAACAATTTTCAAATCATCTTATTAAAGTTGCTAATGTGGGCATCAACATTTCCTCCCTCTGCCATCTTTAGATTGAACAACTGCGACTTCAAGTATATGCGATTTTCAAGGGATTTCTTTGCATAAATATCCTATAACTTTGCCCATAAAGTTGCTGCGGTTTTCTCTCTCACGACATTGTAGAGAACCTTATTCGTTAGGCACAATTGGATGGAAACTCTCGCTTTTTTATCCAACTTGTTCCAATATTCATCATCTTCCAAAGTTTTTGGTCGTTTCTCAAGGACCTCGTCCAATCCTTGCTGAACTAATAGGCCAATCATCTTGACATTCCATAACTCAAAAATAATTTTCCTAGAGTACTTATCAACATCGAACTTAGGATTGGAAGTCATTAATACTCTACTTTCATATTCAACTTGTGCCACAACGTTTGCTTTGATACCACTTGATGGGATACTGCAGAAGCACATAAAGATGAATCAAGCCAAGTAATCAAATAGCAACAATCAAGCACAATCACAAAGTTTCCAAATTTTACGTGGAAAATCCCTTTCGGGAAAAAACCACAGCACAAAGCGATAGTAATGCAATATGAAAGCAAAAATTATAAGAGATAGAGAGAATACCCAATTCGAACAAGCCTTAATCTCCCCTCACAAGCCCTTAAAAACCCTAGGAATGAATTAGAAAGCTCTGAGATATAACTCAATCCCGATCAGAAACAAATCCCGCAGATACGCAAATCTGCATAACTCTGTGCAATCTGTTTGATGGGACATCGATGACATTGACAAACTGCCGATGACATCAAACCCACTTCAATGGCATCCAACTAAAACCAAAACATTTCAGCGATAAATCATAAATTTCTCGAATTTTTCCAATGGCATCCAACGTGACTTCGATATCATCAAAACTAACTTCGTTAGCATCTAACAGCCTTAGATGCATCCAGCAGGAAACCAAAGTGTCCAACGACGATAATGAGACCATTCAATTGTGGATGGATCATAGCCCGAATGTTGATTGAATGATCCTAACAGTCCATCTGGTAGCCTTCAGATGCGTGCTGATTGTTCGAGCAGTTTTATTTTCAGTCTACTCTCCATTGACGAGAACGGATTGGCCACTGCCCCTGCCACCATCTCGGTGGCTGGTGGTCGGTGCTCTGTGGGCCCCACCATGATGTATGTGTTTCATCCATTCCGTTCATCCATTTTTACAGATAATTTTAGGGCTTGATGCCAAAAATGAGAGGGATATAAATCACAGGTGGACCACACCACATGAAAACAATAGTGATTGGATATCCACCATTAAAATCCTCCTAAGGCCCAGTGTACTGTTATTTGACATCAAATCTGTTGATTAGGTCATAAAGACCCAGATGAAGGGAAAAAACAAAGATCAGCTTGATCTAGAACTTTTATGGCCCCCAAAGTTTTTAATGGTCGACGTTCATTCAACACTGTTTCCTATAATGTGGTCCACTTGAGATTGGGATATCACTCATTTTTGGTCTCATAACATAAAATGATCTAGAAAAGTAGATTGACGGCATGGATGAAACACATACATCATGGTGGGTCCCATAGAGCACCGACCACCAGCCATTGGCTGGTGGCAGGGGGAGTAGCCAATCCGTTTCCTCCATTGACAGCAACATCGTGATTTGAACGGTCTGGATTGAAAGTACTCGATGCCGTGTTCAGTGGGTGGCTTGTCACACTTTAGTAAATTAGTGACAAACGCACATGTATTCCATTTATGAATAGGGATGCTTGTGATCATGTTTCCATTTTTTATTTTATTTTTTATTTTTCCCTTTTTTGTTTCTTTTTTTGTAAAATTTTATTCTTCACATCTTAGTTCTCTCGGGTTCGCTGTAAGTCACACGCATGAAGGAACCAACATGGTGCACGTGTGTGATCAGAGCTTTCCATCAAGCGAACCACATCGTCTGTCTTCAAAGCCATGCCATTTCATTCCTCAGATGGGCTATATCATACAAAACAAACGGACGGCTATAAAACAATTGTTATAACCATCCTTTTATTCTGAGGAATGTAAGGGCCTGATTTTCTAATGAACAAGGTTTAATCATTATGTCCCACCACCAGATGGAGAGCTGATCACATAAACGTCTGCCATATTGCCACATGTGCTGCTGCCGAGATAAGCCAGGAACCACACGCATGCAGGCATATCAAACCATTTCATCCCGAGAATACACTGTACAGTGCAAGCTGTGGTCTGCCTGTGTGTGGTACATGTGAATGTGCATGAGATGGCATGAAACACGATGTGTTAGACACTGACAGTGAATTTTCAACCGCAGACGCGGCTTAATTAGTTGTAAACGGACCAAACATACCGATGAGAATGTTTGATGAACAATATATCCAAAAAGTAGAAAAGCATATTTGGTTTTCACCGTTGGAATTATTTATATCTCCAAAGTCTAGTAGGTCAGGCCAACCTTTTATGTGTGATCATTAATTGGGCCACACCTTTGATGTGGGTCGTCCATCATGCATGTAGGGCCCACCTTTGTGTGGGCCATTCATCATTAGGCCCCGATCTTTAATGTGCACAGTTCATCATGTGGGGCCCACCATCAATGGTATTGCTCATCATGCGGGCCCCATCTTCAAGATCCATTGGCCATCATGTGGAGGCTATCTTTGATGTGAACCGTCCATCATGTGGGCATACATCTGATGTGAGCCATCCATCATGCAGGACTCGCCTTGGATATAAGCCACTCATCATTAGGCTGACCTTAATATGCATTGTCCATCAGTTGGGACCCACCTTAATGTGGATCATCCATCATGTGGAGCACACAATTATTAATTGTCCATCATGTGCAGCCCACCACCTTTGATGTGGGTTGCCCATCAAGTGGGCCCCACCTTTAATGTGGGTTGCCCATTATGCGGGGCTTGCCTTGGATGTGGGTCATTCACTATTAAGAGCGGACATTTGATGTGGATTGTCCATCCTGTGGGGCCACCTCGATAAGAGCCCATCATCATGTGGGGCCCACTAGATCATTTACCTATTCAGTAGATGATTTCCACTCATGGAAACTTAGGAGTTCATGGCCAAGGAGAGCATATTTCCTTAAATAATTTTTTAAATTAATGTGTCATCACCAAAGTCAAGGAAATAAATTATTTTTGGAACTTGAAAAGTAATTGGAAAAAAAAAAAAAACCCTTATAAAAATAAGTTACTTTTTTTTCTAAAAAATTACTTATTTAAGCTTAATAGCCAAACTAACTTTAAAAGAAAAAAAAAAAAAAAAAAAAAAAAAAAACTTATTAACTTGCCTAAGTTAAAAAAGAAGAAGCTATTATTTGCTATATAGTATCCAAACCAGCCCAAAGTAATCTAAATAGCCTAGGTCGCTAGACCAATTGCATACAGAGCATGATAAAAAAAATTACACTCAGAAGGTGACAGTATCCATCTTATCTTGGCCTTGAAATTTGGACTAGTCACTAATGTATTTTTAATCATAGCTGTTGAGGTCAAGATCTGGCCCACCCTCCATTTAATGCCGTGAACCTTCGACGAACCCTGGTCCTACACAAAATGGTGAGTAAAGGAGACCTTGGCTTAGCCGGGGGACCCTCTGATGCCTAAGTCAGGCGAGGGAATCTGGGTCTAAGTTGAATGTAGAGAGAGGGTGCGAGATATTGTGTACCTGTAGCAATGGGATCCCCTGGTATTTATACCTGTGGGTTGAACGATCCACGTCCATTAATCTCGGCATGATTTGCTCAATCAGCAAGATATTGTGATCATGGAGATATTATCCATAATCTTTGGGTCGTGCGGCGTATCGTGTCTTAAGGGCACGTATCCTTGGGCGAAATCTTCGGTTACATCCGTATTTAGGTTAGTCTCCAGGCTCGGCACATGGAGTATCCTCACTCGGGCTCGGCCTCAGCCACGGCATACAGAATATCCGCACTCGGGCTCGGCCTCAAACTGTGTAATCTCGAGACCGAGCACTAGTAGTCGGAGTTTGTCAGTAGATCACCGAAGTCGGAGTTCGCTGAATGAAGTTGAGGACGAGGATCAAAGCTCGGCTCAAACATCCTTCTCCGGATGAGGACGAGGGTTCGGATCGGCCAATCAGGATTGTAGTTCCGAGTCGTGATTCATTAGTGGAGAGCTTGAGCTAACTTACGGTCGTAACTTAGGGGTCGGCTAATATTTGACGTGGTATCCTCCTTCCGAGGCCTTGTTAACTTATTCGAGTAGCTTAGGCCGACCCCGATTATCCTTGTTCAAATTTCCCCATAACACAAGCCCCCTACTCTCTTGGTCCAAGTTTGGACTTAGAGAGTAAACGCCTCGAGAAATGAAACGACGTTTCCATGCCTCTGCCCATGATGATGATTGGGATGATTGGGGCGCAATTAATGCATACATACACCTCAGATCCTGCATGTTGTACGGCAGTCGCAACCCTTCGGCTTTTATCCTTTTGGCGAACGACGCGTGGTGATGGCTACGATTCACAATCGGCGGAGTGAAGGAGACAGCGTCACGTGTATGCAGAGGGGCGAGGAGCCGCCTACATCATTAATAACATTAAATGCCAAGAGGGCTCCGACATTGAAGCATGGGTTCAGACGTATAGTTCTCTTCCGCATGTCCCTTGGTGCCAATACCGAGTCGCCTTGGCTTCGGGAACAGACATTTGTAATGATGACACCGAGTAATGGGGCGGTTATATAAACCCCTCCCGTTCTCACTCTTACACTTCTCGCACACTTACTTCTCATTTTCTTTGTTCTTTCCTTCCGAATCGTCATCTGCTGAAAATCGCCCTTAGCCGGAAATCGCCCTCTATCGAAAAGAGGATTTTCATCGCTTGATAAAGGGTTTCTAACCATCGGAGAAGAGATTCTTCTCAGAGGAAGCTGTCGGAGTTAGGAAAATTTCTGCCGAAGGAGATCGCCTATAACGCTGTGAGTCTTCCACCACGAGATTCTTCTCAGAGAAAGCCGTCGGAGTTGGGAAAATTTTTACCGGAGGAGATTTGCCGGAGGAGATCGCCTGTAACGCTGTGAGTCTTCCACCACTTTAACGCCTTTTTCCTTACATCATGTCAAGCAATTCTGACGAAGCGAAAGAGGTCCGAGGAGCTGGTTTAGAATTTGAACCAGAGACTACCGCCTCAAGACCTAGAGAGTCTGAAGGCCCTTTTGAGGCCATACCCCTTGGTACTTCGGCCCCGGCCCAAAGAACCACGAGTCAGATGGCCAAAAGTCGTAGCAAGAGGCCAAAGAAGGTTCTCAAAGATCCTGTAGGGTGGTCGAAGGCAAGCCCCTCGGGAAGCAGGTCGAAACCGTTAGTCCCTAGGGGTCGATCCTGTCGACTCCCAGATGGCCCAGCTCCACGAAGATTATCAAATTCCTGACTCAGTGCACATTCGAGCCCCTGCCCCCACGGACCAATCAGGCTCTCCAGCCAAGGGGGAGATCGCTATCTTCATCTATGTCGTTCAATGCGGGCTTCAATTCCCCATCCATCCATTCTTGCGCAAGCTGACTGCATAGTTGAGAATAGTGCTGGGGCAGCTGGTTCCGAACTCCTGGAGGATCTTCGCCTCCACCTTTATTCTCTGGCAATGGGTGGGGAATCAGAGGCTGATGCTAAACTAGTTCATGTTTTTATACATGGTCAAATACGATAGGTCGTATAAGGCCTGGTGGTACTTCTCGGCTAGGCCTCCATGTGTCCCGAGTCTAGTAACCAAACTTTCCTCTTCTAACAAAGACTGAAAAGGGAAGTGGTTTTGGGCCTCGGGGGAATGGGAGGCCCCTGCCTCTGAATTGCGCGGACTGCGGGTCAGAGTCCCTACCAAGTTTTCCAACCCAGGTCAGACACTTCTTTTTAGTTGCACTGCATGTCTGATTCATCCTTCTATGTTTTAAATCATTCTCTGCTTCTGTTTACAGCTCAGCCGAAGGGGCCCCCCGACCTCTCTGTTTTTCAGAAGCGGCAGCTCGACCGAGTCAGAGTGCTCCCTAAGGGCCAGCGCGTCTAGTTTGAACTCATCAGCCAAGAGAACTTGGTGTCGTCTGGCTTCTATAGAGTCCAGCCTACTCTCTTTGCTTTGGGTAAGAGGGAGTAGGGATCTTCGGACATTGGTTTGCTGACATTTAGTAGATTTTACTTAGGCTAATTCCCTCGTTTGAGCAGGAATGGAAGCAGGTGGCTCGAAGAGGTGGAGGCCACTTGTGTCGCGCCCTCTGATGGATGTTGTCCTCTCTTCCGAACCGAGGACGAAAGTGACATTGAAGAAGAGGAAGACTTCTGAGGCCGAGGCTGTTCTGACTACAGCCATGACCTCAACCGAAGCTGCGCCTGTCACGGCCCCAGCCGGAGCCGTGCATTTCGCAGTCCCCTCCGAGGTCGTTCCTGCCATTGCTCCGACCCCTAGTCCTGAAGCACGAGCTTCCGAGGCCCCTGTCGGAGTCGAGCTTATCATCATCTCATCGCCTTCTGCAGAGGAGTAAGCCCCCGAGGCTCTGCCTTCAGCGGTTGCAGGTCCTCCTAGGGCAGGGAGAGAGGTAGTAGGGGAGACTCCTAGTACGACCGCCCCTGTACGATCCGTAGCCCACCATGCTGTCACGCCCTAAACCTGAAAATCGGGCTCACAAAATTTTCGATTGCTGAATTCGGTGCCGACAGCCTCCATAGTACCCCATTCCTGGCTCTCAGTGCCCATACGTCAGATTCCGATCCTGGGATCCTACAAGGACGATTTTCCAACGTACATTTGTCTCATAAGAAGCATAACCACAAGTTTACCCAAATCACAAAGGCAACATCACTAATATAATCATTTGAATATAATGCTGAAAGGGAAAATACATATGTCAAAACTTAAAGCTCCAGAAGACCGCTGCACGCTCCAAGCTCAACGCTGCTATAACTTAACGCCACCTGCACGCATTTATCGTGCATAAGCTTATAGAAAGCTTAGAGGGTGGTGTAAGTGTGTGAGTAGAATATGCGTGCTCAGAATGTAGTATTAAAGTAAACGGAAATACTGGTAAGTCCACGAACCATACAATATCAGAGTAAGTAGAAATACTGACAAGTCCATAAAATATCATCAACCTCATCTAGGATACGCGATGAAAAGACACAGCAAGCCAATGTCATATACTAAGAAAGTAATGTAAGTCGGGTATGTAATGCGGAAACATAATGATCCAAATATTAAATACCGAGGATGCAATACAATATGCAATTCGGAAGAGCTATGAATACCATTAGCCTCATCTAGGTTATATAAATGCAGAAACATAGCAACTCAAAATGCCATATGCCGCGGATATAATGCAATATGTGGTATGTGGTGCGTACGAAATGACTAAGCTGCAATGTGAAGTCGGGGTGATAGTACGTGGTATCGCATGCTATAGGGTTTATCATAAAGGACTTTTATCCAAACCAGTCCCATACCTAAATTTGGATAGATAGACACGATGTGATAAACTCCTGATCTTAGGTTAGTCACGCACCCCAACTGAAATCCTGGACATTGCAAAGGTACACACGATGACTTGATTGCGTACCACCAGCCCAAGTGGATAGTGAATGAATGAATGAGTATAATGCTGAGTATGTAACTCCTGCTCCACAAATCAGTACTGTACATTATTGGGATCATCACCGGGGTCTAGTACACTCTACACCAGCTTGCCGTCCCATCAAGCACACAACTGGGTAAGTGGAAGACACCTCACTATCCGCCTACCAATATCGGCCCGGCTCGTCGATAGCGGATCCATTTACAAGCTGGTTAGACTCAGCCTAACATTGCTTACTCCCTCAGGCGGGTAAGGCCACACCCCTTCCCAACCGATCACGACATAGTGGGAGTCGCGGCCTCCTGGTATTCGGCACTTGGGCGCTCATATATCTACTCGGTCTTGACGTTGGGGCGTCCTCTGGTGCCAAGAGGGTTTAAGGATTTTCACTCAAGGCCATCTATGACGGCTCAATGCTAGTAACAGATTTTCAGTGTCCCATCTGGCCATCTACTACATGACTGTGGAGGCTACGGCCTTGATATCACTAGGGCGTACAGTAATCATCATAACACAATGTGAGATGCACGAGTCACGCAGTTCAATCATGCATTAATCCTGTGCATAACGTGCGCTCATGTGGGATAACTCCGCCTATCAGGGAGTCCCATAAACTACCTGCACTATGGCATATGCAATGGTCAATCGCATCTCATAACAAACATGCAGATGATGCATATGAGCATGTATCATTATACTATGCTGTCACATACTCATAATCGGTATCAATAATCGACCTCGATAATCGGCATCGACAATCGGCCTCAGCAATGTGGACATTTAAATTACATTGCCCCCAAGGAGTGGCCCACATAGAGCCTAACGTATAGTGGACCCATGGCCTTACAAAGGGCCTAATATACAACACCATGGGCCTCACTCAAGGGCTTAATACGCATCACGATGGGCCCCTCCCACGGGCCTAATATACATCACAATGGGCTCCATCGCCTGACCCTCAAATGCATCACAATGTGCCTCATCACATAGGCTTCATATACACCACATTGGGCCTTAAACACTGGCTGAATACACATTACAATGGGCCTCAAATACGGGCCACATATACATCACATTAGGCCTCAAACACGAGCCGAATACACATCACAATGGGCCTCAAATACAGGCCACATGTATATCACATTGTGCCTCGATAATCGGCCTCAATATTCGGCCTTGATAATCAACCTATACAATCGGCCTCAACAATCGGAATCGGTCTTGAGAATCGGCCTATACAATCGGCCTCAACAATCAAAATCGGTCTCGATAATCATAATCGGCCTCGACAATCAGGATCGGCCTCGATTATCATAATCGGCCTCGACAATTAGGATCGGCCTCGATAATCATAATCGAACTCGACAATCAGGATCGACCTCGATAATCATAACCAGCCTCGATGATCGGCCTCAACAATCGGAATCTGCCTCGACAATCGGAATCAACCTCGACAATTGAAATTGGCCTCGACAATTGGAATCGGCCTCCACTCAAGGCGGGGTCCATGGATGGACGACCGATGATGAATCAAGCAATATCAATGGGGCCCAATCGTTTGGGTTAACCCACTAAGAATGATGAGAATGGGCGCAACAAGGCTTAAGGGAAGGTCACAATGTGGACGTTCAACAATTATTGCCTATCAATGTGGACCTTTAACCAACATTGCTCCCAAGGAATGACGCACATAGGGTCAAACGTATAATGGGCCCACGGCCTCACACAAGGGCCTAATATACATAATCATGGGCCTCACTTATGGGGCATATACAAATCACATTGGGCCTTACTCGAATGGGTCGCAATACATCATGTTGGGCCTCCATAAGTACAACAAGTTGGGCCTCTTACAAGGGCCTCATATATCACATTGGGCCTTATCAAATGAGCTCCAAGTACATCACATCGGGCCTCACCAAATGGGCCCCAAATATATCCGATGGGCCATATCAAATGGACCAAGTCGAATGGGCCGAATCAAATGGGCCATATCAAATGGGCCGTATCAAATGGGCCAAGTTAAATGAGCCGAATCAAATGGGCCAAATCAAATGGGCCAAGTCAAATGGGCTGAATCAAATGGGCCATATCAAATGGGCCGAATCAAATGGGCCGAATCAAATGAGCTAAATCAAATGGGCTGAATCAATTGGGCCGTATCAAATGGGTCGTATCAAATGGGCCAAGTCAAATGAGCCGAATCAAATGGGTTGTATGAAATGGGACGTATTAAATGAGCCCAAACTAACTACACCATTCATCTATTGTTAGAGATCATTTTAGAGCAATATCATAAAAAAAAATATATAATTTGAATCATATCCAAAGGATCATCTGGACCATACCACACCTAACAGTGGTGATAATAATTCCCACTACTAAAATTCCAGTGGGCCCACCATAGGGTTTATTTGCCATCCAGTCTGTTCATAAGGTCACAAAGACCTGGATTTAGAGGAAAAACAAATATCATATTGGTCCAAAGCTTTGTAACCTAAGGGGTTTCAATGGTGGACGTTCAAACCCACTGTTTTCTGTAGTGTGGTCCACCTGATAACTGGATCTGTCTTATTTTTAGTCTCAAGCCTAGAGATGGACTTGCCAAAAAGGATGGGCAGTTTAGATGGAATAAATAAACTAGCAAGGTCCACATACGTGGCCCATCACCACAATTGGATGGACAATGTATAAATGGGTCCACATCCAGACCGCTGGACAGTCTGGATGGGATGGATGGATGGTGTATAAATGGGTCCACATCCAGACCGCTGGACGGTCTAGATGGGATGGATGGACGGTTTTGAATATATGCAGTAAGGTAGGCTCCCACGTGAATGTGGTCTCACCGCAATATATATATATATATATATACACACACACACACACACAATCTATTAGTCCAGCGTCCTGGACGCAATCCACGTGAGTTCCCACTGTCCCTGATGGACGGTGTAGACAGAATACATACATCACATAAGGTGGGGCCCACAAATGAACGACCACCAGCCAATCCATTGCTCAGGTGGGTCACAAGCAAGGCCAAATGGCTGATAGTACACACACTACACTGTTAGCCACCTCTAGTAGGGATCAATACCAAGACCTAAGTGTTGGTACGAGGTATCTTTCACCCAGCCTACCACTTGAGCTATGGATCAGGGTAGACCAGCGGGTGGGATTCCCACCGCCCTAGCGGTGGACGATGTGGATCATCACCTGCAATATGGCAGGCCACACCATCTGATGGACGGAGTAGATATAACCCATATTGGTGGGGCCCACTCCATCATAAGGGAGAGAGAGGGAGAGAAAATCGTGAAGGGGAGGGACCCCGCCATTATTGGGCCCTCCTTATACAATGCATACATCAAGTGGGTCCCACAACAAGTGGGCCCTTGAAAAATTGAAATCAACGGCAGATCACCCACTTTTATCCTTCCTCTTTAGCTCCTTGGACTCCTATGCTCCTTGCCTTCAATTTTGATGGAGGTTGATGAAGAATAAATGGTTGAGATGGGAGATATGAGGGTGGGAAAGTGGGCCACACTTGTTGTTTTGGGAAGGCTTAGAGATCTTGGACGTTTGGGTGTTTCTCTTGGGGTTGGAGAGTGAAGATAGGAAAATGAGAGAGAGAGAGAGAGAGAGAGAGAGAGAGAGAGAGAGAGAGAGAGAGAGAGAAATGATGGATGAAAAGGGATGGATGGAATGGTTGTTGTAAGGGATGGGATGGGAAAGCATGGGTTGGGTTGAAATTTGTGTAAAGGATGTATGAGTGAGGTGAGAGAGTTGACTTGTGAGGGGGGGTGAAGTGGCATGGGGCATAGGTGATGTACTTGAGACAGGGTGTGTACTTGATTGATTGATTGATAGGACATGTTGTAGAGATTTTTTCAGAATTCGCAGCGCGCGGCGTTTCTTCAGAATAAACGCGGGCCCACATCTTCTGGCACGGGGATCGCCTCGATGCACGAGATGCAGCGTCAGAACCACGACAACGGCGTGGTCGCAAGGATACAAGTCTTGGGTCGAGCTGACTCAAATTGATAGGATGCAACTTAGGGTCACACACAAACGTCGATAACAGATCGCGGGTTGCCGGAATTCGACCGGGAGGACCGCGGAAGCCTACAAAATGATACGGTCTAGGATACGGGTCTCACACATGCTGTCATTGAGGCCAAGCACTTAGTCGGCTGAACCGACGCCCTCATCGGATATGCCACCATGCTCGAGGCAGTTGCTCAAGCTACTACGACCAGTGGGGTCAGAGGATGCTCCGAGCCCACTCTAGAGACTCTGCCTCCAAGTTATCACATGGCTCTACTGAACCCATGTGTCATGCCCAAAATCTGAGGACGGATAGCTTCCATGATGCCCCGAATCTGGAACTTGACTTCCATACACCAAGTCCCAAGTTCGGCGCATCACAAGGAAGATTTTTGGATTGAATTTATATATAATAATAATAATAATAATACCTAAGCCTGAAGATCCATGATCAAAACACCAAGCAACACTCTCCATTATAAATCCTTATGGTTACAAGTACAATGCTTTCCAAAAGGTACACGACGTCAACATTGCCAAATCGAAAAACAAATACAATGCATCAAGAAAATTAAGTCTTCCAAGCTACTCCTACCATGAAAAAAATGGGAAATAGGAAGCTTAGGCAAAAAGCCTAATGAGTACACACGTGTGTGCGATGTATCCTACATGCAAGCAAGATAAATATGCCACAAAAAAATCATGTATGGTGAAAGGCGTGTAGTACGTAAGGTTTGATGCCAATGTCAATGCAATGCATATGCATCATAGTAATACTCCGAGTTAATACTACCAGCATCATCAAGTCATATTTTCATTTCTCCTATACCACAGCCATAGCCGTATTACACGCATCAGTAATCACATCATCATCATCATATTGTCATGTCATAATCATACAATATCGGAAATACTCGTAAGATCATGAATCATACGATATCAGAGTAAGTGGAAATAGTGACAAGTCCATGAGTCATATAATATCAGAGTACGCAATACAGATCAACTATGTAAATCAGGAGTCATAAAGAGTCAAATAGCAGATGCCGAGGATGCAATGCAATATACAATTCCTTAGGAGTTCACGAATACCGTCAACTGTATCTAAATGCAGAAACACAGTAACCCAAAATGTCATATACCGTGGATGTAATGCAATATGTGGTGCAAATGGAATGACCATGCTGGAGTGTAAAGTTGGGATGATAATACGTAGTATCGCAGGCTGTGGGGCCCATCACAAGGGACTTCTATCCAAACCAGTCCCATACCTAATTTGGATAGTCAGACTCAATGTGGTAAACTCCTAATCTCAGGTTAGTCGCGCGCCCCAACTGAAATCTGGTCATTGCGAAGCTATACGTAACAAATAGTTGCACACCACCAGCCCGAGTGGATAGTGAATGAATGAATGAATAAGTATGCAACTCCTTCTCAGTAAGTCCACATATCAGTATTGTTCATCTCTAGGATCATCACCGGGGTCTAGTACACTTTACACCAGCTTGCCGCCCCATCAAGCGCACAACTGGGTAAGTGGAAGAGACCTCACTATCCACCTAGCTAGTAGTCAGCCAATATCTACCCGGCACATCGATAGTGGACCCATTCACGAGCTGGTTAAACTCAGCCTAGATATGCCTAGTCCCTCAGGCGGGTAAGGCCACACCCCCTCCCAACCGACCATGACACATTGGGAGACGCTGCCTACTGGTATATAACCCTCATGCGCTCATATATATCCACTCGGTCTCGATGTTGCGGCGTCCTCTGGTATCAATTGGGTTTAAGGATTTTCACTCAGGGCTATCTATGACGACCCGACGCTAATAACAGATTTTCGGTGTCCCATCTGGCCATCCACGATATGCCTATGGAGGCTACGGCCTTGATGTCGCTAGGGCGTATAGTAATTACAATACACAATGCAAGATGCATGAGTCATACAATCCAGTCATGCATCAATCCTGCGTATACCGTGCACTCATGCGAGATAACCTCCGCCCATCAGGGAGTCTCATAACAACCTGCCCAATGACATATGTAATGGTCAACCACATCTCATAACAAACATGCAGATGATGCGTATGGGCATGTATCATGATGTTATGCTATCACATACTCATAATCGGTATCAATAGCTAACATCGACAATCGACCTCGATAATGTGGACATTTAACCAACATTGCCCCCAAGGAATGGGCCACATAGAGCCTAACATATAATGGACCCATGGCCTCACACAAGGGCCAAATATACAACACCATGGGCCTCACTCAAGAGCTTAATACACATTACGATGGATCTCTCACATGGGCCTAATATACATCACAATGGGCTCCATCGCCTGGCCCTCAAATGCACCATAATGGGCCTCATCACATAGGCCTAATATACATCACAATGGGCTCTATCGCCTGGCCCTCAAATGCACCATAATGGGCCTCATCACATAGGCCTCATATACATCACATTGGGCCTTAAACACGGGCTGAATACACATCACAATGGACTTCAAATACGAGCAGCATATACATCACATGGGCCTCGGCACATGGACCATAAACATGAGCCTCAAATATATCATAATGGGCCTCATATGCATCAAGTGGGCTCCATCAATGGGCCTCATACACATCAAGTGGGTTACATCAATGGGCCGCACTAATGGGGCAACTGCTTTTCTAAACTTTCACACAGTCAGGCGGCCAGTACCACAATTTCAAATAGTTTAGAAGTCACCTAAGCACCACATAATCATATGGTTGGGCCACACATTCCCCACATACCCGCATGATTTATGGCTATCCACATCATGCATGATCTCAAGATTTATGAGCTACATATTCAACACCATATTGCTAAATCTAGCTGTCATTCATCTCGTCAGTGATCATATGGTTAAGGGTCACAACATTCATAAATCCACTTAGGCAAGTAGTCACACAATTGCCCCAATTTCATACAGTTAGGTGGGCTATAAAAAATCATGCACCCACATGGTTTGGTGGCCCACACAACTTCCACCAGTTCACACGACTAGTTGGGCCACCCAAAATCTCAAATTCCTATGGTGTAGTGATCCACATGATTTCTACCAACTGGCAGTCTAAATGAGGAATAACCATTACAATGGGTACCATGAAAGCGACGTAGATTGCAGTAAATATATAGGCAACCCCACACTCTAAAATGATTTAATCAAAATGGATAAATGGCCGGTAAAACAAGTATATTAGGTGGCCCATGATCGGTTAAAAAGGATGGATAGATTTCTCACAAACATTACTGCAGCTCTAGGAAACATTTAATGGTGGACAAGTGATCAATATTGCTCCCGTGGCATGGGATTTGGATCTAACTAGTCTATGGGACCATACCCTAAAATGATAAGGATAAACCGATAAATGACATGGATCTACATCATACTACAAGGTGGAGTCCATGGTCAAGGAAGCGTCCCAACATATAAGAGGCACACTAGAGCCTAAGAATTTCCAATGGTTATTACTACTATTTCTACTTGTAGTGTGGTCCACCAAAAATTGAGTTCTACTTCATCTTGTGCCCACGGGCAGGCGGTGGGCCCACTTCCCAAGTGACTAAAAAATATAGGCAGTGTTGGTATACAACACATGCACCTTGGTGGGTTTCACATGCATCACATTATGTCCAGGGAAGTTTTCATTGGTAAGCATGCAATTCCCTTTCCTTATTATTATTATTATTATTATTATTATTATTATATTTTGTATAATTGTGGGTCCCATTGACATGGTGGGGTCCACCCCATGAACAATTTGTACAACAAACAACATCATAGTTGATACCACCCACTATATGAATGACATGGATATAAGGTACATACGTCGGGTGGGGCTCATTACACATGGATGGTCTAAATGATGGACGACTTGGATATAAAATACATGTGACGAGTTGGCTTCACGGTCCAATGACCGACCCAACTTTGGTGGCAGTTACACATCACGGTAGAACTCAAAGGATTTAATGGTAGGGATTTTTATTCCCACTGTTTCTTATAGTGTGGTCCAACTAAGGTGCAGATCTACCTCATTCTTTTACTCATGACTTAAAATGGACTGAAGGAGTGGATGAATGGCCCAGATATACTTTTCATCACCGAGGTGGGCCCTATAAAAATCTAAGCGTTTTGAGTACAATTTCCACTGTCCGAGTGGCATGGCCTGCATGAGCTTCTAATGAGCCAGATTTTTGATATTGTGCAATGGATGGGGCTGGTAAGATGGATGAATGGTGTGGATTTAACACATACATCATGGTGTGGCCATGATCAGGCCCACAAAAATTTACCCCAAAGGTGGGCCCGCCCTCTCTGGACGTCCAGGGAGGACGTCACCTCCTCCACGCCCATTCTTTTTATTTTATTTTATTATTTTATTTTTATATTTCTCATCAACGTGGGTCACTTGAGAGATCCAGTCCATCCATTGTGTGTGTCCCACTTGGTGGAGGGGTCAGTCCAAGTGTCAAATGCATCCAAATTTCAGGTGGGCCCCAATTAGTGCTTTTATATGTTTTAACCTGTCTTCACATGATTTTAGACGGTGTAGGCCACATGAGTTCCGTGTATAGCTGATTTTTGGCGTACCCCATTTATAAGAGGGGACCCATCAAATGCACGATGTAGATGGTCGACATACATCAAGGTGGGACCAGTGGTTGGAGCCACCGTCCATGCCCATCACAGCAGAAGGACGTTGCTTGCTGCAGCGTCCTCTGGATGCTGACAGCAATAGCGTCAGTTGTTGTTTGCAATTTTTTTTTAATCTACGATTTTTCATAAGTGGGGTCCACATCAGCATGATCCAGTCCGTCTACTGGGTTTTATGGCCCGGGATAGATGTAACAAGCCCAATATTCAATATGTTTTGACATGCAAAAACATTATAGTGGGTCCTAATAGATTTAATAATTAATATTACTTTTAAAATGATTTTTGATGGTGTGGCCTACCAGAGATTTGGATTGGCTTCATTTTTTTGTCTCAACGCCTAAAATGATTTGGAAATAGGATGGACGGTGTGGATCAGATACATACATCAAGGGTGGGGCCTGTTGTGGGCCCACAGCCCTGCCCTCTCTTGGTCTCAAGTAGTAGGGACGCTGCTTGCTGCAACGTCCCCTGGACGGTGGCAGCAATCAACGTCCAACAATCTTTTTTTTTTTTTTTTGGAATATTTGTGCACATGTGTGCATGGGTGTGTGTGTGATTGGCCAGCCCAATGGGTAAATGTTTGGATGGTTGGATAACTAGTGAGGCCATGTTTTGCTGACCAAGTTGATATTTATGTTTTCTCTTCATCCACATCCTTGTGACCATATACCCATGTATGATGGTTAGTTTACATCATGGTGGGCCCATGGCTAGTGGGTCCCACACAAGCTTTAGATCAAGCTAATATTTGTTTCATCCCATCATCTATATGTGTAATGCCCTGAAAATCGGGGGTCAAACATAAACTCAACTCCCGAGTTCCAGAACATCACTTATGTAACAAAATGAATGATGATTGAATGTTGATTGTATTCGTGCATTGAACATGAGTGAGATTAAGCCAAAACAGCATATCATACTCCAGAGACAGTTAAATTTGCAAGCGGAAGACTGAGATAGATAGATAAAATATATAACTTATGATGAGTCTCCAAAGTGTGATAACATTATCAGGTTAAATAAATACAAGTGCAGTTCTAAAATGTACCAAATGTGAGGAAGTGTAATGCCTCCTATCCCATGTACCATAGCCCCGTCAATACAATATCAGGTCTTCATTGACCTGCCAGAGAGATACAGATAGGAGAATTCCTCCTATCATCATAGAAGTAGTCCGGCTCTGCTTCATAAGCATCGCCATCACCTGAAACTCAACAAATCTGGTTGGTGTGTACAACACCGTCCCGTAACGTGGGAGTGAGTGATCAACTCAGTGGAACAGTAAAGCATAGGTTAACATGTTATCAATTCAATCAAGCAGTAATGATAAAGCAGTACAAATCAAACAATTCTAACTACTCTTATTAAATGCAAGAATGAAATGACATGATGCTGTATGCCCTTGCCAAACCACCCTCAAGCGACATCATCTTACGTTCGCGAATGCTTACTCCCTCAGTGCGCCACATCTACAAAGCACATGCGGTGCGATGATGCTCATGATTACCAAGTTTTTATTAGTCCATTTCAAACAGCAGTATTGGGAAACTAAGGTACCTCCCTTGTATCATTCCCAACATGATCCATTCTAGGTTCGTCAATCCTAGTTATTCTCATACGATATTATAGTTTGAGAAGCGTAGTGAAGGCATCGCAAAGGGCTCGTCACCCGTCAGCGCGAATATAGATCTCACCGTATGCGGCTCAATTGCTGGCCGTCAGCTCGAGTGCAGATCTCACCGTACTCGGCTCAATCACTAGCCGTCAGCTCAAGTACAGGTTTCACCGTACTCGGCTCAACTCACACTCTAGTTACTGTGAAAGACTCGTGGCCAATCACAGACCCTTGGAGTGTACTCGATGATACTACGGAGGACTCGTCGCCCGTCAGCACGAGCACAGATCTCACCGTACTCGGCTCTCGCCGAAGTATCGACAGCTCGAATACAGTGTCCCATACCACCGTATTCGACTCACGAGTTTGGTTGCGCAATGGTCACTACGGGGAGGCACATGGCCCCAGCGTAGGCCGACAGCTCGACCACGGTGTCCCATACCACCATGCCCGGCTCATGCGACTTAGCGGATCTAGGTACCATGGTTAAACGGGAATCGCCACTGGTAAGTTTGGTACCCTAGGTTCAAGCAGTAGCGACCAAACAGGGTGAACACACAATTACACTTCGGTTTAGTTGGCGAGCCTGACTAGCTCGAGCGCACCACAAGTTGAGCGATATGGAGCGCAAAAGCACTCCGTGTGGCCAACCACTATCGCCAACCGAAGTACGACTCGTGTTCGCCAGACACGTCCTTTGTGGCGACATGAATCTCAGCCACAATCGCAAGTCTGGTACCGAATGTTTGGACTATATACATAGTCCCAAACTCAAACAGTTTTCATCGTTAGTATGTGAAGTAAAGCATGATAAACAAGCAATGCAAGCATGTTAGTAGGCATGTTATAAAGCATGAAATAAAACATGAAGTAAAGCATGTTACAAAGCATGTTGTAAAGCATGTGGTGAAGCATGTAGTAAGGCACTATCCACAAAGGGATACAATTACATACACATTACAGGTGAGTGGTTCTAGCGAACCACCGCATGGAGGGAAGCCTACTTGTCTCTAAGGGAGTCAGAAGTCCCATATCAGTGCCTATCTAAGGCACTAATACATAAACATGTACTCATACCAGCATTTGCACAAACACTTAGAATACACTATTCCAACATACATGACGTATGTTAGCCAATTTCGTGTTAGGGCTGTCCCTTCGCCACGTGAGTAATTTACCCGTGTATATCGTAATCATACAGCAAATAATCATTACAATTACATTTCCAAAATCCGCACGTATGCGGATTTCTAGAATACACGATTTCAACATACATGACATTTACACATGAACATGTATTTTTGCGATTCCTTTCGCCAAACTAGCATTTTATCCACATATGATATAATCAAACATTAAATAAACATGTCAAACATTTTCCCAACAAAAATACGTATACGGTATTTCTACGTATATCTAGAGTATGTGAAATTCCATATTCTACATCGTTAATCGAAACAGGAAACGGAAAGCACTTTGTACATGTGCATTTGCATGCAGATCATGAATCTATCATTATCTGACATTGAAAGCGTTGAAAACCGTAACTTATACACTTAAAGTCCTCACCTTTTGTCGTAGAACCGTAACGGAGTTGATAGGTTTGCTAAGCTTCCGTATACGGGAGTTTGGCAACCTAGAGAACGAAATAGGTTAGCTATCTCACAACCTACAACAGTCTAAACCCCAAAACAGATTAGGGTTAGGGTTTCTTACCTAGAAACGACGCCGGAAACGCCGAAAAAATGTCTGGAAAGGGGCGGTGCAGCCCGTGTGGTGGCAGGGAACGACGGCTGGGAGATTCTCCCACTTCTCCCTCACTTTCTCTCTCTTTTCCCTCTCTCAAAACCCAAATTCGTATGGCTGCCATGAGAGAGGGTTTAAGGTCCTTATATAGTCTCAAAACTCACCGAAATAGACTCCTGTTCAAGGGTTACTGCTAATATAGGTAATTCGTCACTTTTCCAGCTCAAAAGAGAGGTTCTGGTGGCCCTCCTTGAGCCAAACATCAGACTTAAGCTCACCACACATGGATCTATGTGGAATTACGTTTTCGACTCGATCGGATTCCCAGATCGCACGTGGCGGACCACTTTCAGTTCAACGGTCAGTGGGCCACGATCCGAAATTCCAAGTACATGTAAATGTTCCTGAAATTTTTCCTGATCCGAGGGTAAAATTTGGTCTGATTCTGACGGTCAGGTTGCTTAATACTGACGCGCAACCGAATGATGCCAGATCACTATTCCTGATATTTTTATTAGGATGGGAATAGTGTTTTTCACACTCCCTCGCTCCGGATCGAAACGAATGGCCGTGGGACATCGGAATCATCTGATTTTTGAGATGATTGTCAAGCCCAGTGGGGCGGTCCTAGTTCCTTAGCTTCGTGTTAATCGAACTCCCGATGTGCGGTCTAGACCTAATACGAAGTTTCGTTTCATTTCCAAGAGCAGACGGGAAATGAGTTTGGTTCTAAACTTTAGGGTAACCTAGAGTCACTGATTTTGCAAGTTTTGGGTCTTGCAGATCGTATTTAAAGCGATCCCAACGGATTTCAAGGTTAATCGAGTTTTGCACTTAGTTAACTTTGTTAAATTTCTAAAGGATTTAATCCTAATTGTTTTCTGGTTGAGATGGTACTTAGGCCTTTGTAGTTTGTATATAAAGTGATCCAAGTTTTACTACTTAGCTAGTTTAAGTTAGTGTCTAGAGCGAAAGTGCTTTGAAGAATTGAAAGCACAAGGTAGTGAAGGGTGGGATTTGTGAAGGAAATGGGTTCCGAAGTGATTTTAGACTGTGGGGTTCAGTTCTGACGAAATAATAAGGTGTTAGGAGCAACCCATTGCCTAAGGACATCTAATCCCAGGTTGGTAAAAAATCCGGGATGTTACATTCTACCCCCCTTAAAACAAAATTTCGTCCCCGAAATTGGCTAAGGGTAATAAGGGAAAATTTCTATTATTTCATTTGCCTAAGACTTATTGATTTCGAGTTTCTACGCGTGGTAGGGTATATACCAGCTGGTTCATTTTAGTCTACCCCCCTTAAAACTTAATTGTTTATCCATTGCTCATACCCTGATGGTTTGCTACAATTTATTTCTTTACCTATTTTGAGCCTGGACGATAATTCCCACAATTTAGAGTAAGATAGCTATTTTCATTATTTGACCAACACGGAGAGACGATGATAGTGGGCTCGATCCCGATACATCGATCATCTACCTGACCAGGGTAGAAGGCTCATCGTATTACTTCCGAATCCTGGTGGATCCTGGTCTTCTGCTCGGTCAAGCAGTGAGTCCATTAGTAGTCGCCCAGGATTAAGAATTGGGTCAAGCCGCGAATGTTTCGCAGTTGTATATTTTAGTAACTCCGTAGTCCGATCACTCTAGAAACGTAGGGAATGTCCATCATTGAAAAGCTCAAATTGTTTATTCTAAGGTTGCCCTTTAGGTCTGAGTCCAAGAGAGTCCTCGATATTATCTATGTCCAAGGAAAGGGTGAATCATATCGTACTAGATCATCCTAAAACGGTTCCTTATAGTAGAACTTGCTAGGGCTTCTATAATGTTCGCACTCAACGAGCACCGTTTCGATCCTGGGCCAGTGGGGTAGGATCCACCATGTTTCTGCTACGCCACCCAGGTCAAAGAGGTGTATTAGGTGACCTAGCTAGCTTGGGCTCATAATGTTCTACCCCCCTTAAAATTTATTGGGTATCGAGAGAAGCTAAAAATGATGGGTAATATGGTTAATGTTAGGGGCAGGTGTGGGTTTGAGGCAAGATGCCTAATTCTACCAAGGGATTTTGTCGCGGTCCAGACTTATCCTATTTAATGGTGTCTGGCTGAATAGGCAGGCTATCTTTTTACGTTCATAAACACAATATGGATGCCAACATGGCATGCGATTTGGGACCTAATCCCCAACTGTCTGTTGCCCATTTGGGCAATTCCTTAGGCCTAAAAGACAAAGTCTCTATCAGCAATATACTCCTAACACTTTTCAAGGACAAAATTATAAACTCTTAATTGTAAATGGTCGGGCCAACACGGAAAGAAAATTGTGTAGTGGGTCTGAGTCGGTTAAGCCGAATAACTAAGTCTATTATTCAATTGGCTTAGCATAATTAATTAGTCTTGTACTCTCCTTAGCCCAACCAGTAGCCTAATCTTAATTGAGGAGTAGCGGGAATCCATAGGTAAGTCCAAAGTCGATGCTTATACGTTAGATGATTTCACTTCATTTTTAATACAAGGAAGGGTTTTATCACTTAGGGTCAAAGTTGTCTAATTGGAACTGAGTTGCCTGTAGTTGAATTTAACTACGCCCGAGCATTTCACATATGCTCATACCAGCTAAGAGGATCCTAAGGTTCACAATATTAATTTGTTGGATTTCCCATACTGTTTGGTCTTTCGAAATCTAGGAGCACCACTCTAGGTCCAAAACTCTATAGGCCTATTTGGCCAATAGTCTTAAGTTATATTAAATGGGACCGCATTACTAATCCTACCTCGGGATTGGAAATGGTATGTTTGGTAGGAGGGTGGGTGGGGATCAAAATTATTGGTATAGGCTTTGGAAAATGAGCCTGGTGTCTGAAAGTGTGAGATGGGATTTCCAAATCCCAGGAAGCAGAATTACTAAGTGTTATTTGAAAGAAAATCTCGAAGTTTACTTTTAATTGCACACACTCCAAACATGGTATTGGAAAACATTGGATACACCAATCTAGGAACTATACTTTACACATACATTTATTATTACTTTTACAATTCAATCCACCTTACCCACCTAATGCAGTTGGCCGAACGGGCCCTAAACGTCCTCACACATCTAGAACATCGTACCAACTACTACACTCATGAACATGAGAACGTAAACACCCAAAGGCGGTAATCCTCTTTCCCATGAGAGAGGAAGGTGGACATCGAGAAACTAGCCGCAATGACCACGAATACGGCCATGGAAACGTAAAGAAACGGAGAGGAAAGGCTGGAGTTTTTGGTTCGCCATGAACTTGAGCCTCAACAGGGTTTGTAGAGGCCTAACAGTCAGGGAATAAAGATGGAAAAAGGGAGAATGGATGGGTTGAGAGGTATGTTTTGTTGTGGATGGTGTATACGGAAAGGTTGTGGTCGAAAATAGGAGATGAGACGATTGGAAGGGAGTTTGGAGAGAAAAACAGCAAGTTGGAGGGCTTGGAAGGGTGATGTGAGAGAGAGGGGAGCTCCAGCCCCCAAAAATCCCAATCCATTTGCAATTTGGCACGTGCCAGGGGGTAGAGGGGGTCAGGCCGACCAATCCCAGCCTTGGACCCACGCCGGAAAACCGACCGGACCGCGGTCCGCCGCCCGAGCCGCGGCGCCGCCGAGGTCGGACTTGGCCGGAACCGCGCCGCCGCGGTGGGGATCCATTCACCATGCTCCCAAGGTGCAAAGTGCACCCTGGTTCGACCCTGGGTCCCATTGGTTTTAAGTAGAGAGGCCCTCGACTCCGATTCGCTCCATTTCGGGTAGTTCGGGAGAAATTGGACATATCTTGCAATCCGGAATGAGTTATCTGACGTAAAATATATGAATTTGGGGTAGAACGAGCTAATGAAGCCAACCAACCCAGTTATGTTGGGTTGTGCAGTCCAGAATTGCGAGAAAACCCTCCGATTGACGGTCATTTCCCCGTTTCAATTTTTGTTTTGCTAAAAATGGTAGTTTTAGTTTAATTACTCTTCATTGGTTGGGCTTTAGGAGTTGCGCTCATCGTGTAAAGAGCTTAGAATAATTAGGAGAATGGTTTGGTGAAGTCAAATAGGACACTTACTATTTTTTTGGCTGAAAGCCTTGCGCACTTAGAAGACATCACGACCCTATAGTAAGTCGCGAATTCTAGGAGTTTTAGTTGTAGTTTGTTTCTGATTTCATTCTCATTACTTGGTACCCTATTTAGAGGGTTGTGAACTCATTTTTTTTAACATTCATTAATCAATTACGAATGTATTAGAATTTATTTATATTGTCTGCTTTCTTTCCTCATGGATTCGGAAAGTCTCGATGAGGAGTCCAGAGAAGCTTCGTGGATTCGGAGTAGTTATCATCATCACTCTTATCCCGTATTCTACCAATTTTCAACGGTTGGGGCGAGGTGGATTGTAATCTAGAAGCATCTATAGACGGTCTAGGAATATTTTAAGGTCGACCCGTGCGACCATGGTTGAATACGGACTCGATTTCGGCGTTCAACTTTAGTGAGCTTCGCTGATTGGCGAAATCAGAATACCTATGACAGTTTCTATGTTTCGTCGCTCCCTCCTAAGTCAGAGTGCGTCAGTGTGCGTGTGTGACCATAACCCAAGTCCGATTTAATCAAAATCATGCTCTGATACCATCTTGTAACGCCCTGAAAATCGGGGGTCGAACATAAACTCAACTCCCGAGTTCCAGAACATCACTTATGTAACAAAATGAATGATGATTGAATGTTGACTGTATTCGTGCATTGAACATGAGTGAGATTAAGCCAAAACAGCATATCATACTCCAGAGACAGTTAAATTTGCAAGCGGAAGACTGTGATAGATAGATAAAATATATAACTTATGATGAGTCTCCAAAGTGTGATAACATTACCAGGTTAAATAAATACAAGTGCAGTTCTAAAATGTACCAAATGTGAGGAAGTGTAATGCCTCCTATCCCATGTACCATAGCCCCGTCAATACAATATCAGGTCTTCATTGACCTGCCAGAGAGATACAGATAGGAGAATTCCTCCTATCATCATAGAAGTAGTCCGGCTCTGCTTCATAAGCATCGCCATCACCTGAAACTCAACAAATCTGGTTGGTGTGTACAACACCGTCCCGTAACGTGGGAGTGAGTGATCAACTCAGTGGAACAGTAAAGCATAGGTTAACATGTTATCAATTCAATCAAGCAGTAATGATAAAGCAGTACAAATCAAACAATTCTAACTACTCTTATTAAATGCAAGAATGAAATGACATGATGCTGTATGCCCTTGCCAAACCACCCTCAAGCGACATCATCTTACATTCACGAATGCTTACTCCCTCAGTGCGCCACATCTACAAAGCACATGCGGTGCGATGATGCTCATGATTACCAAGTTTTTATTAGTCCATTTCAAACAGCAGTATTGGGAAACTAAGGTACCTCCCTTGTATCATTCCCAACATGATCCATTCTAGGTTTGTCAATCCTAGTTATTCTCATACGATATTATAGTTTGAGAAGCGTAGTGAAGGCATCGCAAAGGGCTCGTCACCCGTCAGCGCGGATATAGATCTCACCGTATGCAGCTCAATTGCTTGCCGTCAGCTCGAGTGCAGATCTCACCGTACTCGGCTCAATCACTAGCCGTCAGCTCAAGTACAGGTCTCACCGTACTCTGCTCAACTCACACTCTAGTTGTTGTGAAAGACTCGTGGCCAATCACAGACCCTTGGAGTGTACTCGATGATACTACGGAGGACTCGTCGCCCGTCAGCACGAGCACAGATCTCACCGTACTCGGCTCTCGCCGAAGTATCGACAGCTCGAATACAGTGTCCCATACCACCATATTCGACTCACGAGTTTGGTTGCGCAATGGTCACTACGGGGAGGCACATGGCCCCAGCGTAGGCCGACAGCTCGACCACGGTGTCCCATACCACCATGCCCGGCTCATGCGACTTAGCGGATCTAGGTACCATGGTTAAACGGGAATCGCCACTGGTAAGTTTGGTACCCTAGGTTCAAGCAGTAGCGACCAAACAGGGTGAACACACAATTACACTTCAGTTTAGTTGGCGAGCCTGACTAGCTCGAGCGCACCACAAGTTGAGCGATATAGAGCGCAAAAGCACTCCGTGTGGCCAACCACTATCGCCAACCGAAGTACGACTCGGGTTCGCCAGACACGTCCTTTGTGGCGACATGAATCTCAGCCACAATCGCAAGTCTGGTACCGAATGTTTGGACTATATACATAGTCCTAAACTCAAACAGTTTTCATCGTTAGCATGTGAAGTAAAGCATGATAAACAAGCAATGCAAGCATGTTAGTAGGCATGTTATAAAGCATGAAATAAAACATGAAGTAAAGCATGTTACAAAGCATGTTGTAAAGCATGTGGTGAAGCATGTAGTAAGGCACTATCCACAAAGGGATACAATTACATACACATTACAGGTGAGTGGTTCTAGCGAACCACCGCATGGAGGGAAGCCTACTTATCTCTAAGGGAGTCGGAAATCCCATATCAGCGCCTATCTAAGGCACTAATACATAAACATGTACTCATACCAGCATTTGCACAAACACTTAGAATACACTATTCCAACATACATGACGTATGTTAGCCAATTTCGTGTTAGGGCTGTCCCTTCGCCACGTGTGTAATTTACCCGTGTATATCGTAATCATACAGCAAATAATCATTACAATTACATTTCCAAAATCCGCACGTATGCGGATTTCTAGAATACACAATTTCAACATACATGACATTTACACATGAACATGTATTTTTGCGATTCCTTTCGCCAAACTAGCATTTTATCCACATATGATATAATCAAACATTAAATAAACATGTCAAACATTTTCCCAACAAAAATACGTATACGGTATTTCTACGTATATCTAGAGTATGTGAAATTCCATATTCTACATCGCTAATCGAAACAGGAAACGGAAAGCACTTTGTACATGTGCATTTGCATGCAGATCATGAATCTATCATTATCTGACATTGAAAGCATTGAAAACCGTAACTTATACACTTAAAGTCCTCACCTTTTGTCGTAGAATCGTAACGGAGTTGATAGGTTTGCTAAGCTTCCGTATACGGGAGTTTGGCAACCTAGAGAACGAAATAGGTTAGCTATCTCACAACCTACAATAGTCTAAACCCCAAAACAGATTAGGGTTAGGGTTTCTTACCTAGAAACGACGCCAGAAATGCCGAAAAAATGTCTGAAAAGGGGCGGTGCAGCCCGTGTGGTGGCAGGGAACGACGGCTGGGAGATTCTTCCACTTCTCCCTCACTTTCTCTCTCTTTTCCCTCTCTCAAAACCCAAATTCGTATGGCTGCCATGAGAGAGGGTTTAAGGTCCTTATATAGTCTCAAAACTCACCGAAATAGACTCCTGTTCAAGGGTTACTGCTAATATAGGTAATTCGTCACTTTTCCAGCTCAAAAGAGAGGTTCTGGTGGCCCTCCTTGAGCCAAACATTAGACTTAAGCTCACCACATATGGATCTATGTGGGATTACGTTTTTGACTCGATCGGATTCCCAGATCGCACGTGGCGGACCACTTTCAGTTCAACGGTCAGTGGGCCACGATCCGAAATTCCAAGTACATGTAAATGTTCCTGAAATTTTTCCTGATCCGAGGGTAAAATTTGGTCTGATTCTGACGGTCAGGTTGCTTAATACTGACGTGCAACCGAATGATGCCAGATCACTATTCCTGATATTTTTATTAGGATGAGAATAGTATTTTTCACACTCCCTCGCTCCGGATCGAAACGAATGGCCGTGGGACATCGGAATCATCTGATTTTTGAGATGATTGTCAAGCCCAGTGGGGCGGTCCTAGTTCCTTAGCTTCGTGTTAATCGAACTCCCGATGTGCGGTCTAGACCTAATACGAAGTTTCATTTCATTCCCAAGAGCAGACGGGAAATGAGTTTGGTTCTAAACTTTAGGGTAACCTAGAGTCACTGATTTTGCAAGTTTTGGGTCTTGCAGATCGTATTTAAAGCGATCCCAACGGATTTCAAGGCTAATCGAGTTTTGCACTTAGTTAACTTTGTTAAATTTCTAAAGGATTTAATCCTAATTGTTTTCTGGTTGAGATGGTACTTAGGCCTTTGTAGTTTGTATATAAAGTGATCCAAGTTTTACTACTTAGCTAGTTTAAGTTAGTGTCTAGAGCGAAAGTGCTTTGAAGAATTGAAAGCACAAGGTAGTGAAGGGTGGGATTTGTGAAGGAAATGGGTTCCGAAGCGATTTTAGACTGTGGGGTTCAGTTCTGACGAAATAATAAGGTGTTAGGAGCAACCCATTGCCTAAGGACATCTAATCCCAGGTTGGTAAAAAATCCGGGATGTTACAATATGTGTGTAACCATATATCACAATGGGCCCCTACCATCAATGGGTCTTACATCATCATTATCATTATCATCACATCATCACCACAATCAATCATCCGAATAATTAAGAAAGAAAACAAACTATAAGAGTGGAGGGGGTGTGCTCACCTTAATGGACTAGATGGATGGTTGAGATGGATGGAAGGGATGGGATTGATGGAGTTGATGGCCCACTAAGATCACTCCTCTCTCTCTCTCTCTTGTGTAGAAAAATGGTAAAATGCCAAGGGATGAAGGACTGTTTGTAGAGAAATTGTTAAGATGTGGTTAGATTCAATTAATGTGATCTTGGTTAACTTAGACTAAGATTATAACAATTAGTTCATGATTTGTAATTAATGGTGGATTAAAGGAGCATGTGATGGCATGATGTGATGATGTCATACATAGGGTATGGAATGGAGAGAAGTTGACTTTGGAGAGCACATGAGAGGGGAGGTATGGGTGTGTGACATCACACACATGGGTAGAGATTCTCTCACCCATGTGTGGCATGTGCATGTGTGCATGGCATGTGTTGTGCACATGTGTGGAATGGAGTACATAGTGCCTTACGTACATGATACACTAATGATTCTTCACGGCGTATCTCAATAATGGAGTGTCGTACAGACGCACGGGTTGTACCTTCACGATCGCGGCGACGGGGCGGTCGATATGAGATAAGTTTTAAGGTCTTAGGGTTCCGGTTAGTTGGGTGTGTACTATGAACGACCAATCTAGGTCTAGCTAAGGGCGTCGATCATCGTGTACATATGCATAGAAAATGGTACTGAATGGATGAGATCTTACACCATGGGCAGCCAAGCACGTCTCGGAGTCGAAGATAGCTAAAACGCTCTCCTGACGCCACGTCAACTTCATAAATGATTACGTAGCAATTTGTTACCAGTCGCTGTCGATGATGGTAGAGGTGAAGGAGAGGTTGAAGGAGATAGAACGGCTTGAGGCAGAGGGGGCCAAGTTTTTGGTGGAGAAGGTAGAATAAGAGGCGCAGGTGGCCGAACTCGACCACAGAGGGCTGAGCTCGAGAAACTGTTGGAGGCTTCAGCTGCGGAGCGAGAAGAACTGAGAAGGATTGCTGCAGAGGGTCGACCAAGGGAGCTAGCTCTCTAGGGCGATGTCAACCAATACCAAGCTCGCTTGGACGTGGTCGACCCCAAAGTCAAGTGTTTGCGTGGGGATAACAATGACCTGGAGTTCAGGGTCGCGAAGGCTGAGTTAAGGCTCGAGGTGGCGAAGGAGAGACTCGAGATGGAGCAATGGATGAATGCGGACTGGTTGGCCCAGCAGCGAATCATCCTCGAGTCCGCGACATCTGTAGATCGGGCGGCCCTACGGGAAGAGCTTAAGGCTCGAGCGGCCTCGCAGGCTACCGTGGCCATGGCTGAATACAAGGAGTCAGCTGAGAGGGCCAAGGAGCTGAACAAACTGTATTACTTTGGCTATGACACTGGCTTCGATGCTTGCCTTGTTGAGGTCGGAAAGCTTCATCTGACCATCAACCTTGACGCGCTTGCTGCAGACGAGGCTGAGGATGATGGACCGGTCGGGGCAGATGAGCCTGAGAATGTCCCTCCTGTCACTGAGACTACCCTTGACGCTTAGCCCCCCAGCTCGATGGTTGGTCTCTCGACCCGGAGGGAGTGAAACTTGTGTAACAACTCTTTTTTTTTTCTTTTTTTTTTTTACACGTATAATTTTTTATGACAACTTTTTGAATGAATGATGATCAGTGGGAGGAGGCATATTCACATGAGTTGATTGTCGTGATGATTCTTTGATCTTAGAATTTAAGGACCGACCCCTTGAGAGGTCAACCACCCCCCCCCCCCCCCCACACCAAATTACGCGCCCCTTAGTTGTTTTCGTAGATTTGTCATTGTGTGATGAGCTGACCCCTTTTTCAGGGAATCGGCTCGTCTCCAGGCTTTTTCCCTGCATATGAGGGGATCCTTATGTAGATTTTCGCGGGTTTAACGTACCGACCCCTTCTCGAAGGGATCGGTCCGTTAAGTTAGCCTCTGCTTATGAGAGGTAACTTCTTTCGTTTGTAGATAACCTGAGATAAATTGTGCAAGTAGACGATGTAGGAAAGAAGAAACTTTTATTAAAGGCCTTAGCAGGCTCGTAGCTCCGAGCAGTACATTTATTGAGGGCCTTCATCGGCCAGTAGATATTCATGGATAGTAGATCTTCAAATGCTCAGCATTCCAAGGGTGGGGGAGCTGTCGTCCTTCGAGGTCCTCTAAGTGGTAAGAGCCTGGCTTGGTTGATTGACTACATGGTAAGGCCCTTCCCAGTTGGGCCCGAGTGTTCCAGCCTTCAGTTCTGCTGTATTTTGGAAGATGCGGCGGAAGACCAAGTCCCCTGGTCGGAACCATCTAGTCTTGACTCTTGATGCCGAGAGGCGACTCGGAGTCTGACGACATCTCTGGCTTCCTTGAGCAAGTTGAGGTTTGCCGCAATCTGCTCTGCGTTCTAATCCTCCTGGTAGTTCTAACCTGAGCTGTTGGGAGACCGATCTCAACTGAGACGACCGCCTCCAAACCGTAGGATAGTGAAAAGGGGGGCTCTCCGGTAGACGATTGAGCTGTAGTCCTATAAGCCCAAAAGACGAATGGGAGCTCCCCTGCCCAGTTGCCTTTCGCTTTCTCTAACTTCGTCTTAAGATGGTCCTTAATGACCTTGTTCATGGCTTCCACTTGTCCATTGGACTGCGGATGCCGAGGTAAGGAATAAGTGTTCGAGATACCGAGTCCCCTGCACATGTTTCAGAACCTATTATTGTCGAACTGCTTGCTGTTGTCAGAAACGATGGTGCGCGGGATTCCAAACCGGCAAATGACATTCTTCTAGACGAAGTTGATTACTTTTTGTTCAGTGATCTTGGCTACGGGCTCGGCCTTGGCCTATTTAGTGAAGTAGTCAACTGCGACAATAACGAACTTCACTTGTCCTTTCCAAGTGGGCAAAGGCCTGATGATGTCGATCTGCCACTAAACGAACGGCCATGGCCCACTCATGGGGTTCATTTCTTTTGCAGGCTGCCTCGGTATAGCGGCAAACCTCTGACACTTGTCACACATTTGGATGTAATCTTTTGAGTTATCTCGAATGGTCGACCAGAAGTACCCCTGGTGGAGTATTTTCAGAGCCAAGGCTCAGCCACCGGAGTAATTTCTATAGATGCCTTCGTGGATCTCACGTATCACATAATCCGCTTCCTCGGGTCAAAGGCATCTGAGGTAGGGCTGTGAGTGCCCCTTCGTGTATAAGACCCCGTCTAAGACAATGTATCGGGCAACTCTAATCTTCAGGCATTGTCATGGGGGACCTCACTAGGTATCAGGTAGTTGTAGATCGGGTCCATCCAACTTGGGGTAGCTTCCACTGGGTTGACCACTTCTTGATCCGTTCGGTCGATGCTCGAGTTCTCCATAAATTCCAAATGGATGATCCGAGGAATCTTTCCTTCCGTGGCCGAGGCTAGCCTTGCGAGGTCGTCGGCCTAAGAATTCTCTGACCTTAGAATCTGGTTGACGACGCAGCTCCGGAACCTTTCTACGAGTTTCTTGGCCTCGGCTAGGTAGGCCACTGTATAGTTGTAGAATCGGGCGCGACCAGGACAATTCCTTCTCTGGGGCGCTTTGCATTGGACAACCCATCGACATAAAGGACCCACCTCTGCTCCGACTCCGTATCCTTAGCAGGGGAGGTAACGGGTGAGGTTTCGAGAGTTACTTCTGCTTCGGTATTTACACTCGGAATGGTAAACTCGGCTATAAAGTCACCCACGGCCTGACCCTTGAATGCAATCCTCGGATGATATTGAATGTCGAACTCCCCGAGTTCTAATGCCCACTTTGTCAGTCGACCTAAGACGTTTGGCTTTTGAAAGAGTTGCCTTAGGGGGGAGTCGGTCAGGACGATGATGGTATGTGCTTGGAGGTACGGGCGCAGCCTCCGTGCTGAGAAGACCAAGCTGAGTGCTAGTTTCTCCAAGCTTGGGTACCTGGTCTCGGCGGGTACCATTGCTTTGCTTACATAGTAGACATGATACTGGTTGCCTCCTACCTCCCTGATGAGTGCAGAACTGATGGCCGAGGCGGAGACTGCTAGGTACAAAAGTAGGGGCTCGCCCTCTTCTGGCTTCAACAGCAAGGGAGGCGAACCCAGGTATTGCTTCAGCTGATGGAATGTTTGTTCGCATTCAGAGGTTCACTCGGCTTTCTTGTGACCTTTTAGTTGCTGGAAAAAAGGGAGACACTTGTTTGTTGCTCTAGAGATAAATGGACCGAGCGCTGCTACTCGGCCAGTCAGACACTAGATCTCCTTCGATGTCTGAGGCGAGCTCATGTCGAGCAGCGCTTTTATCTTCTCGGGATTCGCCTCGATGCCTCTCTTGCTGACTTAAAACCTGAGGAACTTACCCGAACCGTCTCCGAAGATGCACTTGGTTGGGTTCATCTTCATGTGATAGTCCCGGAGGATCGAGAATGTCACCCCGAGGTCCGCGAGGTGGTTGGATGTTTTGACGCTTTTGACAAGCATGTCATCGACGTAAACTTCCATTGTCCAATCGATCTGCTTAGCGAACATCTGGTTCACCAATCTCTGGTATGTTGCCCCAATATTCTTCAAGCCAAAAGGCATGACTCGGTAACAGTAGAGTCCCTGTGCTCTTTTAGGAAAGCCAGCATTTGAGACCTCTACTCGGAATTCAGCGAAGATCCGACCTGAACAGTTTTGCTTGGGTCGGCTTCCTCAAGCGGGACAGTCTCCAAGTCCTCGGGGGGGATCTTCTGTGGGTGTTTTGGGGTCAAGGACGTTGATGGTGAGGGCCTGATATACCGACCCTTTTGTTACAGCTACCGCATAGCATCTCCGAGCTTCGCGCTGGTCCCCTTGGAGGTTCCAACCCCACCCTCGGCGGGGAACTTCATTATCAGATGTATGTGGACACAAACGCCCTCATTGCATTAAGGGAAGGTCAGCCCAGAATGACATTATGTACCGACGGCACATTGACAACAAGAAAGTCCATAAGAAGTGTGACTTGATGCTATCCCTCTCCTGCTGTCACGGGGAGAGCGATGGCTCCCTCGGAGATCACCCTATCTCCGGCAAAGCCGTGAAGAGGGGTTTTCACGGGTTCGAGGTGTGACCTTTCGACCCCTATTTTTTCGAATGCCTCGGAATAGATGATGTCAATTGAGCTTCCGTGTCAACCAGAATGCGGTAAACCTTGTGGTTGGCTATGGTCATAGTCACCACGAGGGCATTGTCGTGCGGATGTTGGATTCCACGCGCGTCATCCTCTGTGAAAGTTAGATTGCAGGGGCTAACTCGGAGTTCTTTCCTCGGCCTCTCGGCCAGATGGACATAGTGCTCGACGTCTGAACTTCGAGAGTGGGCTTTGCGAGCCCTGTTTGAGTCACCCCCACTGGATGAGTTACTATAGATAGTGCGGATCTCTGCCAGTTCTTCCGCTGGCTTGCTCGGTTGCTCTTCTCTCCGGGCCGATCTTTCCTCCTTAGTGTATCGGCGCAAATGACCCTTATAGATGAGGGTCTCAATCTCATCTTTGAGGTCCACATAGTCGCTCATGTTATGACAGTGGTCATGATGGAACCAGCAGTACTTGCGCTTGTCTCAGTTATCTGCGTCGGCCTTCATGTAGACAGGCCAGTTCAGAAGTTTCTAACCCCTGATGTCCAACAATATCTGCTCCATAGAGGTGTTGAGGGGAGTGTAGGAACGAAATTTGCCCTCGGTTCTTCGGCTTGGCCGACGGTTATGAGGGGCTTGGTCATCGGGTTTTTTGTTGGATGAGTGAGGTTCTTTGTTCCTTGGCCTTTTTTCCTTTGATGACATTTTGGCTACTTAGATGTTTCTGCGGGAACTGGAGAATTCCTTGGCATTGGTGTATTTCTGAGCCCTGCTAATGAGCTCAGCCAAGGTGGTCAGCGGATTCTTCCTGATTGAGAAAGTGAACTTCCCCTCCTTAAGCCCGCTGAACATGGCCGAGAGTGCCATTTTGTCATCGTACTCTTCCACTAATAACACCTCCTCGTTGAAGCGGGCAATGAAATCCTTTAGTGACTCCTTGTTCCCCTACTTGAGGGTAAACAGATGGGTAGTCGGCTTCTGACTCTTCTTACCAGAGATGAACTGGGTAAGGAACAATTTGCTAAGCTCGCTGAAGGAGCCCTTCAATTTTGGTTTAAGTTGTCGATACTAACTCCGAGCAGATCCGGAGAGGGTTATTGAGAAGGCTCTGTACATCATTTCATCCGTGGCTGACTGGATATGCATCCGCGAACGGTACGACTCTACATGCTCTGACAGGTCTCCAGACCTAGAGAATTGGATGACGGGAGGCATCTTGAATCTCGACAGCATCACCTCACTCATGATTTCTAAGGTGAAGGGAGGCTCGGTTTCTTCCATCATTGCCTGGACTGCAGTTGGGACGGTTGCAGATCGCTGATTCTTCTGAAATGTCTCAAACTGGTCACAGAGTTCCTTAAGTTGAGCTTCCCAAGGATTCTGATTCTTTGCTACCATCTCCTAGGGGCCCTCCATCATCATGGTTGCTTGGCCCTGTCTTCTCCTCTCCAGCCGATGGCGGAGGTCAGATGGGGCCAGAGCCAAAGTGACGGATATGTAAGATGGCTCCGTGTTTCGAATAGGTTCCGGGGCTCAGGCGGATCGATTCTGGGACACTGCATTGTGTGCAGGGTCAGAAGCTCGTGCGGACTATGCATGGGATTCTCGGGCTCGGGAACTAGCTTGTTGTGGTCGTTCCTCAAGCGCCGGGATGGCCTCCACTAAGTTAAGAGGCGGTTGTTGATTCTGCTGTGCCTTCATCTGACTAATTTCGTCCTTTAGCATCTGGACTTCACTTTGCAGTGCCTTGTACTTTCCTCCTCGGCTCCGAGTATGTTGGGACGGCCCGATTGGAGCTGACTCGGTATGCAGTAGCGAAGAAGAATAATGTTGTCCGTTATGTTCGGGCTCCACCACTGTCACCTTTTTCTTTTCTCTCGCCATATCTCATAAACTTCCTAGCTTTTTGTTATCGTTCCCACAGACGATGCCAAAAAATGTTGAGGTCAAAATTTGGACCACCCTCCACTCACTGTCGTGAACCTTCAACGAACCTTGGGACTATACAAAAGGGTGAGCAAAGGAGACCTTGGCTTAGTCGGGGGGCCCTTCGATGCCTAAGTCAGGCGAGGGATCTGGGTCTAAGTTGAATGTAGAGAGAGGGTGCGAGATATTGCGTACCTGTAGCAATGGGGTCCCCTAGTATTTATACACGTGGGTTGAATAATCTATATCCGTTAATCTCGCCATGATTTGGTTAATCAGCAAGATATTGTGATCGTGGAGATATTATTCGTAATCTTTGGATCTTGCGGCGTATCGTGTCTTAAGGGCCCGTATCCTTGGGTGAGATCTTTGGTCACGTCCGTATTTAATTTAGTCTCCAGGCTCGGCACAAGGAGTATCCTCACTTGGGCTCGGCCTCAGCCTCAGCATACGGAATATCCGCACCAGGGCTCGGCCTCAGACTGTGTAATCTCGAGACCGAGCACTAGTAGTCGGAGTTTGTCAGTAGATCACCGAAGTCAGAGTTCGCTGAATGAAGTTTAGGACGAGGATATATTAGAGCTCGGCTCAGCCATCCTTCTCCGGATGAGGAGGGTTCGGATCGGCCAATTAGAATTGCAGTTCCGAGTCGTGATTCATTAGTGGAGAGCTTGTTTCAGCTAACCTACGGTCGTAACTTAGGGGTCGGTTCATACTTGACGTGGTATCCTCCGTCCGAGGCCTTTTTAACTGATTCGGGCAGCTTAGGCCGACCCGATTATCCTTGTTCAAATTTCCCCATAACAATAGCCATCAATTCAACGGTTAGAATTTCTTGATCCGTGTGAATTTGAAGTTGTGATCCATCCAAAATGTGCCCCACAATTTGGACGGTCTGGATAGCTTTTGCATGAGTGCCACATGTGAGGAGGATGGTTCATGATCATTTCCAAAATGGGGATGAACCGCTATATATAGAGCATAGCTCGTGTAACCATTGTGTATGAAAGCGTTGATAAGCTCACACGAGTGTACAAGGAATACCTTCCACACCCACCAAATGTGCTAGAGTGGCTGACAGGTGAAATAGCCGAGCCATCCATCAGGTGGGCCTGTTTGTCAGGTGTGGTGTGTACATGAGCTCCCTCAGCAAAGCTCGTTTGCTTTTGACGACGGATGCTTTTGAATTTGTTAAAACGTTAGCTTTCAATCCGTACCTTTTGAGGAGGATTGTATTCACATACAACAGAATAGTGCAAGCTGTATGCTACTGTCTGTTCGTGATGCTCGTGCGTATATATGGGATGGCATGAATCACGCCTTATGCCTCTGTCTTTCATCTACAGTTGCAAATAGCTGTATCTAGATGGACGCCCATTGCCTACTGACGTTGTCAGTAGCCAGCCCCTGGCCATTGGATGGTTCTCTGTGTGGGCCCACCATGATGCATGTGTTTTATCCACTCTGCCCATCCATGTTTCCAGATTATTTGTGGGCTTGAGCCTAAAAATGAGGTAGATCCAAATCTTATGTGGACCTCACCACAGGATTCCGTGGTGATTGAACACTCACCATTAAAAACTTCTTAGGGGCAATAAAAGTTTTGGATGAAACTAATATCTATGTTTTCCTTCAATCAGGTCTTTGTGATCTAATCAACAGGTTGGATGGCAAATAAAGATTAGTGGGCCTTAAGAAGTAAAGATTAGTGGGCCTTAAGAAGCTTTTAATGATGGGCGTTTCGTCACCATGGTTTTCTTGTGTTGTTCGGTCTGCTCCACTTAAGATTTGGATCCGTCTCATTCTCATTTTGGGTTTATGCCCTAAAATGATTTGAAAAAAATAAATGGACAATGTGGATAAAAACACGTATTACGTGGGGCCAACAGAGGTACTGGCAGCGCGTGGTAGACAATGGGCGTCATATCAAATACCTTAAAGAGTAAGTTATGACTTGGATTTATGAATTCTGCCAGCCTTGTCAACAGGCACCATGATAGGCCCGCGTTACTATGGTTTTATTGGATTTGGACTGCATTGGAATCCAAATCACATTTACATTGAAAACAAGATGATTCCAAATCCTTAGCTGGGTGTGGTTGAAATGCTTTCGAATATGAATAGTCTATTTGGAAGCCTGTATTTGAAATGCACTAGGAATCTTCATTATATTCACGGGAACTAGATTTGATTAATTAAATCAACTTTCATATTCCAAATTAGTATATATATGTGATATTTGATGAAATGATTATAATAAGCCCATTAAAATATATACTTAAATAAAAAATGAGAAAATTTTAAGCCATGGATGAGCCATAGAAGTAAGGCTCATAAACAAATGACAGACACTATTTTAACCATTCATCTAGATATCCAATGTTTGGATAGTTCAAACCATTTTACCGAGTCTTGTGTCTATTTTAAAAGGAAAGTGACTCTTCAAGGCACTCTTCCTTCCCGGCATTAGAGGTTTAACCCACGATCAAGTCTCTTGTGCATGTTGGCCAATCCCAATGTTTGGTAATTGCCACCTAATAACTACTACATCACCCATGTGATCTTAGTACTATGCCAAAATCGCGAATTTACGACGGACCAAATCCGTCGTAAAACCAAATAAACGATGGATTTCGTCTATCGCTATTTACTGGGTCATTTTTTTTTTCGACGAGTAAAATCCGTCGTTTAATCTATGACGGATATGGTCCGTTGCATAGTAGCGACGGTAAGATCCGTCGCAAAAAATATAAGATCCGTTGTAAAAATTCAAAAAAACCGTTGTCATTAAAATTATTAGCGACGGATAAGGTCCGTCGGTAATATGAGGAGCGACGGACCCAAATCCGTAGTAAATTTTCAACTTGTTCAGTAATTAGCGATGGATTTGGTCCATCACTAAATTATCCGTCAAGCCTCGAACTCGGAAACCGGACTCACAAAATTTCCGATCGCCGAATCCGGCGCCAACAGCTTTCATAGTACCCCATTCTTGGCTCCCGGTACCCATACACCAGGTTTCGATCCTGGGATGCTATAAGGAGGATTTCTAATCATCAATCTGATTCGTAATGAGCATAATCACAAGCATAACCCACGAATAATAACCACAAGAACATCATCACAAAATCCACTATGATAAAAAAACTTGAAGTAAGATGCGTATGAAAGGAAAATACAATACAATGAAAGTAACAGAAAACTCCAGAAGCTCGGCTGTACACTCCAACTGCGGCGAGACTATGGCTGCATCCTTGCGTCACCTGCACGCATCAATCGTGCATAAGCTTATAGAAAGCTTAGGGGGTGGTGTAAGTGTGTGCGCAATATGAGCATGCTCAGAATGCAAGGTCAGAGAAATGCAGAATCATGCTGATGAGTACATGAATGTGAGCAGCTGTACTAAGGCTATGTGGTGCAAGATCTGAATGTTATCTTCCATATCAAGGCCATGCGATGCATAATGCAAGTCAAGCATGCCAATCCACATCCACATATCAATGCAGTTCTTCACTAAAGCATCAAATCAGTACGGTTCTAAGTCTGGATAATCACCGGGGTCTAGTACACTCTACGCCAGCTTGCCGCCCCTAGCCGAACGCACAACTGGGAGAGTGGAAGAGACCTCAGTAACCGCCTACCAATATCGTGCCCGGCTCGTCGATAGCGGACCGCTTCCTCAAGCTGGTCAAACTCAACCTAGAAATTGCCCCCTTGCTCAGGCGGGTAAGGTCACACCCCTTTCCAACAGACCACGACATAGTGGGAGACGCGGCCTACTGGTATACGGCCCACGCGCGCTCATGTATCCACTCGGTCTCGACATTGAAGTCATCCTCTAGTACCATCGGGTTTAAGGATTTTCACGAAGGGACATCTATGGTGCCCCGATGCTAGAAACAGTATTTTCGGTATCCAATCCAGCCACCCACGATGTGTTTGTGGAGGTTGTGGCCCCAATGTTGCTAGGGCATATCATAATCACAATCACATAAATACAAGTGCATGAATCACCCTATCAGACATGCAACAATCCTGCGCGTACTGTGTGCTCATGTAGGGCAACTCCGCCTATCAGGGGGCCTATAAAAAGTCTGCCCGAAGGCATATGCTATGATCAGTCACTCCTCATATCAGGCATACATATGATGCATATGATCATAAATCATGGATATATACTAAACATGTTATATAGCAATGGGCTCTGTGCATAACGGAGATGGGCCTAGACGGCCTACTCACTACAAGTATGGGCCTATCAATGGGCCCTAGGGAGAGTGACAATACGGACATTTAACCAACATTGTACTTACAATGTGGACATCAAACCATCATTGCTCCCAAGGAATAGCCCGCCATCGAGATCATCACATAAACCACGGTGGAGAGACATTACAATGGGTCTTATGTACATCCCGTTGGGCCTCGACCCATGGGCCTCCAATATGTCACGTGGGCCTCATACCATGGGTCTCAAATATATCAAAGGGGGCCTCAGTGGGCGGGCTACAACTACATCAAGTTGGGCCTAATAATATGGGCCTTGCATACGCCACAATAGGCCTCATAACATGGGCCTCATATCAATCAAGGTGGGCCTCAACAATGGGTCATAAATATGGTAAGTGGGCCACACCACATGGACCACATGTATATCAAATGGTCCACACTCAAATATAAGTGGTGATAAGGATTTCCACCATTAGAATTCCCAAGCGTTTAATGTTGGACATTCAAACCCACTGTTTTTTAAAATGTGGTCCACCTGATCCTAGATCTGTCTTATTTTTAGTCTTAAGCCTTAAAAATGAGCTTGCCAAAGGTTGGATAGTTTGGATGTAACATATGCATCAGGGTGGATCCCATAGTGATTGAAAGGATGGACAACATAGATGAGGTATATACCCATGGTGGGGCCCACACTAATGGGAGGTGTGGATTACAATACATACATCAGTGGGTCCCATGTGGGGCCTACCATAATGTTTATTTTCCATCCAACCCATTGATAAGGTCACTCAGACCTGGGGGCTCACAATAATGTTTATTTGCACCCAACCTGTTAATAAGGCCGCTCAGACCTGGGGCCCACCATACTGTTTATTTTCCACCCTTCCTGTGGGTGAGGTCACATGGACCAGGGCCACCATAATGTTTATTTATCATCCAATCTGTTGGCAAGGCCACATATACATGGGGTCCACCATAATTTTTTTATGCCATCCGAACTGTTGATAAGGTCACAGGGAACCTGAATGAATAATTTTTTTTATATATTGATCCAAACCTTCTGACCTAAAAGGGTTTCAATGGTAGGCGTTCAGTTCTCACTGTTTCCTTTGGTGTGGGCCACCTGAATTCTGGGTACGGCTGATTTTTGGGTGGCCCAACGCTAGGGGGGAGGCCCACCATATGCACGGTGCAAATGTTCGACTCACATCAAGGTGGGGCCTGAGATGAGGCCCACTATCCAGCCCGCAGAGCAGCGGACGCTGCTGATTACAGCGTCTCTGCCTCATTTTATTATTATTATTATTTTGAAAATTGGAAATTTCACTATTTTTCCCAGGTGGGGCCCGCATCAGGTGGATCCAACCCAGTCGTTGGTCTCCATAGCTTTATACAAACCCATCAAGCCCAATATTCAATGGGTTTTGGCATACCGAAACATCAGACGGTATTTCAATGGTGAAAATTCTATTATCCAAACCATGGCACGCCAGGAAGTCGGATCAACCTCATTTTTTGGCTCAACGCCTAAAATAGGCTGGGGAACAGGATAAACGGCATGGATTTTATACATACATCAAGGTGGGGCCTACATGAGCGTCCCACCCCAAACTTCTAAAAAAAGAACCTTTTTTTGTTAGCAGTTAGTACACACCCATGTTAGTACATACACTCCATGTTAGCCATGCTCGTCTAGCGTCCAGAGACGCTGGACGGCATGGATATAAAACAAGTATCATGGTGGGCTCCACACACTGCTATGGTGGGGTCCACGTGGCGGCCCACCAAGGTTTGGATCAGCTGATGTTTGTATTTTCTTTCATCCAAGTTTGGACAACAAGGTGGGCTCCACTAGTGGGTTGTAGTGTGGTCCACTAAATGGACAACATGATACAATATATATATCATCGGGTGGGCCATCAACAATGAAAGAGTGAGAGAGAGAGTGTAATAGAGAGAGAGATCGGTGGAGTGGAGGGACCCCACCACTATGGGCCCCTCTTTAATCACAAACACATACATCAAGTGGGTCCCATCATAAGTGGGTCCCTTAAAAAGAGCATTAATGGTGGATCACCCACCTATCGGCTTTTTCCTTGATCCCTTGGACTCCTATGCTCCTTGCCTTCACTTTTGATGGTGGTTGATGGGGTTTTGATGGTGGGGATGAGAGATGAGAGAGTGGGCCACACTTGTTGTTTGGGAGAGTTGGGGAGGCTTGGACGTTTGGGGTTCTTAGTTGCTTGGAAGTGAAGAGATGGAATGAGAGAGAGAGAGAGAGGGAAGTAATGGCTAAAAGGGATGGGGTGATGTGGTGGTTGTAAGGAAAGATATGAGTTTGTTTGAAAATGTGTAAAAGAGGAGTGGTGAGAGGAGAGAGAGGGTTGACTTGAGGGAAAATGAGGGATGGGTTATTGTACTTAGGGTATGGTGTGTACTTGACTTGGATGATTGATTGATTGATGTGACACTTTGTAGAGATTCCCTCCAAGTTCGCAGCGCGAGTCATTTTTCTCAAAATGAATGTAGGCCCACATCTTCTAGCCTGGGCATCGGTTCGGTGCGCGAGTCACGGCGTTAGAACCGCGGCGACGGCACGGTCACTAAGGTACAAGTTTTGGTTCGAGCCGACTTTGGTATGCGGGTCTAGGCTTAGGATCGCGCGCAAATGTCGGATATGGGTCCAGGATTGCTGGAATTCGACTGGAAGGACCGTGGAAGCCTAGGGAATGGTACAGACTAGGATACGGGTCTTACAGCTCTCCCCTCCAAATAAAAATTTCGTCCTCGAAATTTGAATATCATCGTAAGTAAACAAAACTCATAATAGAAGAGGAAACAAGGCATCGTCATATAAAATCAGATACAGCATACAGGATACAACATATAATCAATCATCAAAGAGATGGGGATAGCGCTCTCGAATCTCATCCTCGCGCTCCTAAGATGCCTCTTCAACCGAATGGTGACCCCACTGAACCTTCACCAAGGGAATGACCTTGGTCCGGAGAACCTGCTCCTTCCGATCAAGGATACGAACTGACTGTTCAATGTAAGAAGCGTCCTCATGAACCTCCAACGGCTGCTAATCAATAACAGGAACGATGTCTGACCTACACTTCCTCAACATAGAGACGTGGAAAACATTGTGGACGCCAGACAACTGAGATGGCAAGGCAAGCCGATAGGCCACAACACTAATGCGCTCAGTGATCTCGAAAGGTCATATGAATCTCGGGGTAAGCTTGGCCTTCGCTCCAAATCGAACTACGCCCTTCATAGGCGAGACCTTGAGATACACATGATCCCCTACATCAAACTCCAAGGGACGATGCCGGCGATTAACAAAACTCTTCTGTCGGCTCTGAGCTGTGTGCATACTTTGCTTGATGATATCAATAGCCTCTGACGTCTGCCGCACGAGCTCGTGACCTAGGAGACGCCACTCTCCAACCTCGGTCCAACAACCCGGAGATCTACATGGTCTGTCATACAACGCCTCAAAAGGAGCCATGCCAATGGTCTCCTGATAGCTATTGTTGTATGCGAACTCAGCCAATTGAAGATGCTCATCCCAGCTACCTCTGAAGTCAATCACACAGGCCTGAAGCATATCCTCAAGAATCTCGTTGACCATCTCGGTCTGGCCATCGGTCTGTGGATGGTACGCGGTGCTAAGCTGCAAAATAGACCCCACTGCTCTCTGGAAGCTCCTCCAAAACTGAGACGTGAACCTCGGGTCTCGGTCAGAAATGATCAAGACTAGGACGCCGTGCAGTCTCACAATCTCCTGAATGAATAACCTCGCAAGCCGGTCCGAAGGCCAAGTCGCACGAATCGCAAGAAAATGTGCTGACTTCGTCAGACGATCAACGACGATCCAGATGGCGTTATGACTGCGCTGAGTCCTCGGCAAGCCCATGATAAAGTTTGTCGACACGTGCTCCCACTTCCACATCGGGACGCTCAACGGCTGCAATAGACCAGGGGGTCTCTGATTATAATCCTTGACACGCTGGCATGTGTCACACTCGGCCACAAAACTGACGATCTGGTGCTTCATCCCCACCCAAAAATACTATCTCCTCATATCGTGATACATCTTCGTCGAGCCAGGGTGGATAGAAAATCGCGATCGATGTGCCTCGGTCATAAGATCTCTGTGCAACTCAAGAATATCCGGGACATATAACTGGCCTCTGAAGCGAAGTCCACCATCAGAACCAATCTGTCAATCTGTCTGACTCTCAGATACTGTCTCTGCTCGGTAATCCTGTAACGACTCGTCTGCCTGCTGAGCCTTGATTACCCTTACGACAAGAGATGGTTGAATCGACAGGCTCGATAGCTGAACGATAGAAGACTGCAGACCAAAATCAAAGTAGTACTCTACTATATCCTTGAGCATCCTCCACTCCTGAATCATCATATGTGCCACCAGGCCTCGTGGCTGACGGCCGAGGGCATCTACCACCACATTTGCCCTGCCTGGGTGGTATTGGAGGTCAAAATCATAGTCCTTCAGAAGCTTCATCCAGCGTCTCTGCCTTATGTTTAGCTCGGACTGAGAGAATAAATACTTCAAGCTCTTGTGGTCAGAGAAGAGCTCAAACTTGACCCCATAACGATAGTGTCTCCACACCTTTAGTGCAAAGACAACTGCTGCCAGCTCCAAATAATGCATGGGGTAGTTTAGTTCATGGACCTTGAGCTGATGAGACACGAAGGCAACAGGCCTACCGTGCTGCATCAGGACAACACCTAAATCAATATGTGAGGCATCGATAAATACAACAAATCCATCACTCCCAAAGGGAAGAGTGAGGATAGGAGCGGACGTCAAACGGTCCTTCAGTTCCACGAATGCCTGCTCACATACATTAGTTCAAACAAAATATGCGCCCTTCCAAGTCAACCTGGTCATCGAGGCTGCAATACGGGAGAAACCTTCAATGAAACGCCGATAATAGTCCGCCAAGCCAAGAAAACTGCTGATCTCGGACGCAGTCATGGGCTAGCCCCATGACGCACTGCCTCAACCTTCGAGGGGTCCACTGCAACACCCTCCCTTATCACCACGTGACCGAGGAACCTTACTTCCTCCTGCCAAAACTCACACTTTTCCAGCTTCGCATACAGCTGGTGGGCACGGAAGGTCTGCAATGCGATCTCTAAATGCTGCATATGGTCCTCACGGGTCCTTGAATATATCAGAATGTCGTTGATGAATACCACAACAAACTGATCAAAATATGGACAGAAGACCTCGTTCATCAACTGCATGAAGACCGCGAGTGCATTGGTCAACCTGAAGGACATGACCTGAAACTCAAAATGACCATAGCGCGTCCTGAAAGCTGTCTTCGGGATGTCCTCCTCTCGGACACGAATCTGATGATAACCGGAATGCAGGTCAATCTTCAAAAGGAGTTGTGCATCCTGCAGCTGATCAAATAAGTCGTCTATCCTAGGGAGCAGGTACTTGTTCTTAATCGTGACTCGGTTGAGCTCGGGATAATCTACGTAGAGCCTCAACGAACCATCCTTCTTCCTGATGAAGAGTAGCGGCGCTCCCCACATAGAACTTCTCGGACGGATGAATCCCAACTCACGCAACTCATCCAATTGCCGCTGCAGCTCACGCAACTCCATCTGTGTCATATGGTACGGGGCCTTCGAGATAGGCGGGGTACCGGGCATACGATCAATATGAAACTCAATATGACGGTGCGGCGGCATCCCCAGAATCTCCTGGAACATGTCGAGGAAATCACAGACTACCGGCAACTGATCGATACACAAGGTAATGGGCTCTTCGACTGCGCAGGACATCAAACAAGACAATGGCTCTCCTCGGGGCTCTGCAACGAACTGAAACTGTGGCAAGCAGGGTATGCAGAACGTGACTGTCCTCGCAGAACAGTCCAAAATGACATAGTACTCGGCAAGCCAATCAATGCCCAAGATAACGTCGAAGTCTGTCATCGACAACACAAACAAGTCAGCAGGCAAAAAGATATCACTGACCAGAATAGGACAAGACGAACAAAAATGGCCCAATACTGTGGTTTTCCCCAAGGGCGTCGATACGGTTAATCCCTCACTAGCAAACTCTATCGACAATCCAGTCGATCGGCAAAAATTCTCAGACATGAATGAGTGTAAAGCACCAGAATCAAATAGTACTCAGGTGATCCATGCAGAGACTAGAAGTATACCCTCAACTACTCCTCCGGAAGTCTGCGGGTCCTTCTGAATCGCATAGAATCTAGCCTGAGCTGGTTGGGGAGGTGCCTGTCCCCTCGGAGGATACTACTGCTGCTGAGGTCGGGGACACTCCCACCTACAGTGTTTTATCCCACCGTATTCATAGCAAGTATCAGAAAGCTGTCTCTGAGGTGATGCCACTGGGGGTGCCGACGGTGTTACTGGTGCTCTGGTGGATGGATGATTCCTGTATCTTGTGGTTGTCGATGCTGCAGGGAGCTACTGGAGGGGGCCTACCTCTTTCATCCCCTCCTCTGATCTCGATCGGCCTGCATGCCGGCCCACTCGGTCTTATAAATTTGGGCCCTCCATACTACCGCCTGAAAGGTCGGGAGCTCATGCCCAGTAACACGACCTCAAAGACCGTAACATAAGTCGTTCTCGAAACGGTGGGCCTTCTACCCCTCATTATCAACAAAATATGGCGTGAACCTCGAAGCGCCACAAAACGGGCCGCGTACTTCGCCACGATCATGTCCCCTTACACTAGAGTCTCGAACTCCAGTGCTTTCTGACATTGAATGTGGTCAGGGAAGTACTGCTCCTCGAATCGGTCGATAAAGTCCTCTCATGTCCAGATATAATCAGGTCCTACAACACAGGTAATGGAGGTCCACCAGTGCTCTGCCTCACCCTGGAGAAGGAATACAGCCAACCGGACTCGCTGTTGAGTCGTACATGCCATAGTATCGAAGATCTTCTCCACATCGAAGCGCCATCTCTCGGCTACAGTCAGATCTGGCTCGCCCTGGAAACGCGGAGGATCGAGCTATCTGAACTCTCGAAGAATGGCACTCGCGTGCTCCTGCTCTGCCTGGGCTGGAGAAATAGTTGGGCGCCTGCCCTGCCCCTGAAGTGCGGTTGTCACAGCCTGTAACATCTACTGTAACTGAGAGGTACTCACAAGTACGGTCGGATCCGCACCGGCCTCAGGTGGGGGAACGTCATCATCAGGCAGAGGAACAGGGACTCTGGCGATGCAACGGGAGGCACAGGTGGTGGAGCGGGATGTGCTAGGGTCACTGTCCTGTGCGGCATGTCCCATAGGAAGAATAAGGACGCAATCAACCTTGAGAATCACACATTAGGGAACTCAATCGGAAGGTTACACACTCGGAACATAATCGTCCTAAACTTATTGCAAACACGTGATGTTGTTCTCGGTTATTCCCAAGTTATGCTCTGATACCAACTTCTGTCATGCCCGAACTCAGAACCGGGCTCACAAAATTCCCGATCGCCAAATCCAGCGCCGACAACCTCCGTTGTACCCCATTCTCGACTCCCGGTACCTATACACCAGGTTCCGATTCTGGGATGCTACAAGGAGGATTTCTAATCATCAATCTGATTCGTAATGAGCATAACCCACAAACAATAACTACAAGAATACCATCACAAAATCCACTATGATTAAAAACTTTAAGTACAATACGTATGAAAGGAAAATACAATATAATGAAAGTAACAAAAATTCCAGAAACTTAGCTGCACACTCCAACTGCGGCGAGGCTATGCCTGCGTCCTCGCTTCACCTGCACGTATCAATCGTGCATAAGCTTATAGAAAGCTTAGGGGTGGTGTAAGTGCGTGCGCAATATGAGCGTGCTCAGAATGCAAGGTCAGAGTAATGCGGAATCATGCTGATGAGTACATGAATGTGAGCACCTGTACCAAGGCTATGCGGTGAAAGATATGAATGCTATCGGCCATATCAAGGCCATACGATGCATAATGCAAGTCAAACATGTCAATCCGCATCCACATATCAATGCAGCTCCTCACTAGAGCATCAAATCAGTACAGTTCTTAGTCTAGATAATCACAGGGGTCCAGTACACTCTACGCCAGCTTGCCGCCCCTATTCGAATGCACAACTGGGAGAGTGGAAGAGACCTTACTATCCTCCTGACAATATCGGGCCCGGCTCATCGATAGCGGACTAATTCCTCAAACTGGTCAAACTCAACCTAGAAATTACCCCCTCACTCAGGCGGGTAAGGTCATACCCCTTTCCAACCGACCACAACACAGTGGGAGTCGCGGCTTACTGGTATACAGTCCTCACGCGCTCATGTATCCACTCGGTCTCGACATTGGAGTCATCCTCTGGTACTATCAGGTTTAGGGATTTTCACCCAGGGACATCTATGGCACCCCAATGCTAGAAACAGTATTTCCGGTATCTAATCCAGCCACCCACGATGTGTCTGTGGAGGCTGTGGCCCCGATGTCTCTAGGGCATATTATATTCACAATGACATAAATGCAAGTGCATGAATCACCCTATCAGACATGCAACAATCCTGCGCGTATTACGCGCTCATGTAGGGAAACTCCGCCTATCAAGGGGCCCATAAATAGTCTGCCTGATGGCATATGCTATGATCAGTCACTCCTCATATTAGGCATACATATGATGCGTATGATCATGAATCATGGATCTATACTAAACATGTTATATAGAGATGGGCTCTATGCATAACGAAGATGGGCCTAAACGACCTACTCACTACAAGTATGGGCCTATCAATGGGCCCTAGGGAGAGTGACAATGCGGACATTTAACTAACATTCTATTTACAATGTGGACGTCAAACTATCATTGCTCCCAAGGCATAGCCCGCCATCGAGATCATCACATAAACCACGGTAGAGAGACATTACAATGGGTCTTATGTACATCCCATTAGACCTCGACCCATGGGCCTCCAATAAGTCACGTGGGCCTCATACCATAGGTCTCATATATATCAAAGGGGGGCTCAGTGTGGGTGGGCTACAACTACATCAAGTTGGGCCTAATCACATGGGCCTTGCATACGTCACAATAGGCCTCATAACATGGGCCTCATATCAATTAAGGTGGGCCTCAACAATGGGTCATAAATATGGTAAGTGGGCCACACCACATGGGCCACATGTATATCAAATGGCCCACACTCAAATATAAGTGGTGATAAGGATTTCCACCATTAGAATTTCCAAGGGTTCAATGGTGGACATTCAAACCCACTATTTTCTATAATGTGGTCCACCTGATCCTAGATCTGTCTTATTTTTAGTCTCAAGCCTTAAAAATGAGCTTGCCAAAGGTTGGGCGGTTTGGATGTAACATATGCATCAAGGTGGATCCCATAGTGATTGAAAGGATGGACGGCATAGATGAGGTACATACCCATGGTGGGGCCCACACTAATGGCAGGTGTGGATTACAATACATACATCAGTGGGTCCCATGTGGGGCCAACCATAATGTTTATTTTCCATTCAACCCATTGATAAGGTCACTCAGACCTGGGGGCTCACAGTAATGTTTATTTGCACCCAACCTGTTGATAAGGCCGCTCAGATCAGGGGCCCACCATACTGTTTATTTTCCACCCATCCTGTGGCTGAGGTCATGTAAGACCCGTATCCTAGTCCGTACTGTTCCGAAGGCTTCCGCGATCCTTCTAGTCGAATTCCTGCAATCCTCGACCTAAAGCCAACGTTGCGCACGATCCTAAGACGAGACCTGCATGCCAAAGTCGGCTCGACCCGAAACCTCTACCTTGGCGACCGCGCCGTCGTCGTGGTTCCAACGCCGCTACTCGCGCACCGACCCGATACCCAGGTTAGAAGATGTCGGCCTGCATTCGATTCGAAGAAAATACTGCGCGTTGCGAACTTCGAAGGAATCTCTACGATATGTCCCATCAATCCATCAATCAATCAATGTCAAGTTACACCTACCCAAGTACAACAACCCATACCTTTCTCTTACACAAGCAAGCCCAAAGTCAACCCTCACATCACTTCACCTCTCTCTCCACCCATCCCTCTCTTACAACCCATCACTCCACCATCACCCATCACACATCACTCCATCACTTCTTATCAACCCATCACTTCTCTCTCTCTCCCTCATTTTCTCAAAAATCTCTCCAAGCAACAAAAATTTCATACGTCCAAGCTCTTCCTCAAAGCCAAGTGTGGCCCACTTTCCCCTACACTCTCATCTCCCATCTCAACCGTTGATCCATCATCTACCACCGTTAAAACCCAAGCAAAGGAGCTAAGGAGGCTAAAGGAGCAAGGAGTACAAGAGGTGGGTGATCCACCGTTGATTTCTATTAAAGGGGCCCACAAATAATGGGATCCACCTTGATGTATGTATTTGTGATTAGAGAGGGGCCCATAGTGGCGGGGTCCCTCTACTCCATCGATCTCTTTCTATTTCTCTCTTTCTCTCTCTTTCTCTCTTCCTTAGAATGAAGTGGGCTCCACCGATATGTTAAATCTACTCCATCCATCAAATGGGGTGGCCCACCTCATTTTAGGAGAGATCCACCATCTATTTAGATTATATGACGTATTATAATATTTTATTAATATTTATATTATGGTGGGCCACAAACATGCGGGTCCCCCTTGATGAGCATGGGCCATGTACGTGTGGGACCCACCATGAGGGACCCACCATGATATTTGTGCCGTCCAGCGTCCAGAGACGCTGGACGTGAACAGAGGCTAACATGGAGGTGTGTACAGGCATGGGGTGTGTACTGACAAGCCTTTAAAAAAAAAAAAGAGTTATATATTTTTATATATGCTTTTGGGGTGGGCCGCTCATGCGGGCCCCACATTGATGTATGTAGATGATCCACGCTGTCCATTCTATTCTCCAGCCCATTTTAGGCGTTGAGCCAAAAGATGAGGCTGATCCAATAATCGAGTGGGCCTTACCATAGGAAACAGTGGTTTTTACCGTTAAAACTTTGGGAAATGATTGCTGGGGTCCACGTGGAGCTTGGACCCACATGAAATTTGGTTTGGACGCTTAATTTTGTGGGACACATACAATGGACGGGGTAGATCTGGTTAATGTGGGTCCCACCTAGGGTAACAAATTTTTTTTACATTTGAGAAAAAGGTGGCAGGAACCTTGCTGCCATGACGTAACAAAAAGGGTGGTCCCCATTGGCCCTAGTTGTGGACCCCACCATGATGTATATTTGATATCCACACCGTTCATCGGGTGGGCCACTCCCTGAGGTGGACCCACTCCAAAAATCAACTGTATACGGAACTCAGGTGGGCCATAACATCTAAAATCATGTGAAGATGTACCTAAACATATAAAATCACTTGGTGGGGCCTACCTGAAATTTGGATGCGGCCGAAACTTGGTCTGAACGGTCAGTCAAGTGGGACACACATACTAAGTGGGTTGGATTTGTGAACCACCTTATGGTGGGCCCAGGTCCACATGACCCTCATCAACAGGTTGGTGGCAAATAAATATCATGGTGGACCCTCTCTGGCCGTGTGGCCCTACGAACAGTTGGGTGACAAACGAACATTATAGTGGGCCCTGCCCAAGGTCCACGTTACCTTACGAATAGGTTATATGGCAATAAACATTACCCTGGGCCCCCCCCCCCCCTGGCCCATGTGACCATACGAACGGTTAGGATGGAAAATAAATATTATGGTGGGCCCTGGCCCACTTGTTCTTACGAATAGTTTGGATGGCAAATAAACACTCCAGTGGGCCCTACCCAAGGTCCATGTGACCTTATGAATAAGTTGAATGGCAAGTAAACATCCTAGTGGGCCCCTGGTCCCGTGACCTTTTGAATAGATTGGATGAAAATAAACATTTCAGTGGGCCCTACCCTAGGCCCATGAGACCTTATGAGAAGGTTGGGTTGAAAATAAACATTATGGTGGGCTTCACATGAGGCCCACTTGGATGCATATGGGCTGATATGTTTAGGCCCATCTTGTCATATTTTTAGGCCCATTATTGAGGCCCATTTTGATATGTATATGGCCTATGTGATTAGGCCCATTTGATTCACATGAAGCTCATGCGATCGGGCTCATTTTAATACATTCTCAGGCCCATGGATGATGGCCCATTGCAATGTACCTAAGGCCCACTGGTGAGGTTCATTGAGGTGGCCCACTTGGTGAATATAAGGCCTATGAGATACGGCCCATTTGATATATTTAGGGCCCCATGGAATGTACCTAAGGTACATTGCAATGTGTAATTCCACCAGGGTTTATTTAATGCTATTTAAGACGAACCGAGCCTCGGGGACAATGTTGGTTTGACGTCCACATTGTACGAGTAATGTTGGTTAGATGTCCACATTATAACTCTCCCTAAGGCCACTAACAGGCCCGTTTCGGTTTCATGTAGGCCATCTAGGCCCATCTTCATTGAGAGGATAGTTTATTGCTTTATAACATGTTTAACACAGCCCCATGATTCATGATCATACGCATCATATGTATGCTTGATATGGAGAGTGACTGATCATAGCATATGCCTACGGGCAGATCATTTATGGGCTCCCCAATATGTGGAGTTGCCTTACATGAGCGCACGGTATGCACAGGATTGATGCATGTCTGGCCGTATAATTCATGCACTTGCATCTGTATGATTGAGATATGCCCTAGTAACATCAGGGCCATAGCCTCCACAGATCTATCGTGGGTGGCTGGTTGGATACCAAAAAATCTTGTTCCAAGCAATTGGGGCGCCATAGATGTCCCTGGGTGAGAGTCCCTGAACCCGATGGTACCAGAGGATGACTCCAACGTCGAGACCGAGTGGATATACGAGCGCACGAGGGCCGAATACCATGAGGCCGCGTCTCCCACTGTGTCGTGGTCGGTTGGAAAGGGGTGTGGCCTTACTTGCCCGAGAGTAGGGGGCATTACTAGGCTGAGTTTGACCAGCTCGAAAATGGGTTCGCTATCGACGTGCCGGATAGGTATTGGCTGACTATTGGCCAGGCGGATAATGAGGTTTCTTACGCTCACTTGGACTGTGTTGCTTGGAGAGAGACGGCGCCATTTGAAGTGTACTGAACCCCGGTGATTATCCAGACTGAGAACCGTACTGATTTGATGCTCTTGTGAGGAGTTGCATTGGTATGAGGATTGACATGCTTGACTTACATATTGCATCGCATGGCCTTGGTATGGCCGATAACATTCACATCTTGTACTGCATAGCCTTGGTACGGCTGGTTGCATTTTTGTACTCATCAGCATGATTCCGCATTACTCCGGCATTGCATTCTGAGCACGTTCGCACACACTTACACCGCCCTCTAAGCTTTCTATAAGCTTATGCACGATTGATGCGTGCAGGTGACGCCAGGACGCAGCTGTAGTCTCGCCGCTGTTGGAGCGTGCTGCCGAGCTTTTGGAGTTTTGATATTACCACTATCTTGTATTTCCCTTTATAGGCACTGTATTCAAAGTTTTTGTTCATAGTGGATTTTGTGATGGTGTTCTTGTGGTTATTGTTCGTGGATTATGCTTGTGGTTATGCTCATTACGAATCTAATGGATTATTAGAAATCCTCCTTCTAGCATACCAGGATCGGAACCTGGCGTATGGACGCTGGGAGCCGAGAATGGGGTTCTACGGAGGCTGTCGGTGCCGGATTCGGCGATCGGGAATTTTGTGAGCCGGTCTCCGAGTTCGGGGCGTGACAGGTCACACGGACCAGGGTCACCATAATGTTTATTTATCATCCAATCTGTTGGCAAGGCCACATATACATGGGGCCCACCATAATTTTCCTATGCCATCCGAACTGTTGATAAGGTCACCGGGAACCTGAATGAATATTTTTTTTTATATTGATCCAAACCTTCTAACCCAAAAGGGTTTCAATGGTAGGCGTTCAATTCTCAGTATTTCCTTTGGTGTGGGCCACCTGAATTCCAGGTACGGCTGATTTTTAGGTGGCCCACCATATGCACGGTGCAGTTGTTCGACTCACATCATGGTGGGGCCTGAGATGGGGCCCACTGTCCAGCCCGCAGAGCAGCGGACGCTGCTGACTACAGCATCTAGAGACGCTGACAGTGGTAGCGTCTCTGCCTCATTTTTTATTTTTATTTTTGAAAAACAGAAATTTCACAGTTTTTCCCAGGTGGGGCCCGCATCAGGTGGATCCTACCAAGTCATTGGTCTCCATAGCTCTAAACAAACCCATCAAGCCCAATATTCGATGGGTTTTAGCGTACCAAAACATCAGGGGGTATTTCAAAGGTGAAAATTCTATTATCCAAACCATGGCACGCCAAGAAGTCGGATCAGCCTCATTTTTTGGCTCAACGCCTAAAATAGGCTAGGGAACGGGATAGACTGTCACGCCTTAAAATCGGAGACCGGGCTCACAAAATTTCCGATCGCCAAATCCGGCGCCGACAGCCTCCGTAGTACCCCATTCTCGGCACCCGGTACCTCTATACTAGGTTCCGATCCTGGGATGCTACAAGGAGGATTTCTAATAATCAATTTGATTCGTAATGAGCATAACCACAAGCATAATCCACAAACAATAACCACAAGAACACCATCACAAAATCCACTATGATAAAAAACTTTGAGTATAATGCGTATGAAGGGAAATACAAGATAATAATAATAACAAAACTCCAAAAGCTCGACTGCACGCTCCTACTGCTGAGAGACTACGGCTGCGTCCTGACGTCACTTGCACACATCAATCGTGCATAAGCTTATAGAAAGCTTAGAGGGTGGTGTAAGTGTGTGCGCAATATGAGCGTGCTCAGAATGCAAGGTCAGAGTAATGCGGAAACATGCTATTGAGTACATAAATGCAGTCAGCCGTACCAAGGCTATGTGGTGCAAGATGTGAATACTATCGGCCATGTCAAGGCCATGCGATGCATAATGCAAGTCAAGCATGCCAATCCACCTCCACATATCAATGTCGCTCTTCACTAGAGCATCAAATCAGTACGGTTCTCAGTCTGGATAATCACCGGGGTCTAGTACACTCTACGCCAGCTTGTCGTCCCTATCCGAACGCACAACTGGGAGAGCGGAAGAGACCTCACTATTCGCCTGCCAATATCGGGCCCGACTCGTTGATAGCGGACCTATTCCTCAAGCTGGTCAAACTCAACCTAGAAATTGTTCCCTCACTCAGGCGGGTAAGATCACACCCCTTTCCAACCGACCACGACACAGTGGGGGATGCGGTCTACTGGTATACGGCCCTCGCGCACTCGTGTATCCACTCGGTCTCGACGTTAGAGTCATCCTCTGGTACCATCGGGTTTAGGGATTTTCACCCAGGGACATCTATGGCGCCGGTATGCTAGAACCAAATATTTTCGATATCCAACCCAGCCACCCACGATGTGTCTTTGGAGGCTTTGGCCCTGATGTCGTTAGGGCATACAATAATCATGATCACACAAATGCAAGTGCATAAATCACCCTACTAAACATGCAACAATCTTGCACGTGTCGCACGCTCATGTAGGGTAACTCCGCCTATCAGGGAGCCCATAAACAATCCGCTCGAAGGCATATGCTATGATCAGTCACTTGTCATATCAGACATAATATGATGCGTATGATCATGAATCATGAATCTATACTATACATGTTATGTGGTGATGGGCCTTGATCAAAACGAAGATGGGCCTAGACAGCCTACGCATTACAAGTATGGGCCTATCAGTGGGCCTTAGGGAAAGTGACAATGCGGACATTTAACCAACATTATCCTTACAATGTGGACGTCAAACCATCATTGCTCCCAAGGCATAATCCACTATAATAGTCAACACATAAACTATGGTAGAATCACGTTATAATGAGCCTCATGTACATCCCATTGGGCCTCGACCCATGGGTCTCCAGTACATCAAATGGGCCTCAAACCATGGTCTCATATATATCAAAGTGGGCCTTAGTGGGCGTGCCACAATTGCCTCAAGTTAGGCCTAACCACATGGGCTTTGCATACGTCACAATGGGCCTCAACCCATGGGCCCTTATATATCACAATGGGCCTCAACCCATGGGCCCTAAATATGGTAAGTGGGCCATATGTATATCAAATGGGCCACACCCACATATAGGTGGTCCAATTGATCCTAGATCTGCCTCATTCTTCTACTCATGCCATAAAATGAGCTCTTAAAATAGTTAGAGGGTTAGATGTAACACATGCATCATGGTGGGTCCCACTGTCATTGAACAGTATGAATAAAACACATACATCATTTTCTACTATCCACCTGGATGGTGGAAAGAAAACACAAATATCACTGTGGGCTTCACCGTCCGCCTGGACGGTGGGAATAAATCACATATATCATTATGGTTCCCACGTGGGGCCCACCATAACGTTTGCTTTCCATCCAACCTGTTGATAAGGTTGCATAGATCTGAGGCCCACCAAAATGTTTATTTTTTTACCCAACCTGCTGATGAGATCACGTGGACCTAGGGCCCACTGGAAATGTTTATTTGCCATACAAACTGTTCATAAGAACACGTGGGCCGGGACCACGATAATGTTTATTTGCATCCAATCTGTTCATAAGGTCACGTGGACCTTGGGGGCCCACTGGAATGTTTATTTCCATCCAACCGGTACATAAGGTCACGTGGACCAGGGGCCCACGGTGATGTTTCTTTGTCATCCAACCGGTTCATGAGGTCACGGTCAGGGGCCCACCATAAGGTGGTTCATAAATCCAGCCCACTCATTATGTGTGTCCCACTTGGCTAAGGGTTCAGACCAAGTTTTAGCCGCATCCAAATTTCAGGTAGGCCCCACCAAGTGATTTTATATGTTTTAGGCATGTCTTCACATGACTTTAGATGGCATGGCCCACCTGGGTTCCGTATACGGCTGATTTTTAGGATATCCCATAATTTAAAGGGGACACCTTAAATGCATGGTGTTGATGGCCGAACACATCATGGTGGGGCCCACAACTGGGACCCGTGGGTCAGCCCAAATCGGTCGTCCACCTGGCGCAGGCGTTGCCTGCGGCGTCTGCAGCAGCAGGGTCTGACGCTACTGCCTCCTCTTCTTCTTTGTTTTTTTTTTTTGTTCGCGGGGTTTTTCCCATGTGGGGCCCACCTCCAGAAGATCCACTCCAGCCATTGTACTCCATGGATCAAGACTGACCTAACAAGACCAATATTCAGTATATTTTTAGCTCAAGGTGGGCCCTAGTCAATCTGACGGTAAAAATCGATATTCACTATGCTAAGGCCCGCCAGGAAATCAGATTGGGTTTATTCTTCGGTTCCACGTCTAAAATGATCTGGCAAATGGAATGGACGGCATGGATTGCATACAAACATCAAGGTGGGGCCTACAAGGGTGGCCCATCATTTCTTTTTGTGTTAGCTCGTTAGTATACTCCCATATCAGTTATCAGTGCACGCACTCCATGTTAGCCTCCCCTTCCCGTCCAGCGTCTTCAGAGACGCTGGACGACTTGGATAAACAGGGACATCATGGTGGGTCCCACATGTACGTGGCCCAACAGTTGGATTAGCATGATATTGGTGTTTTTCCTTCAACTGGGTCTGTCCAACTAGCCTACTATTGGATAGTCCAGCAAGGTGGGCCTATGGATGGCATGGATATAATACATCCTTCATGGTAGGCCATACACATCACTAGGTGGACCACACATCTTTACGTCATACAAGATGATGATAGAGGGGAGGGTCCCCACCACTATGGGCCCTCCATAGTTACAACACATACATCAAGTGGGTCCCACAACATGTGGGCCCTTAAAAATTGAAATGAAGGATGATCACCCACCTCTAAGCCTCCTCCTTGCTTCCTTGGCCACCAATGCTCTTTGCCTTCGCCTTGGACGGTGGATGATGGGGTTTAGACGGTTGAGATGGGAGATGAGAAGGTGTAGATGGAAGATGAGAAGGTGGACCACACTTGGGAGGGAGAGGGAAGCTTAGACGTATAGAGCTTTGTTGCTTGGGAGAGAGTTTTTGAGAGAAATGGAGAGTTAATGGTGAGAGGGATAGGTGGAATGGTGGGTGTAAGGAAGGATATGGGTTGGGTTGAAAAGTTGTAAAAGAGGTATGGTTATGGTTGAAATTTGTAAAAAGGAGGAATGGTAAGAGGAGAGAGAAGTTGACTTTTGAGAAGGGAGGGATGGGTTGTTGTACTCATGGCATGGTGTGTACTTGACATGATTTGATGGGACATCTCATAGAGATTCCCTCGTAATCCACAACGCGCGGTGTTTCTTCGGAATGAACGCAGACCGACATCTTCCAGCTTAGGTATCGGTTCGATGCGCAAGTTGCGGCGTTAGAACCGCGGCGATGGTGCGGTCGCCAAGGTACGAGTTTCGGATCGAGCCGCCTTCGGTAGGCAGGACTTGGCTTAAGATCGCGCGTAACGTCGGATATGAGTCGAGAATTACCGAAATTCGACCGGAAGGACCTTGGAAACCGACGGAACGGTACGGTCTAGGATACGGGTCTTACATAGACAGCGTGGATTTTATACATACATCAAGGTGGGGCCTATATGAGCGGCCCACCCCAAACTTTTTAAAAAAAGAACCTTTTTTTTGTTAGCTGTTAGTACACACCCATGTCAGTACACGCACTCCATGTTAGCCATGCCCGTCCAGCGTCCAGAGACGTTGGACGGCATGGATATAAAACAAGCATCATGGTGGGCTCCACACACTGCCATGGTGGGGTCCACGTGGCGGCCCACCAAGGTTTGCATCAGCTGATGTTTGTATTTTCCTTCATCCAAGTTTGGACAACAAGGTGGGCTCCACTAGTGGGTTGTAGTGTGGTCCACTAAATGGACAACATGGATACAATATATATATCATCGGGTGGGTCATCAACAATGAAAGAGTGAGAGAGAGAGTGTAATCGAGAGAGAGATCGGTGGAGTGGAGGGACCCTGCCACTATGGGCCCCTCTTTAATCACAAACACATACATCAAGTGGGTCCCATCATAAGTGGGCCCCTTAAAAAGAGAATTAACGGTGGATCACCCACCTATCGGCCTTCTCCTTGATCCCTTGGACTCCTATACTCCTTGCCTTCACTTTTGATGGTGGTTAATGGGGTTTTGATGGTGGGGATGAGAGATGAGAGGGTGGGCCACACTTGTTGTTTGGGAGAGTTGGGGAGGCTTGGACGTTTGGGGTTCTTAGTTGCTTGGAAGTGAAGAGATGGAATGAGAGAGAGAGAGGGAAGTAATGGCTAAAAGGGATGGGGTGATGTGGTGGTTGTAAGGAAAGATATAGGTTTGTTTGAAAATGTGTAAAAGAGGAGTGGTGAGGGGAAAGAGAGGGTTGACTTGAGGGAAAAGGAGGGATGGGTTGTTGTACTTAGGGTATGGTGTGTACTTGACTTGGATGATTGATTGATTAATGAGACACATTGTAGAGATTCCCTCGAAGTTCACAATGCGTGGCATTTTTCTCGAAATGAACGTGGGCCCACATCTTCTAGCCTGGGCATTGGTTCGGTGCGCGAGTCGCGGCGTTGGAACTGCGGTGACGACACGGTCACTAAGTACAAGTTTCGGTTCGAGCCGACTTCGGTATGCGGGTCTCAACTTAGGATCGCGCACAAATATCAGATACGGGTCGAAGATTGCCAGAATTCGACCGGAAGGACCGCAGAAGCCTACGGAACGATACGGACTAGGATATGGTCTTACATTATCTGTAAATTAAAAAATATCATCAAATTTATTATTATTATTATTATTTTGAATCTTACACCTGATAGTCATTCAAAAAATAATTCATACGATTGTTTAATAGGAATTCTATTCACAAAATAAATCCCATTCACATGATTGTTTAATAAGAATCCTATTCATCAAACCAAAAAGTTCAATCATACTGAAAATAAAAATTCATTTCCAAAGCATTTTATGATACCTCATATGAAAAATACATGCACATAAATGGAATCCACTAAATATGATACCTCATATAACAACATATACTCATTGACTTGCAAAAGCCACAACTCCCTAATGAAATCTAATATATACTTGCATACTTCTCGGAGACGGGAGCTTTTGATGGGACACTTCTTTCTTCCAGCTTGAATCCATAGCTTTGTCTACCATGGGAACATATTCATCAAACACTGAGAACCCTGCCCTTCCAAATTAGAGAAGCATGTCAAAAACTATTGCTAGACACATTGTCACAGTATTTCTAGAAGACGGAACATTAATTAATTAAATACAAATAGAAGAAAAGCCTCATTGAGAGTACATGAATCTTTGAAGTGGTTTTTGTATCAACAAAAGACTTCACTGTCCTCCATAGCAGCCTAAAACCAGGGCCAACATTGATGATAAACATTCAGCACAATGTCTGTACAAAAGCAAGTCCAATGTTATAGGCAAGAACTATCTAGATGCACATTTCCATTAACTCGAATTCCTATTTAATTTCTGGTCTGAACCAAATAATGATTACACACCATCTCATCCATTTCAATCCCGCACAGATCCATTTCTATCCCAGTTTCAGTCCCCAATCAGTCGAGTGACTCATTTCTGGTCAAACCAAAAACGAAAAGACTGGACGGCACCAACTTGTATCAGACATCATTTAAAACCATGTTAACAGGTGGGTGATGTAAGGGAGTGTAGGGCTAGAAAAACTCTGTACATAAGAAAAATGAAAAAGGTGAAGAAAATAAGAGGTAGACCAGAATTGCGACATCGAATTTCCATTTAAGCTTTTTAACAAGCTCAGCTCACCCATTATAGATGCAACCTATTAAGGAAGTCTGAGAGCCTTAAAGAAACATGAATTTTGTAAGAAACAAATGCAAGCAGAAGGATACAGATGCACCAGATTGTGTGATTGAATACCAAAAGAGAAATTGGAGAAAGTGATGCCAAAGCAAAGCCAAACTTGATATCTTTAGCTATCAAAGTGTTTCCATCTTCAGCGCCAAGATGGCGTAGTACCACTTCTTCTAACCGGCCATCACGGTATGCATGCTGAAATAACAAATGCATGAAATCAAGCCCTAGAAAATTGGCATGCTGTAATGAAACAATTACCATTACAAGTATGCTACAAGTGGAAGACACAAGACATGGAACCCATAACATGCAATTATCCGGGGAAAAGGCAATGATCCCTCCCGCCCTCTCAATCCATTGAAAAGATTCACACAGGTTACAAGGTAGCTAGCACTTACAAAACATGACAAAATCAATAAAAACAATTTCATGATGGAGTTCCACATTAACTAGAGATAATTTGATTTCACTATTAACAAAAGGGATGGATGTTTCATATGATAAACAGACCATCGAAGCCACTAACCAATAGTTTGCACGGCATATCCCTTCTCATAGATTACATTTGTTATCTATCACGAAACTTTATGAGGAAGCAACTGGTTCCCGCCATGGAATTTTTAATGGGATAAGCTTCATAATGCTTGGACAGAGATCTATCCTAACTTTCCATACAGTTTACAAAAACTTACAGGGAAAAAAAAGGGATACATTAGCTTCTGGATTTAGGATGCTTAAATCTTCTTTTCATGTCAGTATCACATTAGCTTAAGCTTCGCCACATTTGGTCCTAAATGCAGATTTGACTGGCTGCATTTTTCCGAATAGAACATCAACAACAAGGCCAAAGGTAGAACTCATAAATTATCATACCATCTCTGAACTAAAACTTAGGAGGCAGATAAAAAAGACCCACATGAATCTACAGCGCCATACTTTGAAATAAATATCCAAGAAATTACGAGTGGACAAAAACTAAAAGATCATCTTAAAGAGTCCTGTGAATCAATGCCATCTGCCTTAATAGAGAAACCATCACTAGCATTAAGCCACCATACTCACTAAGTGACTTGGCCAAATAAGTAAGTTACTTTCCTTAAGCCAAGACAAAGCCAAATGTGACAAGTAACAGATAATTCGTATGCCATTGACTCCGGAAGGACACACACACACACACAAAACTGGTCTCCTGCGAGCAAGACCGTAAATGGCTTGTCATGCAAGCAAAGGGTTGGCCGGATGGGGTGGACCCCATCGTGATCTGTTTCCCGAATCTGCTCCGACCACTAGATGGGTGACCCATTTTTTGCTTATGGCTAAAAATCTCACCCCATCAGTGCTTCAGGTGGACCACACAATTGGAAACAATGTACTGGGAGACACCCACCCTCCAAATTATTTCCCTTGGTGTGACCCACTTGAATTATGAATGGGCCTGATTTTTTAGCCGCAAGCCTAAATTTGGTATGGCATCTAATGGTTGGAGTGAAGTTCACATCACCATTATGGTGAGCCCCTGTAAAAAAAATAAATAAATAAAATCGATGGTGGACGTCTCTCCCATTTGTTTCCTTTGGTGTGGCCCACCTGAACAGTAGGTTGGCCTGATGGCCCTAGGCCTATCATGGGCACAAGGCCGAAAATAGAACATGTCCAAATCTTAGGTGAACTATATGGTAGGAAGCATGGGTGATTGACTGTCATAAACATTTTATGAGCCATAAAAGTTTTGGACTCTGCTGATATTTGTTTTTCCCTTTATCTAATTGTGTGGTTATCGGCTGGTTGGATGTCAAATAAATGCTACAGAGGACATTAGGAAGTTTTTAACAGTGGGGCATTCAATCACCATTTTTCCTTTCAATAGTCCACTAGATATTTAGATTTGCTTTACTTTTCGTCTCATGCCCTAAAATGATATTTAAAAACGGATGTACAGGTGGATGCACACCCCCACGGTAAGGGCCCCACCATCTTGGGTGAGGCTCGGGCATCACCAAATCCTTACTCCCACCAAAAGTAGGAAGTGGACTAAGCGGTTACCAGTAATATGTTAATGGGTGTTGGACTAACCATAAGCCTGTCTTTGTCTTGATGTATTTGTTGTATATACCCGTCATCCATTAGTTTTCCAAGCTCGTTTTAGAGTGTAATAAAAAAATGAAGCACATCCAAATCTCAAGTAAACCACACCACAACAAAATAGAGTTCATCCCATCATTAAAACATTTTGAGACCCTACTGAAATTTTTATTTGCCATGCATGATTTTAAGCACATGAGAAAAGCCTGCATCAATAGTAAATATCTTGAAAATACCTTGCAACATGTATGTATCTTGGAGCTGAGCAAGTTACGAACAGAGAAGTTGAATAGTCTGAAAAGGTTTTTATATATATGAAAACCATCATCCTGAATAAAACCATGGTGAAGGTAAAGGACAAATTCTGTTAGCAATATTATAAAGATGGAAATGGGCATGGAGCTGGTTATCACGATTTACAACCTCTTTAGATGTTTGTGTATGAAGTAACAAAATGAAGGGTCTATTTGTATATCTGTTCTAAATTGGTCACTAAGCTGAGCTGGTTATCACAATTATTGGAATCACTTCCATCAATTGATGACCATAGCTGTCAATATCATTTGGTGGGCCATTTTGGTTTGCCTGTGAAAGATGTTTCTGAAATATTCCACAAAAAATGACATAATTCGTACAAGCCACTTCCTAATTCTAAAAATAAATCTGAATTTCAAAACAAAAGAGGATCTCCCAAATTACGAAGATTAATCAAATATAAAGGAACATGGTAATGTGAACACCTAATTGGAGATAAGATTACAGGAGGCATTTCTACCTTTAGTCATACTATATTACAAAAGCTGTACCGTTGTGAAAAACCAAAAGTGAGAAGGATGGATGTATTCATTAGTCAGAACAGGTGTAGATAGCAGGTCCCAAGATTAATCACGGCAGAACCATAGGGCATGGTAGAGACTAGAGAGTGAAACATTGACTTTAAATGAACTTCAAGGATCAGAATAGATGATTTCCTTCTTTTAATATTGTTCACTCCCCAAGTATAGGGTTGTGATGTAGTAATAAACTCGGTAAGATCGAGGTCGAATCCCACGAGGACTGGTCGTCACAATTCAAATTCACAATTCTTCTTAACTAATTCAACAAATAATGGAGCAATTGACTAACACAAATCTATGAAAAACAATTGAGAACAGGGAAGAAAATTCAATCAGAGAGAGCACTAGGACTTTCGAATCCACCCCTAATTATCATAACCCTTGTTTTGTCTGTTGATTCACCTTAATTTAGATCGATACAACTTATATAGAGAAAGCACAATCTGTGTCCTTAGTTGGGCATACAGATTGTCTAATTCCTTTAAGCTATGCCATGAATAACACATTCCATGTCCTTGGTTGGGCACATAGGATGTACCATTCATTACAGCACCCGGTTTCTTCCTCTATAGGAAACCTGTTCAAGATCAGACACAAGCTCCTAGAATAAGCATCCAAACAACATCCATCTATAGACTATGGTCAAGTTCATTGATGGAGAGGTATAGAATTTTAACCCAATCAAGCACACTAGAGAAAGAAACAACCAATCTGATTAAAGTAAAATCAACATATAAGAATAAGAATCATTCGAATTAGGGGCTTCATCTCAGCCCTAGATAAAGAGTTTAGAAATCCATAAATCTAGATAGGAAAATGAAAAAATAAGTTTGAAATAACAAAACCATTTTTCTTCTTTTTCTTCCTTTCTTCTCTTTCTTTCTTTCTTACTTTCTTTCTTTCCTTTCTCTAGCGCTGGATCTCCTCCCTCTGCCTTCTGTCCTTCCTTCTGTGCTTCTCCTGGTTTTGGATCATCAAATCCATGCTTTTAACATCATTTTTCAATACACTCTCCTGATTTCATCCTGTAATAAAAACACAATTAAAATATGGCATTAAGCATTATCATGTACGTAAAATCAGGTAATAGTCGGGGTCTAATATGCAATATTCGACCCTCATCACAACCCCCAACCAGCATTTTGCTAGTCCCGAGCAAAATATGTGAAAAATAATTTCAGAAATAAAAGATAATTCCTATAAACTCAAGTGACTTGTGAACAGATAGTTGGGATGTGAAAATTCTAAAATTCATGAATGGTGAGAAGATTTTTCTCCTGAAATCAAGCTTACAGTAAACTTCATAATCAAGTTCAAAATATTAATCCATTAATTAGAACAATTTTAAACATTGAGTTCCATGAATGTATAGTGTAATCTCGGTTTACAATCGTTAAAAGATCCAATTGGCAATTTCATGATATCATTAGTAATTCGTGACAACCAAACTTGAAACCAACACTAGCATTTTAGATCATCCTTTTGTTCTATCAGCCGTTGATTTCCTTTATAAACAGTGGTGCTGTAACATCCGGATTTTTACCAACCTGGGATTAGACATCCTTAGGCATTGGGTCAATCTTAACACCTGATTAACTTTTCAAACGCTCAATTCAAAGCCTCAAATCCCGTCTTAAACCATTTTCTTCACAAATCCCACCCTTCACTACCTTGTGCTTTCAATTTTTTCAAAGCACTTTCGCCCTAGACACTATCTTAAACTAGCTAAGTAGTAAAACTTGGATCACTTTATATACAAACTGCAAAGGCCTAAGTACCATCTCAACCAGAAAACAATTAGGATTAAATCCTTTAGAAATTTAACAAAGTTAACTAAGTGCAAAACTCGATTAGCCATGAAATCCGTTGGGATCGCTTTAAATACGATCTGCAAGACCCAAAACTTGTAAAATCAGTGACTCTAGGTTTCCCTAAAGTTTAGAACCAAACTCATTTCCCGTCTGCTCTCGGGAATGAAACGAAACTTCGTATTAGGTCTAGACCGCACACCGGGAGTCCGATTAACACGAAGCTAAGGAACTAGGACCGCCTCACTGGGCTTGACAATCATCTCAAAAATCAGATCCAGCCGATGTCCCACGATCATTCGTTTCGATCCGGAGCGAGGGAGTGTGAAAAACACTATTCCCTTTGAAATTAAAATATCTGGAATAGTGATCTGGCACCATTCGCTTGCGCATCAGTATTAAGCAACCAGACCGTCAGAATCAGACCAAATTACACCCTCGGATCAGGAAAAATTTCAGGAACATTTACATGTACTTGGAATTTCGGATCGTGGCCCACTGACCGTTGAACTGAAAGTGGTGCGCCACGTGCGATCTGGGAATCCGATTGAGTCGAAAACGTAATCCCTCATAGATCCATGTGCGGTGAGCTTAAGTCTGACGTTTGGCTCAAGGAGGGCCACCAGAACCTCTCTTTTGAGCTGGAAAAGTGACGAAATACCTATATTAGCAGTAACCCTTGAACAGAAGTCTATTTCGGTGAGTTTTGAGACTATATAAGGACCTTAAACCCTCTCTCATGGCAGCCATACGAATTTGGAATTGAGAGAGGGAAAAGAGAGAGAAAGTGAGGGAGAAGTGGGAGAATCTCCCTGCCGTCGTTCCCTGCCACCACACGGGCTGCACCATCCCTTTCTTGACGCTTTTCCGGCGTTTCCGGCGTCGTTTCTAGGTAAGAAACCCTAACTCTAATCTATTTTGGGGTTTAGACTGTTGTAGGTTGTGAAATAGCTAACCTATTTCGTTCTCTAGGTTGCCAAACTGCCGAATACGGAAGCTTAGCAAACCTATCAACTCCGTTACGATTTTACGACAAAAGGTGCGGATTTTAGGTGCATAGGTTAGAGTTTTCAACGCTTTCAATGTCAGATAATGATAGATTCATGATCTGCATGCAATTGCACATTTACAAAGTGCTTTCCGTTTCCTATTTCGATTAACGTTGTAGAATATGGAATTTCACATACTTTGGGTATACGTAGAAATTCCGTATACGTATTTTTTTTAGAGAAATGTTTGGCATGTTTATTTAATGTATGATTATACTATATATGGATAAAATACTAGTTTGGCGAAAGGAATCGCCGTAATACATGTTCACTTGTAAATGCTATGTATGTTGAAATTGCGTATTCTAGAAAATATTGTATACGTATAAATTTTGGATATGTATTTATCATGATTATTTGCTGTAGTAATATATTATACATAGATAAAATACTTGCTTGGCTAAGGGATAACCCTAATACATGTTTTACTAACATACACCATGTATGTTGTAATAGTGTATTCTAAGTGTTTGTGGAAATGGCTGAATGAGTATAGAATTCTCATTCGTGCTCGCCATGACTAATTGTCATGGATTCATGATTGATGTATTGGCGATACCCCCCTTTGACGAAAGGATTTGCCCCAAGTCATGCCACGGCCAATATACACTATATATGCTAAAATGTGTGGCCCAAGTGTTTGTGGAAATGACTAAATGGATATGGAACTTGGATTCCTGCTTGCCATGACTATCCGTCGTGGGTGTACGCGTGTTATGATTGGGGCAACTCCCCAGTGAAAGGATTTGGCCTAATGCCTATGTGATCGACATATGTTGTGTATGTTGATGTATGTTTGTTTAAGTGTTTCTTGAAATGTCTGAATGAGTAGTAGTTAACAAATTGTAAAGTATAAGGGTGTTGAGATATGATTCTCAACCTCTTTTAACTATGTGTATGATCTCCTTTGATAGTTGTGTGATTAGGAATTGAACATGTACAAACGCATGCTTGTGTTGTGATTCATAACATGCTCAATTGCTTTATGATTTTAACTATGTAATGCATATGTTTAAATTTATATTTACGTTGTATGATCCGTCATGGGTGATGGGGGAGCGGAGCAATGAGTGCGTGCAACAGCCCTGGCAGGCCTAAACGGATAATACCAGACTTGACTGTATAAGTTGAATCTTGATCCATTACTGCTTTATTTATCTGCAATTGATTGTGTTTGGGGCTATGATTATGGCCCAGGCAATCGGTAACGAGATTGAACTCGTGGCTGAGATTCATTTGCCACGTGGGATGTGTTCGACGAACTCGAGTCGTGCGTTGCCTGTCGGCAGTGGCTAGGCCACACGAAGTTGTTTATGCACTTCATGTCGTGCAGCTCAACGGGCGATCGTGCTAGTCGAGCTCGTCAAGTAACCCGATCTGCCTTATGCATGTTCACCCTGTTTGGACGCTACTGCTTGAACGTAGGGTACCAAACTTACCAGTGAAACCCCCTTTTAACCATGGTACCTCGATCCGCTAAGACGCATGAGCCGGGCATGGTGGTATGGGACACCGTGGTCGAGCTGTCGGCCTACGCTGGGGCCATGTGCCTCCCCGTAGTGACCATTGCGCAACCAACTCGTGAGCCGAATATGGTGGTATGGGACACTGTATTCGAGCTGTCGATACTTACGGCGAGAGCCGAGTACGGTGAGACTTGTACTCGTGCTGACGGGCGACGAGTCCTCCATAGTATCTTCGAGTATACTCCAAGGGTCTGTGATTGGCGACGAGTCTTTCACAGCAACTAGAGTATGAGTGGAGCCGAGTACGGTGAGACCTGTACTCGAGCTGACGGCTAGTGATTGAGCCGAGTACGGTGAGACCTGTACTCGAGCTGACGGTCAGCAATTGAGCCGCATACGGTGAGATCTGTATCCGCGCTGATGGGTGACGAGCCCTTTGCGATGCCTTCACTATGCTTCTCAAACCATAATATCGTATGAGATTAACTAGGATTGACGACCCTAGAATGGATCATGTTTGGGAATGATACAAGGGAGGTACCTTAGTTTCCCAATACTGCTGGTTGAAATGGACTAATATTACTTGGTAATCATGAGCATCATCGCACCGCATGTGCTTTGTAGATGTGGCGCACTGAGTTAAGCATTCGCGAACGTAAGATGATGTCGCTTGAGGGTGGTTTGGCAAGGGCATACAGCATCATGTCATTTCATTTTCGCACTTAACAAGAGTAGTTAGAAATGTTTGATTTGTACTGCTTTATCATTACTGCTTGATTGAATTGATAACATGTTAACCTATGCTTTACTGTTCCACTGAGTTGATCACTCACTCCCACGTTACGGGACGGTGTTCCGAACACCCACCAGATTTGTTGAGTTTCAGGTGATGGCGATGCTTATGAAGCAGAGCCGGACTTCTATGATGTGGAGAAGGAGTTCTCCTACATGTAACTTTCTGACAGGCCAATGAAGACCTGGTATTGTATTGACGGGGTTATGGTTCTTGGGATAGAAGGCATTACACTTCCTCACATTTGGTAAATTTTAGAACTACACTTGTATTTATTTAACCTGGTAATGTTATCACACTCTGGAGACTCATCATAAGTTATATATTTTATCTATCTATCACAGTCTTCCGCTTGCAAACTTAACTGTCTCTGGAGTATGATATGCTGTTTTGGCTTAATCTCACTCATGTTCAATGCACGAATACAGTCAACATTCAATCATCATTCATTTTGTTGCATAAGTGATGTTCTGGAACTCGGGAGTTGAGTTTATGCTCGACCCCCGATTTTCAGGGCGTTACAGGTGCCAAGGAGGGGAATCAAATTCGCACCTATAGGGAGCAAACCTATGGTGAAAACTTGTTGCCTAACTCTTTTCTCATGTCAACTATGGGGAATCGAATCTTCATCTATAGGGAGCAAACCTATGATGACGATTATGCGACTTATTCCTTCAATTCTTTATAAACTGATGCTAAAAATTTTGTTTTTCAGGCTGGTTCCTTTCATGCTTAGTGATTACCAAGTTACCATTTAATATCGAACTAAAAACTTAATGTGTAAGTGAGATCTGATATGTGCAATCCTGGCTCAATCAATGTTTACAACTTCTAATCATGGATTAACAATTCGAACTTAAGTGTGAAATCTGCCAGACAACTGAATCCAAGAGTCATAAATTACTCACATTCTGTATCTTGTCATTTCAAAATCACAACTATCCTTCAAAATCGCTTTGAATTCAATAGAAATTCCAGAAATTTTTTTAAAAATTTTCACAATTTTGCTCAAGACCAAGAAAATACTGATTAGGTAACCTAATCTCCCACCCCCAACCTAAAATCTACATTGTCCTCAATGTAAAAGAAATAAGCATGCAATGCAGATGAGACAATGAACAGCAAAGAGTGATGGAAAGATGGTACCTGGACGAAGAATCAAGAGGCTTTCCCAAAATTATCAATGTAAGAGCGAGTTAGCACAAGAGAGAAATTAACAGAAGTAACAATAACAAAAAAGAAAAATAAAGGAAGATTCTACCTATACCACTTTCGTAGGTGCTCTCAATTGCATTTAGCGTATGCAACAAGCCTTTAAACCCCTAGGTTACCCCTAGTGGATGAGTTGTAGTCTCGTGAGGGTTTGCAGTAATGTTACCCACAAACATTGAACTAACTAACTAGGAAAAGAAAATAAAATGAAACGCTGGGTTGCCTCCCAGGAGCGCTAAGTTTAACGTCTTCAGCCAGACAAAAACGGACCATGAATTCATTAATCTTTAAGACCAGGGTCCGCCAAAGAACTTACCACAACACTGTGGTTAACCAATCCTAGACAAGTGATGCGAGTTCCCATGAACTGTGCTATCTGAAATGAGGTAATTGACTCTATCATCAAACAATTTAAGGACTTCTGCTCGAACAACTTCTTCCATGTTAGGATCATGCTTCCTTTGTATTTTACGTGACATTTCCACAGCATGATCCTTACATATAGTGGGGCACACTCCTTGTATTTCTGCTATCTTCCGTTCAATTGCTGCCTTATATGTTCGAAGAACATTAAGCAACCTGCTCTCTTTTGCCTTCTCAGAGTTAGAAACTGTGCTGTCAGGAAGAGTCTCAGAGGGATGAAGAGGTTCCACTTTCGCTCTCCATTTTTCAGTCTCCAATATCGGAGTAGAGTCGAGCAGTGCATTGACTTCGTGGATGAGACTATCTATGTCAAAATCCGTGCCATGTTGTGCTAAGCAGGTCTCAAGTGAATCTTCAAAAGATTTGAGGAAGGAGTCCTGCACTAGACTATCGATCATGTCCACTTCAAATATGTCGTCCAAATCTGCTGATTGTTGTCCTGCATTAAAGACATTGAGTTTAATATTCATGTTACCAAATGACAACTTCATAACTCCATTCCTGCAATTTATAATAGCATTAGATGTGGCCAAAAATGGACGACCCAAAATGACTGGGATCTGACTATGAGGATTCTGGACAGACTGAGTATCTATAACTATGAAATCCACTGGAAAATAAAATTTATCAACCTGGATTAGTACATCTTCAATAACACCCCGGGGCACCTTGACAGATCTATCAGCTAGCTGTAACGTTATTTTAGTCGGTTTCAACTCACCAAGTCCTAGCTACTCATAAACCGAATATGGTAACAAATTGACGCTCGCCCCTAAATCAAGTAATGCCTTCTCGATTTTATGATCTCGTATGCCGCAAGAAATGGTGGGAGCTCCTGGATCCCTAAATTTAGGAGGGGTGTTATGTTGAATCATGGAGCTGAGCTGCTTTGCAAGGAAGACTTTCTTATGAACATTCTGCTTACGCTTTTGAGTGCATAAATCTTTAAGAAACTTAGCATAAGCAGGGACTTGCTTAATAGCGTCAAGCAACGGGATGTTGACTTGCACTTTTTTAAACACATCAAAGTTGTTTCTTTTCTTCATTGGTGCCAGACGTTGAGGAAAGGGTGCCTTGGGCACGTAGGGTGGCACATTAGTGTCTCTTGGAGAGTCAGAGAGCTTTTGGACTTTAGATGCATTGGTGTTTCTCTCTGCTTCATCAAGATCTTCTGCTTTAGAATTTGATTCATCCCTAGGTATGTCTATTTTGTTGTCAATCTGTTTGCCTGACCTAAGGGTAATGATCGATTTGGCTTGCTCATGGTATTGCCCTTGATTGGAATTAGAGCCAATCTCATACTGTCCCTCTGGATTAGCCACAGGTTGGCTAGGGAACTTACCCTTCTCTCTCTCATTCAATGCGGTAGCTAGTTGACCCAATTGTACTTCCAGCTTAGCAATGGATTGCGCATTTGCATGTAAGCTTTGCTGGTTGGCTAGTAAGGTTTGTTGGATGTCTTTTTGGAATTGGAGAGAGCTCTGCATAAAAAGATGGAGTGTATCCTCAAGAGATGGTTTCCTTGATTGTGCAGGCAGTTGTTGATATTGTGGAAACTGCTGAGGTTGCATAGGAGGATTTCCAGATGGTCCTCCTTGTTGTGGTCCCTTTGCCCAAGAAAAATTTGGATGTCTAGCCCACCTTGAGTTGTATGTGTTCGAGTAAGGATCATTCCCAGGTTTCTGAAAGGTGTTCAAAGCATGAACTTGTTCAGAGAGGAATTCTGGAAATGCTGCACCAGATGGGCAAGATTGCGTAGGATGGGCAGGACTAGAACATATGGCATAAGCCTCGGCTTGAGTTGTTTGTGGAGGTCCATTATACAACATCAGAGCGTCAACCTTCTTTGTCAGGCCATCAATCTTGGCATAGAGATCAGGTGTGACTCCTATCTCATATATACCACCTTTCTTTTGTGGTTGAAGACTTCTTTCACCTCTATCTGAATAGTCCCATTGCTGGGAGTTTTCACACAAGGTTTCAAAGAATTTCCACGCTTCGGTATCGCTTTTGGTCATGAAGGACCCTCCACTAGTGGCGTCAACCATGCGACGATTTTGGGGTGTCAAACTGTCATAAAAGTATTGCACTTGTTGCCACTTCTCAAAACCGTGGTGTGGACATTTAAGAAGCAAGTCCTTCCATCTTTCCCAACATTCATGAAAGTGCTCGCCCTCTTTTTGTGTGAAGTTAGTGATTTCTCTACGGAGGGAAATAGTTTTGTGAACAGGGAAGAACTTGTTTAAGAACTTCCTAGATAGTTGGTCCCATGTAGTGATAGACCCAACTTCTAGAGAATTCAACCATGCTTTTGCCTTATCCTTTAAAGAAAAAGGAAAAAGGCGTAAACGGATTGATTCATCTGAGAAGTTTTGGAACCGAAAGGTAGAGCAAATGTCTAGGAACTCTTTCACATGATGATATGGGTCCTCCTTGTCTAAACCGTAGAAAGAGGGCAACAATTGTATGACCCCAGGTTTAAGTTCAAAGTGTGCTGCCGTTGTGGCTGGCAACACTATGCATGAAGGTGCATTAAACTGGACAGGGGATGAATAATCCCTAAGCGCTTTAACTTCATTCTCGTTCGCCATTTCAACTGGGATGTCTCTCAATCTTCTATGGAATGTTCTTTCTATTTCAGGATCACAAGACGCTAGTACTATATCTAGAGATCTACGTCTTAGCATAAACTAAGTAACAACCTAAGAGAAAGAAAACTATAACTAGAAACTATGATATTCTAAAACAAGTTAAAACTATGTAAATAAGAATGGGAAGAAAGAACCCGGAAAAAAAGAGATTATTGATGTCAGAAGATTTAAGAAGCTCCTCCTCACTTAGTAGCTTTCTTCCTCAATTCCTGAAAATAGAAACAAAAAAACAAATCAAGTTTCCTAAAATAATGATAGAAAAATCCTAAGCAATGGTTAATTTCTAAAAAAGAAAGTTTCTAAAAATAAATAGCTAAGTAAGTTTCTAAAAAGGAAAAAGAAATTTCTAAAACTAGAAAATAGAAAGTTACTTAAGAGAAAAATCTAAATCTAAAATAGAAAATTTAAAAATTCAAAAGAAATTTTAGAATTAGAAAATTTCTAAAAAGTAAAAACCTAATTCTAAAAATAAAAATTAGAAAAAGTAAAGAATTTAGAAAGGGATTACCAAATTAGAAGTTTATCTCAGGACCCTACAAAACAGGAAATAGGTTAATTTCTAAAATAAAGAAAAGAACTCTAAGTTAGTAAAATCCTAAGCTATGAATTATGATAAGAGAGAATCCTAAATTCAATTTGGACCGAAACAGTCCCCGGCAACGGTGCCAAAAACTTGTTCACTCCCCAAGTATAGGGTTGTGATGTAGTAATAAACTCGGTAAGATCGAGGTCGAATCCCACGAGGACTGGTCGTCACAATTCAAATTCACAATTCTTCTTAACTAATTCAACAAATAATGGAGCAATTTACTAACACAAATCTATGAAAAACAATTGAGAACAGGGAAGAAAATTCAATCAGAGAGAGCACTAGGACTTTCGAATCCACCCCTAATTATCATAACCCTTGTTTTGTCTATTGATTCACCTTAATTTAGATCGATACAACTTATATAGAGAAAGCACAATCTGTGTCCTTAGTTGGGCATACAGATTGTCTAATTCCTTTAAGCTATGCCATGAATAACACATTCCATGTCCTTGGTTGGGCACATAGGATGTACCATTCATTACAGCACCCGGTTTCTTCCTCTATAGGAAACCTGTTCAAGATCAGACATAAGCTCCTAGAATAAGCATCCAAACAACATCCATCTATAGACTATGGTCAAGTTCATAGATGGAGAGGTATAGAATTTTAACCCAATCAAGCACACTAGAGAAAGAAACAACCAATCTGATTAAAGTAAAATCAACATATAAGAACAAGAATCATTCGAATTAGGGGCTTCATCTCAGCCCTAGATAAAGAGTTTAGAAATCCATAAATCTAGATAGGAAAATGAAAAAATAAGTTTGAAATAACAAAACCATTTTTCTTCTTTTTCTTCCTTTCTTCTCTTTCTTTCTTTCTTACTTTCTTTCCTTCCTTTCTCTAGCGCTGGATCTCCTTCCTCTGCCTTCTGTCCTTCCTTCTGTGCTTCTCCTGGTTTTGGATCATCAAATCCATGCTTTTAACATCATTTTTCAATACACGATCCTGATTTCATCCTGTAATAAAAACACAATTAAAATATGGCATTAAGCATTATCATGTACGTAAAATCAGGTAATAGTCGGGGTCTAATATGCAATATTCGACTCTCATCAAATATATAATATATATTTTAAAAAGAAAACAACTAAACAAATCTTACAAGCCAAACCTGAATATTTCTCTCTTCCGATTCAAATTCCCAACACAAAACCAAACCAGTAATTAGTGAAAAGGTATTCCAGGTTACCTGAATAGCAGTTTCATTCTTACAAACATCATTGTCAATTACAACCCTGAAAAAACAGAAAAGAAATTAGATAAATTAAAAGAAAAAAATCCAATACCAAAACAAAAGCCAAAACAAAAGAAAATATGGAAAACCACAAAACCCAAGCTGGTTTCGGGGGTAAAAAACCACGCATGCTTAAAAGATAAAATTCCCAAAAATGACAAAAAGAAGCACTGAAAAAATCATAAAAAAGACGAAAGAAAAACAGAAACAGAGAAGATATAAAAGACCCTTTGTAAGTAATCTATACAACACTTCTATTCCTTGATTGAAGATAAAAATAACCAAATTTAGGCCTCCTTCAAAAGCTAAAACATCTATAATTAACAACACCATGTAGCAAACAAATACCCAAGATAGAAAAAGAAAAGGGGTGTGAGGAATTCTTGGAGCTGTTTTCTACAGAAGATGTCGAATGCCCAAGCTCTTCAAATTCTGACTGAATTGACTGAGAAATCAGACATGAGCTTGCAGAAACAAGAGAAGGGATTGATGGGATATGGCTTTGTCCATCATCAACCTGAGCTTACTGATTTCTCCATGGATAGTTATTTAACATATTCTGAAAACTCGGAAAGAATGAACTATGATTCTGTCAATGGATATAAATCCAACAAGCATAACGAAACTATTACATTTCCATCAGCAGAATTGGATAGCTACATGTCAACTTCCACACATTGGGCCTTCGATTGGATGGCTACATGTTCATTTCTCACCAACAGCTCCATATCTCTTTCTACCGCATCACTCATAGCACATATGGACAACAGGGTTAAAACATCATTTTTATATAACTCTTATTTTCTTAAACCTGTCAAGCTAATGTGGTGACAGTAAAAGTTACAATATGTGCAATATGGGTAAGACTGCTATGTGCATTTCCTACCACTTAAAAAATAGTAGCCTTCATGCACCCATATCCACATGCTGCAGATCATGGGCCCCATTGTGAATGGAGTTTTTTCCAAAAATCACAATAACCAGATGATCTTAACCACTCAGTTTGTGGCATTGCATGGACAATTAAAAGAAAATGGCTAGTACTTAAACACAGTGGCCCACATATGTCTAATCAACGTGCTTTCCAGTATGTGTTCCATCCGCAATAAAGTAAAAAATATCTATACTACAAATTCTAGGACCCTGCTGAAAGCTTTTCAAACTAATCCTACAACACTGAATTTCTTCATAGAGTAAAAAATATCTATACTACAACCATAATACGAGCATATTTAGTAAAAGAAAGAAACAACAAATCTATAGCAGTTAACTCACAACTTTAACTGTTTCCAATTGGGGTTCAGCCCATTTATAGGCTTGTGCTGATTTTTTAGATGCTTGAAACAATATTATGAATTAAACTGATATTCCTATATTGGTACCAGCAGTTCAGAAAACCAACCAGAGAAATTATAACAACTTATCCCATATTCCGATATTGGAACTCCTTGTTGAGCATGTAGTAAATGTGCTTCCTCCATGTTGTGGCCCACCTCACAAGCTTCCCCCACTTTTTAAATTATTCGCCCTTCATTTCCAAGAACAGTTTAATTTATCAACTCAGCCCATTAAAAAATATTCCCACCTCCAAATATTTTCATCGAGAATTAAATGGTAGGAGAAATGGAAAGAAAGCTTGCCTGCTAAAACTTCAAGTGATTGTGCAGAAAAAGAAAAAGAGGGGGGAAAAAACCACACCTTGTAGAGATGTCGGTTCCCTGTAGGAGAAATCAGGTCTTCAACCCTTTCACCAGGAAGCACCAACAAGCATGCATGTATTTTATCCATATGTTCATCTATATGCGCACTGTACACATGACAATCTAGTTGCATATGCATACAAGTGACTAACATGTTAAATTTGGTCTGGTGATTATAATTCATGGTCCATCAGGCAGGTTGCACTTAATACATAGCTTTTCCTAAATGAAGAATTTAAGAAATATCCAATCGATCAAGCTATTCTCTCATTTAACGCAAATTAAATAAATTCAACAAATTTAAATAAATAAATAAATAACAATCTAGATTCAATGAAAAGAATCTGAAAAGCAACATTCCATTCATTAATGCAAGAACAAATAAAAATCATAATAAAATTAAAACATAAAAAACCATTTCAAATTCAATCAAGTGAATGTAAAAAATCACAACTATTGCATTAAAAAAAAAAAAAGATGTGACTTTTGCAATCCTTCAAAATAGCATAGTTGTACATATGTTATCCACTATTTCTTAAATGGTGCATTTAGCATTCATGTATCGTATTTAGATATAAATGATTCGAGATTAATTTAAGGTTTCGAGAACTTATATCTACCTCACTCTTACTGCCAAGTAGTCTTGAAAGAAATGTCTAACAAATGAAAGAAAAAGAAAAAGCTCAACATGTGTCATTATTAAGCTGTTTGCACAAGTTTTATATATGAAACAAGGCCTGCATTTGCTCAAAGATAACAAGGTATGAGTACAGTTTGTAAAAAATCACAACTGTTGCTTGTGGTGTGGCCCGCCTAAGTCAAGAAGGTTTTACTGGGCAGGCATCCACTCTTATTTGTTGCTTGTGGTGTGGCCCACCTAAGTCATGGATTGGCCTGTTTGAAACATTCAAAGTGAGTGCAATGGTAACATTCTGACTGAGGGTAGCAAGCATCTACTATAGCAAACTGATTCTCCTGCCATTTTAACAAATCCAGTTAAGTCAATTTCGAATTACAACATAACAGAAACAACATTTAGAAGAAACATTTTAAAAAAAAAAAAAACTGTGATTGAAACAGGATTTAGAATAGACTAAAATAAATGAGGAACTTTGAAAATGATGCAAGGTGCTAGGGACAATTATATACCAAAGTTGCAGTGAATATGGATTTACTATGGATTAAGCAGTCACTTTAATAACAAGAACATATAGAAACAAGTAGTCGCTTTACTATGAATTGTGCCTATTACGGGAGTGCAATGCAATTTAAATTCTAACATGACTTACCAAGAATAAAATTTGAGTAAAAAAGAATAACATCATATAACTGTAAGACCCATATCCTAGTCTATACTGTTTCGTCGACTCCCGCGATCCTTTCCGTCGAATTCAGCAACATGTGACCTATAATCGATGTTTGCGCATGACCTTAAGTCGTATCCTGTAGATTTGAGTCAGCTTAATCCAAGACTTGCACCATTGCGACTGCACCGTCACTGCGATTCTAACGCCGTGTCTTGCATACCGATCTGATACCCTGGCAGGGAGATGTGGGCCGACATTCAGTTTGAAGAAAACGCCGCACGTTTGCAATCCCAAGAGAATCTCTACAACATGTCCCATCAATCAATCAATCAATCACCTCATGTCAAGTACACACACTCATGCTTTCTTTCTCCACAAGTTAAGCAACCACCAAGTCAACCCATCTCTCACCTCATCCATCACTCTCTCTCCTTACATCCCATCTCTCCCTCTCATTTCTCAACACAAATTCCAAGCAACACCAAAGAGAAAAAAATGTGGACGTCCAAGCTTTCTAAGGTGAAAACGTGAGTGTGTGTGGCCCACTTCCCACTCCAAATCTTTCATCCTATCCATTCATTTCTCATCTTCCACCATCAAAGTGAAGCACAAGGAGATCGGCGTTCCATCGGACCAAGAAGATCGAACGGTGGGTGCTTCTATAGGCTAGTTTTCATGTTTTATGAGGGCCAAGTGAGGCCTACCGATTGATGGTATGGATGTCACTTTGGACCCTAAGTATGGCCGATGGCCCACCTTGATTCTCACGATCATTCCATGATGGGGTCATTCTCCATGGACCCCATCATGATGTTTATTTTCCTTGCATGAAAAGAGGTCATCTAGACCGTCCATTTTGGGTGCAGAAGGAATCTCCACCGGTGATCTTTGATTTGGTAGGCCCACATGTAAGGGAACCCACTTGATGTATGATTGAATGCATGGATCGGAGGGCCTATAGTGTCGGGGCCTCTCCATCGCACGTGTGTCTCTCCCTTTCTTTTCATTTTTGTTTTGTGATAGATGGTCGTGTGGCCCACTCGGATGGACCCCACCTTGGTGTATGTCTTATCCACACCATTCGTGCCTATGGTGGTCCACCTAGACAACACGTCTAAAGGTGGGGCCCACCTTAATATGTGGTATCCAAAACCGTCTAGCGTCCCTAAACGCTGGACGTCAAAGTGAAGTGTGAACTGTCAGTGAGTGTACTGACAGACAAAAAAAAAAGGTATAGATATAAAGGTTTTGGAGAGGGCCACTTATATAGGCCCCACCTTGATACATGTTGTTAATCCACGCCATCCATTCCATTCTCCAGATCATTTTACCCGTTGAGCCGAAAAATGAAGCTGATCCGAGTATCCGGTGGGCCATAACATAGAAAATGGTGGTTTTCACCGTTAAAAAAGTCACCTGATATTTCTACACGCCAAAACACATCGCATATTGGCTCGTTTGGCTTGTCTTGAGCCATAGCAACCAATGGCTGGAGTGGATCTTCCTAATGCAGGACCCACCTGTGAAAAACCGCGAGAAAACGTTTTTTTTTTTTTTTTAAGCAGGCAGCAGCAGAATGATGTGCGCGTTTTGGTGGGCGGACAACATGGACCCACGGTCCCAATCATGGACCCCACCATGATGTGTGTTGTATATCCACACCATCCATTTTGTGGGCCTCTTAGGGCTGTGGGCCATCCCCAAAAATCAGCCCTATCTAGAACTCAGGTGGCCCACACGGCAGGAAACAGTAGGATTTAATGCCTGCTATTGAAACCCTTTTTTTGGGTCACAGAAGTTTTGGATCACCATGAAATTTGTTTTTCCTATTCATCTGGGTCTGTGGGACCTTATCAACGGATTGGATGGAAAGTAAATGCTATGGTGGGCCCCACGTGGAACCCACCATTGATGGATGTGTTTTACTCACACCGTCCACAACTGTGGACGGTGGAAACCACCATGGTGTACGTGGTTTGTCTGCATCGTCCACAGTACTGGATGGTGGGATCCACCGTGGGTAGTAAGGATTGAACGTCAGCCATTGAAACCCCTTTTTTTTTTGTCCAAAGGTTTGAATCAATATGAGATTTGTTTTTATTCTTCGTCTAGGTCTGTGTAACCTCGTCAACGGGTTGGACAACAGGTAAATATTGTGGTGGGACCCCAAGATGTATGTGTTCTATCCACACCATCCACAACATGGATGGTGGAACCCACTATGATGTATGTGTTTTAGTCACACCTTCCACAGCAGTGGACGATGGAACCCACCATGATTTATGTGTTTTATACACACCGTCCACGTCTGGACGGTGGGACCCACCATGATGCATGTGCTACATCCAAACCATCCATCCATTTTGAAAGCTCATTTTATGACATGAGCTAAAGAAAGAGTCAGATCTAAGGTTCAAGTGGACCCCACCACTGAAAATAGTGGAGACAGTGGCATTCACCGTTCAAACCTCTTAGGAGCCACATTAGCTTCCAATTAAGCTTATATTTTGCTTTCACTTCATCTAGCTCTATGTTAACTTATGAATTTGGTTGGATCTCAAACACATCACGGCGGACCACTCCGTGATATGATCATCCATTGAGGCCCACTTTGATGTGTTTTGTAGCCATCTGTGAGGCCCACCTTGATGTACTTTGTGGCCCATCCGTCAGGCCCACTTTGATGTATTTTGTGGCCTAATCGAGAGGCCCACTTTGATATACATGTGACTCATCAGGATGTATCTTTGGCCCATGAGCGGGGCCCACCTGTTGTGTGTTTTGAGGCCCAGGTGCAGGGCCCACCTATTATGTATTTGAGGCCCGTGTATTGAGGCCCATTGTGATGTATTAGGGCCCATGGGTTGAGGCCCATTGTGATGTATTCAAGGCCCGTTATTGAGGCCCACCTTGATATGCATGAGGGCCCGTTATTGAGGCCCACCTTGATGTGTATGAGGGCTCGATATTGAGGCCCACCTTGATGTGTATGAGGGCCCGTTATTGAGGCCCACCTTGATGTGTATGAGGGCCCGTTATTGAGGCCCACCATCATGTGTATGAGGCTCGTTGTTGAGGCAACCTTGACATATATGAGGACCATGTGATTAAGCCCATTTTGATGTATTCTAGGGCCCATGGGTTGAGGCCCATTGTGATATATTAGGGCCCATGAGTTGAGACCCATTGTGATGTATAAAGGCCTATGGGTTGAGACTCACTGTGATGTGTATAGGGCCCTTGGTTTGAGGCCCATTGTGATGTATTTGGAGCCCATGGGTTGAGGCCCATTGTAATGTGATTCCACCATGGTTTATGTGTTGACCTTTATGGCGACCCATGCCTTGGGAACAATTCTGGTTTGACGTCCACAATGTAAGGATAATGTTGGTTATATGTTCACATTGTACTTCTCCCTAGGGCTCATTAATAAGCCCGTACTTATTGTGCGTAGGCCGTCTAGGCCCATCTTCGTTGTGAAGATAGTTCATAAAATGGTTAGTATAACTCCATGATTCATGCCCATACGCATCATATGTATGCCTGATATGATGAATGTTTGATCATAACATACGCCATTGGACAGACTATTTACGGGACTCCTTATGAGACGGAGTGCCCACATTATCGCGTTGTACGCGTAGGATTGCTGCATGACTGGATAGTGTGACTCATGCATCTCGCATATGTGTGACTTGATCATTATACGCCCTAGCGACATTGGGGCTGTGGCCTCCACAGGCACATTGTGGATGGCTAGATGGGACACCGAAAATATTTGGTTCTAGCACTATGGGCACTTAAGGTGTCCTTGGGTGAAAATCCCAGAACCTTCGAGGCCAGGACTAGCCCCAACGTCTAGACTGATGGAACATGAGCGCCCGAGTGCCGAATACCAGTAGGTCACATCTCCCACTGTGTCGTGGTCGGTTGGGAGGGGGTGTGGCCTTATCTGCCCGAGTGAGGAGGTTATAAGCTAGGCTAAGTATGACCAGCTCGTAAATGGGTCCGCTATCGACGAGCCAGGTAGGTATTGGCAAACTGCTGGCTAGGAAGATAGTGAGGTCTCTTCCACTCACTGGGTTGTGCAGCTAGGGAGGAGGCAGTCGGAGTGGAGTGTAATAGACCTAGGTGATTTCCACAGAGAGCAACCGTACTAATATGTGGACTTATTGAGCAGGAATTACATATCCATTCATTCATTCATTCACTATCCACTCGGGCTGGTGGTGCGTAACTATTTGTTACGTGTACCATCACATGGCCAGGATTTCGGTTGGGCGCGCGACTAACCTGAGATCAAGAGTTTACCACATTGTGTCTGACTATCCAAATTTAGGTATGAGACTGGTTTGGAAAGAAGTCCCTTGTGATGGACCCCATAGCCTGTGATACTGCGTACTATCATCCCGACTTCACCTTCCAGCATGGTCATTTCATTCGCATCGCAGATTACATTGCATCCGCAGTACTTAGCATTTTGAGTTACTATGTTTTTGTACTTATATGGCCTAGACGGACTTAGCAGGATTTGTATATTGCATTGCATCATCGACATCTGATATTTGGGTTCTGCATTTACATAGCCGATCTGCATTGCGTATTCTGTTATTGAATGATTCATAGACTTACCAGTATATTTCTGCTTACTCTGATATCGTATGATTCATGATTTTGTTAGTATTTCCGCTTATCCCGATGATATATGATTTATGTGCTTTATTGTACACTTGGCACTCGCCTTGCGCACACACTTACACCACCCTCTAAGCTTTCTATAAGCTTATGCATAATAGATGCATGCAGGTGATGTTAGGATGCAGCCGATCTGTGGTCGAAGCGTGCAGTGGAGCTTTTGGAGTTTCCTTTGATATCTTCATACTGTATTTCTATTTTAGCATTGTACTTAAATGATTATATTAGTGGATATGTGATGATGATGTTGCCTTTGTGATTTGGGTAAACTTGTCGTTATGCTCCATTAAAAAAAAAATCATACTGAAAATCCTCCTTGTAAGATCCCAGGATCGAAAAATTTGGCGTATGGGCACTGGGAGCCGAGAATGGGGCACTACGGAGGCTGTCGGCGCTGGATTCAACGATCGAGAATTTTGTGAGTCCGATCTCCAGGTTCGGAGCGTGACAATAACACTACACACCAACTTTTAAATGGACTACGAAGCCCACCTTGTTTTTTATTTGTCATCTAACCTGGTTAATTTTAAGTGGGCCCAACAAGGGAATGTATAGGATGTAAGCTTGAAGATCACTGATACCAGTACATCTTAAATGGGTTGTAAGCCAAATATCTTAGTAATTGAAAAAACAAAAACAAAAAAAAAAAAAAAAAAAAAAAAAAAAAAAAAAACTTAACCATCTAGCACCTGCCAAATGTCTGATGATCGGTGGTCCAATCTGCCTGACTTCTGGCATATGGCCCATCCACTGGGTAAAAACAAAATCAATTACACTAGGTGAAAATGTAGTCCTCAACCAGAGCTTGCATCCTGTGAGAAAACACCAAAATGAAATTGATAAACTAAAGTTTGAGAACAAACATTGGTATCAAATAAGAGGGCACAAAAAGGAACCCACCAAGCATTTCAAAGAGCACCCTCAAGCAATTAATGCATACATGAATTCAAGCGTATCATCACCAACATGGTTGGTCAAAAATAAGTACGCTAGATTCAAATTGACCAATTACACCACAGATATCAAAAGTGCAAGTCTTGAATGTGGAAGCAGTCAATGTGCTGTTGAATAATATCCGAAGTATTGGGCATGCGTATGAAAGACAAATTCATTTCATCCTCCCACAATGCCAAATCTCGACATTGTTACAATCAGGGGTTTTGGAATAAGAAAAGAGAAAAGAAAAGAGAAAGCAATGACAGATGGAATGGATTTTAGAATAAAAACAGTGATTTCGAGAGAAACTCACCCACGATAGGAGAGATGCCTGAAATCCTTCAGAGATTCGGAGTTCACCCACCGGCAGAAGAAGAAAATGAGAAACCACGTAGAGGCAGATGCAGAGGGCGTCGTTTGAAAGAGGGATTTGTAGAGGCAGGGGGCGTCGTTCAAAAGAATAAGTCCCTCTTCTGAAATGGGATGTTACTTTCATATCCACAAATTGTGAGTTTTCCACAATTTAACACATCAACTACATTAATACCCCTACACTTAAGGGGCCATTTACTGAATGATTAAGATGGTTTTATATAGGAAAAGGTATAAATATTAATCACTAACAACCAGACCCATTATTTAGATGGTCTAGATAACTATATATCATTTCTACTATTATTATAAATGAGTCACCACTATTTTACGTCAAACACAAAACTCACAAACTGTATTGAACAATATATAATGTCACTTGCTCTTTGGATCTGGTAGGGCTTAATGGGCCCCACCACGATGTATATGTTTTAATCCCCGCCGTTTATCCATTTCTTAATATCATTTTAGGATAGATCCCAAAAACTGAGATCTATATAAATCTTGATTGGACCACACCACGGGGAAAAAGGAGAGTGATTCCCACCATTGAAACTATCCTAAGGCCCATCATAATGTTTATTTGAAATCCAACCTGTTCAAAAGTTTAAAAAGACGTGAAATAAGGGAAAACACAAATATCAGCTTGATCTAAAACTTTTGTGGCCTTTAGAAATTTTTAATGGTAGGCGTCACTGTCCCACTGTTTTCTGTGCTGGGGTCCACTAGAGATTTGGATTTAACTCATTTTTTTGATATTGCCCTAAAATGATCTCTCCAAATGGATGGAAGGTGCAGATACAAAACATACATCATGGTGGGGCTCACAGAACTTGCTGACGTCACTTAGTAGCTAGTCTCGCTAGGACGCGGATTTCCTGCGAAAGCCTTTAGCAGGAAGTTCCTGCGCTGGAAACTAAAGTGGGGCCCACCGTGATGTTTGTGTTGAATCCACTTCGTCTATCCGTTTTGTGAGCTCATATTATGACATGAGACCAAATGTGAGTAGGATCTGAGACACAAGTAGACCATACTAAAGGAAAAGGTAGTTAGGGAAATTCCTACCGTTGAAACCTCCCTGGGATCAACAGTAATGTTTACATTTAATCTATACTGTTCATAACGTCATTCCTACTGGGATTAACTTAAAACAAAAGTATTAGAATGATTCAAAACTTCTGTAGCCCCATGAATATTTCAACTGTGGATGTTCAATTATCATGTTTTCGGCCCACTTGAGCATTGGATTCAATTCATTTTTTCCACAACATCCTAAAATGAACTCAAAAAATGGATGGACGGGGTGGATTTCTCACAAACATCACAGTGGGCCCCACTTTGATTTCCAGTGCAGGAACTTCTGCGAAAGGCTTTCACAAGAAATCCGCGTCCATCTCGCTACTCCCCTTACACCAGCCCCGTGGCTGATGGTCGGTGCTCTGTGGGTCCCACCATGATGTATGTATTTCATCCATTACGTTTATCCATTTTTTAAGATTATTTTAGGAATTTATTCCAAAAATGAGAGGTATATAAATCTCAGGTGGACCACACCACATGAAAACAATAGTGATTGGATATCCATCATTAAAATCCTTGTAAGGCCCATTGTACTGTTTATTAGGTCATATAGGCCTAGATGAAGGGGAAAAATAAAAATCATCTCGATCTAAAACTTTTATAGCCCCCAAAATGTTTTTAATGGTTGACACTCATTCAACATTGTTCCTGTAATGTGGTCCATTTCAGATTGGGATATACCTCATTTTTTGTCTCATTTCATAAAATGATCTTTAAAAATAGATGTATGGCATGGATGAAACACATACATCATGGTGGGGCCCATAGAGCACCGACCACCAGCCATTGGCCGGTGTTAGGGGGAGTAGCCAATCTGTTCCCCTTATTTGTAGTGTGGTCCATTTAATCTTTGGATATGATTCATTTTTTTGGATAATTCTCTAAAATGATCTCGAAAAATGGATGAATGGTGTGGGTTGATCCCAAATTTTCGGTAAATCCAAAACTCAAGTGAACCATGCCACACGAAACAGTGTGGAATAATGATTTCCACTGTTGATACCTTCCTTGGGCCCATAGTAATGTTTATTTGTCATCCAACCTGTTCATAATGTCAAAAAGATATGAATGAAGAGAAAACACAAACATCAGCTTGATCCAAAACTTCTATGGCCTCCAAGAATTTTTCAATGGTAGAGGTTCAATCACACTATTTTCTATGGTGTGGTCCACTTGAGCTTTGGATATGCTTCCTTTTTGTTCTTTAGACCTCAAATTATCTGTTAACATGGATAAACAGAGTGGATAAAATAAATAAATAATGGTGGCCCCATAGAATTTACTCTGGTAAGGGTAATGAGTAACTCACCTAAATGTAGTGGGAAGGGGTTTCCTTAAAATATTCATAATCATATAGTGGGCCTGCCTAAATGTGATTCATATATTTAACCCACTCATTATGTGTGTCCCACTTGGATGAGGGTCAGACCAAGTTTAGTAGCATCTAAAACTCATGTGGGCCCCACCAAGTGCTTTTATATTTTTTAGAATGTCTTCACATGGTTTTAGATGGTATGGCCCACCTGAGTTTCGTATACGGATGATTTTTGAGATATCTCATAACCTAAAGGGGACACATCAAATGCACGGTGTTGATGTTCGACACACATCGTGATGGGGCCCACAAAACTTGCTAACATTAATACTTAGGTTCTCGCGAGGTCAATAAGTTGGGTCACAATTTTGATCAGAATATTTGACTTATTTTAAATGTTTGGTCCATTCACTCTATTTTATTGATCAATATCCTCAATTTGACTAGTTACTTGCCCCAATGAGGCTATTTTTTTTTTTCACAAATAAATTTCAATTTCCATTTAAAAATAACATTTTTTTCAAAATATATATTTTTTACGCTTAATTTTTCTTTGAAAGCTTTTAACAAAATATCATTTTTATTATAAAATATTTTTAATTTTTCTTTGAAAGCTTTTAACAAAATATCATTTTTATTATAAAATATTTTTAAAAAAAAATTAAAATACAAATTCTGAATTTTTATTTTCAAAATCTCAAAAATTTTCTCAAATTTTAAATTTTTTCTCAAAAATTCCAAAATGCCAATTTTTTTTTTTTGTCTTTGAAAGCATCATTTAGTTTTCAACTTTTCGATTTTCTTTTTTAAAATGATATATTTTTTTTTCAAAATTTCAATGTTTTTATAAATAACCTTTTCTTTTAATTTCAAATTTTTAGCATTTTCAATTATTTTTAAAATCACGAATTTTTTCAACTTCTTTATTTTTCATTTCAAAATGTTTGTTTTTTGTTAAAGCATCGATTCTTTAATATTGTTTAATTTTAAATTTTCAATTCTTTCTAACTTCTCCATTTTTTTAAAGCATTTTTTTCGACCTTGTCAATTTTTTTTTGAATTTCTCAATTTTATTGTGTTTTTCAAAATACAAACTCTCATTTTATTTTTCAAAATATTTTCATTTTTCAACATCATCAAAATTTTCACATTTTTAAAAATCTTTTTAATTTTCTTTTTCAGGATATTATTTTTTTTCTCGAAATCAAATTCTTTTTTTTTTTTCAAGATTATCAACTTTATTCAATATTATTTTTTCCCACAAAAGAGATTTTTATTAAATCACAATTTTTATTTTTCAAAATCTCATTTTTTCTTAAACATTGTTAAACTTTTTTAACTTCTCAATGTTTTTTTTCATGTCATATTACAAATCATTTAAATATTAGTTTTAAATTTTAAAAAATTAATAATTTCCACTCATTTGATATTAAAAATAATATTTATTTATTTATTTATTTTTTTGCATTCAATCAATTGTTGAAAAATAATATTAGATACAAATATGTACAATTAAACCACTGAATTTGTATTAAAAAAACAATTCTTAAACTAGAAAAAACCATGATTTTTCACCGTATTCTAAAAAAAGCAAGTCCTTTTACGACGGACCATTATCCGTCGCAAAAGCAACTGAAAAGCGTCGCCATTTGGTATTTTGGGCGGGAATTTGCAACATTGGCGTCGCAAAATCAAAATTTACTACGGATTTAGTCCGTCGCCAACTTACGACGGACCAAAATCCGTCGTAAATCAGATTTTAGCGATGAATTTTGGTCCGTCGCAAAATTCCACGACGTTTGGACTACGGATTTTCGAGAAGGCGTAGCAATGGACATTTTCCATCAGCAATTGATTAAATCCGTCATTAAACAAAGCAATTTTTGCGACAGATGAAGTCCCTCGCAAAAATACGTCGCAAATTCACGATTTTGGCGTAGTATTTCCTAATAATTACCACTGCACCACCTTAATGGAGTTAGCTAGCTATCACCACCTAGGCACGCAAAATCATAGGATAGTCAACTCAATCAAACCACCATATCACCCATCTGATCTCACCTGATAACCACTACAACTAATAGACTTAGTAATCACCACCTAAGCATGCAAAATCATGCGATGGTTAACTCAATCAAACCACGACATCACCCATGTGATCTTAGTAACCGTCACGTAATAACCGGTACATCACTTAGGCATGCAAAATCATGCAATGGTCAAGTCAATCAACCCTACGCCATGCTTGTAATCGTTTTGGTGTAAATGTTAGTAAACCATGTAAAAGCATATTAATGAGCAGATACTTTAAATTTTGTGCAAAAGACAACCTCTAAAAGTAAAACTTTTTGGACCCACCATGATGCATCTGTTACATCTACACCATCCATTTATTTTTTCAAACAATTTTAGGCCATGAGCCCAAACATGAGGTAGATCCAAACCTCAAGTGGACCACACCACAGAAAATAGTAGGTTTAACAGTGAGCATTATTATACCCACAGCTTCTTTAGGTGTGGTCCAGTTGAGATTTGGATCTGCGGCTTTTTCTGCTCATGTCTGAAAATGATTTCATAAAATAAATGGACGGCATGGATAAAATACATATATCAAGGTTGGGTTCAAAGAGTTTTGTTACCTACTAATTAACTTAATTTACTAGTAATTAGGTGGAATCAAACAGGCCCCAAGGTTTGTCACTAGGTTGGTCAATTTTGTCAAACCAAATATCTAAACCACCTTGGGCCATATGTGAGACGACTAGGGTCTAAGTCGTATTGGGAAATTTTTACCTCAAAATTTTTCGTCACAATATGCACATGCGGAGTATGTCAAAGGAATCTAAGTAGCCCTATGCATGACTGTGCATTGGTTATGCCTTACCTAATTTTAATGGGTAAGCCGGGCTCGAACCTAGACCTCAATAATGTTGAAACATGCCCCCATTTAACATTGAGCTAGAGGCTCAAACCTATATGCACTAGCCATGTTAGGCCTAGATTTCAAAATCCAGCCTAATCCATTACCAAGGTGGTCACATAGAAGGGAACAATGGGGGACAAGCCTGAATCCTACCATAGAAACTTTCACATGGACTCTTGTCTACCATTTTTCATATACGACGCAGGGAAGGATGTAATGAGGTAGAGCACCGTCTTCCTTGTAACCATTGAATCCAAAAGGAACATTTGTGTCCAGTGCTTCCGAAAGTTTTTTTTTTTTAAAAATAAAAAAAATAAATCTCCTTGTAGCCTAATCCTCATTCAATCTCATGTGGCAATGGCAGCCCCTCTTGTATTCTAATCCTCATTTGATCTCACGTAGCAATGACAGCCTAAGAGGACATGATTGCAACCTTATCGATCCTATATCCATCATAATTCATAACAGACAAGATTATAGCAAAATGGCAGCCCAAGTTGGGCTCTGTCAATATCTTTGATGCATTCAGATGTCTCTACGCTCAAGCCATGGTCATGGTGTTGGTAGCCCTGCTCCTAGTATTCTCTTCTTTAGATTTTGTTAATAGTTTTATGGTTTTGTGTGTATGGGTGGTTTTACCCTCTTTGGTTATTTGTGGTTGTTGATTTCATGGAATTATACGATAGGTGAGGCCTGGTTGTTATGTGGATCCCACCCATAGGTTTGTACAGCCTTTACTCTTATCAATTAACGAAGTTATACATGGTGTTCTCTCACCTTTTTGTATATATATAAAAAAAAGATTATCACACCTCCTTCCATGATCGACATGGCCCAAAATGTAACGACAGTTATTTTTCGAACCATATGAGAACCAGACTAATTAAAATTTATAATTTAATTTTGTGACTATTAACAAAACCAAGCACTTAACTAATTGGTAGAGGTACTCTTGGTGGAAGGATAGGTTAGTGGATTGATTCTTAAGATCACAATAATTAACTTTATGCAAACCAATTACAAAGAATTGTGGAATCTTCTAGATTCAGGGCTCTTCCTCTATTTACAAAGAATTTTTTTAAAATTTCATCTAAAAATTCTAGATCTAAACAACGAACTAGGTGGATCAACCATACATTCATTGTTTTGATCTATACTTAGGTTTTACAAATAAGAAAACAACCTTGTGAGAGATCTCATATTGTAGGAGATTGGCTTTAAGAAAATCCAGTCATATCAGTCCAGAACAATTTGAATAAACGGATCCCAAGGCCAAATCGTGTCAAGGCCTCAAATCCTGGAGTGATTTGACTAGTGGATTTCCCACATTGATATATGGATAGTATGGATGATGATAGATGATATTATAAAATGATTTTAACCAACGATTGTAGACTCCAATAATCTAGATCTAAGCGATCCTTTAATTTTCCTAAACTTTGAGAGGGAAATAATCATTGGATGGTTTGAACCTAACCCTTTGATTAATGGAATTCATATA
>JAJHSJ010000016.1:37167531-37356549 GCA_021015155.1 Magnolia officinalis
GAGATTATTTTTGTTCCGTCAGATGCAATTGTTGAGTATTAGACCTGACGGGTACTCTCTCAGTATCATTCTTGGAACTTGTAGAAGTCGTTGTTCAGGCATCGAGCATGGAAAGCAAATCCATGCTTATGTAGTTAAAAACGTGCTTGATCATGATCCTTTTCTGGGGACTTCGCTGATTGACATGTACACAAAATGCGAGCGCTCGTTCAATGCATTTCGAGTGTTTGATAGATTGATCGTCAAGAATGCTTCTACTTGGAATGCAGTGATTGGGGGGTTCTGTCTGAATGGGTGGTTGGAGAAGAGTTTGGAGCTATTTGTGTTAATGAAGAATGAACATTATGAGCTCAGGTTTATGACATTTTCAAGTGTTTTAACAGCTTGCTCTCACGGAGAAGCTGTGATTTTTGGTAAGGGTGTTCATGGTGATATAATCAAGGCAAGTTTTGAGTATCAACCTTTTGTCTGCACTTCCATCTTGACTATGTATGCAAAGTGTGGGTTAATTGAAGATGCATACAAGGTGTTTGATAGAGTTCAAGTTAGAGAAATTGAGTTATGGAACGCGATGATCTCAGCTTATGTCGGCACTGGCAATATTGATGAAGCTTTGGATATTTATATTCAGATGAGATTAAGTGGATTAAGATCTGATTCTTTCACAATTTCAAATGTTTTATCAGCTTGTAGCATGAATGGGTTATTCAATCTGGGGAGTAGAATTCATGTGGAACTAATAGAAAGACCAGTGCATAGTAACATGACTGTGCAGAGTGCGGTGTTGACGATGTATGCTTGTAAGTGCTATGGTGTCATGCTCCTTTGGTTGTCAAATTTTGATGTGTCAAAACATCTATCTGTATCCTGTGCTTGTATGATGATTTATATGAATTCAAGACACTGCTTAAAACACTTCAAGAAGCTACATGTTGAAGTCTCAAGAAGCTACAATATTGAAGTTCAAGTCTGAAGAAGCAACGCATGGTAGTTTTATGTTGATAAAGATCTCAAGTTTAAAGCTACAACAAGTTCAAGATCTCAAGCCTGATATGGTCAAATATCTACATTCGTTGAATGGTTGAAGTTCAATGTCCATACGACATGGTTCAGGTTTGAATGACCTTAGGTTGACCCTTTAAGTAGGTCACTTTGGATACATTAATCAAATATTTATTTTACATAAGTTTGGTCTATTCTAAGACCAGTCCTAGCTTTTGTTCGACCAGTCCTAGCATTGGTTCGACTAGTCCAAGAAATTCCACGACCAGTCCTAGTTGTTGAAGATTTTTCGAATTTTTTGGTACGCCCACGACCCATCCTGGAATCCTTCGACCGGTCGTAGGAGTGGCTTCGACTCGTCCACGACCAGTCGTAGAGCTACGACTCAAAGTCCAGCAACGTAATCTATGTCCTACAACCATCATAGAGATCTACGACCAGTCGTAGGTAACCCAAGACCAGTCGTAGGCTACTCACGACCAGTCGTAAAACGACTTTCAAAGATCGCGCTTAATTTTTCAAAAATCTGTTAGAGCTACGACCAGTCGTAGGTTTCTTAGACCAGTCATAGGAGTGATTTTTGCTTCTATAAATTGAACACAAAATTCAGAGTTTTCATACTTCAACTCGATTCAATTCAAGAATTTTCAAGTGATCACTCTGAGATAAGTCTGTGTTTATTTTAAGCTACATTGTGCTTATTTAATATTCCTTTTTGCTAGCTTATTTAATTTATTTTGTTTCTATATTCCAATCTCTTATTTGAAAGAGGAATTATCTTATTCCTTCTTCTTGGAATCAAAATCAAATATAGCTAACGCCCAACTTGTTAAAATCTAAAATCAATTAGAACTTAGAACCTTATGAATGTGAGTATTGGAAATTGAACTTTGACATTCAATCATCTACTCCGATTGGTTCTACCGGCTGCTACGAAAAGGAGAAATCCAGGTATTTTACAATTCTGTAAAATTTCATTTCTTTTGGTTTGTTTGAGGTTAAGCCAGAAAATCTCATTGTATTGGTTATCTGAGGAGAGCCGGAAAACTCAGAAAAGAGGGGTTTTTTGAATTGTGTAAGCCCAAGTGAAAAAGCACAATTGTAAAGGTTTTTGGTGAACCTGTGAAAACCTATTTGATAGCGAACGCTAATATCCCCTGTGTGAGGATATTAGGAGTGGAGTAGCTTTTTGTGTGGCTGTTGGAAAACATTGGTGTACACACAGGCGAACCACTATAACTCTTTGCCTTGTGGTTTGAATGCTTACTTAATTTCAATATCATATCTTTTATCATTCGATTGTGTGGAATGTACAGTGGATGTGAATGTTGTAACTATTTACATTTCAAGCAAGTGTGGGGATTGTTGTAATAATTTAGATCTTACTTCTGCATTTAATTTCAATTCCTTGCTATTTCATTTACTTATATTAAAATTGAGTCCTTGATCCAAAAGAGGTTCTAGAAATAAGGTTGTCCTACCATAAGCCCTTGTTTATTATGGTTAAGGTTGTCCTTAGAACTGAATTTGTATCAATCTCTCAATACCTATTTATCAAGGTGATTTAAATTTAGCTTTGTGAATTGATTCATATTGTAAGGCTATGGTTTAATTTATTTCCGCTAATTTTATTTTAATTTTGGCATAGTCCTATTCACCCCCCCCCCCCCCCCCCTCTAAGACATATAGCTTGGCCTTTTCAATGCTAGATGTGGAAACCTCGATGCAGCTAAGTCAGTTTTTGATACAAGTCAAGGAAGAGATGTCATAACATGGGGTTCCATGATTGTGGGCGCTTGCCAAATAGGAAATTTGAGGAGGCTTGTATTTTTTCAAAGCATGGAGGTTGAACGATTGGAGCCAGATTCCACCATTATGGTGAGTATAATCAATGCCTACACGGGTTTGGAAAGTGCAAAGTTGGGGTTTCAGATCCACGGGCACGTTATTAAGAGTGGAAACGAATTAGATGTTTATATCAATTATGCTCTGATAGATATGTATGTGAAATTTGGGTTACCAGAGTTGGCTGGAATTATGTTTTCCAGCATGACGTGTAAGAATCTTGTGGATTGGAATTCAATTATCTCTTGTTATGCACAGAATAGCTGTTCGGACCCTGGCCATCAATCTTTTTTTGGAAATTTCACATCACGGTTAGATTCCTGAAATATAATCATTTATAATCAAGGGAACCCTGATCGCTTATACTGGATTCGGCGATCGGGATTCTTGTGAGTCCGATTTTCGGGTTTGGGCGTGACAGCTAGAGAGACAGACATCCTATTCTGCCATTCATAGAAGGTAATGGACCCTCCGGCAAAGAGGCCGGTGGTGTCAGAGGAGGCGTTGGATTCACTTCCTGAGCGTGTGGATGTTGAAGGCCCCTCTAGTCGTTCCGATCCTGAGAAAGGCTATTTTGAGTATATATAGTCTCAAGGGTTTAAGTGAATTAATTTATATAATATGGATATATATCATTTATAGCTTAATTTGTAATTTATATATGATATGTTACAACATGTTACAGTATTACAGCAACACGTAATAAGTTGTTGACCCATGTCTAATGCGTTGTATTATAATATGTAAAGCTATGTTTACCATGTTTTTCTATTAAGCTAAAATTATACAGTTCACGATTTATGTTTACCATATATGTATTAGATTAATGTAGAATATCTCAAATTACTTATTGTACCATTAACGGATAATCTGTGTCCGTGATGGTGATATAAACATGTGGAGTGATTATTGGTAACATATATTACCATATTATAATCTATGGCTACTATATTATTTCCTTACAAATAGTATTTAACTATAATATCGTTCATCTCCAAATAAAATCTTAGATAAATATCGGGGCTCCCCAGGGCGAACAAAATTTGCGATAGTTAGATATAAATTATAAGAATGAAGTTTTAATACATAAATTGATATCTTGTTACATATTATAATATTTGAAATATATGACCTATGAACTAATTTGTTATATAGAATAAAAGATATATTTGCAAATACGGTATTTTTATATGATTACATGATCGCTGGGGAATTAGGCATTATTATGTATAACTGGTAATTTTGTATACATATAGGATTATGTCATATACTGATATATCATCATCGTGATAGTATATAATATATAACGGTATTCATAGTGCTCATATCAAATGCCAGGTATTTAAACTTAGAGGGATTAGTTCGGAATATTGATTATGCATCGATGTCATCTTTACTCAATAGTAAAGATAAATCTCAATATTCGATGTGCATACGGCATTTTAACCTTAATCAATAATTCGGAATAGTTATGCATTGATATTAATAACATGTAGATTTAATACAGAAGTGGTCTTATATACTGAGGCGATGGGTCTGTGACATAGATAGACATTGAACATCTCGTAACTCTGGTCTTTTATAATCAAGGGAATATGTGTATGTATAATCTGATTACCAAATGCATCAAGGTTATAATAATAATAAACATATAATTTTAGCCCAATATATGATAAAGTAATATATGGCACATCTGGATATATCAATGTCATACGCGGAATTTGGTATCCTTCTATCATGTCATATTACACAACAACCAGGAATAAATGTCCTTCAAAGGTCAATATTCTATGCATTGAAGGTTTGTTTACTATCGTACCATTTAGATAATATTAATTGCAAGATCATGACCGTCAGTTGTCTGAATATTATTTATCAAGACCTCACAACTTTGAGAAACAATACTTGCTTCAGATTATGGAAATGCGATAGCATCTTTATGTTTAACCAAATATTTGAATGACAAGAACCACAAATGCAATCTATCAGATTTTATTCTTCCAACTCTTCATGTTAAAAAGTTAGGTCACTGCAGATAAAAATTAAAAGATTCAGATCCCTAACATAAAAGAACAAACATCTATCCTAACTCACGAATACAGATAGCCATGAAGAAACCAAAGGTGCCTACTATCAAAATGAAAGAGAAAGGGACTATAAGAGGAAAAGGTAAAAGGATTTAAAGCATACATCTCTTACAAGAGAGTAAAAAGGACAAGATTTTGAAGATGTGCTATTTAGAGAGTGAAATGCATGATTCAGAGTTCAAACCATGGTCAGATATGATACTTAATCAATTTGGTTTATTCAAGTTTAGCTGAATTGCAGGTCATTCTCGTTCATGGTATGGAATGGGTGCGATGTACGCGACTTCCTCCAATATGTAGCATGCCAGGGGTAAGATCGTGTGAGTAGCTCTAGTTCACTTCATAGTTCATACACAGATACACTTACGTATATGCAATAAAGTTTTACACATGATTTATGTTGTAATTTATGAATGTTATTATTGTTATTATAGACCCCACACGCATAGTTTTATATATATATATATATATATATATATATATAGAGAGAGAGAGAGAGAGAGAGAGAGATAACAACACTTTATTAGAAAGCTCGCCAAAAGCGAGAAAAGAATACAAAGGGAAAAGGTGAAAAAAAAAAGTGGCTCAGAAAGAAGAAGAGAAATTAGCAGCCAAAGCCGCATCTATATCTGCCCATTACAAAATTAGCGATTTCATGTTCCTAATAACATCCTCCACACCCTGGTTATCATTGCGAAAGCACCGCCCATTGTGAGCTTCCCAAATAGACCAAAAGACTGCCATAATCATAAGCCTCCATTTAGCTTTCTGTGATTTTCCTGTTCCACCCCCATGCCATGCCCAAAGGAGACCATCCACAGATTTTGGCATAACCCAGGCTGTCTTAAGCACCCCCAGGATGAACACCTTTACCTTGTGAACGAAGGAGCAGTGCACAAATAGGTGGTCAATCGATTTTGCATCCTTCATACACATGAGGCAAATATTATGAATAATTTAGGATCTTCTTTGTAAGTTGTCAATAGTGAGGATCCTCATGCAACCCAAAAGCCACAACAACCATTGGTAGAATAAATAAAACGCCTCAGACGAATAAAGTGGAGAGTAAGTCAAGGTGAAAAATGATGAGACTGAGAACCTCCCTGAAGGATGAGCAGTCCAAAACATCAAATCCTCTTGAGATAAATAAGAGCACGCCTTATGGAGAAGATCTAAAAGACCCACGCACTCAACCAACTCTTCGTCTGACAAATTCCTCTGGCATAGTAGCATATTTTTTGCGTGCTTTTATATAAATCAAAGTACAAATCTCTACACTAAAGATTTACATTACAACTTCATCAACACTAAGAGTGTAGAACCATAATTTTGGGTTGGTAAAATAATGATCCAGATCATAAATGACCCATGATCTGGATTGTGCAATTCAGAATGGAAAATGTAAGGGTATTGGAGATCTACATTACAATGGGTTGATTTGGGTTCTTGATGACAGCCATGGACCACAGGATCCAAATTGAACCGTGTGATTATAATAGAGAGAAGTAAATGATTCTTGTAAAAATGATATGAAGGACATATATCAAACACGGTAGTATTGAGTGGCTCCTCAATTTAGCATGACTTATATTCTATTCATGGCTTGTTGCAACAAAAGCCATGGCATTGGCAGAATAAATAGAAAGTGCACAATCATAATGCAATAAATACACACATTTTTTTACAAATAACTGTAACTTCAAAAGCAAGCCAAAAGTTAGAAACCGTTCAAACTTACCCATCAGAAAATTTGGCTTCCAACTCTTTGTACTCTTGGTGGAGTACACGCCTACCAGGTACTATAGTGCTCTGAAAACAAGCAACTCTATATAAGATCGCATAACTGCACAGAGATGAATAAAGAATTCAACTTTACATGTGATGAAAGGTAAGCAAAATGCACCTGCTTGCTAACTATTGCCCCAATCTGACTTCCACGAGTACGACTATGGAAATATTTCTCAGATTCCTCATCAGAAACTTTTTGTACAGTTCCTTCTACTCTTACCTACAAACCATGGAAATATCAAAATGCAGAAGATATTGTCTAGAAGGCAGGTGAGCCATGTTCAGGTTTTAAACATAGTTCAAAAACCAGAAGACTCGTTGTTGAGCCAAGTCCAGTTGACTCGAAGACTCAAGTCAACTCAATATTTAGTTACAATAAATTGCAAAAGGAAGAGAGGTTCAAGCATGATGAGGATCTTGATTTGCTCTTATGTTTGCCAGCTCAGCAAATTCATGAAAGTTTTGAGAGTTGTCTTTAATCGAAAGTTTACAAAGTTGTTAAGGTTTTGTGGCAGCCTATCCAAATAATAATAATAATAAATAAATAAATTGTGGCAGCCTAATATGAAACACCTTTTTCCACCTAAGTTGAATCAGTACAGGTAAAAGGTGCTGAAGAACCAAGGCCATTAAAACCATCCTGATTACCAGTAAACCTATCCTACCCCTCCAACTCACTACCCCAGATTTTTCTTCTGAATTCTCTTTATTGCACCCTGTAAGTTCAATTTTCCCACCCTTCTGAGATGGCAAACAAGACTCCGAGTGATCTTACTTCCTTGTGCTTTCTTTTTCTTTTTCTGTCCACTTGTTGACTTCAAACTTCAGACAAAATATCCAAAACCTAGCAACTTTTACATAGGTACCGAATAAGACTTGATGGAAGAGGAAATGAAGCACGCTACACACTCATACATAACAAGAATCAAATAGCTGCCTAATCAAATAGTCTTTGTGAGAGAGACGCTTTAAGAAAGTAACTATTTGAGGCACCTTTTCATGTCTTCCCAAATTGGTATATGGGCAGAAAAGGTCAATGTTTTTAGGCGCGCACTTTTTGCAAATATGAAAATGAAATCGCCACACTTCTGCTCCAATCATAAGTGGCGACATTTGTAGTCTGAAGAGATTAACTGAATACGGATGTTTTTTTGTCCAACAGATTAGGAAATGAGCATATCTAATGCTTTTTAAAATGCTATACAGACAAGTCACTGCTTAGGGTGGCATACATTTTTTTTTTCGAATCTTAAACTGAAGATGTCACATTGTTGCTCCAAATCACAAGCAGACATGAATACTATTCAATTTCGGTGGAAATGTATCCATTCCACCCACATTAACATGATAATGCAAACATGCCCTAATATAGGGAGAAAAAGAATGCTTCACCTGGCGATTAAGGCCGTCCCAGTAGAAAAGAAGTGATGCACAAGGATTTTCAGATAGTTCATGGCCCTTTCGACTTTCATAATTGGTATACCTATGGAACACAGAGTCATAAGATAGGAAAAGGAGTTGGTGGTTCTAGCAATATTGTCAAGTTAACATTCCAGATTAATCTTATTATAGGAAAACAAAAGGACCATATTAAATATGAAAGATGAAAGAAAGATTCAATGTATAATCGTATAGCAAAATTGGAAAATACTTATTTTATATTGACATAATTTCATTAAAACCCCAAGAAAAGAACATTATGGACAATACTAACCAAACGAAACCATCTTCATAAACTCCTTTTAGCAAAACCATCCTTAAGGAGCTACAGAAGAGAACATCTTATACATCATAATAATATGTTGAAAGTTAAATGCAATATTTTACAAACCTCACAAGTTGTAGTAGCACATGGTTCACATCAGCATAAATAAATGTGATAGTTATAATGATGAAATCTTAAAGACAAGGTTATCATGATGCCAAATAAATCTAGAGAGAGAGAATGATAGAAGATTACGGTTTTCCATCCTTGTCAGCAGTAGATAAGGACATGGCATTTGGTTCTCGCAAGCCAGTAGCCACTGCAATCGTCAAACCATTTGTGAAACTGCAGGAAAACTATCAACTTTAATCTTAAGCAAGAAAGGCTTTTCCATAGTACTGTTGACAGAAAGAGGTGGTCCCAAATTTTACCAAAGTACGCACTGATTTTAGCAAATCAACAATTTTAAAAAAAAAAATTGCCTATGAAGTTATTTCAATTCACAGCGAGTTATAAGGTACACACTGTTAAATCAATTAAAAGTTCAAACAACAACAATTTGTTACTATTTTGAAGATTTAATACCTGATCAATAGGGTTAGCCTGCACCTGATCCTCAACAAGTTCTGGAGAAATATAATTCTCTCTTAATGTCGAAATGTCAACTGATGGGGGCTTTCTAATCCGCACACACATGGAAATTCCAGGAAACGGTGGAAGATGAATCTTGTACTTTTCTGCAATGGAAGGTGGGACAAATCTACCCCGTAGAAAGTGATGAGGGCCACAAAACTTCTTCGTACACAGCTTTGGAGCAGTTAATGAAACCTAAAGATACCACAATTACAATAATGTCACATCTTCACCAAAATGGAAGGATAAATTCTACAAAGTAAACAAGTTGCATTTTGCTTATTTGTAATGCTAAACCAATTATGGAAAGATTTCATGAGATACAGACCAACATGTCAGGTTTGATCCCATCTCCATCTATGTCTCCTTCTTCTACATGCCACCCCAAGGGTATATCAACAGAAACAATTACAAGTGACCTCTGATGTGTCTGGTTATGATGGTGCAATGAAACCAGCCTCCGTATGAGATCATCAAAAGGTGGCCTTGGTTTACCTGCATATTTTAACGCGTGCTCTCTTAACATCAACGGTGTCTTATTTAAAGTGTTACATTGTCCTACTAAACTGCATCTTCAGAAAACTAAAAAATAAATAACCAGACTCATTGGGAAACTACAAGGTCCACAACCCCACCCCAAAGAAACACCTACATCTAAATGGCACACCTCATTTTTATATCCTGAAGATGTAGTTTTGATTTTCGAAACTCCTTTTTTTACTCGGGATGAATCTTCATGGAAGCAAAACCTAAGGTGTTCACACAGGATTTGGGGGAGATAATTATATGACCATTTTGGATTTCCTTATTTGATAATATAAAGAAAAAAGATGGCCCTAAATGGATGCTTTACACATAATATTTGCAAAGATAGTGACTGAAATGCCCTCTATAATCTACAAGTACATTGACTATGCTATGCACATGAAAGAAAATTTCATATAACATGAGGAAACTAACATGCAGCTGAAGAACATAACTCTGCAAATACGCTCGCATAACACATAGAAGTAGATGAACATTATCTAAACCATTCACTTCACAAAATGATTAAAAATGTCCAGACTCATTAGGAAGTTATAAGATCCCACAACCCCACACACAAAAGAAACACCTAGATCTAGAAGGTACACCTCACTTTTATATTCCTAAAATGTAGTTTGATTTTCTGAACTCTAATCACTCTGTATGAATCTTCATGGAAGCATAAGACCCTAAGATTTATGTTGCTAATGATAAGCTATTGCGAAACTGAACAGTAGTAATACACTACATAGGTGATCAGTGGTGATCAAGCAGGATTTGACGGAGCGACTTATATGGCTGTTTTTTTATCTCAGCTTATTTGCAAAGATAATGACAGAAATATTTTGTATAATGTACAAGTACATTGCAACACAATGCACATGAAATAGAATTTTGCATAGCATGCAGGCTTGTCATAAGCAAAAGACACGATGCAACTGAAGAACATAACTCCGCGAAGATGTGCGCTCATAGAAGCAGTCAAACATTATCTAGCAAAATGATAAATGACGGATATGCGTGTAAAGCAATGTTCATCAAAAAATCAACCAGAAACAGATAGTGCCATCAATAAGTAGAACTGTCTACAGAGAGTAGGAAATCCCATATTCCATATCTATTTTCCAAATTAGTGTCCACACTGCATGGAATTGAACTTTCACCTCAGCTTACAATATGTTATAAGATGTTTACAAATATTTCACACCAGAAAGAGTGCAACTGCAACAATTGAAAAGCAAAGGGCGATGACAGAATTAACACCCTGTAGAACTAAACAAGAGCAGACCAACAAGAATCAAAATACAAAGGGGGATAAGAAGCAAAGTGCTTAAGCAACAATGCCCAGGTGACCATGCTTGATTTGGCCTACCTGAAAACCTTGTCAAGACTACAATTGAGGCTTTGAAAACATCTGTTATTGCTTTCACCCAAAAATGATCACAAAAATGCGAGGAGAATCTCATTCTCATTTAAGACCAAAGCTACTCCCATGTCAAGCCATGAAAAAACGCCCAATCAAAGAAGGTGTCACACAACTAATTGAAAGAGAGAAGAATCTACCACCCACTATCCTGGCAAAACTATAGAGCACGGAGAATGCAAGTTGTGTATTTTCATTATGTTCCTTTTTTGGTGTGTGCATGTGTATAGAAGTGTGTGCTCCCATGGCATATGTAAGTGTATCTCTAGCAATATAATAAAAGGGATGCTCTCTCTCTCTCTCTCTCTCTCTCTCTCTCTCTCTCTCTCTCTCTCTCTCTCTCTCTCTCTCTCTCTCTCTCTCTCTCTCCCCCTCAAGTTACAAACTTAAGAGGCCACAACATCACAAGGAGGGCGTTTTCTCAGCCAACTGAAGGTGATGAACTAGAGAGCTTGCATTTTCTACCGTAAAATCTTTCATCGAAATCATCAAATTCACTTTCTCTCCAGCATTCTAAGAGCCTCAACCACTACCACGGAGGAAAGAAGACGGTGGACCACCTTGGAGCAAGCCTCACAAACCTTTGAAAAGCTTTTTGGAGAATTATGAATGAAAGATTACCTGGAAAAAGCAAACACGCTCCAAAACTCAACTCCTCTGCCCGACCGCATACCCCAACCTATACAACATATCATCATCATCATCTAACCTTATCCCAATTAATTGGGGCTGGCTACATGAATCTTGTTCGACCATTCCACTCTATTAAGGCATAACTTCAATTAGACCATAAGTCATCAAGTCTTTTCTTATTACCTCTACCCACATCATTTTGGCCCTTGCCCTTGCCCTTCTAGAGCCTCCAACTTGTACACCTACTCCTAACCAACACAACTCTTGGTTTCCATTGCATATTACATGATCAAACCATCCAATCTACTTTCCCTCATCTTATTACCTATTGGTGGTATTCCTAAGTTTACTCCTAAGTTCCCTTGAATGCATTCATTTCTAATTTCACCCTTCCTTGTCATGACGCCCATCCATTTCAACATCCTCATTTCAACTAGACTCATCCTATGAACTTGTTCCTTAATTGCCCAATATTTTGTCCCATAAAGGAATATCCACTACGTATGATCATAAGCATTCTCCATGTCCAGCTTGCAAATCGCACATGCATTTCCTTCCCTCTACCTTAAATCAATGCATTCATGAGCAGTCAGTGCACCATCAAGATCTTGTAAGTGTTATGATCTCATGCTCCTTTGGTTGTCAAATTTTGTGTGCCAAAACATCTATCGGTGTTCTGTACTTGTATGATCATTTATTGGAATTCAAGACACCTCAAGAAGCTACATGTTGAAGCCTCAAAAAGCTACATGTTGAAGCCTCAAGAAGCAAGCTACATGTTCAAGTCTAAAGAAGCAAGCTACTTATTGAAGTCTTCACGAAGCTACAATGTTGAAGTTCAAGTCTGAAGAAAACAACGCATGAAGTAGTTTTATGTTGATGAAGATCTCAAGTTTAAAGCTACAACAATTTCAAGATCTCAAGAATGATATGGTTCAAAACAAGCTCAAAGATTTCAAGCCTGATATGGTTCAAAATATCTACATTCGTTGAATGGTTGAAGTTCAATGTCCATACGACATGGTTCAGGTTTGAATGACCTTAGGTTGACCCTTTAAGTAGGTCACTTTGGATACATAAATCAAATAATTATTTTACACAAGCTTGGTCTATTCTACGACCAGTCCTAGCTCTTGTTCGACCAGTCCTAGCATTGGTTCGACTAGTCCAAGAAATTCCACGACCAGTCCTAAGTAGTTGAAGATTTTTCAGAATTTTTGGTACGCCCACGACCAGTCCTGGAGGTCCTTCGACCGGTCGTAGGTGTGGCTTCGACTCATCCACGACCACTCGTGGAGCTACGACTTAAAGTCCAGCAACGAAATCACTGGTCCTACGACCAGTCGTAGGAATCTACGACCAGTCGTAGGTGACCCACGACCAGTCGTAGGGTACTCACGACCAGTCGTAGAACGACTTTTTAAAGATCGCGCTTATTTTTTCAAAAATCTGTTAGAGCTACGACCAGTCGTAGGTTTCTAAGACCAGTCGTAGGAGCGATTTCTGCTTCTATAAATTGAACACGAAATTCAGAGTTTTCATAACTTCAACGCTATTCAATTCAAGAAATTTTCAAGTGATCACTCTGAGATAAGTTTGTGTTTATTTTAAGCTAGATTGTGCTTATTTAATATTCCTTTTTGCTAGCTTATTTAATTTGATTTTGTTTCTATATTCCAATCTTATTTGAAAAGAGGAATTATCTTATTCCTTCTTCTTGGAATCAAAATCAAATTTAGCTACGCCCAACGAGTTAAATCTAAAATCAATTAGAACTTAGAACCTTATGAATGTGAGTATTGGAAATTGAACTTTGACATTCAAATCATCTACTCCGATTGGTTCTACTACCGGGCTGCTACGAAAAAGGAGAAATCCAGGTATTTTACAATTCTGTAAAATTCATTTACTTTTGGTTTTGTTTGAGGTTAAGCCAGAAAAATCTCATTGTATTGGTTGTCTGAGGAAAACCAGAAAACTCAGAAAAGAGGGGTTTTTGGATTGTGTAAGCCCAAGAGAAAAAGACACAATTGTAAAGGTTTTTGGTGAACCTGTGAAAACCTATTTGTTAGTGAACGCTAATATCCCCTGTGTGAGGATATTAGGAGTGGAGTAGCTTTTTGTGTGGCTGTTGGAAAACAGTTGGTGTACACACAAGCGAACCACTATAACTCTTTGACTTGTGGTTTGAATGCTTGCTTAATTTTCATATCTTTTATCATTCGATCTTGTGGAATGTACAAGTGGATGTGAATGTTGTAACTATTTACATTTCAAGCAAGTGTGGGGATTGTTGTAATAATTTAGATCTTACTTCTGCATTTAAATTCAATTCCTTGCTATTTCATTTACTTATATTAATATTGAGTCCTTGATCCAAAAGAGGTTCTAGAAATAAGGTTGTCCTACCATAAGCCCTTGTTGATTATGGTGTAAGGTTGTCCTTAGAACTGAATTTGCATCAATCTCTCGATATCTATTTATCAAGGTGATTTAAATTTAGCTTTGTGAATTGATTCAAGTTGTAAGGCTATTGGTTTATTTTATTTCCACTGATTTTTATTTTAAATTGGCATAGTCCTATTCACCCCCCCCCCCCCCCTCTAGGACATATAGCTTGGCCTTTTCAGATCTACCTATCGAAAATAAACACCCCCTGAGAATTGTAGATAACATACCTTGTGGAATCTTATAGAAAGAATTTTGGCCATAATTTTACAAGGGCCCAGAATCAAACTAATAGGCCTGAAATTTTACAAGCACTTGGACCATCTTTCTTAGGGATGAGCACAATGGACTCCACACCCAACTCTTTCAAAGAAATTGGAGATAAAAGCCATTAAATCACCTTTGACATCTTCTTTTATAAAAATTTTAAAAAAAAAATGAAAGTGAAATACATGTTATGGATTTGCTTAATAACCCCCAACCATTGTTCGAAGTATCCCTGATATTATCGAAACATCCCCAATATTATATGTATCCCAGATTAGCGATACCGATAACACTGGTAGCAATACTAATGCAGTGGCATTTTCATTCCGAGCTAGAGTGGGATGGCCCATGGGATGCAGGAGCACACTCGGGGTGGGGGACCCATGTGAGGCGGGTGGCTCGTGTGAGGCAAAACCCATGTGGTGTGGGGCCCATGAGGGGGGTTCGGCCGTGGTCTTAACCCATGCGATATGGGGCCTGGGCTATGAGATAAAGGGATTAATTCACCATGCTCTATCAATTCAAGCTTTTACAGCAAGTGATTAATTGTCCTGCATCAAAGTAGTATCAGAGCAAGAGATCTCATGTTTGAGACTCCTCATCGAGGGTGATTAATGCAGTGGCATTTTCACACCAGGCTCGATTGAGGTCATTTGTAGGATGCAGGGGCACACTCGGGGTGTGCAGCCCATGTGAGGCAAGTGACTCGTGTGAGGTGGGCCCCCACCCATGTGAGGCAATTAGCTCATGTGAGGCAGAACCCATGTGATGTGAGGCCCATGAGGGGCTTTGGGCGAGGTCCTAACCCATGCGATGTGGGGCCTGGGCTATGAGAAAATAGATTAATTCGTCATGCTCTATCATTTCGAGCTTTTAGAGCAAGTGGCGCCCACGAGGGGGGTTCGGCCGAGGTCCTAACCCATGCGATGTGGGGCCTGAGCTATGAGATAAAGGGATTAATTCTTCATGCTCTATCATTTCGAGCTTTTAGAGCAAGTGGTGCCCACGAAGGGGCTTCGGCCGAGGTCCTAACCCATGCGATGTGGGGCCTGGGCTATGATATAAAGGGATTAATTCGTCATGCTCTATCAGTTCGAGCTTTTAGAGCAAGTGGTTAATTGTCCTGCATCAAATACCAATAACACTGGTAATATAAAAAATTCCAAGTATCAGCAATGTATTTCTATGTATGACCAATGTATTGGTATCGTTAATATTTTCAACTGTGTAAAATCCAAGTGTTGCTTGTATTGCCAATATATTAATATCGCCAAGGTATCACCAATATTTTCAACTATGTAAATTCCACTCGTCGCTTGTATCATCCATGTCGGCGATATTTCAACAATATCTCCAATGAGGGTTGGACCGTGACTTTCCCAAGCATTTCAAAATTTCAAAATATCGATGGATGTTTGGATAGATAGATGGGACGATGGGATTATTGGACCAATTTCTTACGATAGCACATGCTTTTAAGCCCCCATTAAATGAAAACTTATTAAGTATGCATTCTTTTTGTAATTTTTTATTCAGAAATATGCAAATATGTGTGTCTTTGCATCTCCTAAGTTTCATTGAAAAATTCCATGGTTTTCCCCAATATTTCCCGACATTTCCAATTATCAACAATATCATCTGCAATATCAATATTGTTTTGTATCCTCGGCCAATGAAACTTGTAACAATACTGATACCTCGAACACAACCCCCAACCCAATATGCAAACACACGAAAGGAAAAGAAGAAGAAGAAGAAGAAAACAGAGACAAAAGAAAGAAAAAGAACACCCATCCGCATGTGTGTTGCACTCCCTAAATATAAAAGGTAACTTTTTCCATGAAAATATTGCCAAGACGCAACCTAATATTTCCAAGGGGTCCCAAGTATCGTCATCCATCTGAAAACTCAAGTCTATCCTGCTTGACTTTGACTTTCAAGTGTTTATGTAATTTTGAAAAATGGGGTGCAAAGGAAGTTTTAGAAATGGAGAAGATATAACAAACATAAGGAGACGGAAATATCCAATCGACAAGGAAAGGTAGTTGAGCTTATTTTTCCATGGAATGAGAATCCGAACATTGCATCTACAAGGATGTCAAAATCATTTGATAAGTCCAGAGGCAAGTCTTCTTCTGACAAGAATGGTATCGACAGTGATTCCAGCTACAAAATTACAACATAATAGAAATCTCACTATAAGGAAGACAAACCTAAGATTCTTAAAAAGGTTTCAGTTGGAGAATGGTAGTTACAACCTAAGTAACCAGACTAGTATAGAGAGTCTTGGGTGTACGCTTTGGATAACAAACAAATGGTTTATATCCAAAATGATGTAGGTGGCGAGCAGCTACCAAATCATCACCACCATTATTTCCTGGACCACAAATATCAAGAACTCGACCATACTCACTTGATTTGTAAACCTGTCAAAATACGTAATTCCATCTAGAATTTAGCTTGGCTAAAGAGAAATAGCATTACCCAATAGGGGGGTTGACAAGCTGATGATCATTGTTTAAAGATTCGGTTGGGATGAAGGTTATGTCATGAAATAATGCATGGAGATAATCGTTCACTATTCTTCTTCTCTATTCGAACCCGTCTTCCACAGAACGGTCATCATCCGTTACATCAACCTGAATGGGTATCCAACTCACGTCCAACTCTCTGATCTGCATTGAAGCATATCACCTCTCTTCATGGTAATGTGGTAACTGAAATTCTCAAAACATGCTGCAAGAACGTACTGAATTTCAGTGTTAATTCGTATGTGTATCCAACACGCTACTTGTTTCGTACAGTCACAAAGAATGCCTGCTCAAAGTTCCAAGGTTAAACATCAGTCAAATATCCACTCTAAAAGCAAAAGGCAAACCAAAACTTCCTATTTCAGAGTTAAACATCAGTCAATAGACCATGGTTCCTACTACGTGATGGAATAAGAGTCCTCGTAACCTCCTGTTTAAACAACAATCAGTAAAAGTATTTCACCAACCATTTAGCCAATAAGTCTTTTCAAACCAAAACTTCCTATTTAAGAGTTAAACAAATCCCCAGTTGATATGATCATGAAATTCATTTAACTCATCTTTGAAAGCAACAAGAACTACCTTTCAGGAACCTACAGCAAAATACGCCAAATACAATACTAATAAAAATCTTTAGAAACACGAAGCTTTCGTCATTTTCAGATCCATTAGTGTGCATTAATGAAAAGCACTAATCTTACATAGGGAGTTATTTGATGCTCTAGCTTTGTAAGATGCTTGAAATGGTATATGCGATATGTATTTATTCAAACACCATAGCTGAGTATTTGGTTTTGTAAAAAAAAAAAAAAAGGTATCGGGTTTTCTTGAAATGCAACTGAATAAAAAATATTTGAAAAAACTAAATTTAATATTATTAATTAACTTAATGATTTCCATGTAGGTATCACCAAGTATCTAGAAAGCAAATATTCAAATCCTATTGTTATGATTACCTTGATCAATAAAGCTGTCAATAAAACTGTCCCTAACGTGGGCCTAATTTTAAATGGATCACAAGCATTAGATAGAGATACTTTCTATGAACTCAATACAAACTCTTCAATGAATTAATCTTACTCAGAAAACTAGGTACAATGTTAATTAAAACCTTTTCCTTTTCCCAATCAGCAGAGTCAAAGTAGTCTCCTGGTCTGAAAATAAAAATAGAAATCCACAAGTAATAAGCATATTTAGGAAGAGAATTTTTATTATACATGACTAGCATTTTGAACAGTGTACACTAATTTTCAATTCAAACAAGTGGGTTCCAAACCAGAATGGTTATGACCGCACACCACTTCTTTTTTTTCTTTTTTCTTTTTTTCTTTTTTAAGATACAGGGATGCATAAAATAGATTCTTCTTTGGTGATTTAGGGATTGTTTGGATCCACTTCCTCGTAGAGTGTGGGTTAAGAGTGATTTAGGGCTTGTTTGGATCCACTTCCTCATAGAGTGTGGGTTAAGAGTAGATTCACTAACCTCTGATTACAGACAATTCGCATTTGATGCCACTTTCCTGTGCCCCAGCATACAGCAGAAGCTCTATTCATCAATTTCACCAGATCACCTTAGGAGATGAGTCTAATTTAACATAAACAATATTCACCATTCTTTTTTAACTGACAGTCATGATGCTCATGAAGTGGTTTCCATTTGCTCCACCTTGTATAAGGCCCACAAGTTGTGGACGTTGTTACTACCAAAAATCTCCGGTGTGCCACACAAATTATTTCGTTATTTGAAATACCTTAGGGTATTAATGTAGAACGTGTCACAGAAATATTCCCAGCATGGATGAGCCAAAAGGAGGTGGACCGTAAATTAACCATAAATTTTAATCCGGGTATCGTTACGGGGCGTACAACCTATCAATCCTTACTGAAACGGGCTATCCGAGGTGAACCAACCCACGAGGTGGGTCGCATCTGTCCGTTTCGTCAGAAAACGCGCGCTTTCAACTCAAAAATAATTTTTTAGAAAATTTTTACTATTTTTAGTAATTCCAATTTTTTAATATTTTTTAGAGTTTTAGATTTTCTTTCCTTATAGAAATAACTTTTAGTTATACTAGGACTCTTCTAGAGAAAGTTTATTTGCAATTTTTATTTTTCGAAACTAGGCCTTGGAAGAGTTTTATTAGAATTAGGATTTTTATTACAGTTAAAATTTCGCTATTTTTGGTAATTACGAATTTTAGTTTTTTTCTATATTAATGGTGTATGGAGACACATTAGGATTTTATCAATTATTCATTAATTAATTTTGAATTTATTAGAATTTATTTCTATTTCCTGCTTTCTTTCCTCATGGATTCGAGAAGTCCCTGTGAGGAGTCCAGAGAAGTTCTGTGAATTCGGAATAGTTATCCTCATCACGTTCATCCCTACGTCAATTGGTATCAAAGCGAGGTTTACCCTCGGACCGATGACAAACAATGAAGGTATGAATCAAAATCCTGTAGACGATGATCCAGGGATTCATTATCTTTTGGAAAGAATGGAAGCTTTCCACCGAGAGAGTCAATTGACCATGCAAGGGCTGCAGGCAACCCTCAACCGTATTGCGGATGCGTTAATTCTGCCCTGAGCTCAAAGTGATGCTCAACCGCCCGTGGCCGCTGTACGACACAACCCCAATTTCTACAAAGCACTATCAGATGATGGTAAATCACAGGCCACCACTTCGATTATGAGGAAGCCGCTATACACGCCAAAGGTAGAAATAGAATTACAGCGAGACAACATCTTTCGCACAAGGTGCACTGCATACAAAAAGTCTGCAATGTGATCATCGATGTCAGGAGCGATGAGAATTTCGTGTCGAAAATAATTGTGGAAAAACTACAACTGAAAACAGAAAGACACCCATCTCCATACACGATTGGATGGATCAAGGAGGTCAACAAAACAGAGGTAATTGAACGATGCCGTATATCTTTTTTCAATAGTGAATATTATAAGGATGAAGTAATGTGTGACGTGGTCGACATGGAAGCTTACCACATGTTACTTGGTCAACCCTGGCAAAATAATATTAATGCTACACATAGGGATCGGGATAACCTATTTATCTTTATTAAAGATGGTAAAAAGATTATCCTCGCCCCTATGGGAAGGGAGAACCAACCCAAGACTTCTAAAGTTGAGGAACAATCTCTCGCAACTGAACAGGCTTTTGTTAAACAATCTGAGGAAACAAGAGATATATATCCATTAGTTGAAAAGAAAGAATATATGGAGCCTGTGAATATCTCAAAAGATTTGAAGCCAATGTTGCAGGAGTTCAAGGAGATTGTGCTCGATGAACCCCCCAATAAATTGCCTCCCATACGAGATATATAAATTCACGTTGATCCCGTCTCAGGGGCAAGTCCGCCTAATTGCCCACAATATTAGAAAAAATATGAGATCTTAAAGACAGATGTGAAGGAATTGATCAATATTAGTCAAGTCAAGGAAAGCATGAGTACATGTATTGTGTCAGATGTGAAGGAACTGATCAATATTAGTCAAGTGAATGAAAGCATGAGTACATGTATTGTGTCAGCTCAAGAGCTTAATGTCAAGCACAAAAAAAGGGCTAATGAACATCGGCGTCAGAAGTTATCTCAAACTCATATGCCAAGTCTCTTGCGTAACTCAAGGACGAGTTTTTTTCAAGTGGATGGGTCTAATGTAGAACGTGTCACAGAGATATTCCCAGCATGGTTGAGCCAAAAGGAGGTGGACTGTAAATTGACCATAACTTTTGATCCGGGTATCGTTACGGGGCGTACAACCTATTAATCTTTACTGAAACGGGCCATCCGAGGTGAACCAACCCACAAAGTGGGTCTCATCTGTCCGTTTCATCAGAAAACGCGCGCTTTCAGCTCAAAAACGATTTTTTAGAAAAATTTTACTATTTTTAGTAATTCCGATTTTTTAATATTTTTTATAGTTTTAGATTTTCTTTCCTTATAGAAATAACTTTTAGTTATACTAGGACTCTTCTAGAGAAAGTTTTTTTGCAATTTTTATTTTTAGAAACTAGGCCTTGGAAGAGTTTTATTAGAATTAGGATTTTTATTAGAGTTAGAATTTTGCTATTTTTGGTAATTACGAATTTTAGTTTTTTTTCTATATTAATGGTGTATGGAGACACATTAGGATTTTATCAATTATTCATTAATTAGTTTCAAATTTATTAGAATTTATTTCTATTTCGTGCTTTCTTTCCTCGTGATTCGAGAAGTCTCTGTGAGTCCAGAGAAGTTCCGTGGATTCGAAATAGTTATCCTCATCACGTTCATCCCTACGTCAATTGGTATCAGAGCGAGGTTTTCCCTCGGGCCGATGACAAACAATGAAGGTATGAATCAAAATCCTGTGGACAGTGATCCAGGGATTCATTATCTTTTGAAAAGAATGGAAGCTTTCCACCGAGAGAGTCAGTTGATCATGCAAGGGTTGCAGGCAACCCTCAACTGTATTGCGGATGCGTTAATTCCGCCCCGAGCTCAAAGTGATGCTCAACCTCCCGTGGCCGTTGTACGACATAACCCCAATTTCTACAAAGCACTATCAGATGATGGTAAATCACAGGCCACCACTTCGATTATTAGGAAGCCGTTATACACGCCAAAGGTAGAAATTGAATTACAGCGAGACAACATCTTTCGCACAAGGTGCACTGCATACAAAAAAGTCTGCAATGTGATCATCGATGTGAGGAGCGATGAGAATTTCGTGTCGAAAATAATGGTGGAAAAACTACAACTGAAAACAGAAAGACACCCATCTCCATACACGATTGGATGGATCAAGGAGGTCAACAAAACAGAGGTAACCGAACGATGCCGTATATCTTTTCTCATTGGTGAATATTATAAGGATGAAGTAATGTGTGACGTGGTCGACATGGAAGCTTACCACATGTTACTTGGTCAACCCTGGCAAAATAATATTAATGTTACACATAGGGATCGGGATAACGTATTTATCTTTATTAAAGATGGTAAAAAGATTATCCTCGCCCCTATGGGAAGGGAGAACCAACCCAAGACTTCTAAAGTTGAGGAACAATCTCTCGCAACTGAACAGGCTTTTGTTAAACAATCTGAGGAAACAAGAGATATATATCCATTAGTTGAAAAGAAAGAATATATGGAGCCTGTGAATATCTCAAAAGATTTGAAGCCAATGTTGCAGGAGTTCAAGGAGATTGTGCTCGATGAACCCCCCAATAAATTGCCTCCCATACGAGATATATAAAATCACGTTGATCCCGTCTCAGGGGCAAGTCTGCCTAATTGCCCACATTATTAGAAAAAATATGAGATCTTAAAGACAGATGTGAAGGAATTGATCAATATTAGTCAAGTCAAGGAAAGCATGAGTACATGTATTGTGTCAGATGTGAAGGAACTGATCAATATTAGTCAAGTGAATGAAAGCATAAGTACATGTATTGTGTCAGCTCAAGAGCTTAATGCCAAGCACAAAAAAAGGGCTAATGAACATCGGCGTCAGAAGTTATCTCAAACTCATATGCCAAGTCTCTTGCGTAACTCAAGGACGAGTTTTTTTCAAGTGGATGGGTCTAATGTAGAACGTGTCACAGAGATATTCCCAGCATGGTTGAGCCAAAAGGAGGTGGACTGTAAATTGACCATAACTTTTGATCCGGGTATCGTTACGGGGCGTACAACCTATTAATCTTTACTAAAACGGGCCATCCGAGGTGAACCAACCCACAAAGTGGGTCTCATCTGTCCATTTCATCAGAAAACGGGCACTTTCAGCTCAAAAACGATTTTTAAGAAAAGTTTTACTATTTTTAGTAATTCCGATTTTTTAATATTTTTTATAGTTTTAGATTTTCTTTCCTTATAGAAATAACTTTTAGTTATACTAGGACTCTTCTAAAGAAAGTTTTTTGCAATTTTTATTTTTAGAAACTAGGCCTTGGAAGAGTTTTATTAGAATTAGGATTTTTATTAGAGTTAGAATTTTGCTATTTTTGGTAATTACGAATTTTAGTTTTTTTTCTATATTAATGGTGTATGGAGACAGATTAGGATTTTATCAATTATTCATTAATTAGTTTCAAATTTATTAGAATTTATTTCTATTTCGTGCTTTCTTTCCTCGTGATTCGAGAAGTCTCTGTGAGTCCAGAGAAGTTCTATGGATTCGGAATAGTTATCCTCATCACGTTCATCCCTACGTCAATTGGTATCAGAGCGAGGTTTTCCCTCGAGCCGATGACAAACAATGAAGGTATGAATCAAAATCCTGTGGACGGTGATCCAGGGATTCACTATCTTTTGAAAAGAATGGAAGCTTTCCACCGAGAGAGTCAGTTGACCATGCAAGGGTTGCAGGCAACCCTCAACTGTATTGCGGATGCGTTAATTCCGCTCCGAGCTCAAAGTGATGCTCAACCGCCCGTGGCCGCTGTACGACACAACCCCAATTTCTACAAAGCACTATCAGATGATGGTAAATCACAGGCCACCACTTCGATTATGAGGAAGCCGCTATACACGCCAAAGGTAGAAATAGAATTACAGCGAGACAACATCTTTCGCACAAGGTGCACTGCATACAAAAAAGTCTGCAATGTGATCATCGATGTTAGGAGCGATGAGAATTTCGTGTCGAAAATAATGGTGGAAAAACTACAACTGAAAACAGAAAGACACCCATCTCCATACACGATTGGATGGATCAAGGAGGTCAACAAAACAGAGGTAACCGAACGATGCCGTATATCTTTTCTCATTGGTGAATATTATAAGGATGAAGTAATGTGTGACGTGGTCGACATGGAAGCTTACCACATGTTACTTGGTCAACCCTGGCAAAATAATATTAATGTTACACATAGGGATCGGGATAACTTATTTATCTTTATTAAAGATGGTAAAAAGATTATCCTCGCCCCTATGGGAAGGGAGAACCAACCCAAGACTTCTAAAGTTGAGGAACAATCTCTCGCAACTGAACAGGCTTTTGTTAAACAATCTGAGGAAACAAGAGATATATATCCATTAGTTGAAAAGAAAGAATATATGGAGCCTGTGAATATCTCAAAAGATTTGAAGCCAATGTTGCAGGAGTTCAAGGAGATTGTGCTCGATGAACCCCCCAATAAATTGCCTCCCATACGAGATATATAAAATCACGTTGATCCCGTCTCAGGGGCAAGTCTGCCTAATTGCCCACATTATTAGAAAAAATATGAGATCTTAAAGACAGATGTGAAGGAATTGATCAATATTAGTCAAGTCAAGGAAAGCATGAGTACATGTATTGTGTCAGATGTGAAGGAACTGATCAATATTAGTCAAGTGAATGAAAGCATAAGTACATGTATTGTGTCAGCTCAAGAGCTTAATGCCAAGCACAAAAAAAGGGCTAATGAACATCGGCGTCAGAAGTTATCTCAAACTCATATGCCAAGTCTCTTGCGTAACTCAAGGACGAGTTTTTTTCAAGTGGATGGGTCTAATGTAGAACGTGTCACAGAGATATTCCCAGCATGGTTGAGCCAAAAGGAGGTGGACTGTAAATTGACCATAACTTTTGATCCGGGTATCGTTACGGGGCGTACAACCTATTAATCTTTACTAAAACGGGCCATCCGAGGTGAACCAACCCACAAAGTGGGTCTCATCTGTCCATTTCATCAGAAAACGGGCACTTTCAGCTCAAAAACGATTTTTAAGAAAAGTTTTACTATTTTTAGTAATTCCGATTTTTTAATATTTTTTATAGTTTTAGATTTTCTTTCCTTATAGAAATAACTTTTAGTTATACTAGGACTCTTCTAAAGAAAGTTTTTTTGCAATTTTTATTTTTAGAAACTAGGCCTTGGAAGAGTTTTATTAGAATTAGGATTTTTATTAGAGTTAGAATTTTGCTATTTTTGGTAATTACGAATTTTAGTTTTTTTTTCTATATTAATGGTGTATGGAGACAGATTAGGATTTTATCAATTATTCATTAATTAGTTTCAAATTTATTAGAATTTATTTCTATTTCGTGCTTTCTTTCCTCGTGATTCGAGAAGTCTCTGTGAGTCCAGAGAAGTTCTATGGATTCGGAATAGTTATCCTCATCACGTTCATCCCTACGTCAATTGGTATCAGAGCGAGGTTTTCCCTCGAGCCGATGACAAACAATGAAGGTATGAATCAAAATCCTGTGGACGGTGATCCAGGGATTCACTATCTTTTGAAAAGAATGGAAGCTTTCCACCGAGAGAGTCAGTTGACCATGCAAGGGTTGCAGGCAACCCTCAACTGTATTGCGGATGCGTTAATTCCGCTCCGAGCTCAAAGTGATGCTCAACCGCCCGTGGCCGCTGTACGACACAACCCCAATTTCTACAAAGCACTATCAGATGATGGTAAATCACAGGCCACCACTTCGATTATGAGGAAGCCGCTATACACGCCAAAGGTAGAAATAGAATTACAGCGAGACAACATCTTTCGCACAAGGTGCACTGCATACAAAAAAGTCTGCAATGTGATCATCGATGTTAGGAGCGATGAGAATTTCGTGTCGAAAATAATGGTGGAAAAACTACAACTGAAAACAGAAAGACACCCATCTCCATACACGATTGGATGGATCAAGGAGGTCAACAAAACAGAGGTAACCGAACGATGCCGTATATCTTTTCTCATTGGTGAATATTATAAGGATGAAGTAATGTGTGACGTGGTCGACATGGAAGCTTACCACATGTTACTTGGTCAACCCTGGCAAAATAATATTAATGTTACACATAGGGATCGGGATAACTTATTTATCTTTATTAAAGATGGTAAAAAGATTATCCTCGCCCCTATGGGAAGGGAGAACCAACCCAAGACTTCTAAAGTTGAGGAACAATCTCTCGCAACTGAACAGGCTTTTGTTAAACAATCTGAGGAAACAAGAGATATATATCCATTAGTTGAAAAGAAAGAATATATGGAGCCTGTGAATATCTCAAAAGATTTGAAGCCAATGTTGCAGGAGTTCAAGGAGATTGTGCTCGATGAACCCCCCAATAAATTGCCTCCCATACGAGATATATAAAATCACGTTGATCCCGTCTCAGGGGCAAGTCTGCCTAATTGCCCACATTATTAGAAAAAATATGAGATCTTAAAGACAGATGTGAAGGAATTGATCAATATTAGTCAAGTCAAGGAAAGCATGAGTACATGTATTGTGTCAGATGTGAAGGAACTGATCAATATTAGTCAAGTGAATGAAAGCATAAGTACATGTATTGTGTCAGCTCAAGAGCTTAATGCCAAGCACAAAAAAAGGGCTAATGAACATCGGCGTCAGAAGTTATCTCAAACTCATATGCCAAGTCTCTTGCGTAACTCAAGGACGAGTTTTTTTCAAGTGGATGGGTCTAATGTAGAACGTGTCACAGAGATATTCCCAGCATGGTTGAGCCAAAAGGAGGTGGACTGTAAATTGACCATAACTTTTGATCCGGGTATCGTTACGGGGGCGTACAACCTATTAATCTTTACTAAAACGGGCCATCCGAGGTGAACCAACCCACAAAGTGGGTCTCATCTGTCCATTTCATCAGAAAACGGGCACTTTCAGCTCAAAAACGATTTTTAAGAAAAGTTTTACTATTTTTAGTAATTCCGATTTTTTAATATTTTTTATAGTTTTAGATTTTCTTTCCTTATAGAAATAACTTTTAGTTATACTAGGACTCTTCTAAGAAAGTTTTTTTGCAATTTTTATTTTTAGAAACTAGGCCTTGGAAGAGTTTTATTAGAATTAGGATTTTTATTAGAGTTAGAATTTTGCTATTTTTGGTAATTACGAATTTTAGTTTTTTTTTCTATATTAATGGTGTATGGAGACAGATTAGGATTTTATCAATTATTCATTAATTAGTTTCAAATTTATTAGAATTTATTTCTATTTCGTGCTTTCTTTCCTCGTGATTCGAGAAGTCTCTGTGAGTCCAGAGAAGTTCTATGGATTCGGAATAGTTATCCTCATCACGTTCATCCCTACGTCAATTGGTATCAGAGCGAGGTTTTCCCTCGAGCCGATGACAAACAATGAAGGTATGAATCAAAATCCTGTGGACGGTGATCCAGGGATTCACTATCTTTTGAAAAGAATGGAAGCTTTCCACCGAGAGAGTCAGTTGACCATGCAAGGGTTGCAGGCAACCCTCAACTGTATTGCGGATGCGTTAATTCCGCTCCGAGCTCAAAGTGATGCTCAACCGCCCGTGGCCGCTGTACGACATAACCCCAATTTCTACAAAGCACTATCAGATGATGGTAAATCACAGGCCACCACTTCGATTATGAGGAAGCCGCTATACACGCCAAAGGTAGAAATAGAATTACAGCGAGACAACATCTTTCGCACAAGGTGCACTGCATACAAAAAAGTCTGCAATGTGATCATCGATGTGAGGAGCGATGAGAATTTCGTGTCGAAAATAATGGTGGAAAAACTACAACTGAAAACAGAAAGACACCCATCTCCATACACGATTGGATGGATCAAGGAGGTCAACAAAACAGAGGTAACCGAACGATGCCGTATATCTTTTTTCATTGGTGAATATTATAAGGATGAAGTAATGTGTGACGTGGTCGACATGGAAGCTTACCACATGTTACTTGGTCAACCCTGGCAAAATAATATTAATGCTACACATAGGGATCGGGATAACTTATTTATCTTTATTAAAGATGGTAAAAAGATTATCCTCGCCCCTATGGGAAGGGAGAACCAACCCAAGACTTATAAAGTTGAGGAACAATCTCTCGCAACTGAACAGGCTTTTGTTAAACAATCTGAGGAAACAAGAGATATATATCCATTAGTTGAAAAGAAAGAATATATGGAGCCTGTGAATATCTCAAAAGATTTGAAGCCAATGTTGCAGGAGTTCAAGGAGATTGTGCTCGATGAACCCCCCAATAAATTGCCTCCCATATGAGATATATAAAATCACGTTGATCCCGTCTCAGGGGCAAGTCCGCCTAATTGCCCACATTATTAGAAAAAATATGAGATCTTAAAGACAGATGTGAAGGAATTGATCAATATTAGTCAAGTCAAGGAAAGCATGAGTACATGTATTGTGTCAGATGTGAAGGAACTGATCAATATTAGTCAAGTCAATGAAAGCATGAGTACATGTATTGTGTCAGCTCAAGAGCTTAATGCCAAGCACAAAAAAAGGGCTAATGAACATCGGCGTCAGACGTTATCTCAAACTCATGTGCCAAGTCTCTTGCGTAACTCAAGGACGAGTTTTTTTTCAAGTGGATTGGTCTAATGTAGAACGTGTCACAGAGATATTCCCAGCATGGTTGAGCCAAAAGGAGGTGGACTGTAAATTGACCATAACTTTTGATCCGGGTATCGTTACGGGGCGTACAACCTATCAATCTTTACTGAAACGGGCCATCCGAGGTGAAACAACCCACAAAGTGGGTCTCATCTATCCGTTTCATCAGAAAACGCGCGCTTTCAGCTCAAAAACAATTTTTTAGAAAAATTTTACTATTTTTAGTAATTCCGATTTTTCAATATTTTTTATAGTTTTAGATTTTCTTTCCTTATAGAAATAACTTTTAGTTATACTAGGACTCTTCTAGAGAAAGTTTTTTTGCAATTTTTATTTTTAGAAACTAGGCCTTGGAAGAGTTTTATTAGAATTAGGATTTTTATTAGAGTTAGAAATTTTCTATTTTTGGTAATTACGAATTTCAGTTTTTTTTTTCTATATTAATGGTGTGTGGAGACGCATTAGGATTTTATCAATTATTCATTAATTAGTTTCAAATTTATTAGAATTTATTTCTATTTCCTGCTTTCTTTCCTCGTGATTCGAGAAGTCTCTGTGAGTCCAGAGAAGTTCCGTGGATTCGGAATAGTTATCCTCATCACGTTCATCCCTACGTGAATTGGTATCAGAGCGAAGTTTTTCCTCGGGCCGATGACAAACAATGAAGGTATGAATCAAAATCCTGTGTACGGTGATATAGGGATTCATTATCTTTTGAAAAGAATGGAAGCTTTCTACCGGGAGAGTCAGTTGACCATGCAAGGGTTGCAGGCAACCCTCAACCGTACTGCGGATGTGCTAATTCCGCCTCGAGCTCAAAGTGCTGATCAACCGCCCGTGGCCGCTGTACAACACAACCCCAATTTCTACAAAGCACCTTGAGATGATGGTAAATCACAGGCCACCACTTCGATTATGAGGAAACCGCTATACTTGCCAAAGGTAGAAATAGAATTACAATGAGACAACATCTTTCGTACAAGGTGCACTGCATACAAAAAAGTCTGCAATGTGATCATCGATGTCAGGAGCGATGAGAATTTCTTATCAAAAATAATGGTGGAAAAGCTACAACTGAAAACAGAAAGACACCCATCTCCATACACGATTGGATGGATCAAGGAGGTCAACAAAACAGAGGTAACTGAACGATGTCGTATATCTTTTTTCATTAGTGAATATTATAAGGATGAAGTAATGTGTGACGTGGTCGACATTGAAGCTTGCCACATGTTACTTGGTCAACCCTCGCAAAATAATATTAATGCTACACATAGGGATCGGGATAACCTATTTATCTTTATTAAAGATGGTAAAAAGATTATCCTCGCCCCTATGGGAAAGGAGAACCAACCCAAGACTTCTAAAGTTGAGGAACAATCTCTCACAACTGAACAGGCTTTTGTTAAACAATCTGAGGAAACAAAAGATATATATCCATTAGTTGAAAAGAAAGAATATATGGAGCCTGTGAATATCTCAAAAGATTTGAAGCCAATGTTGCAGGAGTTCAAGAAGATTGTGCTCGATGAACCCCCCAATAAATTGCCTTCCATACGAGATATACAAAATCACGTTGATCCCGTCTCAAAGGCAAGTCCGCCTAATTGCCCACATTATCAAAAAAAAATATATATGAGATCTTAAAGACAGATGTGAAGGAATTGATCAATATTAGTCAAGTCAAGGAAAGCATGAGTATATGTATTGTGTCAGATGTGAAGGAACTGATCAATATTAGTCAGGTCAATGAAAGCATGAGTACATGTATTGTGTCAGCTCAAGAGCTTAATGCCAAGTACAAAAAAAGGGCTAATGAACATTGGCGTCAGAAGTTATCTCAAACTCATGTGCCAAGTCTCTTGCGTAACTCGAGGACGAGTTTTTTTCAAGTGGATGGGTCTAATGTAGAACGTGTCACAGAGATATTCCCAGCATGGTTGAACCAAAAGGAGGTGGACCGTAAATTGACCATAACTTTTGATCCGGGTATCGTTACGGGGCGTACAACCTATCAATCTTTACTGAAACGGGCCATCCGAGGTGAACCGACCCACAAAATGTGTCGCGTCTGTCCGTTTCGTTAGAAAATGCGCGCTTTCAGCTTAAAAATAATTTTTTAGAAAAATTTTACTATTTTTAGTAATTCTGATTTTTTATTATTTTTTAGAGTTTTAGATTTTCTTTCCATATAGAAATAACTTTTAGTTATACTAGGACTCTTCTAGAGAATGTTTATTTGCAATTTTTATTTTGTGAAACTAGGCCTTGGAAGAGTTTTATTTTAATTAGGATTTTTATTAGAGTTAGAATTTTGCCATTTTTGGTAATTACGAATTTTAGTTTATTTTTTTCTATATTAATGGTGTATGGAGACACATTAGGATTTTATCAATTATTCATTAATTAATTTTCAATTTATTAGAATTTATTTCTATTTCCTGCTTTCTTTCCTCGTGGATTCGAGAAGTCTCTGTGAGCAGTCCAGAGAAGTTCCGTGGATTCGGAATAGTTATCCTCATCACGTTCATCCCTGCGTCAATTGGTATCAAAGCGAGGTTTCCCCTCGGGCCAATGACAAACTATAACATCCCGGATTTTTGCCAACCTGGAATTAGACGTCCTTAGGTAATGGGTCAATCCTAACACCTTATTAACCTGTCAGAACTCAATCCCAAAGTATAAAACCGCTTTTAAACCCATTTCCTTCACAAATCCCACTCTTCACCACCTTGTTCTTTCAGTTTGTCCAAGTACTTTCACCCTAGACACTAGCTTAAACTAGCTAAGTATTATAACTTGGATCACTTTATATACAAACTACAAAGGATTAAGTACCACCTCAGACCGAAATCACCCAGGACTAAATCCTTTAGAAATTATGCGAGAATTAGCTAGTGTTAAACTAGAGTGCCTGTGAAATTAACACCAATCACTTTAAATACGATCTGCAAGACCCGAAACATGTAGAATCATTGACGCTAGGGTATCCTAAAATCTAGGATTGATCTCATTACCCGGCTGCTCTCTGGAGCCTCTCGAAACTCCGTATCAGATCTGGACCACACGTCGGAAGTCCGATTAACACGAAGTTAAGGAATTAGGACCGCCTTGCTGGGCTTGACAACCATCTCGGAAATCAAATCCAGATAGTGTCCCAGTGTAATTCGCTTGAGTCCGGAGCGAGGAGTATGAAAACACTTGATTTTCTTTACAAATAAATATCTCAAATAGTAATCTGGCACATCTCGCTTGCGGATCAGTTTTAAGTAACCAGACCGTTAGAATCAGACCAAATTACACCCTCAGATCAGGAGAAATTTCATACACATATCCATGTACTCAGAATCTCCGATCAAGATCCGCTGACCGTTGAACTGAAACTGGTCCACCACTTGTGATCTAGAATCCCGACTGAAACAAAAACTTAACTAAACGTAGATCCAGTCTTAGTGAGCTTAAGTCCGACCTTTGGCTCAAGGAGGCCCGCCAGAAGTCCTCCGTTGAGCTAAAACAGGTCCGCTTTGGTTATAACCTAAGTGTACCTTGACCTGGAGTCTATTTCGGTGAGTTTTTAGGTTATATAAGGACCTTAGAACCCTCTCTCTCACAGCCATACGAATTTGAGAGAAACCCTAGAGAGAGAAGAGAGAAAAGAGAGAGAAAGTGTAGGAGAAGTGGGTCTCCCCTGCTGCTATCCATGCTTAACCGTATCATTCTAATCGCTTTCCCGGCGATTCCAACTCCGTTTCTAGGTAAGAAACCCTAACTCTAATCTGTTTTAGGGTTTTAATAGTTGTAGGTTATGAAATAGCTAACCTATTTCGTTCTATAGGTTGTCAAACTGCCATATACGAAAGCTTAGCAAACCTATCGGATCCATTACGATTCTACGACAAAAGGTACGGACTTTAGGTGTATAGGTTATGGTTTTCAACGCTTTCAATGTCAGATAATGATAGATTCATGATATGCATGCAATTGTACATGTACAAAGTGCTGTCTGTTTTCCGTTTCGATTAAAGATGAAGAATATGAAATTTTACATACTCTAGGTATCTATAGAAAGTACCGTATACGTATAGATTTTGGAAATGTGTTTTCCATGATTAATTGTTGTATTAATATATTATATATGGATAAAATACTTGTTTGGCGAAAGGACTCGCCCTAATTCATGTTTTTGCTAATATACACTATGTATGTTAAAGTAGTGTATTTTAAGTGTTTGTGAAAATGACTGAATGAGTATAGAATTCTCATTCGTGCTCGCCATGACTAGTTGTCATGATATATGATTGTTGTATTGGCGATACCCCTTTGACGAAAGGATTTGCCCTAAATCACGCCACGGCCAATATACACTATATATGCTAAAATGTGTGGCCCAAGTGTTTGTGAAAATGACTGAATGAATATGGAACTTGGATTCCTGCTTGCCATGACTATCCGTCGTGGGTGTATGCGTGTTATAATTGGGGCAACTCCCTAGTGAAAGGATTTGGCCTTATACCTATGTAATCAACATACATCATGTATGTTGATGTATGTAGTTTAAAGTGTTTGTTGAAATGTCTAAATGAGTAGTAGTTAGTAAATTGTAATGAATAAGGATGTTGAGATAGGTTTCTCAACTACCTTAGTGATGTGTATGATTTCCTTCATGTAAGTTAATTAGTTTAATCACTTACTATTTTATGAAACGTATGTGTTTGGATTTCCTGTTTGCATTGTGTTTTATAACATGCTTACTAATACATTTGAATTACTCGTTTATTTAATTTTGCTCTCAATACTTCACATGTTTAAGTTGTATTCCATAAAATCCGTCATGGGTGATGGGGGAGTGGAGCAACGAGTGCGTGCAATAGCCCTGGCAGCCCTAAACGGATAATATCAGACTTTGATTGTATTATTTGAATCTTGATCCATTACTGCTTTAACTATCTGCAATTAAATGTGATTGGGGCTATGATTATATTCCAGGTAATCAGTAACGGGATTGAATTCATGGCTGGGATTCATTTGCCACGTGCGATGTGTTCGACGAACCCGAGTCGTACTTCGGTTAGCGATAGTGGTTGGCCACGCGAAGTGCTTATGCACTTCATGTCGCCCAACTTGTCGTGCGCTGGAGCTAGCCGAGCTCGTCAAGTAACCCGATCTATCTTATGTATGTTCACCATGTTTGGACACTACTGTTTGAACCTAGGGTACCAAACTTACCAGTGTAATCCCTCTAACCATGGTACCTCAATCCACTAAGACTCATGAGCCGGACATGGTGGTATGGGACACCGTGGTCGAGCTGTCGGCCTATGGTGGGGCCACGTGCCTCCCCATAGTAACCATTGAGCAACCAAACTCGTAAGCCGAATACGGTGGTATGGGATACTGTATTGGAGCTGTCGACACCTACGGTGAGAGCCGAGTACGGTGAGACCTGTATTCGTGCTAACTGGCAACAAGCCCTCCGTAGTGTCTTCGAGTATACTCTAAGGTCTGTGATTGGCTATGAGCCCTTCGCAGCAACTAGAGCATGAGTTGAGCCGAGTATGGTGAGACCTGTATTCGAGCTGACAGCCAACGATTGAGCCAAGTACGGTGAGACCTGTATTCAAGCTGACGGCCAGCAATTGAGCTGCATACGGTGAGATCTGTATCCGTACTGACGGGTGACGAGCCATTTGTGATGCCTTCGCTATGCCTCTCAAACCATAATATCGTATGAGACTAACTAGGAGTGACAACCCTAGAATGGATCATGTTTGGGAATGATACAAGGGAGGTACCTTAGTTTCCCAATACTACTATTTGAAATGGACTAATAACAACTCGGTAATCATGCTCACCATGCATTGCATGTGCCTGGAAGATGTGGAGCACTAAGGAATGCAAGCATGCCGCGAACGTAAGATGGTGTCGCACGAGGGAGTATGTGGTGAAGGCATACATCATGACTGCATTCATACTTGCATTAATAAGAGTATTTAGAATTGTTTGATTGTACTGTTTTATCATTACTGCTTGACTGAGTTGATAGCATGTTAACCTATGCTTTATTGTTCCACTGAGTTGATCACTCACTCCCACGTTACGGGACGGTGTTCCAAACACCCACCAGACTTTGTCTGATTGCAGATGGCGACGCTACTCCTAAGGCGGAGCCGGACCTTTGCATTGACTATAATGCTTGCTTGTATTGGTTATTTCCTGGCGGCTTCATGCGAGCCGTGTCTTGATCGATGGGATTACAGGGATTTTGACTAGATGACACTACACATTTGGTATCATTTGAATTGTACTTGTAATTCTTTAACCTGGTAACCTTATCCCACTCTAGAGACTCACCACAGTTTTTACATTGTATATATATCTATCACAGTCTTCCACTTGCAATTTAACTGTCTCAGGAGTATGATATGTTGTTTTGGCTTAATCTCACTCATGTTCAATGCTCTATTACAGACAACATTCAATCATCATTCATTTTGTTACATAAGTGATGCGTTGGAACTCAGGAGTTGAGTTTATGCTCGACCCCCGATTTTCAGGGCGTTACACAAACAATGAAGGTATGAATCAAAATCCTGTGGACGGTGATCCAGGGATTCATTATCTTTTGGAAAGAATGGAAGCTTTCCACCGGGAGAGTCAGTTGACTATGCAAGGGATGCAGGCAACCCTCAACCGTATTGCGGATGCGCTAATTCCGCCCCGAGCTCAAAGTGATGCTCAACCGCCCGTGGCCGCTGTACGACATAACCCCAATTTCTACAAAGCACCATCAGATGATGGTAAATCACAGGCCACCACTTCGATTATGAGGAAGCCGCTATACACGCCAAAGGTAGAAATTGAATTACAGCGAGACAACATCTTTCGCACAAGGTGCACTGCATACAAAAAAGTCTGCAATGTGATCATCGATGTCAGGAGCGATGAGAATTTCGTGTCGAAAATAATGGTGGAAAAGCTACAACTGAAAATAGAAAGACACTCATCTCCATACACGATTGGATGGATCAAGGAGGTCAACAAAACAGAGGTAACTGAACGATATCGTATTCTTTTTCCATTGGTGAATATTATAAGGATGAAGTAATGTGTGACGTGGTCGACATGGAAGCTTGCCACATGTTACTTGGTCAACCCTCGCAAAATAATATTAATGCTACACATAGGGATCAGGATAACCTATTTACCTTTATTAAAGATGGTAAAAAGATTACCCTCGCCCCTATGGGAAGGGAGAACCAACCCAAGACTTCTAAAGTTGAGGAACAATCTCTCGCAACTAAACAGGCTTTTGTTAAACAATCTGAGGAAATAAGAGATATATATCCATTAGTTGAAAAGAAAGAATATATGAAGCTTGTGAATATCTCAAAAATTTGAAGCCAATGTTGCAGGAGTTCAAGGAGATTGTGCTCGATGAACCCCCCAATAAATTGCCTCCCATACAAGATATACAAAATCACATTGATCCCGTCTCAGGGGCAAGTCCGCCTAATTACCCACATTATCAAAAAAAATATGAGATCTTAAAGACAGATGTGAAGGAATTGATCAATATTAGTCAAGTCAAGTAAAGCATGAGTACATGTATTGTGTTAGATGTGAAGGAACTGATCAATATTAGTCAAGTCAATGAAAGCTTGAGTACATGTATTGTGTCAGCTCAAGAGCTTAATGCCAAGTACAAAAAAAGGGCTAGTGAACATCGGCTTCAGAAGTTATCTCAAACTCATGTGCCAAGTCTCTTGCGTAACTCGAGGACGAGTTTTTTCCAAGTGGATGGGTCTAATGTAGACCGTGTAACGCCCTGAAAATCGGGGTCGAGCATAAACTCAACTCCCAAGTTCCAACGCATCACTTATGCAACAAAATGAATGATGATTGAATGTTGTCTGTAATAGAGCATTGAACATGAGTGTGATTATGCCAAAACAGCATATCATACTCCAGAGACAGTTAAATTGCAAGCAGAAGACTGTGATAGATATATAAAATATAAAAACTATGGTAAGTCTCCAGAGTGTGATAAGGTTATCAGGTTAATGAATTACAAGTACAATTCAAATTATACCAAATGTGTAATGTCATCTAGTCAACATCCTTATAATCCCGTCAATCCAGACACGGATCACTTGAAGCCGTCAACATATAGCATATACGAACAAGCATCATTGTCTTCATAAAGGTCTGGCTCCGCCTCAGGAGTAGCGTTGCCATCTACAATCAGACAAAGTCTGGTGGGTGTTCGGAACACCGTCCCGTATCGTAGGAGTGAGTAGCTAACTCAGTGGAACAATAAAGCATAGGTTAACATGTTATCAATTCAGTCAAGCAGTAATGATAAAGCAGTACAATCAAACACTCCTAACTACTCTTATTAATGCAAGTATGAATGCAGTCATGATGGATGCCCTCACCGACATACTCCCTCATGTGACACCATCTTACGTTCGCGGCATGCTTGCTTTCCTCAGTGCTCTACATCTTCCAGGCACATGCAATGCATGATGAGCATGATTACCGAGTTGTTATTAGTCCATTTCAAAAAGCATGATTGGGAAACTAAGGTACCTACCTTGTATCATTCCCAAACATGATCCATTCTAGGGTCGTCTGTCCTAGACAATCTCATGCGATGGTGTGTTTCTAGGTCGCGGCAAGGGCTGCCAGGGCTGTTACACGGAATCGTTGCACCACTCTCCCATCACCTTATCAATACAAGCCTAGTTTATACTCTGTTACTACGGGAAGGCTCATCACCTCACCCCAGATTTAGAGTATGCTCGAGGTCACTACACCGGGTACGGTTAGGGCTGCTAGGGCTGTTACATGGAATCGTTACACCATTCCCCCATCACCCATCAAGCAATGTAGGCCGACAGTTCGAATATAGTGTCCCAGACCACCATAATCGGCTCACGAGTCTGGTTGCTCACTGGTCACTACGGGGTGGCACGTGGCCCCAGCGTAGGCCGACAGCTCGACCACGGTATCCCATACCACCATGCCCGGCTCATGAGTCTTAGCGGATCGAGGTACCATAGTTAAAAGGGATTTCACTGGTAAGTTTGGTACCCTAGGTTCAAGCAGTAGCTTCCAAACATGGTGAACATACATAAGACAGATCGGGTTGCTTGACAAACTCAGCTAGCTCTAGCGCACAACAAGTTGAACGATATGAAGCGCATAAGCACTTCGAGTGGCCAACCACTATCGCCAGCCGAAGTACGACTCGGGTTCGTCGAACACATCTTCACGTGGCAAATGAAACTCAGCCACGAATTCGATCCCGTTACCGACTGCCTGGACTATACAATAGCCTCAATCATATTCAATTTCAGATATTTAAAGCAGTAATGGATCAAAATTCAAATCATACAATCAAAGACTGATATTATCCGTTTAGGGCTGTCAGGGCTGTTGCACGCACTCGTTGCTCCACCCCCCCATCACCCATGACGGATCATACAACGTAAACATGAATTTAAACATATGCATTACATAGCTAAAATCATACAATCAATTGAGCCTGTTATGAAGTACAACTTGAGCATGAGTTTGTACATATTCAATTCCTAATCACACAGCTATCCAAGGAAATCATACACATAATTAAAGGAGTTGAGAATCATATCTCAACACCCTTATACATTACAATTTACTAACTACTACTCATTCAGACATTTCAACAAACACTTTAGACTACATACATCAACATACATGACATATGTTGATCACATAGTGTAACGCCCTGAAATTCGGGGGTCGAGTATGAACTCAACTCCCGAGTTCCAACGCATCACTTATGCAACATACACAATGATGGTTAAATGTTGTCTGAGTTAGAGCAATAAACATGAATGAGATTATACCAAAACAGCAATTCATACTCCAGTTCAATTATATAAAAGCAAGCGGAAGACTGAAATTGTATATTTAAAGTACGTAAAGAACAAAATTTCCATGAACACCTGAGCATGAAGACTAACTGAGTTCCCATATACATGTAATGTTTTGGTTCAAAATAAAATCAAAATACAATCTACAAAATGAGTCCCGAAATCCCGCGATGCAGTCGGCCTAAGCAAAGCCGTCAAAGTACTGCATAAAGGAGAACTCCTCCTGATCCTCATCGAAGTCGGGCTCCGGCTCCTGAACCGAGGCGCCATCTATACCTGCGATAGAGTCTGGTGGGTGTTGCAAACACCGTCCCGTAACGTGGGAGTGAGTAGCTAACTCAGTGGAACAATAAAGCATAGGTTAACATGTTATCAATTCAATCAAGCAGTAATGATAAAGCAGTACAAATCAAACAATTCTAACTACTCTTGTTAAGTGCGAGAATGAAATGACATGATGTTGTATGCCCTTGCCAAATCACCCTCATGCGACATCATCTTACGTTCGCGAATGCTTAACTCCCTCGGTGCGCCACATCTACTAAGCACATGCGGTGCGATGATGATCATGATTACCGAGTTATTATTAGTTCGTTTCAAACAGCAGTATTGGGAAACTAAGGTACCTCCCCTGTATCATTCCCAAACATGATCCATTCTAGGGTCGTCAATCCTAGCTAATCTCATACGATATTATGGTTTGAGAAATGTAGTGAAGGCATCGCAAAGGACTCGTCACCCGTCAGCACGGATACAGATCTCACCGTATGCAGCTCAATTGCTGGCCGTCAGCTCAAGTACAGGTCTCACCGTACTCGGCTCAATCACTAGCCGTCAGCTCGAGTACAGGTCTCACCATACTCGGCTCAACTCATACTCTAGTTGCTGTGAAAGACTCGTCGCCAATCACAGACACTTGGAGTATACTCGAAGATACTACGGAGGACTCGTCGCCCGTCAGCACGAGCACAAGTCTCACCGTACTCGGCTCTTGCCGTAAGTATCGACAGCTTGAATACAGTGTCCCATACCACCGTATTCGGCTCACGAGTTTGGTGCGCAATGGTCACTACGGGGAGGCACATGGCCCCAGCTTAGGCCGATAGCTCGACCACGGTGTCCCATACCACCATGTCTGGCTCATGCATCTTAGCGGATCGAGGTACCATGGTTAACGGGATCGCCACTGGTAAGTTTGGTACCCTAGGTTCAAGCAGTAGCGACCAAACATGGTGAACACACATTCAACATATCGGGTTACTTGGCGAACCTGACTAGCTCGAGCGCACAACAAGTTGGGCAATATGGAGCGCAAAAGCACTCCGTGTGGCCAACCACTATCGCCAACCGGAGTACGACTCGAGTTCGTCAGACACACCCCTTGTGGCGACATGGATCTCAGCCACAACCTCAAGTCTGATACCGAATGTCTGGACTATGGGCATAGTCCCAAACTCAATCAATCTTCATCCGTAGCATGTGGAGTAAAGCATGATAAACAAAGTAATGCAAGCATGTTAACAGGCATGTTATAAAGCGTGAAGCAAAGCATGTTGTAAAGCACGAAGTAAAGCATGTTATAAGCATGTTGTAGAGTACTATACAAATAGGGATACAATTACATACACATCACAAGTGAGTGGTTATAGCGAACCACCACATGGAGGGGATCCTACATGTCTCTAAGGTAGTCGGGAATTCCATATCAGCGCCTATCTAAGGCACTAACACTCAAGCATTTACACACACAAGCATTTACACAAACACTTAGAGTACGCTATTCCAACATACATGAAGTATGTTAGTAAAATATGTATTAAGGCTATCCTTTCGCCAAGTGAGTATTTTATCCATGTATGCTATAATCATACAGCAAATAATCATTACAATTGCATTTCCAAAATTTACACATATGCGGTATTTCTAGAATACACAATTTCAACATACTTGGTATTTACAAGCGAACATGTATTTCGGCGATTCCTTTCGCCAAACTAGTATTTTATCCATATATCATATAATCATACATTAAATAAACATGTCAAACATTTTCTCAAAAAAAATACGTATACGGTATTTCTACGAATACCTAGAGTATGTGAAATTCCATATTCTACAACATTAATCGAAATAGGAAACGGAAAGCACTTTGTACATGTGCAATTGCATGCAGATCATGAATCTATCATTATCTGACATTGAAAGCGTTGAAAACCGTAACCTATACACTTAAAGTCCTCACCTTTGCCCTTGGAATCACAATGAATCAGCAAGGTTTGTTGAGCTTCCGTATACGGGCGTTTTCTAGGCTAAAGAGCGGAATCAGTTAGTCATTCCACAACCTAAAGCCTACATACTTCAAATCAGACCTAGGGTTAGGGTTTTTCACCTTAAAATGGAATGGATACCACCGGGAAAGCACCTGGAAAGAGGCGGTGTAGGCCGTGCGATGTCTGAAAGCGGTAGGAGGAAGTTCTCCCACAAATCCCAAGCTCTTCTCTCTCTTTTCTCTCTCTTTCTCTCTCTAGGGTTTTATCCCAAATTCGTATGGCTGTGAGAGGGGCAGTTCTAAGCTCCTTTTATAGCCAAAAACCTCCCCAAAACAGACTCAGGTTCAAGGGTTACTGCTAACATAAGCATTTCGTCACTTTTCCAGCTCAAAAGAGAGGTTCTGGTGGTCCTCCTTGAGTCAAACGTCAGACTTAAGCTCACCACACATGGATCTATGTGGGATTACGTTTTCAACTCGATCGGATTCCCAAATCGCACGTGGTGGACCACTTTCAGTTCAACGGTCAGTGGGCCACGATCCGAAATTCCAAGTACATGTAAATGTTCCTGAAATTTTTCTTAATCCGAGGGTGTAATTTAGTCTGATTCTGACGGTCAGGTTGCTTAATACTGATGCGCAAGCGAATGGTGCCAGATCACTATTCCAGATATTTATTTTGGAAAGGGAATAGTGTTTTTCACACTCCCACGCTCCGGATCCAAACGAATGGCCGTGGGACATCGGCTGGACCTGATTTTCGAGATGACTGTCAAGCCCAGTGAGGCGGTCCTAGTTCCTTAACTTCGTGTTAATCGGACTTCCGACGTGCGGTCTAGACCTAATACGAAGTTTCATTTCATTCCCGAGAGCAGCCGGGAAATGAGTTTGGTTCTAAACTTTAGGGTAACCTAGAGTCACTGATTTTGCAAGTTTTGGGTCTTGCAGATCGTATTTAAAGCGATCCCAACGGATTTCATGGCTAATCGAGTTTTGCACTTAGTTAACTTTGTTAAATTTCTAAAGGATTTAATCCTAATTAATTTCTGGTCGAGGTGGTACTCGAGCCAACGTACGGAAATTTACGAATCGTTACACATAGGTATTAGGCCGAATCCTTTCACTGGGGAGTTACCCCAATCATAACACGCATACACTCACGATGGATAGTCATGGCAAGCAGGAATCCAAGTTTCATATTCATTCAGTCATTTCCACAAACACTTGGGCCACACATTTTAATATAAGTAGTGTATATTGGCCGTGGCATGATTTAGGGCAAATCCTTTCGTCAAAGGGGTATCGCCAATACAACAATCATAAATTCATGACAATTAGTCATGGCGAGCACGAATGAGAATTCTATACTCATTCGGTCATTTTCACAAACACTTACAATACACTATTTTAACATACATAGTGTATATTAGTAAAAGCATGTATTAGGGCGAACCCTTTCACCAAACAAGTATTTTATCCATATATAACATATTAATACAGCAAATAATCATGGCAAACACATTTCTAAAATTTATACATATACGGTACTTTCTACAGATACCTAGAGTATGTAAAATTCCATATTCTTCATCTTTAATTGAAACAGAAAACAGACAGCACTTTGTACATGTGCAATTGCATGCAGATCATGAATCTATCATTATCTGACATTGAAAGCGTTGAAAACTATAACCTATACACCTAAAGTCCGCACCTTTTATCGTAGAATCGTAACGAATCCAATAGGTTTGCTAAGCTTTCGTATACGGCGGTTTGGTAACTTATAGAACGAAATAGGTTAGCTATTTTATAACCTACAACCTATACAACCCCTAAACAGATTAGGATTAGGGTTTCTTACCTAGAAATGATGCCAGAATCGCTGGGAAAGCGTTTAGAATGGAGTGTATAGCAGCAGGGAAGCATGGCAGGGAGATGTTCTCACTTCTCTCTCACTTTCTCTCTCTTTTCTCTCTCTTTTCCTAGGGTTTTTCTCAAATTCGTATGACTGCAATGAGAGAGGGTTTAAGGTCCTTATATAGCCTCGAAACTCACCGAAATAGACTCCAAGTCAAAGTATACTTAGGTTATAACTAAAGCGGGTCAGTTTCGGCTCAACGGAGGACTTCTGGCGGGCCTCTTTGAGGCAAAGGTCGGACTTAAGCTCACAGACACCGGATCCAGGTGGAGTTATGTTTTCGTTTCAGTGAGATTTTCATATCACGTGTGGCGGACCAGTCTCAATTCAACGGTCAGCGGATCTCGATTGGAGATTCCGAGTACATGGATATGTGTATGAAATTTCTCCTAATCCGAGTGTGTAATTTGGTCTGATTCTGACGGTCTAGTTGCTTAAACCGTCAATTCACTTCACTTCACACAGCATATACGAACAAGCATCATTGTTTATGAATTGACCTTGTCTTCATAAACCGTCAATTCACTTCACTGCACGGCCATTTCCACGCACTTCACCGTCATTTCCATGCATTTCACGGTCATTCCCGGCGATTCCGTGTTCATTGACGATCAATTCGATGCACTTCAAGGTCAATTCACTTCACTTCACGGCCATTTCCATGCACTTTGCGGTCAATTCACTTCACTTTGCCATCATTTTCAAGCTTCTCACGGTCATTCCCGGCGATTCCGTGTTCATTCACGGTCAATTCGACGTTCTTCACAGTCAATTCACTTCATTTCACTTCACGGCCATTTCCAAGGACTTCGCGGTCAATTCTCTTCACTTTAAGGCCATTTCCATGCATTTCATGATCATATCCAGCAATTTCATTTACATTTACGGTCATTTTGATGCACTTCACAGTCAAGTCACTTCACTTCACGGCTATTTCCAAGGACTTCACGGTCAAATCTCCTCACTTCACGGCCATTTCCATGCATTTTACGATCATATCCACATATTCCGTGTTGATTCACGGTCATTTTAACGCATTTCGCGGTCCCGCGTCTTTACTTCACGGTCACTTCCACGCATTTCGCGGTCCAATCGCTTCACTTCACCCACATTTCCATGCATATCACGGTCATTCCTGCATATTCCGTGTTGATTCATGGTCATTTCGACGCATTTCGCGGTCCCGCGTCTTCACTTCACGGTCACTTCCGTGCATTTCGCGGTCCAATCGCTTCACTTCACCCCCATTTCCATGCATATCACGGTCATTCCCGCCTATTCCGTGTTGATTCACGATCATTTCGATGCATTTCCCACCAAAACCTAAACCTTTAACCTATAAACTAAACCTAAACCTTTAACCTATAACCTATAACCTAAACCCAAACCTAAACCTATAACCTGTAACCTATAACCTAAACCTAAACCTTAACCTATTCTCAATTCCTTAAATCTATAACCTATAATCTATAACATAAACCATTCCCCCATCACCCATCAAGCAATGTAGGCCGACAGTTCGAATATAGTGTCCCAGACCACCATAATCGGCTCACGAGTCTGGTTGCTCACTGGTCACTATGGGGTGGCACGTGGCCCCAGCGTAGGCCGACAGCTCGACCACGGTGTCCCATACCACCATGCCCGGCTCATGAGTCTTAGCGGATCGAGGTACCATAGTTAAAAGGGATTTCACTGGTAAGTTTGGTACCCTAGGTTCAAGCAGTAGTGTCCAAACATGGTGAACATACATAAGACAGATCGGGTTACTTGACGAGCTCGGCTAGCTCGAGCGCACAACAAGTTGAATGATATTAAGAGCATAACACTTTGTGTGGCCAACCACTATCGCCAACCGAAGTACGACTCGGGTTCGTCGAACACATCTCACGTGGCAAATGAAACTCAACCACGAATTCGATCCCGTTACCGACTGCCTGGACTATACAATAGCCCCAATCACATTCAATTTCAGATATTTAAAGCAGTAATGGATCAAAATTCAAATCATACAATCAAAGACTGATATTATCCATTTAGGGCTGTCAGGGTTGTTGCACGCACTCCGTTGCTCCACTCCCCCATCACCCATGACGGATCATACAACATAAACATGAATTTAAACATATGCATTACATAGCTAAAATCATACAATCAATTGAGCCTGTTATGAAGTACAACTTGAGCATGATTTTGTACATATTCAATTCCTAATCACACAGCTATCCAAGGAAATCATACACATAGTTAAAGGAGTTGAGAATCATATCTCAACACCCTTATACATTACAATTTACTAACTACTACTCATTCAGACATTTCAACAAACACTTTAGACTACATACATCAACATACATGACATATGTTGATCACATAGGTATTAGGCCAAATTCTTTCACTAGGGAGTTACCCCAATCATAACACGCATACACCCATGACGGATAGTCATGGCAAGCAGGAATCCAAGTTCCATATTCATTCAGTCATTTCCACAAACACTTGGGCCACACATTTTAATATAAGTAGTGTATATTGGTCGTGGCGTGATTTAGGGCAAATCCTTTCGTCAAAGGGGTATCGCCAATACAAAAATCATAAATCCATGACAATTAGTCATGGCGAGCACGAATGAGAATTCTATACTCATTCGTTCATTTTCACAAACACTTAGAATACACTATTTTAACATATATAGTGTATATTAGCAAAAGCATGTATTAGGGCGAACCCTTACGCCAAACAAGTATTTTATCCATATATAACATATTAATATAGCAAATAATCATGGCAAACACATTTCCAAAATTTATACGTAAACAGTACTTTCTACAGATACCTAGAGTATGTAAAATTCCATATTCTTTATCTTTAATCGAAACGGAAAACAGACATCACTTTGTACATGTGCAATTGCATGCAGATCATGAATCTATCATTATCTGACATTGAAAGCGTTGAAAACTATAACCTATACACCTAAAGTCCGCACCTTTTATCGTAGAATCGTAACGAATCCAATAGGTTTGCTAAGCTTTCGTATACGGCGGTTTGGTAACCTATAAAATGAAATAGGTTAGCTATTTCAGAACCTACAACCTATACAACCCCAAAACAGATTAGGGTTATGGTTTCTTACTTAGAAATGACGCCGGAATCGCCGGGAAAGCGTTTAGAATGGAGTGTATAGTAGCAGGGAAGCATGGTAGGGAGATGCTCTCACTTCTCTCTCACTTTCTCTCTCTTTTCTCTCTCTTTTCCTAGGGTTTTTCTCAAATTCATATGACTGCAATGAGAGAGGGTTTAAGGTCCTTATATAGCCTCAAAACTCACCGAAATATACTCCAGGTCAAGGTATACTTAGGTTATAATCAAAGCGGGTCAGTTTCGACTCAACGGAGGACTTCTGGCGGGCCTCCTTGAGGCAAAGGTCGGACTTAAGCTCACAGACACCGGATCCAGGTGGAGTTATGTTTTCGTTTCAGTGAGATTTCTAGATCACGCGTGGCGGACCAGTTTCAGTTCAACGGTCAGCGGATCTCGATCGGAGATTCCGAGTACATGGATGTGTATGAAATTTCTCCTGATCCGAGGGTGTAATTTGGTCTGATTTTGATGGTCTGGTTGCTTAAAACTGATCCGCAAGCGAGAGGTGCCAAATTACTATTTGAGATATTTATTTGTAAAGAAAATCAAGTGTTTTCACACTCCTCGCTCCGAACTCAAGCGAATTACAGTGGGACACTATCTGGATTTGATTTCTGAGATGGTTGTCAAGCCCAGCAAGGCGGTCTCAATTCCTTAACTTCGTGTTAATCGGACTTCCAACGTGCAGTCCAAATCTGATACGGAGTTTCGAGATGCTCCTGAGAGCAGCCGGGTAATGAGATTGATCCTAAATTTTAGGGTAACCTAGCGTCAATGATTCTACATGTTTTGGGTCTTGCAGATCGTATTTAAAGTGATTGGTGCTAATTTCATAGGCACTCTAGTTTAACACTAACTAATTCTCGCCTAATTTCTAAAGGATTTAGTCCTGGGTGATTTTGGTCTGAGGTGGTACCTGGGCCTTTGTAGTTTGTATATAAAGTGATCCAAGTTATACTACTTAGCTAGTTTAATTTAGCGTCTAGGGTGAAAGTACTTAGAAAAATTAAAAGAACAAGGTGGCGAAGGGCGGGATCTGTGAAGGAAATGGGTTAAGGAGCGATTTTAGACTGTGGGATTCAGTTCTGACAAGTTAATAAGGAGTTAGGATCGACTCATTGCCTAAGGACGTCTAATTCCAGGTTGGCAAAATTCCAGGATGTTACAGAACGTGTCACGGAGATATTCCCAGCATGGTTTAGCCAAAAGGAGGTGGACCGTAAATTGACCATAACTTTTGACCTGGGTATCGTTACGGGGTGTACAACCTATCAATCTTTACTGAAACGGGCCATATGAGGTGAACTGACCCACAAAGTGGGTCGCATCTGTCCGTTTCGTCAGAAAACGCATGCTTTCAGTTCAAAAATGATTTTTTAGAAAAATTTTACTATTTTTAGTAATTCCAATTTTTTAATATTTTTTAGAGTTTTAGATTTTCTTTCCTTATAGAAATAACTTTTAGTTATACTAGGACTCTTCTAGAGAAAGTTTATTTGCAATTTTTATTTTTAGAAACTAGGCCTTGGAAGAGTTTTATTAGAATTAGGATTTTTATTAGAGTTAAAATTTTGCTATTTTTGGTAATTATGAATTTCAGTTTATTTTTTTTCTATATTAATGGTGTATGGAGACACATTAGGATTTTATCAATTATTCATTAATTAATTTTGAATTTATTAGAATTTATTTCTATTTCCTGCTTTCTTTCCTCATGGATTCGAGAAGTCTCTGTGAGGAGTCCAGAGAAGTTTCATGGATTCGGAATAGATATCCTCATCACGTTCATCCCTGCGTCAATTGGTATCAGAGCGAGGTTTCCCTCGGGCTGATGACAAATAATGAAGGTATGAATCAAAATCCTCTGGACGGTGATCCAGGGATTCATTATCTTTTGGAAAGAATGGAAGCTTTCCACCGGGAGAGTCAGTTGACTATGCAAGTACTGCTGGCAACCCTCAACCGTATTGCGGATGCGCTAATTTCACCCCGAGCTCAAAGTGATGCTCAACCGCCCGTGGCCGCTGTACGACACAACCCCAATTTCTACCAAGCACCATCAGATGATAGTAAATCACAAGCCACCACTTCGATTATGAGGAAGCCGCTATACACGCCAAAGGTAGAAATAAAATTACAGCGAGACAACATCTTTCGCACAAGGCGCACTGCATACAAAAAAGTCTGCATTGTGATCATCGATGTCAGGAGCGATGAGAATTTCCTGTCGAAAATAATAGTGGAAAAGCTACAACTGAAAACAGAAAGACACCCATCTCCATACACGATTGGATGGATCAAGGAGGTCAACAAAACAGAGGTAACTAAACGATGTCGTATATCTTTTTCCATTGGTGAATATTATAAGGATGAAGTAATGTGTGACGTGGTCGACATGGAAGCTTGCCACATGTTACTTGGTCAACCTTGGCAAAATAATATTAATGCTACACATAGGGATTAAGATAACCTATTTATCTTTATTAAAGATGGTAAAAAGATTATCCTCGCCCCTATGGGAAGGGAAAACCAACCCAAGACTTCTAAAGTTGAGGAACAATCTCTCCCAACTGAACAGGCTTTTGTTAAACAATCTGAGGATACAAGAGATATATATCCATTAGTTAAAAAAGAAAGAATATATAGAGCCTGTGAATATCTCAAAAGATTTAAAGCCAATGTTGCAGGAGTTCAAGGAGATTGTGCTCGATGAACCCCCCAATAAATTGCCTCCCATACGAGATATACAAAATCACGTTGATCCCATCTCAGGGGCAAGTCCGCCTAATTGCCGACATTATCAGAAAAAATATGAGATCTTAAAGACAGATGTGAAGGAATTTAAAGGGATATTCACCATACGTTTTAGGGATGCAAAAACCGAAATATACCAACCATACAAGAAAACTAGTTCATCTCATAATGTTGCATTTTTCTACTAGTATCATAAATGTAAGGGTTTCCATGACTCACCATCCTAACATGAAGTCAATAGCTCTTTGAGCTGCATCTTCATTCACCTTAGATGTAGAGAAGGGGACCATCCAATGGGAAATCAATGTTATTCCTATCTTGCCCTTTTGAGATACCTGTCCCGACAGTTCAATCCCAACCATTCAAATCTGGGACCTAGTAATGCTACTATTGAGAAAGGGAAAGGTGGCATGTCATGTGGATAGGCCAGCCACTTCACAAGATCGCCTTGATTACAAAGGAGCAGAAAATTCAGAATTTCAATCAAACTAACAGGTCAGGATAGATGCAACCTATTACTAAGTTATCAATTTGATCGACCAAATAATTGAAATGTAATCGCTGTTTAATAAAAATCCAAGATCATAATTTTAAATAGAGCACCTGATCCCCTTGATTTCCAGCTGAGATAGCCAAAGAAGCAGCAGCAGAATCTGTTGCAGCCACTGTTTTATCAGATGATTTCTTCTTCCATGGCCAACTCTTGCGATCCATCTCAAACTATATAGCCTGCAAAAAATTAAGTTTATAGACTATATAGTCACGAATTGAGATGGGTTTCTACTCTTCCAAGTCACACAACAAATAATACTAAAGAATATATCTATTTCTTGTACTAAAAACTTATGCATTCTTGAATGTCGATCTCATTCAGGAAAAAAAGATGGAAAACAAAACCATTGGAATATGTGCTCAAAGGTATATCAATTACAGGGATGGCAGACAAATTTCTGCAAAGACAGTTGATATACAATAAGATGGCAAACTGAAAGTGGGTGGTAAATAGTTAATCTCTTAAACAACCAAATTCACTGAGTTTATGCAATCCTAGGAAGATTTAAAGAATATCAAGGAGCACCCAATGGTTACAATAAATATATCATTGTCTAACCATCACAGCTGATTTAACTGATTTTAAAATGAAACAAAATTAACAAAGCCATGTGAACTGAAAATGGTACTAAACAACTTCCAAACCATCCTACTATTTCCCAAATAGTCTGATGGTAAATGTATAACCTAATATATATATATATTTAAATCATAATGTAAATCTCCCGATTCCAATTACAACCTTCCAAACCATCCTATCATGTAGTTATTTAAATCAAGGGTGGGCGTGAGTGGTAATATGGTAACTGAAATTCGATCCGTTACATTCGTACGTCTGCAAGATCATGTCAAATACTGAGTACGGGTTAAAATGGTTGAATCCTCTTATACTATTGAAATTTGTATAAAATAATGTTATTTCTGATTATTGAAAGCCCATAGATGTAAATCGTGTACGATAATATATCATAACGAAAACCCCACTCTATTATATTGTGTTTATGATTATGTAATACGTACGGTAATCAATTAATTCTCTGATTATAATATATCAGAGAACTTCAATTACAGACTATAATAACACATTATACGGCGTTATGTTAGAACTGTAATTGTGTATATAATGACATATATTTCTCTATTGATATAACAAATGATCTATATGGGTATATTTCAATGTATTATATTTAACACCTAAGTTTACATAAACATTATAAGTATAAATATGGTGTAATACATGGTCATAAGATCCTGATCGTGGGCATCAAAGGACAATGGGGCTTCCTACATGATAATACATGGTAACCTTGGTGATTTATTATATCATCCACCAATTTCATATTACTCCAAATTGTACGTGATTACTATGGGCATTTCACGATTGATCCTAAGCCTCTATTCTTCTTCTCATTGAGTGGTGGACATGTTGCGTTTGAATATTTATTGAAGAATGATCTGAACTTCCTTGTGATCCACCACATACAGTTTCCTGAAGGGACACACAGGTAACTACCAAATCCTATAACAGAGCTTCTTGAGTAAATGGTAGACAAAAGACATATTTTGAATTACCTAGGAAATGTAGCACCTGGAATGCTTTCCCACTAAGGGTGGCAATGGGCCAGGTAGCCTGCCCAACCCAATGAGCCCAGACCATCTTTGGGCTAGGCTTGGACCTACTAGCTTACCCTATGGGTTGGGCTTGGGCCTCGCATGCATGGCACGAACATGCCTTTCTTAACACATATACCGATACACATTATAGTATTAAAATCCTTTCTTATAGAGTTTATATTTTAACATTCATGCACTATTCATATCATTACTATTAATCATTACTACATATACTCTGATATATAATAGATAATGTACAACCATTTTCTTTGGTCCCATATGTTATGTGACACATATCCATTTGTGGGATTATCAGTGGTAGCCATAACAAGGTAGAGATAAGCATACTCTCTTGTTCTTGCTCAAGGTGGGAAAAAATCACTACCAAGTATGTCTCATCTTAACCTAATAGACATATTTCAAATAAGAGGGTAAAGGTTTTAGGTCAATCTTCTGTGCCTTGAGGTTAAACGGTAGAGGCACTACATCAGTTTGGGGTGGGCCAGGCACGTCTCTAGAGGGTCAGAGGATAAGGTCAAAAGTGTTCTATCTTCCACGAAAGAATCAATCATGTTAATATTGCGGGCATTGTCATCATCCTCTGCCTATTTGCTCATATTGAAAAAGATATTGAGCTCAAATGTCATATTCCCAAAAGACAAATTCATGACTCCATTCCTACAATTAATGATTGCATTTGATGTGGCAAGGAATGGGCGACCAAGAATGACTAGAATTCGAGTGCTCATGTCCACGATGGGTTAAGTATCTAGGACGATAAAATCTATTGGGTAGTAGAATTTGTCAACATGGACCAACACATCCTCAATTATCCCTCTCGGTACACGAACTGAGCGATCAGCAAGTTGTAATGTGGTCTGGGTGGGTTTTAATTCACCTAGACCCAGTTGTTCGTAGACCGAGTAAGGGATCAGATTTACACTCATTCCTAAGTCAAGAAGTGCGTGCTCAATCCAGTAATTTCCAATTATATAAGCGATGGTTGGGCTACCAGGATCTTTGTACTTCTGAGGCACATCTTGCTTTAGGATGTCACTCATTTTTTCTATTACAAATATTTTTTTTTGAATATTTTGGTCATATACAAGTCTTTCAAAAATTTGGCATATGAAGGTATTTATTTAACGGCATCTAGTAGAGGAATATTGACCTTCACTTATTTCAGCACCTTTAGAATATCCTGAGAGTTAGAGAGAGGGTTTAATGCAATCAACCGTTGGGTAAATGGAGTAATTGGAATTATAAAAACCAAACTAACAAACTCACGTGCACCTTTCTTACAAGTGGGCCCATTTGAGAATGGTTGAGTATCCTATTTTATTCAATCTCACGTATAGGATCATCCATATGAACGACGCATATATTAGAATTGTTCCTTATAATGGTTACATCTGTTTATATGGTTACTCGAGTATCTATGATGTCATGGCATGTTTGTAAAATAATCTCACGTTCGATCTGAAATGGTTGTTTTGCATATTTATTATAAAGTCATAAATTCTAATCACATAATTAAGTGGGCCCGTAAGATTATTTGTCACGTATAGGATCATCCATATGAATGAAGAAGGATAATCGGTTGCCCAATTGAGGATTTCTATGTTGCCAGACATAGATTCAGCGTGTTTTGGATGTATAGAAATTCTCAAATTGTCCCTTTTTGGACAATTCAAGGTTATATTGTAATGTCTTCATTTATTCCAATGTAAATGCATATGCCTGTTCTAGTTTTGTCTCTCCTTTTTCTCTCTGGATATATTTCTTGTATTTATTTCCGTCGTCAAATGTCCACACTTTGAGTTGATGATTGACATAGGAATCAAATATAGGATTAATATATTCTGTAGAGATAAGGGGAGATACTGCCAGAATTTCGGCGTAGCCTTTAAATTAGAAAATAAAGGCATTACAATCTATCCAACCTTGAATGGGTGACTGATTTAGACAGTTAAGTAAGTATGCCTGTCTAGCTGTCTAGGTATAACCGTATAACATATTGAGAACTTTATTTTAAAGATGACTAGTCAAGGCAAAAGCCCAAATACCCCCGGAATTGGTGCATCAGCCACATCTCCTCTAATCGTAGAGGTAGACACGTCAACTGCGGGCAAAGGGATGAAGAAGAGATCAGCAATGTGGGATGACTTCGAATAAGTAACAATTAATGGTGTGATGAAGATAAAGTGTAATCACTGCAAAGGGTTATACAGCAAAATTACAGGAGGATCTACAACACATCTAAACAAACATTTGAAGACGTGTCCTAAGAGACCAAGAATTCCTCCCGGCCAACAGTTGCTGTCATTTACGAAGTCAGAAGGGGATAACTCACAAGGCGTAGTGTCCACTCATAAGTTTGATAAAGAGAAGTTAAAAGAGTGGTATGCTAGATTAGTATTCCCGAAGAAAAACCTTTTAGAATGATAGAAAGTAAAGGGTTTATGTCTTTCTGTCAATTTCTTAACCCTCGAGCCGAGAATGTTTCCCGCATCACAATGCAGAGAGAGTGCATGAAGATAAATGCAAAGGAGAAGATAAAACTGAAAGAAGTTTTGGCTTCAGTTTCAAGAATAGGTTTAACGTCTGATTTATGAACGACATCCAATCAAAGAAAAGGATACATTTCATTAACCATTCACTATGTAGATAATATTAAACGGTGGATGATTTAGTCACTATAAATGAAATGTGACTCAGTATCCGGGTCTTACAATGTAAATTTTGAATAATCCACACTTACACTTAGAGAGTCTTCATATCACATCCTCACTATACGAGTTTGATTGTCGAGGGTATTCTTCTTGTTTCTGCTTGCATTGCCCATGTTTTGTTTGATTTCGACACTTCTCATTCCTTCGTGGCCGAGTAGTTTTGCCGATCAACCGGTATTCCGTCAGAGTCCGTGTATAAGGCCTTGGCCATCTCAACTCCCATGGTATGGACTGGCTTGCAAAGTATTGTGCCGTCTTAGACTGTGCCACGAGGACAGTTATGTTTCACATTCCCGGCTTGCCAATATTCCAGTTTATCGTCGAGCCCAGGGGAGAGCTGTTATCTAGTTTCTTAGCTTCTGTCATCGAGGATTCTGTGGCAGGGTGTATTGAGCAGCTGCCAGTTGTTTGCGAGTACTCGGATGTGTTACAGGAGATCATGTGTTTACTGCCGAGTCGACAAGTGGAGTTTCAGATTGATCTAGTGCCCCGGTACCGCACCTATCTCGAAGGCCCCCTACCGGATGGTACCGTTGGAGTTAAGGGAACTGCAGGAGCAATTGGATGAGCTCTGGGAGTTAGATTTCATTCGTCCCAGCAGTTCACCTTGGGGAGCCCCGGTATTATTTGTAAAGAAGAAGGATGGTGCGTTGCAGCTCTGTGTGGACTATCGTGAGCTCAACAGAGTTACTACTAAGAACCGACTCTTTAAGTGATTCTAAGTGATGGTCTATATATACATATCACATCTAAGTGATTCCACATCTTGACACGCTGGTTGGGCAAAGGTTGACGGACTTTCGCCTCCTAAGTGGCCCACCCTGGGCATTATCCAACTGATACGGACCGTTCATCAGGCTCGTGAGACCCATCTGATCATAACCCTATAGGCTTTTGAGCCCATGCAAAGGAACGGCGATTTTAGGATAGCCGTTCAATAGTTCATGACGGCTAGGATCCTCGGATGATGGGCCATCAGAGGGCCTAACGTGCAAGCCAACGTCGGTTTGGCCAGGAGATCACAGTCATCCACTTACCCTTGCAAGAGAGCTCTCTCTCACTGCCAAAAATGGTTGACCAACCGGCTGTGGCAAGGAAAGGCAAAAGCACACTTTTCCTTTCGAGAAATGGACACTGGCACGCCCCTCGTTGTTCCTTAGGCCACGTGGAGTGATCCCAGCCCCTCCCTGTGAGGTAGTGCGAGATGAGAGAGAAGAACATCTCATCTCATGAGAGAGTGATGAGAATTGGATTTTCTCATGAGATGAACCGAAACTCATGTTTGTGGTCTTAAAAGTGGGCCTGACACTGATCAGAGACTCCATCTAGTCCGTTCAAACGGACCAGATTATATCGAACTATCCTGGGTAGTGATCTGCCATTAACGGCCCCCTGATGAATCACTATCAAGAACCGATTCTCTAAGTGAAACCATGCAAGATTAGGAGGTACCATCCCTCGCCGAATTCAATCCACGCATTATTTGAATATGGTACCGCAGGATTGTGATGATGATCTACAACCATTGCGTGTTCCCTTTATTATTATCTTTAATATGATGTGGAATATGAATATTTCAATTGATTTGCTTAGTTTATTTCGTTGGATAATTTTTATACTCACACATGCATTCTAGTTTAGACCATCCTGCATCAAGATGGTTCATCCTTACAATGTGTTCTTTTTTCCTTTTGAACAAAATAACTTTTTCTCACCATGATAGTAAAGATGATATGATATGTACAACACGTGAGTAAAAGGAACTCAATTATATTGATGAAGTAAATGTGAACTTACAAAAGATAATTCCTTTACGATCTAGCATTTGCAGCGTGGAGGGCAAGGTCCTAAATTTAAGTCTTCCTTAGTCCAACAAATGAGGCATAAATAAAGGGAAATACACTAATGAAATCAAAAAGTAAAAGGTCTTCCTTGTGATCCAATGCTTGATGTAGATGGAAGGGAATTACACTCTAAGTCGGTTCGGCGTAGCAATGTAGACTAATGAGATTTCATTACTCCTAGTCTAAGACCAATCCAAAGTAATAGCGTAGACAAGTTATCTTATGCTAAGATAAGATAAAAGATAAACTTAATAGGCATTATTATGTTATGGATTTGACTTAATATATGTTGGGTCGGCGAGGACCCTGAACTCTTCAATCTTTCTCCTATTTATAGAATTCTTGGACATTTGCATGGAAAGATATGTGTAGCAACTTTTCCAGTTTATTGAAATTTGGTATCCTTCTATCATGTCATACTACACAACAACCAGGAATAAATGTCTTTGAAAGGTCAATATTCTATGCATTGAAGGTTTGTTTACTATTTAGATAAATTAATTGCAAGATCATGACCATCAGTTGTCTGAATATTATTTATCAAGACCTCACAACTTTGAGAAACAATACTTGCTGCAGATTATGGAAATGCGATAGCATCTTTATGTTTAACCAAATCTTTGAATGACCAGAACCACATATGCAATCTATCAGATTTTATTCTTCCAACTCTTCATGTTAAAAAGCTAAGTCACTGCAGATAAAAATTAAAAGATTCAGATCCCTAACATAAAAGAACAAACATCTATCCTGACTCACGAATACAAATAGCCATGATGAAACCAAAGGTGCCTACTATCAGAATGAAAGAGAAAAAGGAATATAAGAGGAAAAAGTAAAAGGATTTAAAACATACATCTCTTACAATAGAGTAAAAAGGACAAGATTTTGGAAGATGAGCTATTTAGAGAGTGAAATGCATGATTCAAAGTTCAAACCATGGTCAGATATGATACTTAATCAATTTGGTTGATTCAAGTTTAGCTGAATTGCAGGTCACTCTCATTCATGGTATGGAATGGGTGCAATGTACGCTACTTCCTCCAATATGTAGCATGCCAGGGGTAAGATCGTGTGGGTAGCTCTAGTTCACTTCATAGTTCATACACAGATACACTTACGTATATGCAATAAAGTTTTACACATGATTTATGTTGTAATTTATGAATGTTATTATTGTTATTATAGACCCCACACACATAGTTTTATATATATATATATATATATATATATATATATATATATATATATATATATATATATTATACACACACACACATATAGAGAGAGAGAGAGACAGAGAGATAACAACACTTTATTAGAAAGCTCGCCAAAAGCGAGAAAAGAATACAAAGGGAAAAGGTGAAAAAAAGAAAAGTGGCTCAGAAAGAAGAAGAGAAATTAGCAGCCAAAGCCGCATCTACATCTGCCCATTACAAAACTAGTGATTTCATGTTCCTAATAACATCCTCCACACCCCGTTCCCATTGCGAAATCACCGCCATTGTGAGCTTCCCAAATAGACCAAAAGATTGCCATAATCATAAGCCTCCATTTAGCTTTCTCTGATTTTCATATTCCACCCCCATGCCACGCCCAAAGGAGACCATCCACATATTTCTGCATAACCCAGGTTGTCTTAAGCACCCCCAGGACAAACACCATTACCTTGTGAACGAAGGAGCAGTGCACAAATAGGTGGTCAATCGATTCTGCATCCTTCATACACATGAGGCAAATATTAGGAATAATTAAGGATCTTCTTTGTAAGTTGTCAATAGTGAGGATCCTCATGCAACCCAAAAGCCACAACAACCACTGGCAGAACAGATAAGACACCTCAGACGAATAAAGTGGACAGTAAATCAAGGTGAAAAATGATGAGACTAAGAACCTTCCTGAAGGATGAGTCGTCCAAAACATTGAATCCTCTTGAGATAAATAAGGGCACGCCTTATGGAGAAGATCTAAAAGACCCACGCACTCAACCAACTCTTCATGCGACAAATTCCTCTGGCATAGTAGTATATTTTATGCGTGCTTTTGTATAAATCAAAGTACAAATCTCTACACTAAAGATTTACATTACAACTTCATCAACACTAAGAGTGTAGAACCGTAATTTTAGGTTGGTAAAATAATGATCCAGATCATAAATGACCCATGATCTGGATTGTGCAATTCAGAATGGAAAATGTAAGAGTGTTGGAGATTTACATTACATTGGGTTGATTTGGGTTCTTGATGACAGCCATGGACCACAGGATCCAAATTGAACCGTGTGATTTACCATAGAGAGAAGTAAATGATTCTTGTAATAATGATATGAAGGACATAAATCAAACACGGTAGTATTGAGTGGCTCCTCAATTTAGCATGACGTATATTCTATTCATGGCTTGTTACAATAAAAGCCATGGCATTGGCAGAATAAATAGAAAGTGCACAATCATAATGCAATAAACACACATTTTTTTATAAATAACTGTAACTTCAAAAGCAAACCAAAAGTTAAAAACCGTTCAAACTTACCCATCAAAAAATTTGGCTTCCAACTCTTTGTACTCTTGGTGGAGTACATGCCTACCAGGTACTATAGTGCTCTGAAAACAAGCAACTCTATATAAGATCGCATAACAGCACATAGATGAATAAAGAATTCAACTTTACATGTGATGAAAGCTAAGCAAAATGCACCTGCTTGCTAACTATTGCCCCAATCTGACTTCCACGGGGATGACTGTGGAAATATTTCTCAAATTCCTCATCAGAAACTTTTTGTACAGTTCCTTCTACTCTTACCTACAAAGCATGGAAATATCAAAAATGCAGAAGATATTGTCTAGAAGGGAGGTAAGCCATGTTCAGGTTTTAGACATAGTTCAAAAACCAGAAGATTCGTTGTTGAGTCAGGTCCAGTTGACTCAAAGACTCAAGTCAACTCAATATTTAGTTACAATAAATTGAAAAAGGAAGAGAGGTTTAAGCATGATGAGGATCTTGATTTGCTCTTATGTTTGTCAGCTCAGTAAATTCATGAATGTTTTGAGAGTCGTCTTCAATCAAAAGTTTACAAAGTTGTTAAGGTTTTGTGGCAGCCTATCATAAAAATAAAAATAAAAATAAAAAATAAAAAATAAAAATTGTGATAGCCTAATATGAAGCACCTTTTTCCACCTAAGTTGAATCAGTACAGGTAAAAGGTGCTGAAGAACCAAGGCCATTAGAACCATCCTAATTGCCAGTAAACCTATCCTACCCCTCCAACTCACTACCCAGATTTTTCTTCTGAATTCTCTTTATTGCACCCTGTAAGTTCAATTTTCCCACCCTTCTGAGATGGCAAACAAGACTCCCGAGTGATCTTACTTCCTTGTGCTTTCTTTTTCTTATTTTGTCCACTCATTGACTTCAAACTTCAGACAAATATATCTAAAACCTAGCAACTTTTACATAGGTACCGAATAAGACTTGATGGAAGAGGAAATGAAGCACGCTACACTCATACATAACAAGAATCAAATAGCTCCCTAATCAAATAGTCTTTGTGAGAGAGAAGCTTCAAGAAAGTAACTATTTGAGGCACTTTTTCATGTCTTCCCAAATTGGTATATGGGCAGAAAAGGTCAATGTTTTCAGGCGCGCACTTTTTGCAGATCTGAAAATGAAATCGCCACACTTCTGCTCTAATCACAAGCCGCGACATTTGTAGTCTAAAGAGATTAACTGAATAAGGATGTTTTTTTTGTCCAACAGATCAGGAAATGAGCATATCCAATGCTTTTTAAAATGCTATATAGACAAGTCAGTGCTTAGGGTGGCATACATTTTTTTTCGAATCTTAAACTGAAGATGTCACATTGCTGCTCCAAATCACAAGCAGACATGAATACTATTCAATTTCGGTGGAAATATATCCGTTCCACCCACATTAACATGATAATGCAAACATGCCCTAATATAAGGAGAAAAAGAATGCTTCACCTGGCGATTAAGGTCGTCCCAGTAGAGAAGAACTAATGCACAAGGATTTTCAGATAGTTCATGGCCCTTTCGACTTTCATAATTGGTATACCTATGGAACACAGAGTCATAAAATAGGAAAAGGAGTTGGTGGTTCTAGCAATATTGTTAAGTTAACATTCCAGATTCATCTTATTACAGGAAAACAAAAGGACCATATTAAATATGAAAAATGAAAGAAAGACTCAACTGTATATCGTATAGCAAAATTATGGAAAATACTTATTTTATTGACATAATTTCATTAAAACCCCAAGAAAAGAACATTATGGACAATACTAACCAAACAAAACCATCTTCATCAACTCCTTTTAGCAAAACCATCCTTGAAGAGTTGCAGAAGAGAACATCTTATACATCATAATAATATGTTGAAAGTCAAATGCAATATTTTACAAACCTCATAAGTTGTAGTAGCACATGGTTCACATCAGCATAAAATAAATGTGATAGTTATGAATGAAGTTCTTAAAGATAAGGTTATCATAATGTCAAGTAAATCTAGAGAGAGAGAATGATAGAAGATTACGGTTTTCCATCCTTGTCAACAGTAGATAAGGCCATGGCATTTGGTTCTCGCAAGCCAGCAGCCACTGCATCGTCAAACCATTTCCAGAACTGCGGGAAAACTATCAACTTTAATCTTAAGCAAGAAAGGTTTTTCCACAATGTTGTTGACAGAAAGAGGTGGTCCCAAATTTTACCAAAGTACGCACTGATTTTAGCACATCAACAATCAAAAAAAAAAAAAATTACCTCTGAAGTTATTTCAATTCACAGCGAGTTATAAGGTACACACTGTTAAATCAATTAAAAGTTCAAACAATGACAATTTGTTACTATTTTGAAGATTTAATACCTGATCAATAGGGTTAGCCTGCACCTGATACTCAACAAGTTCTGGAGAAATATAATTCTCTCTTAATGCCGAAATGTCAACTGATGAGGGCTTTCCAATCCGCACACACATGGAAGTTCCAGGAAACGGCGGAAGATGAATCTTATACTTTTCTACAATGGAAGGTGGGACAAATCTACCCCCTAGAAAGTGATGAGGGCCACAAAACTTCTTCGCACACAGCTTTGGAGTAGTTAATGAAACCTAAAGATACCACAATTACGGTAATGTTACATCTTCACCAAAATGGAAGGATAAATTCGACAAAGTAAACAAGTTGCATTTATGCTTATTTGTAATGTTAAACCAATTATGGAAAGATTTCATGAGATACAGACCAACATGTCAGGTTTGATCCCATCTCCATCTATGTCTCCTTCTTCTACATGCCACCCTGAGGGGATATCAACAGAAACAATTATAGGTGACCTCTGATGTGTCCGGTCATGATGGTACAAAGAAACCAGCCTCCGTATGAGATCATCGAAAGGTGGCCTTGGTTTGCCTGCATATTTTAACGCGTGCTCTCTTAACATCAACAATGTCTTATTTAAAGTGTACATGTCCTATTAGACTGAATCTTCAGAAAAACTAAAATAAAATAACTAGACTCATTGGGAAACTACAAGGTCAACCACAACCACCCCAAAGAAACACCTACATCTAAATAGCACACCTCATTTTTATATTTTGAAGATGTAGTTTGATTTACAAAACTCCTTTTTACTTGAGATGAATCTTCATGGAAGCAAAACCCTAAGGTATTCACATAGGATTTAGGGGAGATAATTATATGACCGTTTTGGATTTCCTTATTTGATAATATAAAGAAAAAAGATGGCCCTAAATGGATGCTTTACACATAATATTTGCAAAGATAGTGACTGAAATGCCCTCTATAATTTACAAGTACATTGACTATGTTATGCACATGAAAGAAAATTTCATATAGCATGAGGAAACTAAAATGCAGCTGAAGAACATGACTCTGCAAATACGCTCGCACAGCACATAGAAGTAGATGAACATTATCTAAAACATTCACTTCACAAAATGATTTAAAATGTCCAGACTCTTTAGGAAGTTATAAGGTCCCACAACCCCACACAAAAGAAACACCTAGATCTAGAAGGCACACCTCACTTTTATATTCCTAAGATGTAGTTTGATTTTCTGAACTCTAATCACTCTGTATGAATCTTCATGGAAGCATAAGACCCTAAGATTGTTGTTGCTAATGATAAGCTATTGAGAAACTGAACAGTAGTAATACACTATATAGGTGATCAGTGGTGATCAAGCAGGATTTGACGGAGAGAATTATATGGCTATTTTTTTTATCTCAGCTTATTTGCAAAGATAATGACTGAAATATTCTGTATAATGTACAAGTACATTGCAACACAATGCACATGAAATAGAATTTTGCATAGCACGCAGGCTTGTCATAAGCAAAAGACACGATGCAACTGAAGAACATAACTCCGCGAAGATGTACGCTCATAGAAGCAGTCAAACATTATCTAGCAAAATGATAAAAGACGGATATGCATGTAAAGTAATGTTCGTCAAAAAATCAACCAGGAACAGACAGTGCCATCAATAAGTAGAACTGTCTACAGAGGGTAGGAAATCCCATATTCCATAGCAATTTTCTAAATTAGTGTCCACACTGCATGGAACTGAACTTTCACATCAGCTTACAGAACATGCTATAAGATGTTTACAAATATTTTACACCTGAAAGAGTGCAACTGCAACAATTGAAAAGCAAAGGGCGATGACAGAATCAACACCCTGCAAAACTAAACAAGAGCAGACCAACAAGAATCAAAATACAAAGGGGGACAAGAAGCAAAGTGCTTAAGCAACAATGCCCAGGTGACCATGCTTGATTTGGCCTACCTGAAAACCTTGTCAAGACTACAATTGAGGCTTCGAAAACATCTATTATGGCTTTTACTCGAAAATGATCACAAAAACGCGAGGAGAATCTCATTCTCATTTAAGACCAAAGCCACACCCAAGCCAAGCCATGAAAAAAGGCCCAATCGAAGAAGGCGTCACACAACTAATTGAAAGAGAGAAGTATCTACCACCCACTATCCTGGCAAAACTATAGAGCACGGAGAATGCAAGCTGTGTATTTTCATTATGTTCTTTTTTGGTGTGTGCATGTGTATAGAAGTGTGTGCTCCCATGGCGTATGTAAGTGTATCTCTAGCATATAATAAAGGGATGCTCTATCTCTCTGTCTCTCTCTATCTCTAATATCTCTCCCCCCACCCCCCCCCCCCCCCCCCCCCCCCCCCCCACCCCCCCCTCAAGTTATCAACTTAAGAGACCTCAACATCACAAGAAGGACGGCGTTTTCAGCCAACTAAAGGTGATGAACTAGAGAGCTTGCATTTTCTACCGTAATATCATTAATCAAAATCATCAAATTCACTTTCTCCAGCATTCTAAGAGCTTCAACCACTACCACAGAGGAAAGAAGAGATGGACCACCTTGGCGCAAGCCTCACAAACTTTTGAAAAGCTTTTTGGAGAATTATGAATGAAAGATTACCTGGAAAAAGCTAAAATTCTCCAAAACTCAACTCCTCTGCCCGACCCCATACCCCAACCTATGCATAGGGGTGTACACGGGTCGGGCCGAGTCAAACTGGCCTCAGCCCGTCCAGGCCCGTTCAACAGCCACGCATGGCCCGAACCCGACCGGGCATGGTCACCGGGCCAACATCTCCAGCCCGAACCGGGCCCGACGCGAGTTCGGGCCGAGTTCGGGCCAGTTTCGAACCTTCGAGTTTGGGCCAGTTTCGATCCTGAGTTCAGGCCAGTTTTGAACCTTACAGCAAGTTCATGGGAAGGACTTTGACAGATAATTCACGTCCCATTACAAGGCCCTCGATCAACGGTTTAGATAGTTGAACTATAGACTCCATAAAAAATCTAACTAGTCAGGACATTTACATACATTTGACAAAGCATAAAATAAAACATTTTATACAAATTAAATATAGTCATACACGGGTCGGGCCGGGGCGAGTCGGATTTCAGACCGAGTCGGGCCGAACTGGGACGAATCCGAACTCGACCTGAACTCACTTTCGGGCCTAGAAAATTGGCCCGTTCTGACCCGAACTCAGTTCCGGGTCAGGCCGAGTCGAGCTTTTTTCGGGCCGGGTCGAGCGAGCTAACCGGGCTAGCCCGGTTTGTGTACACCCCTACCTATGCAAACATATCATCGTCATCATCTAACCTTATCCCAATTAATTGGGGTTAGCTACATGAATCTTGTTCTGTTCTACCATTCCACTCTATCTAAGGCCATAACTTCAATTAGACCATAGGTCATCAAGTCTTTTCTTATTACCTCTACCCACATCATTTTGGCCCTTGTCTTTGCCCTTTTAGAGCCTCTAACTTGTACACCTACTCCTAACCAACACAACTCTTGGCCTCCATTGCATATTACATGATCAAACCATCCAATCTACTTTCCCTCATCTTATTACCTATTGGTGGTACTCCTAAGTTTACTCCTAAGTTCTCTTGAATGCATTCGTTTCTAATTTCACCCTTTCTTATCTTGACGCTCATCCATTTCAACTAGACTCATCCTATGAACTTGTTCCTTAATTGCCCAATATTTTATCCCATAAAGGAATATTGGTGCAGGACAATTAACCACTTGCTCTAAAAGCTTAAACTGTTAGAGTATGGCGAATTAATCCCTTTATCTCATTGCCCAGCCCCACGTCTCATGGGTTAGGCCCTCGGTCGAAACCCCCCCCCCCCCCCCGATGGGCCCCAAATCACATAGGTACCGCCTCACACGAGTCACCCGAGTCACACGGGTGGGGCCCGCATCTCACTAGCCACCTGCCTCACACAGGCCGCCCACCCCGAGTGTGCCCCTGCATCTCACAGGCCACCCCACTCGAGCCCGGTGTGAAAATGCCCCCGCATTAAATATCCACTACGTATGATCATAAGCATTCTCCATGTCCAGCTTGCAAATCACACATGCCTTTCCTTCCCTCTACCTTAAATCAATGCATTCATGAGCAGTCAGTGCACCATCAAGATCTACCTATCGAAAATAAACACCCCCTAAGAATTGTAGATAACATACCTTGTGGAATCTTATAAAAAGAATTTTGGCCATAATTTTACAAGGGCCCAGAATCAAACTGATAGGCCTGAAATTTTCCAAGCACTTGGACCATCTTTCTTAGGGATGAGCACAATTGACTCCACACCCAACTCTTTCAAAGAAATTGGAGATAAAAGCCATTAAATGACCTTTGAATCTTCTTTTTAAAAAAAAATTGAAAGTGAAATACATGTTATGGATTTGCTTAACAACCCCCAACCATTGTTTGAAGTATCCCTGATATTATTAAAACATCCCCAATATTATATGTATCTCCAGCTTGGGGATACCGATAACACTAGTAGCAATACTAATGCAGTGGCATTTTCATACTGGGCTAGGGTGGGATGGCCTATGGGATGCAGGAGCATACTCGAGGTGGGCGACCTGTGTGAGGTGGGTGGCTCGTGTGAGGCAAAACCTATGTGATATGGGGCCCATGAGGGGGGTTCGGCCGAGGTCCTAACCCATGTGATATGGGGCCTAGGTTATGAGATAAAGAGATTAATTCACCAAGCTCTATCAGTTCAAGCTTTTATAGCAAGTGATTAATTGTCCTGCATCAAAGTACTATCAAAACAGGAGATCTCGTGTTTGAGACTCTTCATCGAGGGTGATTAATGCAGTGTCATTTTCACACCAGCTCAAGTGAGGTGGTCTGTAGGATGCGGGGGCACACTCAGGGTGTGCAGTCCATGTGAGGCGAGTGACTCGTGTGAGGCGGGCCCCACCCGTGTGAGGCGAGTAGCTCGTGTGAGGCAGAACCCATGTGATGTGACGCCCATGAAGGGCTTCAACCGAGGACCTAACCCATGCGATATGGGGCCTGAGGTATGAGATAAAGGGATTAATTCGTCATGTTGTATTATTTCGAGCTTTTAAAGCAAGTGGCGCCCACGAGGGGGGTTCGGCCGAGGTCCTAACCCATGCGATGTGGGGCCTGATCTATGAGATAAAGGGATTAATTCATTATGCTCTATCATTTCGAGCTTTTAGAGCAAGTGGTGCCCACGAGGGGGGTTCGGCCGAGGTCCTAACCCATGCAATGTGGGGCCTAGGCTATGATATAAATGAATTAATTCGTCATGCTCTATCAGTTCGAGCTTTTAGAGCAAGTGGTTAATTGTCCTGCATCAAATACCAATAACACTGGTAATATAAAAAATTCCAAGTATCAGCAATGTATTTCTAAGTATCACCAATGTATTGGTATCGCTAATAATTTTAACTGTATAAAATCCAAGTGTTGCTTGTATTGCCAATATATTAATATCGCCAAGGTATCACCAATATTTTCAACTATGTAAATTCCACTCGTCGCTTGTATCATCCATGTCGGCGATATTTCAATAACATCTCCGATGATGGTTAGACCGTGTCTTTCCCAACCATTTCGAAATTCTGAAATATCGATGGATGTTTGGATGGATAGATGGGACGATGGGATTATTGGACCGATTTCTTACGATAGCACATGCTTTTAGGCCCCCATTAAATGAAAACTTATTAAGTATGCATTTTTTTTGTAATTTTTTATTCATAAATATGCAAATATGTGTGTTTTTGCATCTCTTGAAGTTTCATTGAAAAATTTCACCGTTTTCCCCAATATTTCCCCGCATTTCCAATTATCAACAATATTATCTGCAATATCAATATTGTTTTGTATCCTTGGCTAATGAAACTTGTAGTAATACTGATACCCCGAACACTACCCCCAACCCAATATGCAAACACACGAAAGGAAAAGAAGAAGAAGAAGAAGAAAACAGAGACAAAAGAAAGAAAAAGAACACCCATCTGCATGTGCGTTGCACTCCCTAAATATAAAAGGTAACTTTTTCCATGAAATTATTGCCAAGATGCAACCTAATATTTCCAAGGGGTCCCAAGTATCGTCATCCATGTGAAAATTCAAGTCTATCCTGCTTGACTTTGACTTTCAAGTGTTTATGTAATTTTGGAAATTGGGGTGCAAAGGAAGTTTTAGAAATGGAGAAGATATAAAAAAAAACGTAAGGAGATGGAAATATCCAGTTGACAAGGAGAGGTAGTTGAGCTTATTTTACCATGGAATGAGAATCCGAACATTGCATCTATAAGGATGTCAAAATCATTTGATAAGTCCAGAGGCAAGTCTTCTTCTGACAAGAATGGTATCGACAGTGATTCCAGCTACAAAATTACAACATAATAGAAATCTCACAATAAGGAAGACAAACCTAAGATTCTAAAAAAGGTTTCAGTTGGAGAATGGCAGTTACAACCTGAGTAACCAGACCAATATAAAGAGTCTTGGGTGTACGCTTTGGATAACAAACAAATGGTTTATATCCAAAATGATGTAGGTGGCGAGCCGCTACCAAACCATCACCTCCATTATTTCCTAAACTGCAAATAGCAAGAACTCGACCATACTCACTTGATTTGTAGACCCGTCAAAATAAGTAATTCCATCTAGCATTTAGCTTGGCTAAAGAGAAATAGCATTACCCAATAGGGGGTTGACAAGCTGATGATCATTGTTTAAAGATTCGGTTGGGATGAAGGTTATGTCATGAAATAATGCATGGAGATAATCGTTCACTATTCTTCTTCTCTATTCGAACCCGTCTTCCACAGAATGGTCATTATCCGTTACATCAACCTGAATGGGTATCCAACTCACGTCCAACTCTCTGATCTGCATTGAAGCATATCACCTCTCTTCGTGGTAATATGATAACTGAAATTCTCAAAACACGCTGCAAGAACGTGTTAAGATGTGGAGCCACATCTGGGACCGTCTTCGACCGGTCGTGAGTCATGCTCAATCGGTCGTAGGGTCCGGCTCGACCGGTCGTGGAGCGATTCGACTCAAAGTCCAGCGAGCATCGCTTTTTTATCCCAAGGTGCTCGACTGGTCGTGACCCATTCACGACCGCTCGTAGGGGTCGCTCGACCGGTCGTGCAGTTTGCTCGACCGGTCGTAGTTATGCAGATTCGTTCCGCGATTTTGCACGGATTTCGTGTCGCAAGTCCTTTCGCAACTGGGATGGGCAAGGGAAGTTGCCTAAACTATATATAGGTGTTCCTAGGGCTTTTCTAGGTATATTGAAATATTGGGGAAATAATTTTAAGGTATGGGCAAAGGGTTTTCTATGTTTTTCCAAGGGAGGGTTAGTATATTGCCTTGTAATCTTTGTTCTTCATAGTGGAAGTTTGCATCCGTAGTTTTTTACCCTTGTTGGGGTTTTTCCACGTATATCTTGTCTTGTGGTTTGTTTGGATTGCTTTAATATATTTTTTAGTTTATATTTCTTCTTGTTTATCGCTTGTGGGTGAGGCCTGAGATTGGATCTAGGCCCACTGCGTTGTTGGCGTGCTGCGCAACAACTGGTATCAGAGCTATTGGTTTAGTTCTATTGGGAGCGATGACAGAAGAAGGGAAAACTAGAATTGAGAACTTTGATGGTTAAACTTTGCCTTCTAGAAGATGCAGATGGAAGATTATCTGTATCAGAATGACCTCTATATTCCTCTAGGAGGAAATGAGAAGAAACCAGAAAAGATGACAGATGATGAATAGTTTTTACTGGATGGAAGGCTTTAGGAACGATCCGACTCTCTTTATCGAAGAACGTCGCCTTCAATATATCCAAGGTAAAAACTATAAAAGAATTAATGGAAGCCCTAGCCACCATGTATGAGAAGCCCTCAGCATCCAATAAGGTTCATCTTATGAAACAGCTATTCAATATGAAGATGTCAGATGGTGGGAGCGTGGCTAAACATCTAAACGAGTTCAATACAGTCACGAGCTAGTTGGAATCCGTTGGCATTGTTTTCGAGGATGAGGTTAGGGCATTATTGGTCTTATCCAGTTTACCAGACAGTTGGGATGGTTTGGTGATTGCTATGAGCAATTCCTCAAGGTCGACAAAGATGAAATTTGATGATGTGGTCGGTCTAATTCTCAGTGAAGAATCTAGAAGGAATGCATCAGGAGTTCCAGGGGATTCAGGGAATGCTCTAAACATTGAAGGAAGAGGAAGATCGCTGAACAAAGGAGGCAATAAACACGGGCGTTCTAAGTCGGGAAAGAAGTCCAAGGGACCGAAAGACAAAGACAGGTGTTAGCATTGCGGCAAGAAGGGGCACATGAAATGTGATTGTAGGGCACTCAAGAAACAAGAAGGAAGCTCTCAAGGTGGGAAGGATTCAGTGAATCTATCTGAGGAGAGTGACACAGAGGCGTTGATCTTGTCTCTTGATGCGAGGAATGAGTTTTGGGTTATAGACTCGGGTGCTTCGTTTCATGTCATTTCATGTAAGGAAGTTCTGCGAAATTATGTATCAGGTGACTTCGGGAGAGTCTACCTTGGTGATGATGAGCCGTGCAGTATTGTTGGAAAGGGAGACGTCATGTTAATCAGAAAGACGAAACGATTTTGAAGTTCTGCATGATTATGTGTCAGGTGACTTTGGGAGAGTCTACCTTGGTGATGATGAGTCGTGCAATATTGTTGGAAAGGGGGACGTTCATGTAAATCAGAAAGATGGAACGGTCTTGAAATTGAAGGATGTCAGACATGTATCGAGTTTAAAACGTAACTTGATCTCTGTGGTGTAGTTGGCCAATACCGGTTATGTGACGACATTCACTAGTGATTCTGGAAGATCACAAAAGGTGCCTTAGTGATATCTCGAGGCAAAGAGGAAGGCACTTTGTACGTGACTTCAGGATCGTATAGTTCACTCGCAGTCGCATCAACTGGAGTGAATGGACAGTTATGGCATCAGAGGTTGGACATATGAGTGAGAAGGGGATGAAAGTGTTATTGTCTAAAGGAAAGCTACCAGGGCTAAAGTCTATTGACTTGGAATTCTGCGAGGACTGCGTGTATGGTAAGCAGAAGAGGGTTAGCTTCAAGAAAATAAGACGCGCTCCAAAGACACATCTGTTGGAGTTTGTACACACTGATGTGTGGGGACCAGCACAGGTATCATCTCTTGGTGGCTCACGTTATTTTGTTACTTTTATTGATGATGCTAGTAGAAAACTGTGGGTCTATTTCTTAAAGCATAAATCTGATGTATTTGATGTACTTAAGAAGTGGAAGTTATGGTAGAAAACGAGACAGGTAAAACAGTAAAGTGTCTCAGATCTGATAATGGGAGAGAGTACTGTGATAAGAGATTTGAGGAGTATTGTGCAGCAAATGGAATCAAACATTAGAAAATGATTCCAGGGACACCGCAGGAGAATGGTGAGGCTGAGCGCATTAACAGGACCATCCTTGAGCACGCCAGGAGCATGAGGTTACATGCAAGGTTGCCCAAGACCTTTTGGGCAGATGCTGTAAATACTGCCGCATATCTCATCAATAGAAGTCCCTCAGCACCATTGGATGGTGGGCTACCAGAAGAAACGTGGACTGGAAAAGAAGTGAACCTTGCACATCTCAAAGTGTTCGGTTGCACTTCATATGTTCACATTGATGCAGAGTACAGAAATAAGCTGGATGCGAAGTCCAGGAGGTGCACGTTTATAGGCTACAGGCAGCATGATTTTGGCTACAGGTTTTGGAATGCAGAAAACAGGAAAATCATCAGAAGCAAGGACGTAGTCTTCAATGAAAAAGTGATGCATAAGGACAGTGTACAAGAAAATAAGGCCGAGAAAAAGGAATTCGTAGAGTTGGAAGAGTTATCAGATACGGGTGTTACAGCGCCACAAGAAGATCATGCACAGGAGCATTATGAGGCAGTGTTACAAACACCGGTTGTGAGGAGGTCTACTCGGGAGAGGAGACCCATGGTCCGATACTCACCCTCCTTACATTATCTGCTGCTGACAGATAATGGTGAACCAGAATGTTTTGAAGAGGCGCTACAATCAGATACACGGGTTAAGTGGGAGTAGGCCATGGATGATGAGATGGACTCTCTCGAGTCTAATCGTACATGGGAGCTAGTCACTCTACCTAAGAGTAAAAAAGCTCTTCATAACAAGTGGGTTTATAGACTGAAGGAGGAGCACAATGGTTTGAAATGGTACAAGGCCAGATTGGTTATGAAAGGGTTTTAACAAAAGGCAGGTATCAATTTCACTGAAATATTTTCACCTCTAATGAAAATGTCTACGATTCGCATGGTCTTGAGTATAATGGCTACAGAGGACTTACATCTAGAGCAGCTAGATGTTAAGACAGCCTTTCTTCATGGGGACCTTGAAGAAGAAATATATATGCATCAGCCAACAGGATACGTGGCACCAGGAAAAGAGAACAAGGTATGTAGACTGAAGAAGAGTCTATATGGCCTGAAGCAGGCCCCGAGGCAGTGGTACAAGAAGTTCGATAGTTTTATGTTGGGAAACAGTTATAGGAGATGTCATACTGACCACTGTTGCTCTTTGAAGAAGTTTGATACGTCATACATTATCCTTCTTCTGTACGTTGATGACATGCTTGTGGTCGGTTCAAGCATGAAGGACATCTCAGATCTCAAAAGACAGCTGTCTAGAGAATTTTCCATGAAGGATTTAGGAGCTGCAAAACAAATCCTAGGCATGAGGATAAAGCGTAACAGGAAAAATAAGAAACCGTTTTTGTCACAGGCAGATTACATAGCCAAGGTACTTGATCGATTCAATATGGGAGGTGCTAAGCCGGTTAGCACTCCATTAGCCAACCACTTCAAGCTATCTAAGGAGCAAGGTGCAAAGACGCAGGAGGAACGGGACTATATAACTAAAGTCTCATACGCGTCAGCTATTGAGAGTCTCATGTATGCTATGGTGAGCACGAGGCCAAATATTGCTTAAGCAGTGGGAGTTGTTAGCAGGTTCATGAACAACCTCGGGAAAGAACATTGGGAAGCTGTGAAGTGGATCCTTAGATACTTGGTAGGTACTAAGGATGTAGGGCTATGCTATGGTGGATCGAAAATCAAGTTACAAGGCTACGTGGATTCAGATTTGGCAGGAGATATCGACAGTAGAAGAAGCACTACAGGTTATGTTTTTACTCTGGGTAGTGTTGCAGTCAGTTGGGTCTCTCAGTTACAAAAGATAGTATCTATCAGTACGACAGAGGTAGAATATGTTGCGGCTACAGAAGCGTGCAAGGAGATGGTATGGATGCAAGGTTTCGTGGAAGAGTTGGGTAAGAAGCAAGTAGATTGCAAGCTGTACAATGACAGTCATAGTGCAATACACTTGGCTAAGAATTCAGCCTTTCATTCAAGGACCAAGCATATTGCCATCAGATATCACTTCATACGTTCATTACTGGAAGATGGATCAATTGCTCTAGAGAAGATTCATACAAGTGAGAATCCTGCGGATATGTTGATCAAGGCGGTCACACGGGAGAAGCTGAAGCTTTGTTCAGCTTTGATTGATCTTCAGGCTTGAAGACGGGAGGTGGTGCACTCCGGATGAAGAAGACAAAGGTTTAAGGCGATGTGTCTCCAAGTGGGAGATTGTTAAGATGTGGAGCCACATTTGGGACCGTCTTTGACCGGTCGTGAGCCATGCTCGACCGGTCATAGGGTCTAGCTCGACCGGTCGTAGACCGGTTCGACTCAAAGTCCAGCGAGCATCGTTTCTTGATCCCGAGGTGCTCGACCGGTCGTGACCCATTCACAACCGGTCGTACAGGTCGCTCAACCGATCGTGCAGTCTGCTTGACTGGTCGTAGTTACGCAGATTCGTTCCGCGATTTTGCGCAGATTTCGTGTCGCAAGTCCTTTCGCAACTGGGATGCGGAAAGGGGAGTTGCCTAAACTATATATAGGTGTTCCTAGGGCTTTTCTAGGTATATTAGAATATTGGAAAAATAATTCTAAGGTGCGGGCAAAGGGTTTTCTATGTTCTTCCAAGGGAGAGGTTAGTATATTGCCTTGTAATCTTTGTTCTTCATAGTGGAAGTTTGCATCCGTGGTTTTTTACCCTTGTGGGGGTTTTTCCACGTATATCTTGTCTTGTGATTTGTTTGGATTGCTTTAATCTATTTTCCAGTTTATATTTCTTCATGTTTATCGTTTGTGGATGAGGCCTGAGATTGGATCTAGGCTCACTGCGTTGTTAGTGTGCTGCGCAACAGAACGTGCTGAATTTCAGTGTTAATTCGTATGTGTATCCAACACGCTTCTTGTTTCGTACAGTCACAAAGAATGCCTACTCAAAGTTCCAGGGTTAAACATCAGTCAAATATCCACTCTAAAAGCAAAAGGCAAACCAAAACTTCCTATTTCAGAGTTAAACATCAGTCAATAGACCATGGTTCCTACTGCGTGATGGAATAAGAGTCCTCGTAATCTTCTGTTTAAACAACAATCAGTAAAAGTATTTCACCAACCATTTAGCCAATAAGTCTTGTCAAACCAAAACTTCCTATTTCAAAGTTAAACAAATCCCCAGCTGATATGATCATGAAATTCATTTAACTCATCTTTGAAAGCAACAAGAACTACCTACAGCAAAATATGCCAAATACAATACTAATAAAAATCATTTAGAAACACGAAGCTTTCGTCATTTTCCGATCCATCAGTGTGCATTAATGAAAAGCACTAATCTTACATAGGGAGTTATTCGACGCTCTAGTTTTGTAAGATGCTTGAAATGGTATATGCGATATGTATTTATTCAAACACCATAGCTGAGTATTTGGTTTTGTAAAAAAAAAAAAAAAAAAAAAAAAAAAAAAAAAAAAAAAAAGTATCGGTTTTTCTTGAAATGCAACTGAATAAAAAAAATATTTGAAAAAACTAAATTTAATATTATTAATTAACTTAAAGATTTCCATGTAGTTATCACCAAGTATCTAGAAAGCAAATATTCAAATCCTATTGCTATGATTACCTTGATCAATAATAAAGCTGTCAATAAAACTGTCCATAACGTGGGCCTAATTTTAAATGGATCACAAGCATTAGATAGAGATACTTTCTATGAACTCAGTACAAACTCTTCAATGAATTAATCTTATTCAGAAAACTAGGTGCAATGTTAATTAAAACCTTTTCCTTTTCCCAATCAGCAGAGTCAAAGTAGTCTCGTGGTCTGAAAATAAAAATAGAAATCCACAACTGATAAGCATATTTAGGAAGAGAATTTTTACAATAGAAATCTACGGTTTTAAAGGATGGATGATCAATGAGGATGTTTACAATAGAATTAGAGAGTAGATGAATCAATGATGAGCTTTTGGAATGGTTATACACTTTGGGGCGGAGAGATGATTAGTTAGGAGGCAACATGAACAGAGGATGAGGGGTGTAGATGGATGTTTTGAAAGAGTAAGAAGGATTTAATTGAGAATGAAGAGTTTTTGAAGTGGCCCAAAAGTAGTCACAATAGGAGATAAAATAACAGAGAGCTAATTAAGATGGTTCGGCCATATGCTAAGAAAACCAAAGATGGCACAAGTGAGGTTTGATAAAGGTTGAATGGCCTAAAAGGAGGATGAGGGGAAGACCTACAAGGACTTGGATTGAGATGGTGAGAAAGGGCCCGCCCCCAACGTGGCCCAAAGTGAGATGGACTTTGGGCTTAGGGTTGGGCCAAGCATGGCCCATATGCAACCTCCACTGCTTCCTAACAACTTAGATTCGTGTTGGTAGAAGAGAAAATTTTGAAACTCTAGCTAGGACTTTCAATGGATGCCTGAACCCGACCCGATTTTAACAAGCCAGGACCCATTTATTGGACCCATTAAGAAATCGGGTCCGGTTGGGTCTCACCCTTTGGACCTAGTTAACAATTGGGTCTAGTTGTGTCCGGGTCAGGTCCAATTAGTTCTAATAGTGGTGCTATACATTTAATATATATTGATTATTCTGGCAAAAGAAATAAGGTTTCTAAGCCACACACATGTAAGAGAACCCATTACACACCATATATGTGTCAAAGCAGCACATGCTCGTGCAATCTTATCCATCCAATGGATGAGCCCAACCATTTAAATGCTCTTATTTGTCCCAAACCCAAATTTACACCTAGATCAAAAGACCCAATGGGTACCCAAACTGCCTAGTCCTAGTTAGCCTAGGCACGGGTAATGTAGGACCTGAACCGGCCGTCGGGAGCCCTAACTCTAGCCGAGTATGACTATCCATACTTAGTCACTCATGCCACATCACATGGCATGAATATACCCCGATCCAAATTGTTCGAGTATGGTTCAATGTAGATGGGTTGGTTAAAATTACTCAACCGTCCAAATGCAACCACAAGTTATCATTTTAATAAGTAGTTAGGATTGTCCAAACAATCTGATTTGTTGGTTGTGATCCACCTACATTTGGGGGGCCCACAATTTGGATGGTTTAGTTATATGATTGAGAAACATGAGTGCAGCATTTGCATGCATGTGTATGGAAGGCCATACTCTACCAGTGTATTAAAACCGTTTTCAGTGACTCAACTCGGAAGGGGCCAGATTCCCATGTTAGTTTTGCACATTTCAAAAGATGGTGGAGAGTCAACCGTACAACATGGTTTCGTTGTACCGCAATCCAGACCGTCCAAATTGCTGACCCAACTGTAGATATAGCGTAATCTAAAAACAACACTGATAAGATAATTTGAACTATTTGATTTTCCATTCCAATTTGGACTACTCATTATTCTACTTCTAGCCATCCATTTGATAGACATTAATTGGATGGTTAGGATTGCTTGATCAGTGTGATTTGAGAGAGATGCATCATCACCACCATTACTTAAATTGTCCAAAAACTAACATAGGAGCCTAAACTACTCGGAACTCATGGAGAGCTTTTTATTTCAGTGACTCGTTTGAATTCCGAGTCGACTCGGCCGAGTGGGAAGAGACTTACAGATGTCGGCCATGTCGAAGGTGGAGTATCCAGCATCCAAGTATCGAAGCATGGCATCGACGGCAACGTCTCTATCGATCCTACCCCAACCGACGCTCGTCTGCCACATCCCGTTCAGGACTCGGCAGATATCCAGCGAGTCGTTTCCGTTCCTGACCGTGACTCGCCTCTTCTCGCCCATTTTCTCGACCGCCTTCTCGCATCGGAACGGTTTCGGGCGGCGATTCCGGGTCACGAATCGGGTTTCCGTCCGGGTCGGTTTGAAGGTGAGGCAGTGTACGGATGCTGCCATTTCTTTTGGGAAGGGAAGGAGAAGGGATAGATAGGGTGTGTAGGATAACGGACTCGGACGCGACTGACTGTGAACTGGGCGGAGCCACCGAGGTGGGCGTATCCTAACCGCTACATGTATATATTTTATATCCACGCCGTCCATCCGTTTTTCCATAGGGAAGCGGATTGGCTGGTGTACGACACACCACCGAACTAGCTGCTGTGTTTAGGACACCAACTTCTGTGGGTCCCACCATGAGTTATGTGTTATATCCAAACCGTCCGTCCATTTGACGAGCTCTTTGTAAGGCTTGAGCCGAATAACAAAATAGATCCAAATATCAAGTGGACCACACTTCAAAAATCAGTGGGAGATTGAACGTCTACCATTAAGAATTTTGGGGTCACATAAGTTTTGAATCAATATGATATTTGTTTTTCCTCTTTATCCAGGTCTGTGTGACCTTATGAACGGATTGGATGGAAAATAAACGTTATGGTGGGCCCTACAAATGTTTTAACAGTGACAATCATTCTACCCACTGCTATTTGTAGTGTGCTCCACTTGAGCTTTAGATATGATTCATTTTTTTAATTGTCCTCTAAAACGATCTCTACAAATTGATGAAAGGTGTGGATATAATAAATACATCATTTTCGGGCCCATATAACTTTAATCTCCTCTGAACTGTTCCTACAACTCGGAGTTCAGTCTTCGCAGGCCACGTACACACCAGCCAGGTCGGTGGTGTGCGGTACACCAGCCAATCCGTTTCTTTTACGTCATAGTAAAAAAATAAAGAATATATAAATCTCAGGTGGACCACACCACAGGAAAGAGTGGTCATTGACCATTTAAAACTTTTTTTTTTTTACCCCTTCGGTAGTGACCCTCCATTATACTGGTTGGTGTTGGAAAAGCTCCTTAGGCAGCACTATGATATATATGTCTTATCCAGTTGATCCATTTTACTAGCTCATTTTAGAGAATGATTCAAAAAATTAGACAAGTCTAAATCTCAGTTGGACCTCACCATAGGAAACGGTGGTGATTGAACGCCCACCATTAAAAGCCTCCTAATACCCGGAAACGGATTGGCTACTCCCCGACACCAGCTCCGGAGCTGATGGTCGGTGCTCTGTGGGCCCCACCATGATATATGTGTTTCATCCATTCCGTCCATCTATTTTTCTAGATCCATGTATGGTAATAAACAAAAATTGAGATATATCCCAGTCTCAAGTGGACCACATTACAGGAAACAGTGTTGAATGAACTTTGACCATTAAAAACTTTTTGGGGGCCATAAAAGTATTGGATCAAGTTGATATTTCTTTTTTCCCTTCATCTGTGTTTTTATGACCTAATCAACAGATTAGATTTCAAATAAACAGTACATTGGGCCTTAGGAGAATTTAAATGATGGATATCCAATCACTATTGTTTTCCTGTGGTGTGGTCTACCTGAGATTTATATCCGTCTCATTTTTGGGAAAGAATCCTAAAATGATATTTAAAAATGGATGAACGGAATGGATGAAACACATACATCATAGTGGGCCCACAGAGCATCGACCACCAGCTCCGGGGCTGGTGTCAGGGGGAGTAGCCAATCCGTTTCCCTAATACCCACTATAATGTTTATTTTCCATCCAATCTGTTAATTAGGTCACACGGACCTGGATGAAGGGAAAACACAAATATCAGTTTGATCCAAACCTTTGTGGCCCCAATAAGTTTTAAATGGTGGGAGTTTGAAGAGATGGAACATACATCACCAGTTCTATAGTCCTCCAGCCGACGGGCTTGCTTAATAAATAATTCCCACTTCCAAAGGCTCGCATTGGACCATCTAATCCCAAGTAAAATAATATTTTAGGATCAACAGACCAAGTTAGCCCATTCATCATTGACCCCAGCCCAGCCTAACATAGGAACTACCTTAGATTTCAAGCTTGATCAAGCATGAGACCCAATATGAAGATTTGATGCTAAAAAAATGAACTGATACAATCATTTGGTGGGCCGCACCGTAAAAAAACATATGACAACCACCCAAAAACGATTAATCATGTGGGCCCTACGATGGATAGGTTGGCCAGGTAGAGGAAGTACTGAGTAAACTCTATGGGCCACTTTCCTTAGATGTAAGTGTCTTATCCATGCTGTCCATCCGTTTTTCCAGAGATCATTTAAGGGCATGATCCTAGAATTGAAGCACCAAATAACAGGAAAGAGTGGGGATAATGACATCAACGGTTGGAAATTTATTTGTTATCCAATCTGTTTGATAAGGTCACACAGACATGGATGAAAGGGAAAAATACAAATATAAGCTTCATCCAAAACTTGTGTGGCCACCAGTGAGTTTTCAACGGTATGTGTTTAATTCACACCGTTTTCTGTGGTGTGGTCCACTTGAGCTTTGATTATGCCTCGATTTTGGTCTCATGCTCTAAAATGAGATGGTAAAACAGATGGACGGCATGGAGAAGACATATCCACAGTGGGCCCGCTCTGGAGTTATTTGATATTACAGCAGTGTATGTATGACGTATAGGCACCCAAAAACTGTATAGGCATTAAGTAATATGAACGTCTGCAACAAGTCACAAACCCAAAATCAGATTCCCTGAACAATCCTAACCTATGATTCTTGGCCTTTGGACTGGGGCCAAGATAGGATGAGCCTGGGCCCAGACCAGTCCATATCTTAAGAGTTAGGCCCCAGCCCAACTTGGCACAACAGGCCCAACCCCAAGTCCAAAATAGATGGGCCGGGGTCTGAATGAACAGACCCAGCCCAATTCGAAAATTGACTAAATCACATCCGTTGATCTAGTGAGCCACACATGCACAAAGAAGTAGGCACTTTAGAGGAATGAAGCAATAGTCTACATTCAAGATGGATGGATTGCCTGAGGATTGAAATGGCATATCTGTGGAGGTATAATACCTACTTATAAGGTGAGGTTGGGCGGGTGGGTGGGGCCAGATCGACCTGAAATGACTTGAGCACCAAGCCAGCCCACTGGCCAAGTTAGTAGTCAAAGCCCAGCCCAAAGCCAGGTCAGGGTCATTGGGTTGGGCAGACTACCCAGCCCATTGCTACCCTTGTTTGTTGAAATAGGACCATTAGATAGTTTTCATTTTTAACCATTCAATCAATGTCCAAAAATCTGATAGTAAGATAATCAAATAATCTTAATTTTTGCTTCTCGATACAGCTAAACTGGGACCCAATTTGGATTAAATTAATGTGAATTACTTGCAATTTTTAAGTAATTTCTAACCGTCTGCATATCATCCATCATGATTCAGCAAGGGACCCCTAATGTGCTGGGGTGTAATGCATGTAAGAGATCCTGATCATTCATCAAGTATGGTTCCAAAAATAAATTTGGTCCACTAATAAGGTCAAAATTCTATAACAAAAAATGGGTGATTTGTGAAAAATCTATAATTAAGATGGAAATACAACAGCTACCAATACACCAACGGCCTCAATTACTAAACAATGGGCCCCACTTTTAAAATTTGAGATCCTGCATATACGGTGCAAAGATGTAGGATACATATCAAATAAATCTGTGCTATGTACCATACTCTCCATGAAAAGCAAAGACAGGCCAGAGAGGATCCATGTATACCAGTGGGCCCCTCCATGAAGATGAGCTGGCAAGATAATCAGGCCAATTCGCTCATCAGGCAGAGGTAGACTGGATATCACTAGTTTGCCGATGGTTCGGACCCATACAGATATGACTGCGGCGTGGCCCTCGGGCCTGTAATCACAGGCTACTGCACTCGTGTCTCTTGAATTTTGAGATTTGGCTCCATATAGGTGCTTCACTACTTAGTTAGCAAAGTTTCAGGACAGGCATTATGGATCCTTTACAACATGCATATCATAGTCTCCCTTGTTTCTTACTCTTCTTCCGTCGTGGATGGCTCATCGTAAATGAATTACATTGATCAAATGATTTAGCAATTGATGAATGGCTTGCAAATGAATGATTTAACATAAGTTTGGACGAATGGTTAAGCTAACTCATGACTCACACAAGTCTAACCCTCGTCAAGTTGAAAAAAGGTGTCAATGGAGGGTACCTAATTAACATGACCCTAGCAAGTTCTAAGTTTTCAAGCAATTCAGTGATTTTTGCTGTATAAAGACAAAAACTTAGATGATGATGATGATAAAGAAAAAACTTGTAGAGTCGTGTCATATTTTCTTATTAGCTAAGGGGGTATTTATAAAGTGGGATGCTCCGTCATGAACAAATGACGTGCTAAAGTAGTTTAATCTAAAATGTTATCGTGTTGTTTTTATGATTTTGAAGAAGCAACCAATAGTTTTTTTTTCTAAATTTTGATACAATTAAATAGATTGCCACAAGGGTGTTATATTCTAAGAGCCCAAACTATGTGACTGAATAAATCCTCCTCTATCTGTTGCAGGTCGAGGGCTCCTCCTTCCCTTTCTTCAAACTCCAATTCGTGATTTGTATCTCTTTCATATAGAAATCTCTTATCAACGATAGAACAAGATCCATTTTGCATCATATCTAACTGATTCCTTAGCTCAGACCGAAGAAGCAATGTCACTCGATTATTATCAAACTAACAGCAATCTTTTTCTGTCCGTAGGGATCCCCACCAGACAGCCTTCTACTTCTAATAGGCCATGAACTAAATCAAAATCATTCTCAACGAATACAAATGATACAATTTTTTTTCATCAGGTCCGGGTGGAGACCAAAGATTTGAGCGACTGATTCGGCAGAACAACTCGAATATGTGTGTGTGTGTGTGTGTGCACGCACGCACGCATCTTTTAAGTTTCAAATTATAAGTGGGTATCCAATACCCTAACTGGGTACCTGACACCCCAATGGGTATGAGTATGGTTGCCCATTTCAGACCCAACATAGGTATAAGTACAGTTATAGGTGCAATACCCATTTACAGGTATAGGTACGAGTACCCCTGCACAGAACCCAAACCTGGACCATTGCCACCACTACATATGGCCGACAATAATGTCATGCTAGTGTTTTCATTTCTGTTTTCTGTTCTCGCAGATTAAACATTCTATCCTTGTTGAGCACCCCATTGATGACATTTTTTCTTGCTGTTCAGCAGCCCAATGCCATCCGAAAGAACCAAACTCTATAGTCTGTACAGGTACATCTATCAATATGAGCCAATATGGATAGTGGCCTCCTGTGTATATGTGTGTGTGATGGTTTCTGTAGAGACTGGAGAGAGATGTTCAAATATTAAATTCAGCAGCAGCGAAGCAGAAGATTACATAAGTAAATGAATAGGCAGGGAAAAGGGTAATGTGTCTGAGGAAAAACACAGCAAAGTAAAAACAAGCAAGCAGAATGTGGTAATTTTTACATGGAAGGGACAGAAACCATCCCTTTCAGTCGCTCCAGTTATCACAGTCTGATGATAACATCTGTCCTTCCACTGCTCCTTCCTGCATGTTTTTAGAAAAGAAAATGGCATATCGATTCTAAATGCATGTAACAGTAGTTAGGTAACAAAGTAGTTAAGGGTGCATTTGGTAACACCACCAGAAGCTACTCCAGGCAGTTTCTCTTACAAAATAGAAGCTATTCTAAAGTGTAGAATGGCTTCTATTTTGAAAGAGAAGCTGCTATCAAATGCAACCTAAAAGTCATAAGTTGGTAACCTGGAATTCTTACTAAAGAGTGATCTGGTGTGAGATGCCGAAATACAGATAAAGCAGTGGACATTGTTTTTCAATGGACGCTATGAAATGTCGGCCACTGTATTTTGGTGTGGGTTTCTTGTACCGGATCATTCCTCATATTAATTTTGTTTTAATTAGTTGTCAGGATTCCTACTCTCTCTTTTTTCCCAGTTTTTTTAGAGTCCAAGGACCTCTATCAGTGTCTATTTTGGGTCTCTAGATAGAGAACTGATCACCTACAGCTGCAAGTATGGTACAACCCATTTTTTTATGCCTTCAGAATTTTTTGTTTCCACTCACTTAAAAATATATCAGGAAAGTGCTTGTAAAAGTGGGTTGTCAGTGAAGTGAACCTACACAACCGGTTGTAGGCAATTAGTCCTCCAAATATGCATAACCCAACCATATTTCGGTAGAAATCAAGGGAAAGGGGAGGGGGGCATTCATGTAGTTTTTGAGACTCATTAGGAAGGAAAACTCTATTCTCAACATGCATTTTGATTGGTTGATGCAGTAAACCCCACATCTGAGTATTGAGCCCTATTCTACTCGGGGTTGACCACCTTCATAACCAATCAAAGTGGCATCTGGGCATCTTATTCTTGCAAACATGTAAGATTAGCAGGGCTTCCATACAGAAAGTAGTGTATCAAATTTTCACACCTTTTCCCCACAAACATGTGACATTTGCAGGGCTTCCATGCGGAAAGTGCACATTTTCATTGCTCCCTGTGTACAACTCCCTGAGAGAGCATACCAGTTCCGCATCCAAACAGGATGGAGACCAGACAAGAATCTGTCTGTCATTGCTCCCTGTGTACAACTCCTGCAAAACCCATTAAAACAAACATCAACATACAACTGCTTCAATTCAACATTTCAGTTTACACAATATGTGATGAGAATGTTGAGGGGATGACATCAACACACCTGATCCTGTGAACTAAACCAGCAACAGTTAACACATTCATAGTGGCCGCGAAATGTGTGGGACGTCCTACCAGACCACACATCAAATGCCTGAAATAATTAAATGATGTTAAATCATGCATTTGGGTTAAGAATACTCCAAACATCTTGAAGATATTTGAGTGGTTGGGAAGGAAAATGTACCTTGACAGTAGATATACATGGAACAAAAACGAGTGATGAGTCTCCCGCAACAGCAAGCTGTATTCCTTTGCTAGTTTGCAGCCGCGTGGCTTCAAAATTCACCAATGTGTTGCAACCAGATTCAATATCCCACAATCTTATTCTTGAATCCGATCCTGAAACTCAAAAGGGCAGAGAGTTTCTTTCAACAACCTCAACAAAAATGTGAAAGAAAATGGTATGACTCGCAATTCAGTCAGATGCTGAGTGGGGCGTCACCCAACACACACACCCTCACATTTAAGATGGGGATTTTCACAATGGATCACTCAAAGAAATCCCAAGCAACAGCGCACATCTAGCCCATCATCCATATATAAGACAGGAAATACAACTTTCAGCTGAACTTCTGCTCAGCCCAACAACCTGTCATGTGGATCATTACTTATAGTTGATAAGTTGGGCCTCATGGTGAGTAGTAGATGACCCCAATATCCCCGCTATCAGATGATCCTAGCCGTCTTGATCCCCATTACATGTGATAATTCTTGTAGTTGATAATGTCCATCAGAGCTCACGGATCATTTGATAGCAGAGATATTGTCCATGGACAAAAATGATGGGGCCCGCCATATGAACAACTTACCAAAGGTGGGCCTACCTCCAACAAAAGAGCACAGTTTCTTTTGACTGAGGGGGCACAAAAAAACATGGTGTATTAAGATTGAGTGTCTTAACGTTGAAAATTGAAACATGTCACCTAATCCGAGCATGCCATCTCAGCCTGATGCCACTCATAGAGGCTCCAAATGCATGGTCACTCCATCTCATCATGTCTACTCCAAATTATAGCTTCAGAACCACCATTTTCAAGGCCAGACAGTGTAGTCCTTTAGGTATCGCAAAGTAGGTTTTGTGCATGTCTCTCTTCATAGTCTGTATTGGATTTTGGTGCCAGATCCACTACAAATGTTTGTAGGATAAGCTTAACCTACAAATCGACGTGTGGAGCCCACATGATGTTTGACATCCAATCTGTCCATCACACACGCTCCCTCCTATTCTCCTTGGCTCCCAAAACTTGGGTTATTCTAAAATTCAGGTGGGCCACACCAAGTAAAATCATGCCCACAGCCTCTAAAATCACTTGTTGTGGCCACCTGAGTTTTGGAATGGCCTAACTATTCGGGTGTCCATTCGTCCTAGTCAGATGCATCAATGGATTAGATCATCATTATCATCATCATCTAAACCTTCTCCCAATTAATTGGGGCCAGCTTCTGAATCGATTAGATGGCACATACAAAACACAGTGGGCCCAACATCCAATCTGGTAGTTTTTTTTTTTTTCCTTATGGTGGGCATCCCTATCCCAACTGTTCCCTTAGGTGTGGCCCACCTGAGTTTTGGTCAGCCTGATTTTTGGAAGCCAATGAGAACAGGGGGTGAAAACGATGGACAGCTTGGACGTCATCAAAACATCACAAGCCCCACTGAGAGATTTCTAGGTTTAAGCATAGCCTACAAACATATATAGTGGATAAGCCTCTTGGGTATCTAAGGCATGGTAACTTTCATAGAATTGGATTACACCCCATTCCCTAGAGAGAATCAAGAAAGACAGGTAGATCAGTAATTTATCAATCACAGTTCCATATTGAAGGCCTGCTCATACATTCCCTCAAGGCAAAGAATTCCAAAGTTTATACCAACTTTTAGTCTAGTAATGAACATCTTCCTATCACTTAAAGAAGAACTTGATGATCCTCAACATGAGAATATGCATAGCATCCTCAGGGCTTGAGCTTGTACGAGTTCAGCCCATGGTTCAATGATCAAGACTGTTGACCTAAGGGGCCTCATTGTGGATGTAGGATTACTAGGGGTGTACACGAGCCGAGCTAGCTCGGTCAACTCGCTCGACTTGGCTCGAAAAAGCTCAATTCGGCTCGGTTCGAAACTGAGTTCAATCCGAGTCGAGTTGGTTTTTAGAGCTCGAAATTGAGTTCGAGACGAGTTCGACCTGAGCTCGACTCGACTCGGTCAGGTAGTATAAAAAAATAAAAATAAATAAAAAAAAAATAAAAACCCTAAATCCCTACTTTACCCTTTTCCTTTTGTTTGAAAACAACCCTACCCGCCCGACCAACGACCCTACAGGCTCTCTCTCTTTCTCTCTGCCCGTCATGCTCGACCAGCAACCCTAGAGCCTAGCCTCTCTCTCTATCTACTTGTCGTGCTCGACCAGCAACCCTACCTAGCCTCTCTCTCTCTCTCTCTCTCTCTCTCTCTCTTCTCCCCCCCCCCCCCCCCCCCCCTCAAGTTATCAACTTAAGAGGCCTCAACATCACAAGAAGGACGGCGTTTTCAGCCAACTGAAGGTGATGAACTAGAGAGCTTGCATTTTCTACCGTAAAATCTTTAATCAAAATCATCAAATTCACTTTCTCTAGCATTCTAAGAGCCTCAACCACTACCACAGAGGAAAGAAGATGGTGGACCGCCTTGGCGCAAACCTCACAAACTTTTGAAAAGCTTTTTGGAGAATTATGAATGAAAGATTACCTGGAAAAAGCTAACACGCTCCAAAACTCAACTCCTCTGCCCGACCCCATACCCCAACCTATGCAACATATCATCATCATCATCTAACCTTATCCCAATTAATTGGGGTTGGCTACATGAATCTTGTTTTGCCATTCCACTCTATCTAAGGCCATAACTTCAATTAGACCATAGGTCATCAAGTCTTTTCTTATTACCTCTACCCACATCATTTTGGCCCTTACCCTTGCCCTTTTAGAGCCTCCAACTTGTACACCTACTCCTAACCAACACAACTCTTGGCCTCCATTGCATATTACATGATCAAACCATCCAATCTACTTTCCCTCATCTTATTACCTATTGGTGGTACTCCTAAGTTCCCTTGAATGCATTCATTTCTAATTTCACCCTTGTCTTGACGCCCATCCATTTCAACATCCTCATTTCAACTAGACTCATCCTATGAACTTGTTCCTTAATTGCCCAATATTTTGTCCCATAAAAGAATATCCACTACGTATGATCATAAGCATTCTCCATGTCTAGCTTGCAAATCACACATGCCTTTCCTTCCCTCTACCTTAAATCAATGCATTCATGAGCAGTCAGTGCACCATCAAGATCTACCTATCGAAAATAAACACCCCCTGAGAATTGTTGATAACATACCTTGTGGAATCTTATAAAAAGAATTTTGGCCATAATTTTACAAGGGCCCGGAATCAAACTGATAGGCCTGAAATTTTGCAAGCACTTGGACCATCTTTCTTAGGGATGAGCACAATGGACTCCACACCCAACTCTTTCAAAGAAATTGGAGATAAAAGCCATTAAATCACCTTTGACATCTTCTTTTAAAAAAAAAATGAAAGTGAAATACATGTTATGGATTTGCTTAATAACCCCCAACCATTGTTCGAAGTATCCCCGATATTATCGAAACATCCCCAATATTATATGTATCTCCAGCTTGGCGATACCGATAACACTAGTAGCAATACTAATGCAGTGGCATTTTCATACCGGGCTAGAGTGGGATGGCCTATGGGATGCAGGAGCACACTCGGGGTGGGCGACCCATGTGAGGCAAAACCCATGTGATGTGGGGCCCATGAGGGGGGTTCGGCCGATGTCCTAACCCATGCGATATGGGGCCTGAGCTATGAGATAAAGGGATTAATTCACCATGCTCTATCAGTTCGAGCTTTTATAGCAAGTGATTAATTGTCCTGCATCAAAGTAGTATCAGAGCAGGAGATCTCGTGTTTGAGACTCCTCATCGAAGGTGATTAATGCAGTGACATTTTCACACCGGGCTCGAGTGAGGTGGTTTGTAGGATGCGGGGGCACACTCGGGGTGTGCAGCCCATGTGAGGCGGGCCCCACCTGTGTGAGGCAAGTAGCTCGTGTGAGGCAGAACCCATGTGATGTGAGGCCCATGAGGGGCTTCAGCCAAGGTCCTAACCCATGCGATGTGGGGCTTGGGCTATGAGATAAAGGGATTAATTCGTCATGCTCTATCGTTTCGAGCTTTTAGAGCAAGTGGCGCCCACGAGGGGGGTTCGGCCGAGGTCTTAACCCATGCGATATGGGGCCTGAACTATGAGATAAAGGGATTAATTCATCATGCTCTATCATTTCGAGCTTTTAGAGCAAGTGGTGCCCACGAGGGGGGTTCGGCCGAGGTCCTAACCCATGCGATTTGGGGCCTGGGCTATGATATAAAGGGATTAATTTGTCATGCTCTATCAGTTCGAGCTTTTAGAGCAAGTGGTTAATTGTCTTGCATCAAATACCAATAACACTGGTAATATAAAAATTCCAAGTATCAGCAATGTATTTCTAAGTATCACCAATGTATTGGTATCACTAATATTTTCAACTGTGTAAAATCCAAGTGTTGCTTGTATTGCTATATATTAATCTTGCCAAGGTATCACCAATATTTTCAACTATGTAAATTCCACTCGTCGCTTGTATCATCCACGTCGGCGATATTTCAATAATATCTCCAATGATGGTTGGACCGTGTCTTTCCCAACCATTTCGAAATTCCGAAATATCGATGGATGTTTGGATGGATAGATGGGACGATGGGATTATTGGACCAATTTCTTACGATAGAACATGCTTTTAGGCCCCCATTAAATGAAAACTTATTAAGTATGCATTCTTTTTGTAATTTTTTATTCATAAATATGCAAACATGTGTGTTTTTGCATCTCCTGAAGTTTCATTGAAAAATTCCACCGTTTTCCCCAATATTTCCCCGCATTTCCAATTATCAACAATATTATCTGCAATATCAATATTGTTTTGTATCCTTGGCCAATGAAACTTGTAGCAATACCGATACCTCGAACACTACCCCCAACCCAATATGCAAACACACGAAAGGAAAAGAAGAAGAAGAAGAAGAAAACAGAGACAAAAGAAAGAAAAAGAACACCCATCCGCATGTGTGTTGCACTCCCTAAATATAAAAGGTAACTTTGGAAATTGGGGTGCAAAGGAAGTTTCAGAAATGGAGAAGATATAAAAAACGTAAGGAGATGGAAATATCCAATTGACAAGGAAAGGTAGTTGAGCTTATTTTACCATGGAATGAGAATCCGAACATTGCATCTACAAGGATGTCAAAATCATTTGATAAGTCCAGAGGCAAGTCTTCTTTTGACAAGAATGGTATCGACAGTGATACTAGCTACAAAATTACAACATAATAGAAATCTCACAATAAGGTAGACAAACCTAAGATTCTAAAAAAGGTTTCAGTTGGAGAATGGCAGTTACAACCTGAGTAACCAGACCGGTATAGAGAGTCTTGAGTGTACGCTTTGGATAACAAACAAATGGTTTATATCCAAAATGATGTAGGTGGCGAGCAGCTACCAAACCATCACCTCCATTATTTCCTGGACCGCAAATAGCAAGAACTCGACCATACTCACTTGATTTGTCGACCCGTCAAAATAAGTAATTCCATCTAGAATTTAGCTTGGCTAAAGAGAAATAGCATTACCCAATAGGGGGGTTGACAAGCTGATGATCATTGTTTAAAGATACGGTTGGGATGAAGGTTATGTCATGAAATAATGCATGGAGATAATCGTTCACTATTCTTCTTCTCTATTCGAACCTGTCTTCCACAGAACGGTCATCATCCGTTACATCAACCTGAATGGGTATCCAACTCACGTCCAACTCTCTGATCTGCATTGAAGCATATCACCTCTCTTCGTGGTAATATGGTAACTGAAATTCTCAAAACACGCTGCAAGAACGTACTGAATTTCAGTGTTAATTCGTATGTGTATCCAACACGCTTCTTGTTTCGTACAGTCACAAAGAATGCCTGCTCAAAGTTCCAGGGTGAAACATCAGTCAAATATCCACTCTAAAAGCAAAAGGCAAACCAAAACTTCCTATTTCAGAGTTAAACATCAGTCAATAGACCATGGTTCCTACTGCGTGATAGAATAAGAGTCCTCGTAATCTCCTGTTTAAACAACAATCAGTAAAAGTATTTCACCAACCATTTAGCCAATAAGTCTTGTCAAACCAAAACTTCCTGTTTCAGAGTTAAACAAATCCCTAGCTGATATGATCATGAAATTCATTTAACTCATCTTTGAAAGCAACAAGAACTACCTGTCAGGAACCTACAGCAAAATATGCCAAATACAATACTAATAAAAATCATTTAGAAACACAAAGCTTTCGTCATTTTCAGATCCATCAGTGTGCATTAATGAAAAGCACTAATCTTACATAGGGAGTTATTCGATGCTCTAGCTTTGTAAGATGCTTGAAATGGTATATGCGATATGTATTTATTCAAACACCATAGCTGAGTATTTGGTTTTGTAAGAAAAAAAAGGGTATCGGGTTTTCTTGAAATGCAACTGAATAAAAAATATTTGAAAAAACTAAATTTAATATTATTAATTAACTTAAAGATTTCCATGTAGGTATCACCAAGTATCTAGAAAGCTAATATTCAAATCCTATTGCTATGATTACCTTGATCAATAAAGCTGTCAATAAAACTGTCCATAACGTGGGCCTAATTTTAAATGGATCACAAGCATTAGATAGAGATACTTTCTATGAACTCAATACAAACTCTTCAATGAATTAATCTTACTCAGAAAACTAGGTGCAATGTTAATTAAAACCTTTTCCTTTTCCCAATCAGCAGAGTCAAAGTAGTCTCCTGGTCTGAAAATAAAAATAGAAATCCACAACTGATAAGCATATTTAGGAAGAGAATTTTTATTATACATGACCAGCATTTTGAACAGTGTACACTAATTTTCAATTCAAACAAGTGGGTTCCAAACCAGAATGGTTATGACCATACACTTCTTTTTTTCTTTTTTCTTTTTTTCTTTTTTAAGATACAGGGATGCATAAAATAGTTTCTTCTTTGGTGATTTAGGGCCTGTTTGGATCCACTTCCTCATAGAGTGTGGGTTAAGAGTAGATTCACTAACCTCTGATTACAGGCAATTCGCATTTGATGCCACTTTCCTGTGCCCAAGCATACAGCAGAAGCTCTATTCATCAATTTCACCAGATCACCTTAGGAGATGAGTCCAATTTAACATAAACAATATTCGCCATTCTTTTTTAACTGACAGTCATGATGCTCATGAAGTGGTTTCCATTTGGCCCACCTTGTATAAGGCCCACAAGTTGCGGACGTTGCTACTACCAAAAATCTCCAGTGTGCCACAAATTATTTCGTCATTTGAAATACCTTAGGGTTTTGGACTTGAGCTACACTTACATGAATAAATTTCCTCGAACAGTGCTACAATTGATACATGAATAAAGAACACTTTTTCCTTGGGTCCTACTATGCTGTTTAGCCATTGAGTAATACCCCTGCATTGATTGAAGCCCAATGCATATGAATATGAAAGACCAATATTCAAAGTTTACTGTAAAGAAAGAAAAAAAATGAAGCCTGCAAGAAGTTTTGCATCAACATGTAATTCATGAATTTGGTAATTTTAATACCCCCCAATTCATGAAGTGTGTTGTTGAGACATTTGAGCAACAACCCTTTACCCAATTAACAAATTAGGCAATTAGATGGTCCAAAAGCATGAAGTGTCAAACAAGGAAAAATCAAGGATTGTAGAAATTGTAGCCAAGCCCTGCATTCATCAGATAGAATTTGTTAATCAGTCAGGATAATCAATTGCCCTTGATCCAAGAAGGCCTTTACATAAAATATATATTTAAGAACGTACAAAAATAAAAATGAAATGAATAAGTGCCTTTAAAAAAAAAGAGAGAGAGAGAGAGAGAGAGAGAGAGAGAGAGAAACTGAGATGAAATGACGTTTATCGGAATTTACTTGTGAGATTACAATGAGTGTCCGTATTGTAGCTGGCAGGAACGTTATTTGATTGAGGAATATAATGTGAGTTCACTGTATAGTAATTCAATCCAATGAAATCGAATGATGCTTTCACCATCTTAGATTGCTTTTTGGTGAATTTTGGGAGCCGATTTCCTACATTAGATCTCATGCTATTTGGATATTCACCATACGTTTAAGGGATGCAAAAACCTGAATATACCAACCATACAAGAAAACTAGTTCATCTCATAATGTTGCATTTTTCTACTAGTATCATAAATGTGAGGGTTTCCATGACTCACCATCCCAACATGAAGTCAATAGCTCTTTAAGCTGCATCATCATTCGCCTTAGATGCAGAGAAGGGGACCATCCAGTGGGAAATCAATGTTATTCCTATCTTGCCCTTTTGAGATACCTGTCCCGACAGTTCAATCCCAACCATTCAGATCTGGGACCCAGTAATGCTACTACTGAGAAAGGGAAAGGTGTCATGCCATGTGGATAGGCCAGCCACTTCACAAGATCGCCTTGATTACAAAGGAGCAGAAAATTCAGAATTCAATCAAAATAGCAGGTCAGGACAGATGCAACCTATTACTAAGTTATCAATTTGATCGACCAAATAATTGAAATGTAATCGCTGTTTAATAAAAACCCAAGATCATAATTTTAAATACAGCACCCGATCCCCTTGATTTCCAGCTGAGATAGCCAAAGAAGCAGCAGCAGAATCTGTTGCAGCCACTGTTTTCTCAGATGATTTCTTCTTCCATGGCCAACTCTTGCGATCCATCTCAGACTATATAGCCTGCAAAAAATTAAGTTTATAGACTATATAGTCACGAATTGAGATGGGTTTCTACTCTTCCACGTCACACAGCAAATAATACTAAAGAATATATCTATTTCTTGTACTGAAAACTTATGCATGCTTGAATGTCGATCTCATTCAGGGAAAAAAGATGGAAAACAAAACCATTGGAATATGTGCTCAGAGGTATATCAATTACAGGGATGGCAGACAGATTTCTGCAAAGACAGTTGATATACAATAAGATGGCAAACTGAAAGTGGGTGGTAAATAGTCAATCTCTCAGACAACCAAATTCACTGAGTTTATGCAATCCTAGGAAGATTTAAAGAATATCAAGGAGCACCCAATGGTTACAGTAAATATATCATTGTCTAACCATCACAGCCAATTTAACTGATTTTGAAATGAAACAAAATTAACAAAGCCATGTGAACTGAAAATGGTACTAAACAACTTCCAAACCATCCTATTATTTCCCAAATAGTCCGATGGTAAATGCATAACCTAGTATAGATATTTAAATCATAATGTAGATCTCCTGATTCCAATTACAACCTTCCAAACCATCCTATCGTGTAGTTATTTAAATCAAGGGTGAGCGTGAGTGGTAATATGGTAACTGAAATTCGATCCGTTACATCCGTACGTCTGCAAGATCATGTCAAATACTGAGTACGGGTTAAAATGGTTGAATCCTCTTATACTATTGAAATTTGTATAAAATAATGCTATTTCTGATTATTGAAGGCCCATAGATGTAAATCGTGTATGATAATATATCATAAAGGAAACCCCACTCTATTATATCGTGTTTATGATTATGTAATACTTACGGTAATCAATTAATTCTCTGATTATAATGTATCAGAGAACTTCAATTACAGACTATAATAACACATTATACGGCGTTATGTTAGAACTGTAATTGTGTTTATAATGACATATATTTCTCTTATTGATATAATAGATGATCTATATGGGTATATTTCAATGTATTATATTTAACACCTAAGTTTACATAAACATTATAAGTATAAAAATGGTGTAATACATGGTCATAAGATCCTGATCGCGGGCATCAAAGGACAATGGAGCTTCCTACATGATAATACATGGTAACCTTGGTGATTTATTATATCATCCACCAATTTCATATTACTCCAAATTGTACTTGATTACTATGGGCACTTCACGATTGATCCTAAGCCTCTATTCTTCTTCTCATTGAGTAGTGGACATGCTATGTTTGAATATTTATCGGAGAATGATCTGAACTTCCCTGTGATCCACCACATACAGTTTCCTAAAGGGACACACAGGTAACTGCCAAATCCTATAACAGAGCTTGTTGAGTAAATGGCAGACAAAGGACATATTTTGAATTACCTAGGAAATGTAGCACCTGGAATGCTTTCCCGCTAAGGGTGGCAATTGGCCAGGTAGCCTGCCCAACCCAATGAGCCCAGACCATCTTTGGGCCAGGCTTGGACCTACTAGCTTGCCCTATGGGTTGGGCTTGGGCCTCGCATGCATGGCCCGAACATGCCTTTCTTAACACATATACCGATACACATTATAGTATTGAAATCCTTTCTTATAGAGTTTATATTTTAACATTCATGCACTATTCATATCATTACTATTAATCATTACTACATATACTCTGGTATCTAATAAATAATGTACAACCATTTTCTTTGGTCCCATATGTTATGTGACACATATCCATTTATGGGATTATCAGCGGTAGCCATAACGTAGAGATAAGCATACTCTCCTGTTCTTGCTCAAGGTGGGAAAAAATCACTACCATGTATGTCTCATCTTGACCTAAATAGACATATTTCAAATAAGAGGGTAAAGGTTTTAGGTCAATCTTCTGTGCCTTAAGGTTAAACGGTAGAGGCACTACATCAGTTTGGGGTGGGCCAGGCACGTCTCTAGAGGGTGAGTATAAGGTCAAAAGTGTTCTATCTTCCACGGAAGAATCAATCATGTTAATATTGAGGGCATTGTCATCATCCTCTGCCTATTTGCTCATATTGAAAAAGATATTGAGCTCAAATGTCATATTCCCAAAAGACAATTTCATGACTCCATTCCTACAATTAATGATTGCATTTGATGTGGCAAGGAATGGGCGACCAAGAATGACTAGAATTCGAGTGCTCATGTCCACGATGGGTTAAGTATTCAGGACGATAAAATCTACTAGGTAGTAGAATTTGTCAACCTGGACCAACACATGCTCAATTATCCCTCTCGGTACACGAACTGAGCGATCGGCAAGTTGTAATGTGGTCCGGGTGGGTTTTAATTCACCTAGACCCAGTTGTTCGTAGACCGAGTAAGGGATCAGATTTACGCTCGCTCCTAAGTCAAGAAGTGCGTGCTCAATCCGGTAATTCCCAATTATATAAGCGATGGTTGGGCTACCAGGATCTTTGTACTTCTGTGGCACATCTTGCTTTAGGATGTCACTCACTTTTTCTGTTACAAATATTTTCTTTTGAATATTTTGTCGTATTTTGGTCGTATATAAGTCTTTCAGAAATTTGGCATATGGAAGTATTTGTTTAACGGCATCTAGTAGAGGAATATTGACCTTCACTTATTTCAGCACCTTTAGAATATCTTGCGAGTTAGAGAGAGGGTTTAGTGCAATCAACCGTTGGGTAAATGGAGTAATCGGAATTATAGAACCCGAACTAGCAAACTCGAGTGCACCTTTCATACAAGTGGGCCCATTTGAGAATGGTTGAGTATCCTATTTTCTTCAATCTCACGTATATGATCATCCATATGAACGACGCATGTATTAGAATTGTTCATTATAATGGTTACATCTATGTCGTTACTCGAGTATCTATGACATCACGGCATGTTTGTAAAATAATCTCAGGTTCGATATGAAATGGTTGTTTTGCATATTTATTATAAAGTCATAAATTCTAATCACATAATTAAGTGGGCCCGTAAGATTATTTGTCACGTATAGGATCATCCATATGAACGAAGAAGGATAATCAGTTGCCCATTTGAGGATTTCTATGTTGCCAGACATAGATCCAGCGTGTTCTTGGATGCATAGAAATTATCAAATTGTCCCTTTTTAGACAGTTCAGGGTTAGATTATAATGTCTTTATTCATTCCAATTTAAATGCATATGCCTGTTCTGGTTTTGTCTCTCCTTTTTCTCTCTGGATATATTTCTTGTATTTATTTCCGTCGTCAAATGTCCACACTTTGTGCTGATGATTGACATGGGAATCAACTATAGGATTAATATATTCTGCAGAGATAAGGGGAGATACTGACAGAATTTCGGCGTAGCATTTAAATTGGAAAATAAAGGCATTACAATCTATCCAACCTTGAATGCGTGACTGATTTAGACAGTTAAGTATGCCTGTTTAGCGGTCTAGGTATAGCCGTATAACATATCAAGAACTTTATTTTATAGATACTAGTCAAGACGAAAACCCAAATACCCCCGGAATGGGTGCATCAGTCACATCTCCTCTAATCGTAGAGGGAGACACGTCAACTGCGAGCAAAGGGTAGAAGAAGAGATCAGCAGTGTGGGATGACTTCGAAGAAGTCACAATTAACGATGTGACGAAGATAAAGTGTAATCACTGCAAAGGGTTATACAGCAAGATTACAGGAGAATCTACAACACATCTAAACAGACATTTGAAGACGTGTCCTAAGAGACCAAGAATTCCTCCCGACCAACAGTTGTTGTCATTTACGAAGTCAGAAGGAGATGACTCACAAGGCGTAGTGTCTACTCATAAGTTTGATAAAGAGAAGCTGAAAGAGTGGTATGCTAGATTAGTGATTCTCGAAGAAAAACCTTTCAGAATGATAGAAAGTAAAGGGTTTAGGTCTTTCTATCAATTCCTTAACCCTCGAGCCGAGAATGTTTCCCGCGCCACAGTGCAGAGAGAGTGCATGAAGATGTACGCAAAGGAGAAGATGAAACTGAAAGAAGTTTTGGCTTCAGTGTCCAGAATAGGTTTGACGTCTGATTTATGGATGGCGTCCAATCAAAGAAAAGGATACATTTCATTAACTGCTCACTATGTAGATAATATTAAACGGTGGATGATTCAGTCACTATAAATGAAAAGTGACTCGGTATCTGGGCCTTACAATGTAAATATTAGAATAATCCACACCTGCACTTAGAGAGTCTTCATATCACATCCCCACTATACAAGTTTGATTGTCGAGGGTATTCTTCTTGTTTCTACTTGCATTGACCACGTTTTGTTTGATTCGGCGCTTCTCATTCCTTCGTGGCCGAGCAATTTTGTCGATCGACCGGTATTCCGTCAGAGTCCGTGTCTGAGGCCTTGGCCGTCTCGACTCTCGTGGGGAAGTCCGTCGTGTTGACTCATCATTGTGCTTCTTACCCGGTGTTAGTAGGCGAGATGTTCCTTTCCATCGATCTGTTCATGATGCCGATGACAGGCTTTGATATTATTCTGGGTATGGACTAGCTTACAGAGTATCGTGCCATCTTATACTGTGTCGCGAGGACAGTTACGTATCACATTCCCAGCTTGCCAGTATTTCAGTTTGTCGCCGAGCCCAGGGGAGAGTCGTTATCTAGTTTCTTGGCTTTTGTCATCGAGGATTCTGTGGCAGGGTGTATTGAGCAGCTGCCAGTTGTTTGCGAGTACCCGTATGTGTTCCAGGAGATCCCGTGTTTGCCGCTGCGTCGGCAGGTGGAGTTTCAGATTGATTTGGTGCCCGGTACCACACCTATCTCGAAGGCCCCCTACCGGATGGCACCATTGGAGTTGAGGGAACTGCAGGAGCAGTTGGATGAGCTCCGGGAGTTAGGTTTCATTCGTCCCAGCAGTTCGCCCTGGGGAGCCCCAGTATTGTTTATAAAGAAGGATGGTTCGTTGCGGCTCTGTGTCGAATATCGTGAGCTCAACAGAGTCACTATCAAGAACCGACTCTCTAAGTGATTCTAAGTGACGGTCTATAGTTATCACATCTAAGTGATTCCACATCTTGACACGCTGGTTGCGCGAAGGTTGACGGACTTTGGCCTCCTAAGTGGCCCACCCTGGGCACTATCCGACTGATCCGGACCGTTCATCAGGCTCGTGATCATAACCCAATAGGCTTTCGAGCCGTGCAAAGGAACGACGATTTTAGGATAGAGCCGTTCAATAGTTCATGTACGGCTAAGATCATTGGATGATGGGCCATCAGGGGGCCTAACGTGTAAGCCAACGTCGGTTTGGCCAAGAGATCGCAGTCATCCACTTGCCCTTGCGAGAGAGCTCTCTCTCACTGCCAAAAATGGCGGGGCAACCGGCTGTGGCAAGGAAAGGCAAAAGCAGACTTTTCCTTTCAAGAAATGGACACTGGCACGCCCCTCGCTGTTCCTTGGGCCACGTGAAGTGATCCCAGCCCCTCCCTGTGAGGTAGTGCAAGATGAGAGAGAAGAACATCTCATCTCATGAGAAAGTGATGAGAATCGGATTTTCTCGTGAGATGAACCAAAACTCGTGTTTGTGGTCCAAAAAGTGGGCCCGACACTGATCAGAGACTCCATCTAGTCCGCTCAAACGGACCAGATTATATCAAACTATCATGGGTAGTGATCTACCATTAACGGCCCCCTGATGAATCACTATCAAGAACCGATTCTAAGTGAAACCATGCAAGATCAGGAGGTACCATCCCTCGCCGAATTCAATCCACGCATTATTTGAATATGGTACCGCGGGATTGTGATGATGATCTACAACCATTGCTTGTTCCCTTTATTATCTTTAATATGATGTGGAATGTGAATATTTCAATTGATTTGCTTAGTTTATTTCGCTGGATAATTTTTGTGCTCACACATGCATTCTAGTTTAGACCATCCTGCATCAGGATGGTTCATTCTTCTAATGTGTTCTTTTTTCCTTTTGAACAAAATAAATTTTTCTCACCATGATAGTAAAGATGATATGATATGTACAACACGTGAGTTAAAGGAACTCAATTATATTGATGAAGTAAATGCGAACTTACAAAAGATAATTCATTTACGATCTAACGTTTGCAGCGTGGAGGGCAAGGTCCTAAATTTAAGTCTTCCTTAGTCCAACGAATGAGGCATAAATAAAGGGAAATTCACTAATGAAATCGAAAAGTAAAAGGTCTTCCTTGTGATCCAATGCTTGATGTAGATGGAAGGGAATTACACTCTAAGTCGGTTCGGCGTAGCAATGCAGACTGATGAGATTTCATTACTCCTAGTCTAAGACCAGTCCAAAGTAATAGCGTAGACAAGTTATCTTATGCTAAGATAAGATAAAAGATAAACTTAATAGGCATCATTATGTTATAGATTTGACTTGATATGTGTTGCGTCGGTGAGGGCCCTGAACTCTTCAATCTTTCTCCTATTTATAGAATTCTTGGACATTTGCATGGAAAGATATGTGTAGCCACTTTTCCAGTTTATTGATGTGGAGATAATTGTTTAAACTTATAAATAGTCATGGCCTATCGAACGAGGTTAGTAGACCGGTCATTTGTATTTGCTTATTCACACGAATATAAATAATATGTTGTGCTATTAGGCCATCTTAGCATAATTACTATTCTGTCCTGGATATCTTCAGCCATAGAAACCATGAAGCCCACCATGGTGGATCGACCCAATCTGTAATTGGTTGTGATCATGTTTGGGTCGAAATTTATTCTGGGAGGCCATTACTACGAACAACTAGCTTTTATGGGCTTATCTTTTATGGACTATAATGACTTTTCGAATCCCCCTCCTCCCCTCGGGACTTTTTAATGACTGGCTCGGTTGAATTTTCATCCCCCAATCAAGATTCTTGTCGAATTTTCTTAAGCAAATGCATTCCAATCTTTACATTTTCCGGAAATTCTCATCTTCTTATTTATCATCCTTCAATTCCAAAATCAAGTCTTCCGTCCAACAATGTTGTTATCGAGAGGCTCTGCAGTTACACTCCACCCTCATCCGTTCCTCCCTCAAACCCGACAGATTCATCTTCCCTTCCCTTCTCAAAGCCTGTGCAGGCCTTCTCGATCTCACCTATGGAAGGAAGACCCACACGGTGATCGTCGAGATGGGTCTTCAATCCGATCCTTACATCGCCAGCGCGTTGATCAAAATGTATGTGAAATGCGGCTCGTTGAGCGAGGCCTTCCATGTGTTTGATAAAACTTCTAAAAGCGACATAACCGTATGGAATTCGATGATTGATGGGTGCTTTTGGTGTGGTTGTGAAGATGAGGGCGTCTTTTTGTTCCGTCAGATGCAGTTGTTGAGTATCAGACCTGACGGGTACTCTCTCAGTATCGTTCTTGGAACTTGTAGAAGTCGTTGTTCGGGCATCGAGCATGGAAAGCAGATCCATGCTTATGTAATTAGAAATGTGCTTGATCGTGATCCTTTTCTAGGGACTTCGTTGATTGACATGTACGCGAAATGCAAGCGCCCGTTCGATGCATTCCGAGTGTTTGATAGATTGATCGTCAAGAATGCTTCTACTTGGAATACAGTGATTGGGGGGTTCTGTCTGAATGGGTGGTTGGAGAAGAGTTTGGAGCTATTTGTGTTAATGAAGAATGAGCGCTATGAGCTCGGGTTTGTGACATTTTCAAGTGTTTTAACAGCTTGCTCTCACGGAGAAGCTGTGATTTTTGGTAAGGGTGTTCATGGTGATATAATCAAGGCAGGTTTTGAGTATCATCCTTTTGTCTGCACTTCCATCTTGACTATGTATGCAAAGTGTGGGTTAATTGAAGATGCATACAAGGTGTTTGATAAAGTTCAAGTTAGAGAAATTGAGTTATGGAACGCGATGATCTCAGCTTACGTCAGCACTGGCAATATTGATGAAGCTTTGGATATTTATATTCAGATAAGATTAAGTGGATTAAGATCTTATTCTTTCACAATTTCAAATGTTTTATCAGCTTGTAGCATGAATGGGTTATTCAATCTGGGGAGTAGAATTCATGGGGAATTGATAAAAAGACCAGTGCTTCTAACATGATTGTGCAGAGTGCAGTGTTGACGATGTATGCTAGATGTGGAAACCCCGATGCAGCTAAGTCAGTTTTTGATACAATTCAGGGAAGAGATGTCATAGCTTGGGGTTCCATGATTGTGGGCGCTTGCCAAAATAGGAAATTTGAGGAGGCTTTGGATTTGTTCAAAGCAATGAAGGTTGAACGATTGGAGCCAGATTCCACCATTATGGTGAGTATAATCAATGCCTACACGGGTCTGGAAAGTGCAAAGTTGGGGTTTCAGATCCACGGGCACGTTATTAAGAGTGGAAACGGATTGGATGTTTATATCAATTGTGCTCTGATAGATATGTATGCGAAATTTGGGTTACCAGAGTTGGCTGGAATTGTGTTTTCCAACATGACGTGTAAGAATCTTGTGGCTTGGAATTCAATTATCTCTTGCTATGCACGGAATAGCTGTCCGGACCTGGCCGTCAATCTTTTTTTGGAAATTTCACATCACGGTTTGATTCCTGACTCGATTTCTATAACCAGTGTTCTTGTTGCGGTCTCTTCATTAGCAGCATTGCTAATGGGAAAGACCATACATGGCTTCCACATAAGGCATGAGATTCAATCAGACCTTCATGTTGACAATGCACTCGTCGACATGTACACCAAGTGCGGATGCTTACAATACGCACGCAGCTTGTTCGACATTATGCCACACAAAAACATTGTAACATGGAATCCAATGATTTCTGGGTATGGATCTCATGAGCATTGCTCACACGCGATAGAATTATTCAACGAAATGCAGAAATTGGAGGTGTCACCTGATGACATCACTTTCCTTGCCTTGATCTCATCTTGCAGTCACTCAGGGTTGGTGGAAGTGGGACATGGGCTCTTCCAGTCCATGAGTAGGGACCACAAAATTGTTCTTCAAATAGAGCATTATGCAAACATGGTCGACCTTTATGGCCGTGCAGGGTGCTTGGATGAAGCATACAATTTCATCGAGAGCATGCCGATCAAACCTGATGAGTGTTTGGTTGTGTTTCTTGAGTTCATGTAGAGCTCATCGTCAGTTAGAGCTTGGAGAGTTAGCGGCCAATTGTCTTCTCAAACTAGATCCAGAAAGTAGCGGAAACTATGTGCAGCTACCAAATTTATATGGAGAGGCCGGATTGTGGGAAAAGGCAGCCGATTTGAGGGCATTGATGAAAGAAAGAGGATTGAAGAAGAGTCCTGGATGTAGTTGGATTGAGTTGAAAGATAGGGTTGATGTATTCTCTTCTGGGGATTCCTCCTCTCCATGGACGGTAGAAATTTATGCTACGTTGAAGAGTCTTAAGAGAATCATGGATGATGGTTGTCATGAAATTGTCTCCATTTAAGGCCAAAAAGGAAAGCAAAGAAGAGTCCTAGATGCAGTTGGGCTGAGGTGAAAGATGGAGCTCATATATTCACACTTCCGCGGATTCATCCTCTCCGTGGACGAAAGAAATCCATGCTACATTGAAGAGTTCCTGGGAGAATCATGAAAGATGGTTATTATGGAAATGTTTATTTGAGATCCCAAAACTAGGAAAGGAGGTTTTGATTTCAGGCCATTCTAGGTGGGGTCCTCCTTGAACATATGCCCTGGCGTGGTAATCAGGATGGTTTACTCATTGGTTGGGTCACGCATGCATGAGTAAACTCAACAGTTGGATAAAAAATGACCTACGATCTAACGGAAAGTTTGGGCATAGATGACAGACGGACCATTTGCAATCTACGTGTCCCATTTGATAATTGGGCCAGATTGATTGATTTTTATTTTTATTTTTTGGTCCAGGGCTTCATGGTGGGCGTCACTGTTTCTTGGATGTGCAATACATAGGCAATAGCGTCTTCAATCTCTCTTTGCACCAATCGCCCAGCGTTCCTTGTATATTACTCAGCTCATGGCTGAGGCTTTGCTGACTTTTTCCATTTTGGTCGAAAAATTCATTGATGAGTTCTGAAAATCCATTGATGAACTTGTAGTTACACTGAATCCTCTATGGTGCAAACTCAGAAAATCCTGGAATTCATATGACACAACTCTGTACAAGTGGGCCCACTGTTGTGGTGATCAGGCTATTAAAAATAGCCTCCCTATGATAAATGGACTGCTACAGAAATCACGGATTGAAAGATCTTAACCATTCTTGGGGCCCCTTGGTCATGATTTTTTTTTTTTATTTCCCCTCCATTTCTTCTACTTTTCTTTTTTCTTCTTCCATTTAACCTTTTACTTGCATGCCAACCATCAACAGATACTGTTCGTCCCCCACATATTTGGGGGTGTAGTCCACTCATCTCTAGAACCTCAGATGGACGGTCATCAAATCTCAACCTGCCCATTGTGTCTAATATAGGTCCATCGCCGTCTTCCTCAAGGGTTAATTACTCCGAATCCATGGAGTTTCTCTAGATTCCTCACAGAGAGTCGGAGATTCCTCGAATCCACGAGAAAAAATAGAAAATAAAAAAATAATAATTTATAAATAGAAATAAATTTTAATAAATTCAAAATAAATTGATTAATGATAAATTGAATTTACAATTCTTTAAATAGTGATATCAAACGTAGGAAGAAGTTTCAGAATCAAACTCCAACTCAAACTCCCTAAAAAGGTGACTTACTACAAATAGTAAACTTACTATTCATAGCCGGTCATGATTTCTACTAGACTTCATAGTTTTTGGTCAAAAATAGCAAGTGTCTAATTTGGCTTAACTATGTTATTCTCCTAATTTTTCTAAGCCTTTTTTCATGTTGGGCACTGACTCCTAAAACTCAACGGATCAAAAGTTACAATCAAACTAAAACTTACTCTAAATAGTAAAAATGGAAATAAAATGGAATTTCGATCATCGATCGATCTGATGGAATGTCGCAAATTCGGCGTGGGGCAACCCAGTGTAGTGGGGTTGGTTGGCTAAAGTAGCTTCTCTTACGCCAAAATCATGTATGTTGCGTCGAATAACTCATTCCGCTCTGTCGATTAAATTAAGTTTTAACATGGGATGTTTTATTGTATGAGTTTTAGAATCCTTCTTGTATACAGATATGCATGTTATCTTCTAAAATTACTTAGCTCATGGTTTCAATTAAATCAGAATGTAATCCACTTATAGAAAAGCCTTTAGGGTCACAAAATTGAAAAAGAAACTTCTAGCGAATCTAATATAAAAAAATCTTATCTGCTTTGAATAAAATTTAGTTAATGTACCTTAAAATTCATGTTGGAAGATTCATGTGCCATGACTCATGTTTCCAAGTCTATGTATGGGTTCATTAGGAGTTGTCGGCAAATTTTCTTGAAGATTAACTTGAGCAGCCGCATGTTCCAGTCTGGCATTTGAAATAATTTTGGTAGGATCCGAGATATCAGCTAGCTTTTCTTCCAGAGAGGCAATTAGTTCTTCATTCTTAGCCAATTCAGATCTTTCAGCGTCCACGGAATGAAGGCCACATTGCATCTTTTCCTATACTCTTTCAATGTTCAGATCTTCCTCCAAACCTTGCTTCTCCAACTGAGCAATTTCTTGCTTCAAAAGAGCAATACGATTCTGGATATTCGTCTTGTTATCAGTAAAAGTCTTCAGTTGCTCCTGTAAAGATAGTTGTTCTTGATCGTGACGAGAGACAATAAGAGCAATCTGAGAAACCTTCTCTCTAGAGTATGCAAGCTGCTTCCTATATTACAAAATTTTGGGCGAGACAATCGCAGTTTCAGCTGATGACAGAACAGTTATTGAATTATGGAATGTTAGGAGAGCATCGCGTACGGAAGAAACGTTAACCTTAGCCATATGTGTTGCACTGTCCAGAACATCTAAAGCAACAGCCAGATCTAACCACTGATCAGGATCTTTAAACATCTCGACAATAGCTAATATGGAATTCCTGATCAACGCCAACTTATACGCAGAAATCTTCCCAAGGGATAGCACATTTGATGAAGTCCCAATAGAACCAGAACTTGTCGTGCCACTTTGAGGTAAGTTCCCTATTAAGAAATAAGAGATATAAAGTTATAGCAAAACTGTAAGTGCAGATGATACGGAAAGTGTGAATGAAGAAAGGATATACCTTCTGCTAGTACCGAAACAGTGGGGGGTTGCATCTCTCTAGTAAGAAGAGGATTAGGTTCCACCATCTCAGCAAAATATGGAGCCCTAGCTTCAGTGCTTGAATCAATGGTGGTAGGAGTTGGTAGATCAGTTGATTCTACCAGAAAAGCAATTTCGCCTGCCACTACCCGTGGGGGCAAAGAGAATCTCGACGAAGCCGCTGGTACGACAGGAGGTAAATCTATGGCGGAGGTACTCTCTGCCTCCGTATTGACAACATGATCACCTGAAATGAAATGCGTAAGATAGGAAAGGAGAAAAGAATGAAAGCAAACAAAATAATAATAATAATAATAATAAAAAGAACAAGATTATCTTACATGGTGAATAACCATATTCCCCGTAGTCTAGGGGTTTGTCTTCTTCTTCCCCCGCTATGGGTGAAGTCTTTGCAGGAACAGCCTCGGAGGTCGGGAGGATATGTCCTTCATCAACAGGAACATCTTCTGCTATGATATCTTCTTCCCCCTCCTCATAGTATCTCTAAGTGTGAAACGGTTTACCACGCCTGTGATTATGAGAATCCTCAAGTTGCCACATACCTTTCTTACCCCACTTAGCAGTCCTACATGCGTGACCCAGCCAATGAGTAAACCATCCTGATTACCACGTCAGGGCATATGTTCAAGGAGGACCCCACCTAGAATGGCCTGAAATCAAAACCTCCTTTCCTAGTTTTGGGATCTCAAATAAACATTTCCATAATAACCATCTTTCATGATTCTCCCAGGAACTCTTCAATGTAGCATGGATTTCTTCCGTCCACGGAGAGAATGAATCCCCGGAAGTGTGAATATATGAGCTCCTTCTTTCACCTCAGCCCAACTGCATCTAGGACTCTTCTTTGCTTTCCTTTTTGGCCTTAAATGGAGACAATTTCATGACAACCATCATCCATGATTCTCTTAAGACTCTTCAACGTAGCATGAATTTCTACCGTCCATGGAGAGGAGGAATCCCCAGAAGAGAATACATCAACCCTATCTTTCACCTCAATCCAACTACATCCAGGACTCTTCTTCAATCCTCTTTCTTTCATCAATGCCCTCAAATCGGCTGCCTTTTCCCACAATCCGGCCTCTCCATATAAATTTAGTAGCTGCACATAGTTTCCGCTTCTTTCTGGATCTAGTTTGAGCAGACAATTGGCCGCTAACTCTCCAAGCTCTAACTGACGATGAGCTCTACATGAACTCAAGAAACACAACCAAACACTCTCATCGGGTTTGATCGGCATGCTCTCGATGAAATTATATGCTTCATCCAAGCACCCTGCACGGCCATAAAGGTCAACCATGTTTGCATAATGCTCTATTCGAGGAACAATTTTGTGGTCCCTACTCATGGACTGGAAGAGCCCATGTCCCACTTCCACCAACCCTGAGTGACTGCAAGATGAGATCAAGGCAAGGAAAGTGATGTCATCAGGTGATACCTCCAATTTCTGCATTTCGTTGAATAATTCTATCGCGTGTGAGCAATGCCCATGAGATCCATACCCAGAAATCATTGAATTCCATGTTACAATGTTTTTGTGTGGCATAATGTCGAATAAGCTACGTGCGTATTGTAAGCATCCGCACTTGGTGTACATGTCGACGAGTGCATTGTCAACATGAAGGTCTGATTGAATCTCATGCCTTATGTGGAAGCCATGTATGGTCTTTCCCATTAGCAATGCTGCTAATGAAGAGACCGCAACAAGAACACTGGTTACAGAAATCGAGTCAGGAATCAAACCATGATGTGAAATTTCCGAAAAAAGATTGACGGCCAGGTCCGGACAGCTATTCCGTGCATAGCAAGAGATAATTGAATTCCAAGCCACAAGATTCTTACATGTCATGCTGGAAAACACAATTCCAGCCAACTTTGGTAAACCAAATTTCGCATACATATCTATCAGAGCACAATTGATATAAACATCCAATCCGTTTCCACTCTTAATAACGTGCCCGTGGATCTGAAACCCCAACTTTGCACTTTCCAGACCCGTGTAGGCATTGATTATACTCACCATAATGGTGGAATCAGGCTCCAATCGTTCAACCTCCATTGCTTTGAACAATCCAAAGCCTCCTCAAATTTCCTATTTTGGCAAGCGCCCACAATCATGGAACCCCAAGCTATGACATCTCTTCCCTGAATTGTATCAAAAACTGACTTAGCTGCATCGAGGTTTCCACATCTAGCATACATCGTCAACACCGCACTCTGCACAGTCATGTTACTCTGCACTGGTCTTTTTATCAATTCCCCATGAATTCCACTCCCCAGATTGAATAACCCATTCATGCTACAAGCTGATAAAACATTTGAAATTGTGAAAGAATCAGATCTTAATCCACTTAATCTCATCTGAATATAAATATCCAAAGCTTCATCAATATTGCCAGTGCCGACGTAAGCTGAGATCATCGCGTTCCATAACTCAATTGCTCTAACTTGAACTTTATCAAACACCTTGTATGCATCTTCAATTAACCCACACTTTGCATACATAGTCAAGATGGAAGTGCAGACAAAAGGATGATACTCAAAACCTGCCTTGATTATATCACCATGAACACCCTTACCAAAAATCACAGCTTCTCCATGAGAGCAAGCTGTTAAAACACTTGAAAATGTCACAAACCCGAGCTCATAGCGCTCATTCTTCATTAACACAAATAGCTCCAAACTCTTCTCCAACCACCCATTCAGACAGAACCCCCCAATCACTGCATTCCAAGTAGAAGCATTCTTGACGATCAATCTATCAAACACTCGGAATGCATCTAACGGGCGCTCGCATTTCGCGTACATGTCAATCAGCGAAGTCCCCAGAAAAGGATCACGATCAAGCACGTTTCTAATTACATAAGCATGGATCTGCTTTCCATGCTCGATGCCCGAACAACGACTTCTACAAGTTCCAAGAACGATACTGAGAGAGTACCCGTCAGGTCTGATACTCAACAACTGCATCTGACGGAACAAAAAGACGCCCTCATCTTCACAACCACACCAAAAGCACCCATCAATCATCGAATTCCATACGGTTACGTCTCTTTCAGAAGTTTTATCAAACACATGGAAAGCCTCGCTCAACGAGCCGCATTTCACATACATTTTGATCAGCGCGCTGGCGATGTAAGGATCGGATTCAAGACCCATCTCGACGATCGCCGCGTGGGTCTTCCTTCCATAGGTGAGATCGAGAAGGCCTGCACAGGCTTTGAGAAGGGAAGGGAAGATGAATCTGTCGGGTTTGAGGGAGGAACGGATGAGGGTGGAGTGTAACTGCAGAGCCTCTCGATAACAGCCTTGCTGGACGGAAGACCTGATTTTGGAATTGAAGGATGATAAATAAGAAGATGAGAATTTCCGGAAAATGTAAAGATTGGAATGCATTTGACGATGAAAATTCGACAAGAATCTTGATTGGGGGATGAAAATTCAACCGAGCCAGTCATTAAAAAGTCCCGAGGGGAGGAGGGGGATTCGAAAAGTCATTATAGTCCATAAAAGATAAGCCCATAAAAGCTAGTTGCTCGTAGTAATGGCCTCCCAGAATAAATTTCGACTCAAACATGATCACAACCAATGACAGGTTGGGTCGATCCACCGTGGTGGGCTTCATGGTCACTATGGCTGAAGATATCCAGGACACAGTAGTAATTATGCTAAGATGGCGTAATAGCACAACATATTATTTATATTGGTGTGAATAAGCAAATACAAATGACTGGTCTACTAACCTCATTTGATAGGCCATGACTATTTATAAGTTTAAACAATTATCTCCACATCAATAAACTGGAAAAGTGGCTACACATCTTTCCATGCAACTGTTCAAGAATTCTATAAATAGGAGAAAGATTGAAGAGTTCAAGGCCCTCACCGACCCAACACATATCAAATCAAATCCATAACATAATGATGCCTATTAAGTTTATCTTTTATCTTATCTTAGCATAAGATAACGTGTCTACGCTATTACTTTGGACTGGTCTTAGACTAGGAGTGATGAAATCTCATCAGTCTACATTGCTACGCCGAACCAACTTAGAGTGTAATTCCCTTCCATCTACATCAAGCATTGGATCACAAGGAAGACCTTTACTTTTCGATTTCATTAGTGTATTTCCCTTTATTTATGCCTCATTTGTTGGACTAAGGAAGACTTAAATTTAGGACCTTGCCCTCCACGCTGCAAACCCTAGACTGTAAAGGAATTATATTTTGTAAGTTCACATTTACTTCATCAATATAATTGAGTTCCTTTTACTCACGTGTTGTACATATCATATCATCTTTACTATCATGGTGAGAAAAAGTTATTTTGTTCAAAAGGAAAAAAGAATACATTAGAAGGATGAACCATCCTGATGCAGGATGGTCTAAACTAGAATGCATGTGTGAGCACAAAAATTATTCAGCGAAATAAACTAAGCAAATCAATTGAAAAATCCACATTCCACATCATATTAAAGATAATAATAAAGGGAACACGCAATGGTTGTAGATCATCATCACAATCCTGCGGTACCATATTCAAATAATGCATGGATTGAATTCGGCAAGGGATGGTACCTCCTGATCTTGCATGGTTTCAATTCAACAATCAATGCAACTTCTCTAGTCCAGGAATTCAAAGGATTTCTAGAATATGGACGGCTGAAAAATCTGAGCAAGGGTTGGGATCAATTCTTAGATTTTCAGGGTCAATAGCAATAAAAAAAAAAAATTTATTAGGCATAAAAAGAGAAGAAGAAGGTTGGAGAGATAGAAATAGTATTTAGAAGAAGAGAAGAGATAAGGGGAAGAGAAGAACTTACCACAAAGAGAAAGGGGAAAGAGGCACCAAGCTTTCATTTAAATAAATAAAAACTTTATTAGGTTTAGGGTAGAAAGTACCCTATTTATAAAATTCAAATTTTTAAAAAAATGACTAAACTACCCCTATAACAAAAGAAAAAAAAATGTGCAAAACAAAGATTTCTTTAAAAAAATAAAAAATAAAAAATCTCGCGTAACATAGTAGTCTTCTAACTCATCCTACACGTGTGTCCTCTTAATGTGGGGCCTTCAATTAATCCAATGACACATGTAAAGTCTTCAAAATCATCCTTAGTTGTACTATTAATCAGGTCTTCAAAATCATCCTTAGTTGTGCCATTAACCAGGTCTTCAAAATCATCCTTAGTTGTGCCATGAACCATCATCAAGTCATAAAGATATATTCGTCGGCCACCTTCATCTTTGATAAACTTTGAAGGGTCTGATGTCCTCATTAACTCTCCTCAGGTGAGAAGAACTCGGCTCTGACGAGTTAAAACTTTTGTGCATCTCGAGAAGGTCTGGATCAATCCGCTGCAGTTCTACTTCTGTAAGTCACGTGGAATCGGATGGTGGCTTGTTCTTCCATTTGACAAGGTACCTTTGGAGCCCCCATCTCGTGTGGAAACAATCTCCTCATCCATTATCCCTTCAATCTCTTCCTTATGGTCAATTGATAGTGGAAGGGGTGGAGTAGGCTGAGAAGTAAAGTCAGAAAGTGGCCAATGGTGGGAAGAAGAAACAGTGGAAGGGTTAGGACAGTGGACTAAATCTTCCACATCGATCATCAGATTTATTCCCATTTTTAAGTGAAAGGTCTACCCTGTACACATTAGACCCAATTTTACGCAATACTTTGAATAGTCTAGTGCTGCAAGCTTATAATTTCTTAGCGGAACCTAGAAGAAACCACTCTGGTCTAATCCTAACCATTACATAATCCTCTTCATTAAATTTTATCTACCTACGATGTTGGTCAACTGAACATTTATAATTATCATTACTCGCATTTATTTGTTGTCTAACATGTACATGCAAGTCATGAATATGTCGCGCAAATGCATCGGCCGACTTAGAAGATCTTTGGGTAACTGACATGGGTAACAAGTCTATGGGCATCCGAGGTTTGTACCCACTAACAATTTCAAATGGACTCAACCCTGTAGATTTATTGACTGAATTGTCGTAGGCGAACTCGGCTATAAGTATAATCAAATCCCAAGATTTCACATGTTCACCCACTAAGCATCGTAAGAGGTTTCCAATGCTGTGATTAACCACCTCAGTTTGGCCATCAGTTTGGGGGCGGTATGCAATAGAAAACTGCAAACGTATTCCCATCATATGTCATAGTGTCTTCCAAAAATAGCTGGTAAATTTGACATCACAGTTAGACACTATGGTCTTAGGTAAACCATGGAGACAGACCACACCATCGAAAAATACCTTAGCAATATTATACGCATTTAAAGTTTTAGAACATGGGATGAAATGTAACATCTTAGAGAAGCGGTCCACAACAACAAAAATGGAATCGTTCTTTTTAATCGTCTTGGGAAGCCCAATCACAAAATTCATGTTAATGTCTTGCCATGAAGCATGCAGCACAGGTAATGGCATATAGAATCAAGAATTTTTCTTTTATTGCTTTGTCATTTGACACGTTCTACACTGCCATAAAATTTTGGCGACATCTCACTTGAGACTGGCCAGTAAAAACGATCCTCTACGAGAGCAATAGTCTTATTGTGGCCAAAGTGGCCAGCTATCCCTCCCGAATGAAGCTTGTCAGGCCTGTATCATAGTCCGCACCGTTCCTTAGACTTCCACGGTCTTCCCGATCAAATTCCAGCAAACCGCGACCTATAATTGGTATTTGCCCGTGACACCTTGTCATCCCAAGTCGACTCGACCTGAGACTTGTACCCTTGCGTGATCATATCACAACCAGTCTAGTTACAGCCTAAGTACGGACTCTCTTTAAATAGAGGTTCCCATAGAGAGATTTCAGACAATATGTGACTTACAACCAAAGCAATCATATGGAGACTCAGGCATGCTTCAATATTCAAAGTAAAACTCACATATATGAGTAATTCAAGAATCATGTGTTGATAACCTATCAATTTCTAAAGCATATATCTCCAGGAAGCAAATCAAGTGATCCCTATACTTAAATAATTTGTTAATCAATTATTTGATCATGTACTCCAGTAACTAATCGTGAGTTCTAATAAATCCAAAGCATGTTCTTAAGACAAGTTCATCAAGTGTTTAAGTCCAGGTAATCAAGTACTCCAATTAATTCTAGGACATTTAGTTAAGTAAATAAATCAAACATCCTATTAAGTGTTAAATAATCAATCAGATAGTTTATTTCTAATACAGGTGATAAGCTGATTAAACAATTATTCTAATCAATTCACATCAAGTCTAAGACATGAGTTAAGCTATCCAAGGATTCAAATCAATTTTAAAGCATAAGTTTAAGTAAACTAACCAAGTATCAAACCACCTAATAAACATAAGCTCAAACAACTAACCGAATAATTTACCATTTTTGGGCTTTCATTCATGGTTACCATAAAGGCTACCCTTAGCCTAGCTTGGGGATGGAAAGCCTAAGGGGAGAAGTCATCACCTGACTTGTTGTAGTCATGCCCTTGACCTGAGTTCCTGCATGTAGCTAGTGGCCCCAAGTTACGCAAATTGCTTCCTAGAGGACCAGTTTGCATTAGACAACAATTCTTAAGGCTTTACACATATTGAGAATTTATGGGGGTTTGAAGGGCCCATAAATAAGATCATTTGGGCCCGATCTAGAGTGGCTAGGCCCACCGGATCTTGTCCCACTAATGGCCCAGATTGGGCCTGGAATTTGCTCCAAGCTAAGGTCCACATCGGGCTTAGATTGGCCCAAACTAAGTTACAACATCAAGGTCCCAAAAGGCCTGGGCCCAATGAAATTTGGCTGATTGGCCTGGTCCATTTAGGTGGCCCAAATGAGACTGGGTTGGGCCAACGGCGTGACCCATTTTGGCAGCCCTTCCATCATCCAGAGACTGGTTGAGGCTGGACCTTGTCCGGCCCAACTCGGCAGCCCTACTCACTGCTTGAGTGCGGCCCGCTGCAATGTAGTGAGGCCCACTAGGACGTGGCCCTCAAGCTAAGGCCCGCTGGGATTTATGGCGAGGCCCACTATGCTTCAAATGTGGTGTGGTCCACCTATTTTACAGGGTGCGGCCCACCTAATTTGAATGTGGTGTGGCCCACCTGATTTACAGGGTGCGGCCCACCTGATTTTTCGATGTGGTGCGGCCCACCTGTTTTACAGGGTGTGGCCCACCTGATTTTTAGACGTGGTGCAGCCCACCTGTTTTACAGGGTGCGGCCCACATGATTTACAGCCCCCTGCCACAGCCCGCTAAAGGCCTACATTCTAACCAAGGTCATGGTCTCTTCAAGGCCTGATTCCAGCCCAATTCCATGCCCATTTTCAGGCCGTGACAGCTCTATTCGGAGCCCAGATAAGGGCCCATCTTCTGTCAAACCTCCGGCCCAACTAAGGGCCTATTTGCAACCCTTCCACGGCCTGGTGATTGTTGTATTTCAGGTCGGGTTTCAGTACGTTTACTCAGCCTGGTGAAGGCTGGTTTCAGTCTTACCTGAAAGCCATTTTCGGCCTATTACAGAGCCCAGTTAAGGGTATGTTTTTTGTCCGATTCAGGGCCCATAGGGAGGTCCGGTTTGAAGCCATTTTCAGCTCTATACATGCCTGATTATTGTCGGATTTCAGCCTGATACACGGCCTGATAGAGGCTAGATCTCAATCCATTTTCACGGCCTGATGAATGCCCGCATCTCAGTCCTATGCTCGGCCCAGAATGTGGACCAATTTTGGCCCACAGCTTGTGGCTAAGACCCAGCAATGGGCGGCTGGATGGCATATGAACATTGTGGTGATGCTCCTCAAATAATCCTAGCCATTGACTGAAATGGCCACTACTGATCAGTGGACCATCATCCGTTTCTGCTAATGGTGCAGTTACGAAGGTAAGATGCCTACTAAAGCACAGTTTAGCCGGAACTGGGTTCCGACCAAAACTGATTGCATCTCCAACAACCATGTTGTTGTTGGTAGAAGGAAAATGATAGGAGGGAGTTCACTACCTAGCCTGCTTTGATGTCGACCGAGTTGATTTAACTTAGTCACAGTCCCAGCGACAGAAACCTGCAAACGTGCATTTCGGATTAGCAAACTAACGTTGAAAATGGAAGGACTGACCAAGGCAAGCCCCAGGCCCTCACCTGATGGGTTCCTAGTCTCAGAACTCAGTGAGGCAGCACCTCCTCTTGACTGAATCGAGCTGGAGACGGGCCAAGTCTAGCTGAGTAGCTGGGACTTGCTCACTCAATCTCTCTCTTCTCTCTCTTTCTCTCTCTCTCTCTCACTTTCCTTTCTCTCTCTCTTTTATTCTCTCTCCCACTCTGGTGCGAATCCCGAGGGCAATAGTGCCTTATTTATAGTCATGGGAGAGAGGCCATCAACGGCTGGAAAAAGAACTCCCCTAGCAACGGTTGTGATTGAAAAACGGCCATACATGGGGCCCATCCACACTTGGGGATGGATTACTGATGCCCTGGCCTACCAGAAAAGCAAGTTTTTAGGCCTAGTGGGGCCCATCTCGTGATCACGCTCGGATAGGTTAACAGGAAAGATGACCTGGCCGTTAATGGCAGATCACTACCCAGGATAGTTCGACATAATCTGGTCCGTTTGAACGGACTAGATGGAGTCTTTGATCAGTGTCGGGCCCACTTTTTAGACCACAAACATGAGTTTCAGTTCATCTCACGAGAAAATCCGATTCTCATCACTTTCTCATGAGATGAGATGTTCTTCTCTCTCATCTCGCGCTACCTCACAGGGAGGGGCTGGGATCACTCCACATGGCCCAAGGAACAGCGAGGGGCGTGTCAGTGTCCATTTCTCGAAAGGAAAAGTCTGCTTTTGCCTTTTCTTGCCACAGCCGGTTGCCCGGCCATTGCACGTTAGGCCCATCATCCGAGGATCCTAGCCATACATGAACTATTGAACGACTCCATCCCAAAATTGTCGTTCCTTTGCATGGGCTCAAAAGCCTATAGGGTTATGATCAGACGGGTCTCACGAGCCTGATGAACAGTCCGGATTAGTCGGATAGTGCCCAGGGTGGGCCACTTAGGAGGCCAAAGTCCGTCAACCTTCGCACAACCAACGTGTCAAGATGTGGAATCACTTAGATGTGATAAGTATAGACCGTCACTTAGAATCACTTAGAGAGTCGGTTCTTGGTGGTGACTTTATTGAGCTCACGATAGTCCATACAGAGCCGCAATGAACCATCCTTCTTCTTTACAAACAATACCGGGGCTCCCCAGGGCGAACTGCTGGGATGAATGAAACCTAACTCCCAGAGCTTATCCAACTGTTCCTGTAGTTCCCTCAACTCCAACGGTGCCATCCGGTAGGGGGCCTTCGAGATAGGCGCGGTACCGGGCACCAGATCAATCTGAAACTCCACATGTCAATGCAGCGGCAAACACGGGATCTCCTGGAACACATCCGGGTACTCGCAAACAACTGGCAGCTGCTCAATACACCCTGCCATAGAATCCTCGATAACAGAAGCCAAGAAACTAGATAACGACTCTCCCCTGGGCTCGGCGACAAACTAGAATACTGGCAAGCCGGGAATGTGAAACGTAACTGTCTTCGCGGCACAGTCTAAGACGGCACGATACTCTGCAAGCCAGTTCATACCCAGAATAACATCAAAGCATGTCATCGGCATCACGAACAGATCGTCGGAAAGGAACATCTTGCTTACTAACACCGTGTAAGAAGCACAGCGACGGGTCAACACAACGGACTTCCCCATGGAAGCGAGACGACCAAGGCCTCAGACATGAACTCTGACGAAATACCGGTCAATCGACAAAATTGCTCGGCCACGAAGGAATGAGAAGCACTATAATCAAACAAAACGTGGGCAATGCAAGCAAAAACAAGAAGAATACCTTAGACAACTCTGTCGGTCGATGATTGCAGTCCTGGCCTGGCGCCTGCTGCGCGGGATAAAATCGGCCTTGAGCTGGCAAGGAAAGCAAGCCGGAAGATTGTGGGTCCTGATTTTGTGCCTGCTGGGCTGCAATACACACTCGACCCAAGGACTGAACATATGGATATCCCCTCTGCTGGTGTTGCTGTTGTCTCTGCTGGGGAGGTCTGCCTGACTGCCTCTACTGCTGAGGAGGAGCCCTAGGATAGGGGCTGGAAGCTGCGCTCTCTGTTGCTGCTGCTGAGAAGGACGAGGAGGAGGTAACTGCGGTGGCCTTTGCTGCTGTATGGGGAGAGGGCACTCACGCCTCCGATGCCCGGCCTGTCCACAATCAAAGCAAACACCGGAAAATGGGTCAAATGATGAAGCGACAGGCGGTACTGATGGTGATGAAGAAGCTACTGTCTGAGCTGCGAGCTGCCGAAACTCTGATACGCCCATCCTGTCTCTGCTGACGGTGCTCCCTGAAACTGTCAGCTGGTGCTCTCCTCTTCCGGTCTCCATCGGAACTCTGCTCTCTCGATCTCTGGGTCATAGCCCAGTCCTCCTCATAGACCAATGCCCGATAAACAACCTAGTCGAATGTCTCCAAATAATGCCTTACCACATGGCTACGAAGGGCAGGACACAAGTCAGTCACAAAACGACGGGCCCTTATCTTCTCATCGCTGGTGAGAGATGAGGAGCAAATCTAGACAAGGCTAAGAAACGGGCCTCATACTGAGATACTGACAAATCTCCCTGAACCAGGGTCTCAAACTTGATCGCCCTTCTAAAAGTAAGCCTACTCCTCCTAAGTTTATTAAAGGAGAATCCTCTAACTCAAAAGGGAAAAGTCTAAATCAAAATAGTTTTAAAAATCTTAAAACTTTTCAGGCTATGAAACCTAAAAGCAATCATATCAACTATAGAAATTAGAATCATAAACCCTTGGCTAAAAAAATTGTGGATCTACTTAAGGAACTTTTAAAATCCAACTCAAATGGTAGAATATATAACAAGTACAAGTATTGAAAAACCAACAATGTTCCAAAACCCAAAACTCTAATGAAATGGGTCCCTAAAGTTACTTGTTTGGTTGCTCACACTGCTTTCAAGGCTTCAAGTCAATCAAAGTGGTACCTAGACAGTGAATGCTCTAGACATATGACAGGTGACAAAGATTTGTTCACCAATCTCAAAGATATGACTGATGGTTCAGTCACTTTCGGTGATGGTAGCAATTGCAGAATTGTTGGCCAAGATACAGTTCAACTCTTTAATCTTCCACCCTTTGAGAATGTCTTATTTGTAGAAGGTCTTAAGCATAATCTCTTAAGTATATCACAAATCTGTGATAATAAACATAGCGTCAAATTCAATAATCAAGGTTGTGAAATTTCTAATGAGAATGGTTCTATGATATTGACTGGTCGCAGAACTTCTGAGAACTGTTATATAGTCAGTAACTCAAGCTCGTCTAAGTTATTGTGCTACATGGTCCAAACCAATAAATTTGATCTATGGCATAAACGCCTAGGACATGTACACTATCGTAATCTTTATAGACTGAGCAAAGGTGAAGTAATACGTGGTCTACCCAAGTTAAAGAAAATGGATAAAATCTATGGCGATTGTCAGATTGGTAAACAAACTAGAAGTGCTCACAAGAAAGTGAACTCTGGTGCCACATCCAAACCTCTTGAGCTCCTCCACATGGATCTAGTTGGACCTACTAGAATAGAGAGTCGAGGCAGTAAGAAGTATATTCTGGTAATTGTTGATGACTTGCAGGTATACATGAGTAGTTTTCATGAGAGAGAAATCTGAAACTCTCGATGAAGTGAAAAGGGTACTCAAGCGTATTTAAATTGAGAAGGAATCACCAGTTATTAAAATACAAAGTGATCATGGTTCCGAATTTGACAATAGCAGCTTTGAGAAGTTTTGTAGTGATCACGGGATATCGCATGAATTTTCTGCTCCTAAGACGCCTCAACAGAATGGGATTGTTGAAAGAAGAAATCGTGTACTTCAAGAGATGCCTAATATTATGTTAAATAGCATGAAACTTCCTAAAAATCTTTGGGCTGAAGCTGTTAACACTGCTTGTTATATTATTAATCGAGTATATACTAGAAAATTGAATAATAAGACTGCATATGAACTGTGGTTCAATAAGAAACCAACAGTCAAATATTTTTGGGTTTTTGGTAACAAATGTTATATTCTACGTGACCGGAAAATTTTGAAAAAATTCAACACTAAACTTGACGAAGGTATTTTCCTAGGATATGCTCTAAATAGTCGAGCGTATCGTGTTCTCAATAAGAGGACCGGTGTAATTCAGGAATCCATTAATGTTGTCATAGATGATCATTTGAATACATCTACCTATAGTTCAGAAGATGATGAAGTCTCATTATTTGATAAACTAGACTCTTCATCTAGTCAAAATAATGACACTGAACTACGATCAGTTAAAGATCATCCAACTAACCAAATACTTGGGAATCCTCTCACTGGTGTGCGCACTCGTAAACAACTTGAACACATATGTAACTATGTATGCTTCACTTCCCAGATTGAGCTGGCCAATGTAAAAGAAGCGCTTGCTGATAAAAACTGGATTATAGCTATGCAAGATGAACTTAATCAATTTATTCAAAATGACGTATGTCATTTGGTTCCTAGACCTGATGATAAACATATAATTGGAACCAAGTGGATCTTTAAAAATAAATCTGATGAATTAGGTAACATTATAAGAAATCAGGCGAGACTGGTTGTACAAGGGTACAGTACTCAAATAGAAGGCATCGATTATAATGAAACCTTTGCCCAAGTAACTCGTCTTGAATCTATCAGACTGTTCATATCCTTTGCTTGTTACAAAAATTTTAAAATCTATCAAATGGATGTCAAGAGTGCATTCCTGAACGGTGATCTGCATGAGGAAGTATATGTAGAGGTTTTGAAGACCCTAAACATTCTAACCATTTTATCATCTGAAAAAGGCACTCTATGGTTTAAAATAAGCTCCCAGGGCATGGTACGAAAAGTTGACTAAGTTTCTACTAAGTCATAACTTTGTAATGGGGACTGTTGATAAGACATTGTTTGTAAAGAAATACAATGATCACATTCTAATAGTGCATATATATGTTGATGATATTATCTATGGATCTATTTGTGCTAACATGTCTGTTGAGTTTGCAGAATTAATGAAGTCCAAGTTTGAAATGAGCATGGTAGGAGAATTGAACTATTTTCTAGGTCTGCAAGTGAAACAGCTTGCTGATGGGATATTTATCTCTCAAACCAAGTATGCTTTTAACTTGGTGAAAAAAATTGGATTTGAGAGCAGTAAGAACTTCGATACTCCTATGATTATGACACTTAAACTCTCTAAGAATTCAACAGGTAAAATTGTAAATCCTAAGTTGTATCGCAGTATGATAGGTAGTTTATTATATTTAACTGCGAGCCAACCTGATATTGCATTCAGCATAGGAATCTGTGCTAGATATCAATCGGACCCTAAAGAGTCTCACCTAATTGCTGTAAAGCGCATTTTAAGATATGTCGCAAGTTCGGCCACACTTGGCCTTTGGTATCCTCATGATACTAATGTTCAATTAGCCGGTTATTCGGATGCTGATTGGGCTGGTAATATTGATGACCGCAAGTCTACTAGCGCTGAATGTTTTTATGTCAGGAACTGCTTAGTTTTTTGGCATAGCAAGAAACAGAGTTTTGTATCTCTTTTTATAGTTGAGGTTGAGTATATTGCAGCCGGTAATGCTTGTACCCAACTTGTGTGGATGAAGAGAATGTTAAGCAATTTGAATTTACGCAAGATACTATGGTTTTCTATTGTGACAATTCTAGCGCAACTAACATTCCTAAAAATCCAATTCAGCATTCACGAACTAAGCATATTGACATTAGATATCATTATATTTGTGAATTAGTTGAAGATAAGATTGTTTCAATGGATTATATTTAGACTGAAAATCAACTTGCTGACATATTTACAAAGTCACTTGACAGAACAGGTTTGCTAAGTTGAAATTGGATATGGGTAGGTGCAATATGAACTAAAATGTTTATGTTTATTTGTACAATATTGCATGTTTTTATTTTATTTATTTTTGTAAATTTTCTAAATTTCAAATATAAAAAAATATACTGAATTTTTGAGGTGCTCGACGAGTCGGCCCGCTGGGTTTACGAGTTTTATTGCCTAAAAAGCTTTTTCTTTTCATTTGCTTCATCTTCCTAACCAGCCCTGGCACGACCGGTCGAATCCACCTTTGATTCCTTCATGGTTAGTGCATCATTTTCAATTTCCTTGTAGATTTAAGTTCTTTGGACTTCTATTTCCTTGTTTTTATTGTTTATTTCAAGGTTTATGGTAGTTTGCTGGGTTTTCTAGCTAAAAATCTAATTTACTTGAAACATTTCTTTCCTCTTTTGCAATCCTTATATTCCTTTGTTTTCTTGTTATAATGGAGAGTATAAATAAAAAGAAAGGATCTCGTGGTCCCTCTTCTTCTTGTTTCGCTCCTATCATGGTGCGTCATCTTTGGTCACCCGAAGAAGATCCCGAGTATGTGCAGGATATTCACTTACGCAACGTAATAGTTAACGGACGGTTAACACTGATCATTTGACACATTTTGGTATTATTTCACTCCTTCAATCTGTAGGATGGGATAACATTTTACATTGGGGCGGTCCTGCATACCGTTCTATTGCGCAGGCCAAGTTTGCTTGCATTAGTGACTTCTCTACTGAGAATCTAACGTTTACTATTATAACCAGAGAATGTCCAATTAATGTGGACCGTCACTTAATTTCTGGATTAATGGACCTTCCAGTTAATGATGACGGTATTCCTATTTATACTCTTGTAGCAAAACCGTTTGAATCTGAGAAAAGAATGCTCACTGGAGTTTTATGCAACATGAATGCGGAATGGAGTTCTGGAAATGCGCTCAGTTCCAAGTTTATGTTACCCAGATACAGGGTTCTTCATCGAATTTTCATTTCTAATGTCTACCCTAGGTCTGGTAACAAGACTAAGCTTACTACTTTCATGGCTCTTATCCTTCATTCTATGGTTACTGGTGTCTCTGTTTGTCTTCTATCTCTTATGTCACGCCCCAAATTTAGAAATCGGATTCACAGGAATCCTGATCGCCGAATCCGGTGCCGACAGCCTCCATAGTACCCCATTATCAACTCCTAACATACATACGCCAGATTCCGATCCTAGGATCCTACAAGGAGGATTTTTTTTCCAATGTACATTTAACTTGTAATAAGCATAACCACAAGATCACCCAATTCACAAAGGCAACATCATCATCACATATCTACTAATACAATCATTTGAGTACAATGCTGAAAGGGAAATACATAAATCAAAAATCAAGCTCCAGAAGACCGCTGCATGCTCCAAGCTCAACACTGCTGCAACCTAACGCCACCTGCACACATCTATCGTGCATAAGCTTAGTGGGTGGTGAAAGTGTGTGCACAAAGTAAGTGCCAAGAATGCAAACAATGCCATAAATCATATAACATCGGTAATATAGGCAAGATCATGAATCATACGATATTAGAGTAAGCGGAAATACTAGCAATCTATAAATTAATGAAGGCTATCAGCCGTACCAAGGCTATGCGATGCAAAAATATAATAACCAATATACTGAGGAAGGAAGAATATAGATCAGCTATACAATGCGAAGACAGAAGCCAAATACTATGGTTGAGGATGCAAGGCAATATGCAAATCATGCTAAGTCCGTCTAAGCTATATAAGTGCTGAAACATAACAACCTAAAATGCCATATGTCGCGGATGTAATGCAATATGCGGTACAAGTGAAATGACCAAACTGGAGTGAAGTCGGGATGATAGTACGTAGTATCACAAGCTATGGGGTCTATCACAAAGAACTTCTATCCAAACCAGTCCCATACCTAAATTTGGATAGTCAGACTCAATGTGGTAAACTCCTGATCTCAGGTTAATCGCGCGCCCAACCAAAATCCTTGCCATGCGAAGGTACACAACAATTAGTTACGCACCACCAGCCCGAGTGGATAGTGAATGAAATGAATGTATGAGTATGCGAATCTGCTCAATAAGTCCACATATCAGTACGATTCCTCTCTGGGATATCACCGGGGTCTATTACACTCCAAACCAGATTGCCACCCCATCACGCACAACAAGGTAAGTGGAAGAGACCTCACTATCTACCTGCCAATATCGGGCCTGGCTCGTCGATAGCGGACCCATTCCTTGAGCTAGTCAGACTCAGCCTAGCATTGCCCCCTCCTCTCGGGCAGGTAAGGCCGTACCCCCTTTTAACCGACCACGACACAGTGGGAGACGCGGTCTAACGGTACGCGGCCCTCATGCGCTCATGCATCCACTCGGTCTAGACGTTGGAGCAACCTCTGGAACCAAGAGGGTTTAAGGACTTTCACTTAGGGATATCTATAGCACCCCATGTAAAACAGATTTTCGGAGTCCCATCTGGCCATCCACGAAATACCTGTGGAGGCTACGACCCTGATGTCGCTAGGGCGTACAGTAATCATAACACACAATGCAAGATGCATGAGTCAAACAATCCAGTCATGCATCAATCCTATGCATGTCATGCTCTCATATGGGGCAACTCTGCCTATCAGGGAGCCATATGAACAACCTGCCCTATGACATATGCAATGGTAAATCACATCTCACAACAAACATGCAGATGATGCGTATGGGCATGTATTATGATGTTATGCTGTCACATACTCATAATCGGTATCAATAACCGGCATCAACCATCGACCTCAATAATGTGGATATTTAACTAACATTGCCCCCAAGGAATGACTACATAGGGCCAAACATATAATGGGCCTACGACCTCACACAAAGGCCTAATATACAACACGATGGGCCTTACTCAAGGGCCACATATATACAATAGGTGGACCCTGTTCATGGGCCTAATACATATCACAATGGGCCTTGCCCCATAGGCCATATATGAATACGTCATAATGAGCCTTACCCATGGGCCATGAACACATCATAATGGGCTTTGCCCACGGGCCTCAAATATATGACATGTGGGCCCTACACATGGGTCTCGAATACATCAAATGGGTCATGCATCATGGGCCTACTACGTGTCATAATGGGCCTCAACTACAGGTTGCATGTACATCATATAAGTCACAACAATCAACCTTGGCAATCGAAATCGGCCTCGATAATCGAATCGGCATTCGGCCACGGCAATCGGAATCAATCGATAATCAGAATCGGCAAATCGGTCACAACCATCGGGATAGATCAATAATCAGAATCGACAAATCGATCACGTCGATCGAAGTAGGCAATCGGTCACGACAATCGAAATCGATCGATAATCAGAATCAGCAAATCGGTTACAACCATCCAGATAGATCAATAATCAGAATTGACAAATCGGTCACGTCGATCGAAGTAGGCAATCGGTCATGACAATCGGAATCGATCGGCAAATCGATCAAACCATCGGGATAGATCAATAATCAAAATCGACAAATCGGTCACGTCGATCGAAGTAGGCAATCGGTCACGACAATCGAAATCGATCGATAATCAGAATTGGCAAATCGGTCACGTCAATCGGAATCGGCATTCGGCCACAGCAATCAGAACCAATGATCGGTATCGACAATTGATACCAACAACTAGCACATAAACAGGGCGGGGTCCATAGATGAACAACCGATCAACCATAATATAAAGATCGGCCCTCGGCCGTGGGTATATCCAATCCGGTAACACGGAGTCATTCGTTCATGGTGAATGGGGCCCAGTTATTTGGGTTAACCCACTAAGAGGATGATGAGAGTGGGCCTAACAAGGCCTAGGGGAAGGTCACAATGTGGACATTAAACCATCATTGTCCAACAATGTGGCCATTTAACCAATCATTGTTCCCAAGGAGTGGCCCATACAAGGAATTCATACACAATTTAATAGGGCATACATACATCGCACTGGGCCTCAACCATGGGCCTTGGATACATCACAATGAGCCTCAACCCATGGACCCTAATGCATCACAATGGGCCTCAACCCATGGGCCCCAAATACATCACAATGGGCCTTACTAAATGGGCCGGAAATATATCACAATGGGCTATGTCCCATGGGCCCCAAATATATCACGATGGGCCTCAACCCACGAGCCCTAATACATCACAATGGGCCTCAATCCATGGGCCCCAATACATTACATCGGGCCTCATCAAATGGGCCTTATATATATCAAGGTGGGCCTCAACAACAGCCTCGTACATACCACATCAAGTTCTTATCAAATGGGCCCCAAGTCCATTACATCGGGCCTAATCACATGGGCCTCATGTGTATATCAAGGTGGGCTTCAATAGAAAGGCACAAATAAATCAAGGTGGGCTACACCAATGGGCCCCATGTATATCAAATGGGCCATACCCAGTATAAGTGGTGATAATGATTTTCCACCATTAAAATTCCCAAGGCCCATCATAACGTTTGTTTTTCATCCAATCTGATCGTAAAGTCACACGGTTTCATGTTGATCCAGAATTCTTATGGTACTAAGGGGATTTCAGTGGTAGACGTTTCAATGCTCACATTGCCGTGTGGTCCACTTGATAAATAGATCTGTCTTATTTCTTTCAAGCCTTAAAATGAGCTTGCCCAAAAGGTTGGACGGTTTGGATGCAACACATGCATCATGGTGGGTTGCCATATAGATGGATGGCATGGATGAAACAGGTGGGTCCCACGAAGGGCCCACCATCAGGTATATATTATGTATAACAAAATATATAAACTATATATAATATATAAAATATTAAATATAATATAATACAATATTGTATATAATATAATATATATATACACACACCGCACACGTACACGCACACACACGCATGCATGCACACACGCACACACACCGTCACCTGGACGGTGTGGATAGAACACATAAACCACGGGGGGTTCACCGTCCACCGTCAGTGGACGGTGAGGATGGAACACATACATCACTGTGGGTCCCACGTGGGGCCCACCATAATGCTTATTTGCAATCCAACCGGTTGATAAGGTCACACGTGCCGGGATGGAAAGGAAAAACAAATTTCAGCTTGATCCAAAACTTCCGTGGACCCAAAAAATCAAAGGTGGCCGTTCAATTCCACTGTTTCCTATGATGTGGGCCACCTGAGCTCTAAATGGGGCTGATATTTGGAGGGAGGCTAGCTGCCCTAACGGCCCAGCAAATGGATGGAGTGGATGTATAACACACATCATGGTGGGGCCCACGGCTGGGGGCCGTGGGTCCTTGTCGTACGCCTGCCCGCCAGCACGCCTGGCGTCCTTTCTTTGTGTCAGCAGCAGCAGCAAAGCTGCTGTGTTTTATTTATTTATTTATTATGTTTTTTCATATATGGGGCCCACAACAGGACGATCCAGTCCATCTGTTGTGTGTGTCCCACGTAGTGGAGGGGTCAGTCCAAGTTTCAAATGCATAAAAATTTCTAGTGGGCCCCAGTAAGTACTTTTATATGTTTTAGTATGTCTTCACATGAATTTTGATGGTGTGGCCTACCAGAGAACTGGATTGGCTTCATTTTTCGGCTCAACGCCTAAAATGATCTGGGGAACGGAATGGATGACTTGGATTAGAAACATATAACACGGTGGGGCCTGCATGAGCAGCCCTCCCAAAAATCTAAAAAGGCAACTGACATTAATTATTATATTATTATTATTGTTATTTTTTGTTAGCTTGTTAGTATACACCCATGTCAGTACACGCACTTCACGTTAGCCACCCTCATGTCCAGCGTCGTCCAGGGACGCTGGACAGCATGGATAAACACAGTGGTGGGTCCCACACGGACGTGGCCCACATTCATCAAGGTTGGCCCCACATGAATGTGGCCCACCTGATTTAAATTAGTCTGATACTTGTGTGTTTCCACCACCATAAGGTAGGGTCCACATGACTTGGACGGTTTGGATAAAACATACATCAAGGTGGGGTCCATCCAAGTGGGCCACACATTACATAAAAATGAGAAGGAGAGAGAGAGACAAGCACCCACCTTAGACTTCTCCTTCCTTCTTCCGCCAATGCATGCTAGAGCTCCAAATGATCAATTTCAACGGTTGGGATCACACTTGGATGGTGGAGATGGGAGATAAGAAGTGGGTCACACAAAGCTCCCTCTCATGGAGCTCTCATGAACGGATTCTTGCTTAGGAGGAAATGAGGAAGAGAGAAGAGAGAGAGAGAGAGAGAGAGAGAGAGAGAGAGAGAGAGAGAGATGTAAGAGAGAGAGGGATGGGTGATGGATGGGGTGAGAGATGGGTGATGGGTGATGGGTGTACTTGGGTGTAAGAGAACGTTTGACTTTGGGGTTGCTTAGGGATGGAGTTGTATTTTGACATGTGAGGTGATGTGTACTTGATTGATGGGATTTGATGTGATGTTTTCTTGGGTTTTGCAACGCGCGGTATTTTTCCTTGAATTGAATGCAGGCCCACATCTCTTGGTCAGGGTATCGCCTTGGTGCTCGAGATGCAGCATCGGAACCACGGCGACGACGCGGTCACACGGGTACAAGTCTCGGGTCAAGTCGACTCTAAAATACGGGACATGACTCAGGGTTGCGCGCAACCCCGATAACAGAACGCGGGTCATCGGAATTCGACCGGGATGACCGCGGAAGTCTATGGAACGGTACGGCCTACGATACAGGTCTTACATCTTATTTGTTACATCATTATTCAGTTCCGTCTCCATCAAGTTCATAGTGATATACCTTTTGCCTATCTTATGATTGCACTAGCCACCCATAGTCTTGTGCTTATGCTTGTTGGAGAAGCTCCCATTAACCATCTACCATTCAACAACTCGAACATAAATAAGATGAATTTGAGGTTGGCTCTAGGCGAAGTTGATGTGGGTGATGGAGGAGCAGCTAAAGCAATGGAAGAGGAGGATGCTTTGCCTCCAAATGATGTCAATATGGATGACATATTTGATGAGATTGAGTCTGACTCTGCGGCTGATCCTGATTTTCAGTCTTCTAATTTTGATGCGCGTTTTCGATCTCTTGAGGAGAAGGTAGAGGTCATGCATGTGTACCAAGAAACTCAACTTAAATACATGCGAAAATATCTTAGGCGCATTAACAAGGGACTACATCATACGGATCCTTTCATACCTGCTCCTTCCTCTGGTTAAGGTTAGTATTGAATTTCTAATTTTTAATAACTTTTATACTTGGATTTCTCTTACTCTATATGTTTGGACATGTTTTCTTGTTTTTGTGGACATGTTTTTCATGGTTATCTTGACAATGTTTATGTTATCTTGAACTTCCGTCTTACTCTCATTAATCATTGCTCTTATTCTCCTCTTATATTTTCATCATTTCTATGCTCTTTCCTTTGTCTTATTGTGACAAAAAGGTGGAGAAATTATGTTAGTAGACGTGGAGAATATGTGGAGAAGTGGTTATTTTTGGATCTGTATTTGTTCACATACAGGTACTGCAATTCTTCTCTTCTCTTGGATTCTATGGAGTAATGTATTAAGGGGGAGTATTGGTTTGCTGATTTTTGCTAACCAGTTTTTAACTGGTGCATGATTCTTATTGATCTAATTGATGCATGATTCTTTATTGATCCAACCGGTGCATGATTCCTTGGTCTTAGTTTGTTTTGTCACAAATTTGACAAAGGGGGAGATTGTAAATGCTATCTTATTTAGCTCCTAGGTTTGTCAAATTTTGTAGTGCCAAAACTTCTTGGAATCTGTATCTTGTTTAGCTGTTATTATAAGATCAACTTCATATCATCCTTGCCAAGCTTGTCCGTCTACATTCAAGTACAAGCTCAAGAAGTTCAAGTATAAGATCAAGAAGTTCAAGTACAAGATCAAGAGGTTCAAGAACAAAAAGTTAAGTACTGGATCAAGTCTTCAAGTCTTCGAACTACTTCAAGAGAATGATATATGATGATTCAACCTCACAAGTAAGATTTGTTTGACCCTAGATTGACCTTAGGATAAGTCATATAATTTGGCACTTATATCATAAGTCATTTGATAATTTATAGGTCATTTTTCGACTAGTCTTAGCCATGGTTCGACTTCTCCAGACACTGGCTCGACTAGTCCAAGAATTTTCTCGACCAGTCTAAGGTTGTTATGGATTTTTTGAAAATTTCTGTTGGACCCTCGACCAGTCCTAGAGACTGCTCGACCGGTCGAGTGAACAGTGCTCGACCAGTCGTGCAGGCTCGACTCAAAGTCCAGCAACATTTCTGGGTTCCACTCAACCAGTCGAGTGTAGTGCTCAACCAGTTGAGTAGCGATCTTATCTTATCATGCCAGAAATTTTGAAATGTTGTTGGTCCTTCGACCAGTCGAACTGATCGCTAGGCTAGTTGTAACGCCCTGAAAATCGAGGGTCGAGCAGGAGCCCAACTCCCGAGTTCCAACACATCACTTATGCAACATAAATAATGATGATTTAATGTTGTCCATATTAGTGCATTAAACATGAATGAGATTATACCAAAACAGCATATCGTACTCCAGAGACAATTAAATTTAAGCAAGCGGAAGACTGTGATAGGTATATAAAACATATAAGTGATCATAAGTCTCCAGAGTATGTACGTTACTATGTTAAATATATTACATGTACAGTTCTCAAAATTACAAAATGATAAAGTGTAATGTCATCTATCCATATCTCTATAGCCCCGGTGACGCAACTCCAGGTCTACGTAGACCCGCTAGAGAGTTGCAAATAGGAGAACTCCTCTTCATCGTCGTAGAAGTCAGGCTCCGCCTCGTATCCCTCGACATCACCTGAAACTACAACAGTGTCTGGTTGGTGTTTTAAAACACCGTCCCAGAGTGGGAGTGAGTGATTAACTCAGTGGAGCTATAAGGCAAAGGTTAACATGTTATCAATTCAGTCAAACAATAATGATGAAGCAATACAACAAGCATTCCTAAGTACTCTGATTAATGTAGGGATGATATGTATTAATGATGCATGCCCTCGCCTGCACTCCCTCTGCGACATCATCTTATGATTGCGGCATGCACCCTTTCCTATGTGCTCAATTCCAACGCCAAAGGCACATGCAATGCGGTGCATGAGCATGATTACCAAGTTCTTATTTAAGTCTTTTCATACAGCAGGATTGGGAAGCTAAGGTACCTCCCTTATATCATTTCCCAAACAATGATCCATCTAGGATCGTCAATCCTAGTTAATCACATACGATAGATGGTTTTAGGTCACTATAAAAAGGCTCGTCACCTCATTGCAGACCTGATTTATACTCGAGGTTACTATGGAAAAGCTCGTCACCTTAACGTAGACTAAGTGTATACTCGAGGTCACTACGAATGACTCGTCACCAATCGTAAGCCGACAGCTCGAATACAGTATCTCATACCACCGTATTTAGCTCACGAGTCTGGGTTGCTCACTGAACACTACGGGAAGGCTCGTCACCCCAGCGTAGGCTGACAGCACGACCATGGTGTCCCATACCACCATGTCCGACTCATGAGTCTTAGCGGATTGTGGTACTAAGGTTAAATGGGCTTTCCACTGGTAAGTTTGGTATCTTAGATTTAAGCAATAGCGTCCATACATGGTGAACATACATTAGGCCAATCAAGTTACTTAATAAGCTCGACTAGTACGAGCGTACGTTGAATTAATCAACATGGAGCACATACGCACTCCTCGTGGCCTAACCACTGTCAATAATCACCGTACGACTCAGATTCATTGAGTGTATCCGTCGTGGCTAAATAGTTCGGCCACCGATTGTTAACCATTGCCAATTGCCTGGACTACATCGTAGCCCCAATCACACTCCAAACAATAACATCCACATATGATAATCCAAGACAGCATGTGACAACCAAACTAAATATAAATCCTATTTGAGCATTTTAACAAACACATACTACACACGTCATCATACATAGGCATTTCATCTGTAAATCACATAGTGGTAAGATAGGTTACATAAAGAAAACTGTAACTATGGATAAGGGGATCGAGAATCCCATCTCAACGCCCTTATCAAATACATTACATCAAACATTTTCTCATTCAGCCATTTTATCAAACACTTAGGTTACACATATTACATACATGTAATAATTTAGTTAAAACACATATTGTAGCAAATCCTTTCACAAAGGAGTTGCCATGTATACCACGATCATGTATTAACAACCGATAATCATGGCAAGTACAAATCAGAATTCCATATTCATTCAAACATTTCAACAAACACATAGAATGCATTTAAGATCGATATAGTACACATGTATATGTAATATACGGAAAACATCGTATCCAAGCATATGTGATAGCAATCAAGTCAGTCATAAATCATTAACTGACATTGAAAGCCTTGAAAACCATAACCTAAACGTTTATAGTCGGCAACTTTCGCCAGTAAACAAGAAAGGAACTCAGTTTAGACACTAAGTCTTTGTTTACGGCACGACGGGAACATATGACATGAAATAGGTTAGCTATTTTACTATTTACTCTATTCGAATACCTAAAACATATTAGGGTTAGGGTTTCTTACCCAAGATCGGAACCGAAATCGCCGGAATAGCAATACGAGAAGGCCGATTTGACACGTAGAGCAGCAGGGATGAATCCCTACAACAATCTCTCACTCTCTCTCTTTGCTCTCTTCTCTCTCCTAGGGTTTGTAAATTTGTATGTGAAGGGAGAGAGAGGGTTTAAGGCCCTTATATAGGCCCGAAACTGACCTCAATGGCCCCAGGGCCATGATATACTTAGGTTATAGCCAAATAGTGGTCGTTTCAGTCCAACGAAGTACATCCAGAGGCCCATTTTTTGCATACGGTCCGGGATAAGTTCCCTGACATTGGATCTAGGTCAGGCTAAGTTTTTGGTCTGATCGGATTTATAGATCGACCGTGGCAGACTAGTTTCAGTTCAACGGTCACCGCCACTCGATCAGGGCCACAAGTACACTGATGTGTGTATGAAAATTTTCTGATCCGAGGGTGTATTTGGGTCAGATTCTGACGGTTTGGAACCTTAAATTTGGCCTGCAGGCGAACGGCCCAATTTACTTAAATCTGAGTACATTTTCTAGAGACATTCACATTTTCTCACACACTTCGCTCCGAGCTCAAGTTGTGCGTTTCTGGATACTGTATGGATTTGATTTCCGAGATGGTAGTCAAGTCCAGCAAGGCGGTCATATTTATATAGTTTCGCGGTAATCGGACTTTCGACGCGCGGTCCAGGTCCGATACGAAGTTTCAATGTGCTCCCGAGAGCAACTGGGTTTAGAGATTGATCCTAGATTTCTAGGTAATGTAGCGTTATCGATTCTGTTAGTTTTAGGTCTTGCAGTTCGTATTTAAAGTGGTTCAAGCTAATTTCACAGCCAATCTAGTTTAACACTTAGTTAATTTCGTCTAATTTCTAAAGGATTTTGTCCTGAGTGATTTCTGTCTGAGGTGGTACTCGGGCTTGACGTCCATCGCAGGAGTTAGACCTGGGTACTGTTCAGAATCGATCAACTTGAGCCAAAGGACGAGTGCATGAGAAGTGTAAATACCCTAAAGGGAGAAACTGAAACTTAAGTGAATTGGGTCGTCCACTCTTATGCAAATTTAAGGATTTTTGACCGTCAGTTTACGACCAAACTTCACACGTAGAGTAAGGATATTTCCCTGCTCATATCCATATAGCCGCGGCCCCGATCGATCATCGGTGACCGTTGAGCATACTTCTAATCATATCTGTCGATTGGAGCATCCAAATGGTGGACCGAACATGTCTATACGTAGATCATCATTAGAGCTAACTATCCTACGGTGTATATCAATATGTACACCCCATAGTAGGCCCTAGAGGCTAGAAAAACCTTCCCATAGGACTAGTATAGTAAAAACCCAACCCTTGGGGCCATTTACACCAAATCTGTCATTATAAAAGGGCCCCATTTGGGTACCCCCTCTCCCCATACGAATTTGCCCTAGAAGAAACAAAGGGAGAGAGGAGAGAGAAAGGAGAAAGAAGAGAGGAAGAAGAGAGTGAAGGAGGGTGTTGTTGGTGGAGGAGCTCAAGGAGACTTGGAACCTTAGCAAATCTCTTCCCTTTCCTCGCATCCACAATTGCAAACACAACTTCCAACCGGTCGGGAAGGTAATCATTCATTTTTTTGGAAACTTCTTTTGTGTTGAGAGAGGATTTGCATGAAATCCTAACATGCAAATGCATTGCCTCAGGATTTCGGCCAATCGACCCCGAGTTCGACACTTTTAGGTCATTTCCCAAGATCTTAACGATCTATAGGTGCGGACTATTATTCTTAAGTGACCTAACACCAATTTTATTATGAATTTAATAATTATATTTGTTTGGGTGATGTATTTGGATAATCTAGAGGAAACTTAGGTAAGACCTTACCTTTAGATCCTCTCAATCAACATGGAATGATTATGGAATGTTTGGTGTTCTTCAACATGATTGGGTATAAATTTGGTGTTTGCATGTTCATTGCTTACTTGATCCTTGTATGATGTTTCCTTGTAATATGTATGATACCTTAACCCTGGTGTATTTTGTGTTATGAGATATATGCAATTCTTGGCTTCCTCACTAACCTACACAACACATATGCACATTTATTTCGTAATATAGTTAGCATTTGCATTGTAAAAAAAAAATAATCTGAATTTTTATGTTTTAAAGTATGAATGCATGATATCACTTGTGTTAGTTGATAAACCCTGATTTGTTGAAGTGTTATTGAATACCATCAAACCCCTAGGTTGGTCAGGAATCTGAGGTGAGAGAAGGTGGTCCCGTTGGTAGGACCATCCTGCGGCTAAATCAGCGGGTTTGGGCGGATGCTAATGGGCGATAGTAGTTGGATTACATGAGTCGCTTGTACTCGATGTCATCCGTCACGTATTCGCATGAACTCACACGGTCTAGTCTACTTATTGACCAACCATGTATGTTAACCACGTCTGCTCACGCCTGTATGGAACCTGGAACACCCTTCAACCACTGAAGCCCATTGATAACCGTCTGAAATTGATCCACTGACTCGAGAGCCGGGCATGGCGGAATGGGACACTGTGTCCGAGCTGTCGGCCTACGCCGGGGTGACGAGTCTCCCCATAGTGATCGCGAGCGATCCCTCTTCTCAGTACTCTCCATATGCTTAAATCAGGGATGTGGAACCCGATGAGATCAATGATCGCGGGGACCTGGCCTCGCACGTTGAGAGACCTTAGCCTCGCAACCAGTTGAGGGCAATGATACGTGGGGTGTACCAGTTTTTCCAATCTGCTAGATGAATGGAATTAATTTAAAAACTCGGTTAACACAACCACGATCACATCGCACTAGTTAGGTTGACGACTCGGCAGTTGAGGTCGCAATGAGGGTGGTTGGTCATGCGCGATCGTTAGACGAAGTCACTCAAGGGAGTGTTGTTGTGAGGGCATACATCATATCATAATACATGCATATGCATTAATAAGATTAGTTAGAGATCTGTGAATGTATGCCTTTCATTAAGTTCATTATATAATTGATGCTTGTTGTAACTTAAGGCTAATAGTAACCACTGAGTTAGCTACTCACTCCCACTCTGGGACGGTGTTTTAAAACACCAACCAAACCCTTTTCTAGATGCAGGTGAGGCGGTGTTCGACGAGCCGAGTGAGGTGAGCATGGATAGGGAAGATGAGCTTCCCTACTCCCAGACTATCGACGGATCCTTCTAGTCTGAGTCGGGCTACCACGGGGTATGAGCCTGGGCTCTAGTCGCTTTGGGTCATGTATAGGTGAGACTAGTTCCCTATTTAGATGACTTGAGATTTGTGGTTTAGATACTTTTATATTTAGTGGCACTTGATACTGCTTTATAATTTACTTATGCTGCATGCCTTGCTAAACTCTCAATTGTTTACGAGATTATCCAAATGTAATTAAAATTTGAAGCCCATTAGGGCACCAATGACACCTGGGAATTCGGGAGCCGAGTTCCTACACGGCTCCTAAAAATTGGGGTGTTATAAGTACAGTAGGAAAAAGGTGGACAAATTTGGGGAGCGGGTTGGGTGAGACCACTGGGGTGGGTTGGACCCTTGATCATGGAGCTCACCGTGATGTATGTGACTACATCTACGCCCTCCATCCATATTGAAAGCTAATGTGACTACATCTACGCAATCCACACCACAAGAAATGAAGCAGCTCTAAATTCTAGATGGACCATAGTACCGGAAACGGTGGGACTGACCATTAAAAACCATTTTGTGGGCCACAAAAGCTTTGGATCAAGATGATATTTGTACGGCTTCTTCATCTAGATGTTTGTGACCTTATCAACAGGTTGGATGGAAAATAAACATTCCGGTGGAATGCATGAAGTTTTTAATGGTGAGGATTCAATCACTACTGTTTCTTGTGGTATGGTCAACCTACTATTTGAGTTAGCTTAATTTTTGGCATCATGCCCCGAAATGAGTTTTCAAAAATGGTTGGACGGTGTGGATTTAAGGCACATATATCACCGTGAGCCCCTAAATTCTGATTGGTAGGCATTTTACTCCTGAATCTGGACAGTTGACTGTTTTCAACCACAATCCACCAATAATCCATTTAAAACATATGTAGCCACTGCAAAATTGTCTTTCTGATCTATGTATTTTAGGATGATTTTAATGGTGGGTATCCAAGCACTATTGTTTTCCAGTGGTGTGATCCACCTGAGATTTATATCCTTTTAATTTTTGGTTTCAAATCCTTAAATGATCTGTAAAAATGGATGAACGGAATGGATGAAATACATGCATCATGGTGGGGCCCACAGAGCACCGACCATCAGCCACGGGGATGATGGCAGGGGAGTAGCCAATCCGTTTCGGCCCAAGGATTCCGGGTGGGCCCACTGCGATGTTTGTGAGAAATCAAACCCGTCCATCCGTTTTTTAATCTCATTTCAGGACAAAAAAAAAAAAGGTGGATCCAAAACTCAAATGGGCCACAAGAGATTAAAAAATGGGGATTTAGTTCTCACCGTTGAAATATTTATATGGCCACAAAAGTTTTGTATCGATCTAAGTTTTCGGTGTTTTCACTTCATCCCAGTGAAAATGACCTTATAAGCGGTTTGGATGGCATATAAACATCAAGGCAGAGCCTAGGAAGGTTTCAACTGTAGGAATTCCTTTTCCCACTGTTTCATCTTGTATGGCCCATTTGAATATTGGATCCTCCTAATTTTTGGTCATATGTCATAAAATGAGCCCAAAAATGGATGGACGGGTTGGAATTCTCATAAACATCACGGTGGACCCCACTTTGCATCCCAGCGCGCGCAGGAACTTCCTGCGAAAGCCTTTCGCAGGAAATCCGCGTCCCACTTTCAGACCGTTAGGGTTTAAACGGTCATTCTCGCATTCGTTTTTAGGGTTTTGCCTCCCATCTCTCCAAAAAGCAATTCAACCATGGATGAGACCTCAAACCCAGTGGCCCATCCAAGGAAGAAGAAGGGTCCCAGGAACCAGACCCCACAATCCCAGCTCCAATCAGCACTGGCCACGTGTACGAAGGCCAACGACCTCCCAACCGCCCTTTCCCTATACCAGAACGCCCTCTCCCAAAACCTCCACCTCACCCCTTCCCATTTCAACACTCTCCTCTATCTCTGCTCCTCATCCCTCCATCCTTCCATCTCCACCGTCGAAACCGGCTTCCAAATCTTCGACCGCATGATCGCCGCCAGCATTGCACCGTCCGAAGCCACCCTCACTGCTGTGGCCCGCCTCGCTGCTGCTAAATCGGATGGCGATCTCGCCTTCAGGTTGATCAAGGAGAATGCTTCCAAGTATGGGATTTTACTGAGACTGAGAACATACGGGCCGGCGTTGTTTGCATTCTGTGCGAAGAACGAGGCGGAGAAGGCATATGAGGTCGAGGAGGAGATGATCGCGAATGGGGTTTCTCCGGAGGAGGTGGAGATTTCCGGGCTCTTGAAGGTGAGCGCGGAAATTGGGAGGGGCGATAAGGTTTATGTGTATTTGCAGAAGATGAGGAATGCAGTGAAATGTGTGAAGGAGGAGACAGCAGAGGTTATTGGGACGTGGTTTAAGAACGAGGCAGCGGCAGAGGTTGGGGGATTGTCGTCGGATTGGAATGTGGGTTCTGTTCAGGAGGCGGTTTCGAGGAATGGTGGAGGGTGGCATGGGCTGGGGTGGTTGGGTACAGGGAGGTGGTATGTCTGTCGATCGAGGGTTGGGATAGACGGAGTGTGTGGGTGCTGTGGGGAAAGGTTGGTTTGTGTGGATGCTGGCAAGGAAGAGACAGTGAGGTTTGCGGGGTCGATTGTTGAGTTGGCGATGGAGCGGGAGGCCAAGTCAGGTTTTGGCGAGTTTAAGGTGAGTTTTTTTTTTTGGAATTGTGATTGAATTTGAAATCAAAATTTGATGGTTATTGAATTCAAGCAAGTTTTGAATTTGATTAGGATGTACTTTTGTAGTTTGGGGAAATTTAGTAATTTACAATTGAGGATTGTTGGATACGCTGGCAGAGTATGGAAAATTGGAAATATATACTATATGAACTGCGGGCCTGTTGTACATGGATTTACCCCAAAAATTGCATTGAGCATGTGATCCTAGTTGTCCGGTCGGTGGCCATCAAATAGACAATGAAAATAATCATCAGACCATATTCAATAAAAGGAATTCACTAATTAAGGTATGGATCATCCAATCTATCGTATTTTGAGGTCATGCCTATCTATAGTGGTAGTGGTGGCGCTGGGGGGCATGATTGGTTGGTTTGGATTGATGTGCATGTTTGCCGCAGGTGCAATGGATGTGTGCGTGTGTATATATTGTCATATTGTGCCAGCATATCAAAAGAGTCCTGACTACAATGCTATAGTACCTGTTTCGCTTTCCAATTACCAAGATAATTGGTTGGAAATGGGTAATGATTACTTACCCCTGTAATTGTGTGGCGACATCATTTACATTTGATTGCAATGGTTACATTATACCATTGCTTGTTTTAGAAGGGTGTCACTGTTAAAATGGACCTTTTGGTGTGTAAAAATATTATAATTACAATTTCCTTTACTTGTTTACTTTATCTAATAGTCAATGGTCTGTATGCAACTAGAAAATGCACACTGATTGGATGGCTGGGATTGTTAAACGGAGGAGATCTTTGCTATAGCCATCCATGGTAGGATCCATCAGATTAATGATTATGCCAATGTAGGGGTGAGCAAGCCTAGATACCAGAATGGATTTGAAGGGACTTCTTGTGGTAAGGAAGTGGTTCGTAAATTTCACTTAATCAATTGGAATGATGTCTAAAACCAAGAAGTGGGTGTAGGGGTGTGAGGCTTGTAAGAGAAATTTTTATGTTGCTTGGCAAATAGTGGTGGAGGTTTGGAGAGAAGCCACATACATGCTTTGTGGAGGATTTTTATTGCTATAAAGTATGGTGTATCAGATGAGGGTTGGTTCTCTGTGTTGGCCCAGGCACTTAGAGGAGGGGGTTCGATTATTTCATAAACAATTAGCAAATTGGGAACACCTCTATTTTAGAGAGTAGATATTTCTTTTAGGTGGGCTACTTCATGAATAACGATGTTCAATTCTAATAGAGTGTGCAATGGCGACCATTCATATTATTCAAAACGACACCCAAGATTGTCCGTGATGCTTGTGAAGATCGATGAGGAGATTGCCAATTGGCCAATGATTTCGCAATTTGGCAAGCAACTTAACAACAATTCACGTTAATTGGGTTGGTATGGTGAGTTTGCGAGCGACTTAGCAACGAGAAAACAAAAATGAAAAAATTGTGATTTTACAAGTGGCTCGAGCATGAATCTCACAATCACACGTGTGCAAAATATTTTTTTTTTACCAGAAATCAATAGCTATGGCATCATGCATTTGAACCTTTATTTATATTTAAAACTCAATGAGAATCCTACAACCTACAAATGAAGTTTCCTTAGTTTATTAACCGATAAAAACATGTGTTGACGCTCTCAACCAATCGTGTTGAAGTACCTATTTTGAAGACCCATGAAAAGAAGAAAGCAATAAATTGAAATGGATACAATCTTTTCAGGATGGCTTTTATATTTTTGTTGGACCTAAAAATTTCTCAAGCCAATCATTTTACACCATATGGAGTGAGTGACAATGTCTCTTGGACACCGGAACACGTGAAGCTAACGAGTTGTGTGGAGAAAACTCTGTTAGAATTGAATCAGAGTTTTGCGTTGAAATTTCGAGAAAAAAATGAAACCTCCATATGGCTATTTACTGAATCCGCTGTATCTTGTTCATACAGTGTCATATTTACACGTTCTTGAGCTTGTTTGAAAGATGACTCGATAGGCTTTCAAATGAGATCAATTTCATGTTGTTTCGATCAATGTTTTAAATATCGTTATCACATAATGTGTCACACCCTTGGGATACGGATACATATCGGTTATCGCATGTGATATATCGGTTGTATCACGTAATTTATCGTTGTTGTTGGGAACATTGGGAAATTGGTCGATTTTTTCATGGAAACTTCAAGGATTGTTGAAAAAGACATTAATACACACTTAGAAATCAAAACATTACAAAAAAAAAATGCACATAATAGGAGTTTCCTTTGTATGGGGTCCTAACCTAATACATGCATTGTCCAGCTGAACTGATGCAAGTATATTTAAAGTCTATTCATATAATTTATAAACGTAAGAAGACATGTATGGAAACACAAGCAATACATTCAAAAGCAAAAGAAGCATCACTAGTTCGGGTTACATACATGTTTGATTTTGTGTTTGGAAACAAAGATTGCAACTGATTTGCGAGAAATTGAGAAATTTCGATTTTTCTCTATTTTCTGCAACTTTCCCCATCTCCCCCAAATCTCAAAATTAGAGCTCCAAATCCATGATTTTTCATGGAAAACATGAAGAGTCATAGATTTGTAACCATTTGACACTGATTTAACGTGATTTATAGCAAAAAAATGTATTGAAAATCGAAAATACTCATTGGATCGAATAGGTGGGATATATCGGCACTACTTGTGCATTTCGTATTGCACAGGTGGGATACAAGATATATCGGCCAATATCGTTGATATTTAAAACACTGGTTTCGATGTCATTGGATCCTCCAGAAGTGGGTTGTAAATTTCTAACATGATTTGGACAAACGGTTGGGTTGTGGGGCCCACCAAATTTATCTAGCATCTCTTGAGAACAAAATTTGATTCCATGGTGTGTGAGATCGTGACCCACCTTGTGATGATCTCCGTTTCCTAAATCGATGAGCTTAAGTGGGCCAGAAGCTTGAAATAATTCAGATTGTCAAATCTTTTCACTCAGTCGAAGACGTTGATCTTTATGAGAACCGTCAGTAATATTCAACTTTGGCTCGATTCAAAAGATTTAGATAGTGGTCCAACTAAGAGAATGATGATGATTTCCACGTGATACATTGAAAATGCAAGCACTTGAACGGTAGGATGAACCATTTGAAGATCAATGGTGGAGATTGATTTGGTCTCAATTCTCAATGCGGATTGCTTCACACTCCCTGTGTTGGAGTAAACTCGTCCTTGAGCTTTGATCTTTAAGGATACATGCAGTGGTATATAGTTTACTCCAAATGTAGGATTTATACCAAGGAACATCGTCTAATCACACTGGTAGGAAAACTCCTCGAAGGCTTGATCTAGCTCTTTGGGCTCCTCATTGAAAGGTGGTCCTTTGTTTAGTTCCAAATTTCCCCCATGTATCCTAGGCATCTTCGAGATTGAAGATTTATTTATATATATATATATATATATATATATATATATATTTAATAATCATTTAGGGAATGGAGATGATGATGGGAGACACAGATGAGGAAGCAATGGCGAGGATGATGAGGTGAGGCGATTGGTGTTGCTTATGGATCTGTGATGTGGATATATGGTGTTGGAAGCGTACGGTTTTGACGGGAGTGATGATATTGATGATGATGAAGGCGACGAAGATGGTGTTGGCGGTTGGATGGGGGCATGGACATTGGGATCGGGTTATGTTGAATGTAATCTCCATTCTGATATTAAATAATGAAGCTGAGCTGCTCTTATCGTCCAAAACAACATGCATGATCATACATGAATATACAAAATCATCATTATTTGGTATCCAGAGCAAAGTCATGCCCAACATGACTGGTCCATGCACCCATTCATCTCCATCACCTATGTTGAATGTAATCTCCATTCTGATATTAAATAATGAAGTTGAGTAGCTCTTATTGTCCAAAACAACATGCATGATCATACATGAATATAAAGAATCATCATTATTTGGTATCAGAGCAAAGTCGTGCCCAACATGACTGGTCCAGGCACCCATTCATCTACATCACCTCCCATCATTCCCATTATCATCATCCACTACTACCATGACTATCCATTCCATCTAAAGTCGTTCATCAAACTCCGAATGACCCTATGCTAGATGGATCAAATCTTCAATCTAGAAAATGCGCCTTATATGTATGATGGAAAGTTGGACCTCAACAAAGGGACCAATTGTTGACAAGGAATTGGAAAAGGTTGGGTCAGATCATCCTAACCATTGCCACGAGGACATCATAAGCATCCATGTCCACCCTCACCTTGCTATTGTCATCGTCAATAATCCATTGCCACCATCATTGTATCCTACATGTCCACCATCTGTTGATCGCCACTTGTGCATCATTAGCTTATTTAATGAAGCAATTGAGAGCATATATTTGTACTGTTCGATTGACATTATGTGGTATGAATCCGACATTTGGTGTGCATCAGATGCCATTCAAGGACTCCTAAGGACACTTAACTTAAGGGCGAGCTTTTCCTAGGAAGTTTGATCTAAGGAGCGTCTGGCCAAAGTCAATTCCCCATTGTTGCTTTTCAGATGATTCATCATCTTATTTGTCAAAGGATCGTGTTTTCAATGCATCGCATGAGAATCATCATCATTGATTTAGGCATATGCTATCCGTAGCATTTGCACTAAGTTAAGGTAAAGAAATACTGACAATTCTCATAAAGATCTACATGTTCGGCTTAGGAGGATAGATTCAATGGTCTGAATTGTTTCAAGCTGCTAGCTTACTTAGGCTAATCAAAAAAAAAAAAAATGGATATCATCATGGGGTGGACTGCAATCTCATGTACCCTGGGGTCAAATTTCGGCCTTAATGGAACCTAAATAAGATCGATGGGTCCCATAGCCTACCATCAGTTCAAATCTAGCTCGAAAACTTGTAGCCTACTTACGGGGATCAAACGACGTCAAAATCACATGAAATTGGTTTTGTTTGAAAGCTTATGGGATTATTGAGGATGAACATTTTTCGAAAATTCTAAAATTTAATGAATTCCTCTTCATACAACTCGCTGACATTATGCATTTCTAAGCTTAAATGATGTCACTAACTCCATTTGGTGTAAGAAGATTGGCCTGTGAGATTGTGGGTCCCATGAAGAGCTAAAAGCTCCCATAAGTTAAAAGGTTGTATGCATTTCAAGTATCACTTTCTTATTTTTCATTGGTCTTCATAATAGATACTTTACTATGATTGACTAAGAGAAATCAACACTTGTTTTTATTGGAAATAGAATCAATTGTTTTGGATGTAAATAAAGGGCTATGAGTCTATAGCTATTGATTTCTGAAAAATAAATAAATTTGCACATATGCATGTGATTGTGAGATTGAAGATTCCTGTTTGAGCCACTTGTGGAAGCACTATTTCTCCTGGTTTTTGTGTTTTCCCATTGCCGAGTCACTCGCATGATCACCATAGACCTTGTGATCATAGGTTTGACATTAAAGTGTGCTTTTGGGAAGATGTTTGTGTAGGCTTGATTTGATGCTTATCCTCCCGAGATGGGCAAGTCATGTGTGATAAGCAAGGGGAAATGAAAAATCATATCTAAACACATAAAGTAGAGGATAATAATAGAGGAGAACTCCAATGCTTTGATAGAGTTATTAGTGGGTATATGCAGTGTTCGAGTTGTCGGTATCGCTACAAGTTTCGCTGGCCAGAGATAAAAATATAATATCGTTATCGCCGATAACCGGAAATATGGGGAAAAAGAGAAAAACATGGGGAAAACGATGAGATTTTTCAGTAAAACTTCAGGACATGAAAAAAATCATTATTAGAATGCATTAAATAATAAGTGGGACCCACCGTGAAAATAAGTGGTTTATCCACACCGTCCATACGCTTTTTCAGCTCATTTAAGGAATTGAGCCCAAGGTCGAACCATATCCAAATCTCAAGTGGATCATACCACAGGAAACAGTGGGAATAATGACTTCCACCGTTGAAACCTTCCTAGGCCCTACAATTATGTTTATTTGTCATCCAAGCTGTTAATAGATTAATTGTGTAGATATTTCCACCGTTGAAACCTTCCTAGGCCCTACAGTTATGTCTATTTGTCATCCAAGCTGTTAATAGATTAACTGTGTAGATATTTCCACCGTTGAAACCTTTGTAGGCCCTACAGTGATGTCATCCTTGGATATGATTCATTTTTTGGATAATGCTCTAAAATGATCTCTAACAATAGATTAACGGTGTAGATACATCACTGTGGGGCCATGTAACTTTGATCTCCTTTGAACCGTTCATACAACTCGGAGCTCAGGGAGCGTCAGTGCTCGTCTTCGCACGAACACATACCTACAGCGGCTTTATAGCTGGTGTGAGGTACAATAGCCAATCCGTGGAAGTGATGTCACCAAGCTCTGTGGACCCCACCATGGTGCATGTGCTGTATCCATACCGTCCAACCATTTGTAGAGATCGTTTTAAGGCATGAGAAAAAGAATGAGATAGATCTAAAGTTCAAGTGGACCCACCACAGAAAACTGTGGGACAATCACACCCACCGTTGAAACATTTATAGGGCCCACCATGATGTAATTTTTAGATGAACCTATTCATAAGTTAACATAGAGATAGATGAAGTGAAAACAAAAATATAAGCTTGATCGAAAACTTCTGTGACCCCTAAGAAGTTTTGAACAGTGGATGTCACTGTCCCCACGTTTTCTATGGTGGGATCCACTTGAATTTTAGATCTATCTCATTATTTTTCTCATGCCATAAAACAATCACTCCAAATGGATGGACGGTATGGATACAACACATGCATCATGGTGGGGTCCACATAGCTTGGTGACGTCACTTCAATAGCTATTTGGCTACTGACCTTGTCCGTATCTAATCCGCGCCCTGCTCAACCTGTTACGTAGCTAATCTGCTTCCTCATGTTGGGGTCCATGTGGGATCCACCATTATTTATTTATTTCATCCACTCCGTTCATCTATTTTAACACATAATTTTATGGCTTTACTATAAAACGGAAGAATATAAAAAACTCAAGTAGACCACACCACAGGAAACAAACAAATGGTGGGCATTTAATCACTACTGTTTTCCCGTGGTGTGGCCCACATGAGTTTTAGATCTACCTTATTTTTTGGTTCAATCTCTAAAATAATATTTAAAAATGAATGGGAAGCATGGATACATCAGATGCATCATGGTGGGGCCCACGGAGCACCGACCTGCACCGTCAAAGCCTGGCGCGGATTGAGCAGCGAGACTGGTTATTGAAGTGACGTCACCAAGTTCCGTGGGCCCCATCATGATGTATGTTTTGTATCCACACCTTCCATCCATTTGGGAAGATCATTTTAGGGCAATATCCAAAGATTGATTTAAATCCAAAGTTCCAGTGGACCCCAACATAGAAAACAGTGGGGACAGTGACGCCCACCGTTAAAAACTTCTAAAGGCCACAAAAGTTTTAGATCAAGCCGATATTTGTGTTTTCTCTTATTTCATGTCTTTTTTAACTTTTGAACAGGTTGGATTTCAAATAAACATTATGGTGGGCCTTAGGATAGTTTCAATGGTGGGAATCACTCTCCCCACTATTTTCTGTGATGGGGTCCATTGCAGATTTTTATCCGCCTCGTTCTTTGGCTCATGAATTAAAATGATATCTCAAAATGGATGGACGGTGTGGATATGACACATACATCATAGTGGGCCCCACAGAACTTGGTGACGTAGCCGACTCACTGCTCAACCTGTCAGTATCTAATCCACGTCCGTCAAAGCCAGAGCCCGATCCCCAATTTCAGCTTAAACACCGAAAATCCCTCTCCCTCAACCTAAAATTTCAAAAATTCCTCTCATTCCCACCCATATCTCCGGATTTTCAACCCGAAAGTCCCTCTCCCTCATCCCCAATTAAAAAAAACTCTGGCATCCGAGAAGATCTCGAGATTTTCATCAGCGATAACCAGGTATTACTGAAATCAAAGATATTTTTGAAAAATTTATTTAGAACTTTTTTCCGATTTTTACGTATTTATGCAAGGATACAGTCGATATTCTCGGAGAGAATCCAAATTATCGACAATATCGAAAATTTCGCCGATATTTCGTAGAGAAACGAAAAATTGGGGTTTCGGTTTCGCCAATGCGGCGACACCGATATTATCGGCGATATTTCGATAATATCGCCGATAATTTAAACACTGGGTATATGGACTGAGCCCAAAAACAATATGATATAGGGTGTACTGGACCTGTTTCAACCAACAAAATCTTTAGCCAATGAAAAAAAATCTTGAAAAAATAGGAAAATATATAAAACATTAAGATCTAACCTTTTTCGTTTTTGTTTTTTCTTTTTTAAAACATGTATTTGATTGTTTATCAGACCATTCTTTGATAAGAATGCTGTTTGTTTTCTCGAACTGCCGAAATCCACCCAAATAAGTCTAAGACATCAGTATCTATCCATCTTTTTTTTTTTTTTTTTTAAAAAAAACATGTATTCAACGGTGTATTAGACCATTCTTTGATAGGAATGTTGTCTGTTAGCTTGATCTGCTGAAAGTCAACCAAATAGGTCCTAGTCGAACGCAAATCCAGCATGAGTTTACAGAAGAATACAACACAAAGAAGAAAAAAGGAAAAAAGCAATGGTTTACACCTTATTTTGATATTTCCCAAAATGGTCCATTTCGCCTCAATTTGTTGAGTCCCACTCAAATCTTATGTTTTGATAATCAAAATAGGCCTATATCTAGTCTAAAGTTATTATTATTTTTGTCTTCATGATTGAAATGAAGAAAGATGTGAAAAAAAATGAGAGAATTGAAAATAAAATTTTCAAAATGGGGCATTTATGGGTGTATTTGCGCACATAGGCCAGCCTTGTGTTGGTGACAATACAAGGTATATTGTCTTGTATTGGTTGATACAGATTGCTACATCCCATTTTTCTTAATGGAACCAGTTCACCCCTGTAATGCGCAATGACCGTTACGTAACACCGGAGATTGACACCATTGCGTAATGACCATAATGTATTGGATAGTCAAAACCATGGAAAAATCTCATCGTTTTAGTGGAGATTCCACAACCTGATGATGGCGTTCAAGAGCCGTAGATTTGAAGGAAATCTGGCCTACTACGTCTCTCATCCTATCTTCACTTAAGAGGAAAACCCTAGGGAAGATGGTCTCCATTTTCTCCTCAAAAGCTAAGGAATCCTCTATATAAGTGTGTTTGGCAAAGGATCCATATGGCTCTCTATAAAGGTCCCCCTAGGAAACTACCTAGGGGCCTCAATTGAGTTACATAATGCCATCAACGTCTCCAGTAAAAGATCTTATGCATATGTAGCTCTTCCCCTTTACCACACCATACGTCCATCCCTCCACTTCATCATCACCATTTCATCAAGTGGGCCCAAGCCTCAAACTGGCTGCACATATTTGAACTTGAGATCTCCAGTTAGATATGCAACTGGCCACGACCCAAAATAGTCTTCTAAAAGAACACTAAATATCAAAAGTCATTTCGTAAACATCCTTTGGAAACAAAAGATGGCATGCCTGCATAACTCACTGGTCGGATTAAACATAGTGATCCTCTCTGGTGAAACAATCTTCGTAAAGAGACTACTTTGTGGATTCCTTTTGGGAGTGTATGAGCACATGTAGTTTATCTTTCGTAAGACCCAATGACACGTAGGAATTCCTCTCATTGGAGCTCACTTTATGACCATTGATGCCTCCATAGGAGATAACCTAAGGTCTCCACACAATACCCTCATGTTTGGGACTGATGGTATGTGTAATGGAAGTGTATGATCTCTTACGCAGAATGCAGAGCATTCCTTCAATGTGATCCTTGTTCAATGCACCAAATACACCTGTTTACACAATCATGTACAGATGTGAGAACCCTACTCAAATAGGCCAAGATTTAGCCAACACTTCTATAGCAGTCATCCAGTTCCATGACAACCATATTGATGTGCTGTCCAAGCCTATCCCTTGGTGCAAACACTGCTCTAAAGTCAAGGAACCACAAATCCAAATCCCTCCACTGCACTAGCCAAACCAATGCACTTGGTTTGCTGCTATGTTGTCAATGGACTCTTTAACTAAATCAAGCTATGTAGTTAAACACAAACCATAAGATGCTTAGCACTGGAAAAAGAAAAAAGAAAACAATTGTTATATCCATGATTCATTGATTCATAAATCAAGTTAGAAAAAAAAAAACAATTGTTATATCCATGATTCGTTGATTAATTAGTCAAGTAAAATGTCTGGTTCGCTTTCAAGGGCACAAAAGTCAACAATTTGTTTGGGAGAGGCTTTCCTAGCTTCTTCTTTCCCTTTTTGTTTGCGATGTCTACTTCGAAAGAGGGTTTAAAGGATTGTTATGAAATCCTTGGAGGTAGGACTCCTATAAATATCTTGTTTCGTTGAAACCTTAAGGATGATGCAATTGAGAGTTGTGAAGGCCTTGTAGTTGTTTTGCATGAGGCGTTCATTGATGCTGGTGAACTAGATTGCAATTTTGGAAGTGGGCTTCCAGTCGTAACATCTCATCCAAATCTTTCTCAAATCTCACGTTTATAGTGGCAGGGAGGCTCCTTGTGCAAAAGTTTTGGGGAGGTTTGTTCCACTGAGATTGGAGGCCTTTGCTTGGATAGCTGCAGCTAATAAAATATGATTCCTGATAATTTGTGCAAAAGCATCCTGCTTTCCTAACATACTCTTGTTACGTTTTTTTTTTTTTTTTCGAAAAGTTACATACGCTTCTTATGTTGGTTGGAGGATGAATCCAACAGTTATATTTTTGAACATTGCTTTTCGGCTAGGGAGGTGTGGAATCATCCCTTTGATATGGCTGCGATGGCTTTACTGCTTAATGATTCTGGGTGAGTTGATTAAGAGATGGCCAGTGGGGCCCCCCCCCCCCCCCCGAGGCAAGATTTTGAGGAAGGTGGTCCTGTTTCTCTTATGTGGGGCTTACTATATATGCTCATCAAGTGGCCTAGATGAGGCCTGAGTCATCTCAGACATGATTTCTTTCAGATTGGAGTCCACAATCGAGGATGGAGACAGAATGGCCAAAGTCAAAGTTGCCCTTAGCGGGTACTGGAATCTCAATTTGATTTGTGATCTCCAGGTTGGGCCTTACTGTAAGGAGGTGTGTTGAGAATTGACGAAGGGGAGCCGGCCTCACAGTATTACCGAGTCCAGTGTGGCAGAGTATTACTGAGTCCAATGAAAAAGAGGTATACGTGCTTCAAGAAGGGTTGCACATTTTTCCTCATTCATTTGTGGGATTGTGTTGATTGAAGGAGACTTGCACAACAACATCAAATGGGCTTTGCTGAATTCGGGCCTTATAAATTAACTACTGTCACTAGAGAAAATAAAAATCTTGTTTTTATGAAGGAGAGAGTCCTTTTTTTTTAAAAAAAAATAAAATAAAAAAATCTACTTTTTATGAGGGGCAGAATTGAGGTTGCTGATTATCCTGCAAAAGCAGGAGTGATGTAAGGATCACTCGTTATTGGTTTCTCACCTCATTCTCACTAATGTCTTGTTCTGCTTCTCCCAATAAATCTTCAGTTTTCTGCAAGAAGAAATACCATTGCACTGTTATGTTGAAAGAAACCAACCATTGCACTTTAGCTTTTTTCTAGGTTCAATGAATTGCAACTTCAAAATCAAGAATGGGGTGCTTGTCAAATCTTAGCCAGGTTGGTGTGTTCAAATTCTGTTAGAAGCACTCGCTTGAGTATTATGGGGACTTCGAGAATTTACTGTGCTGTTTTTCCCTGCTCTTGTCTATAATTACCATGGTTGATGCTATGGTTAAGCCAAGAGTCAGTTGAATGTAAATCTTATCTCAGGTCTTGACTGGGGGTGCTTGTCAAATCTTAGCAAGGTTGTCGTGTTCAAATTCTGTTAGAAGCACTTGCTTGAGTATTATGGGGACTTTGAGAATTTACTGTGCTGTTTTTCGAGAAAGAAAAAAGAAAAAAGAAAAAAGAAAAGAAAGAAAAAGGAAAAGTGAATTTTTGAGAATAAATTATCATCACTAGAAGCTATTTACTATATATGCTCATCAAGTGGGCCTAGATGAGGCCTGAGTCGTTTCAGACATGTTTCTCACCTCATTCTCACTGATGTCTTGTTCTGCTTCTCCCAATAAACCTTCAGTTTTCTGCAAGAAGAAATACCATTGCACTATTATGTTGAAAGAAACCAACCATTGCACTTTAGCTTTTTTCTAAGTTCAATGAATTGCAACTTCAAAATCAAGAATGGGGTGCTTGTCAAATCTTAGCCAGGTTGGTGTGTTCAAATTCTGTTAGAAGCACTCACTTGAGTATTATGGGGACTTTGAGAATTTACTGTGCTGTTTTTCCCTGCTAGTCTATAATTACCATGGTTGATGCTATGGTTAAGCCAAGAATCAGTTGAATGTAAATCTTATCTCAGGTCTTGACTGGGGGTGCTTGTCAAATCTTAGCAAGGTTGGCATGTTCAAATTCTGTTAGAAGCACTCGCTTGAGTATTATGGGGACTTTGAGAATTTACTGTGCTGTTTTTCCCTGTTCTTGTCTATAATTACCATTGTTGATGCTATGGTTAAGCCAAGATTCAGTTGAATGTAAATCTTATCTCAGGTCTTGACTGGGGTGAACTTATGGCTCAACCTAGTGTCTGGTGAATCATTGGCATTTGTTTAGAATAGCATGTTTGTAATAGTAGTCCTCGAACACAACTGAAACTGATGCTTCTTATTATTAAAAAGAAGAAGAAGATTTGTTGTGCCAAAAAGTGAATGTTTCATAAGCATAATATTCCACTGCTTGCTCATGGATTAATACTGTTTTGCAATACTCTTTGGCTAGGAATGGCTTGATAAGCATGCTGAGTATGAAGCTGTAGTGGATGGAGCGAACATTGGATTTTATCAACAGAACTTTGCAGAAGGCAGATTCAGCCTTTCTCAGGTGTGTACATCTTGTGCTGGTTTTCACCTCTAAGCATGTGTGTGGCCGTTTGTTTTATAGAAGGGCCTTTTTTTTTTTTTAAATGGAGAAAATATATATTTTTCACTCAAGAAAAATTTTTCTCTCCAAATTGCAGATGTGGCACCCACCTTTTGGTGATCCATACTGTTATATAATTGGCCTGATCATGGATGGAGATACTCTAATCTCCTATCAGATTATCCTAATAGTCTGATTGGGTCACTACTAAATGCAGGCCACTGGCTGTAAATGTCCATTTGCAAGCCATCAATTGTCCCTAGCATCATCTGATAAAACAGATATCTGGAACATCTCCATGTGCAAGCCTTTGATTGTCCCTAGCATCATTTGATAAAGCAGATATCTGGGCACATCTCCCTTTCTGGAGTCTATCAAATGAACATATCAGGCTACCCACAGGTGGGCCCCACGTGTTCTATCGTTGGTTTGGGAAAAAAAAGTTGTTTCTTGTGATCGATCAGCATATCGTACCTTTTTTCTTTGACTAATGTAGATATAACTTTGTTTGCTTCCATATCTGTGAAATTGGAGTAGAGCAGCTCAATACTGTTGTCAAAGAACTTTATGAGAGAAGCCAAAAGAAATGGCCGCTTGTTTTACTTCATACCAAGCGTGTTCGGGCACTCATGGAGATCCCTTCCAATCGAGAGCTAATTGAGGAATGGAGAGCTCGAGGCGCATTGTACACAACACCAACTGGGTCCAATGATGATTGGTACGAATCCACGAATCCTGGCTTTTCTTTATGGTGAACGTGCCACTGCTTTTAATATTCAATTTATTCAATTAGTTCAATCGCTTTAGCAGTTTGCCTTTTCCCGCTTCTAGTTGCAAATCATGCATCTTTACCTGTTTAATGTCAATAGTATAACTCAAGGTGTGGTGTAAGTGTAACGGTAACAGTGGGTGTACGCATAATGGTCCCACCATTACCATTACATGTAATGGCTGTTAGGTTGATTTTCTTTTTAAAGAAAAAAAATCCTAAAAGATGTCAGAAAAATCCAAATATTGAGAGGATATCTGAATATGTATTCTTTTGTGATTTTGAACATGTTTATGATGGTGTAATGGTCCGGTGTTTGGTAAATTTGCTGTCTTGTCTAGTCTAATGATTTATTAACTTAACGGACTCAGATTGACCCCCAATTGGCCTGAATTTCATGCAAGCTATAGCACTCATCTTAAGTGCACATCCCTAAGCATTTGGTATCATTCCCTCAAGAAAAAAATTGAAATTAAATTCAGATGAATGATAACACTGATTTGGGGGGCTACTCAAATGCCCCTAAATTGACCCAAAGTTCACGCAATTTATGACACTCATACCACTTATGCATTTCCCTAAGTATTTAACATAATTCCCCCTAAGTATTTATAAAACTAAATTCAGATGAATAGTTTTGCCGATTTGGGGGAGCACTCAAATGCCTCCGAATCGGCCCCAAATTCATGCAATCTATGACACTCGTCCCATTAATGCATATCCCGTTACAGAAAAATGGGCCGTAACGGCCCTGTAATGGACCGTAACGGTCCAATAACAATTTTTTCAAAAAAAAAAAAACGGCTGATATGGGGGCTGTTACGGCCCGTATCATAACAGTAATGGTGGTGGCGGTAACGGCCACTGTTTTGGAATACCTTTGGGGGGGTGGGACGTTGCAGTAGTACATATTTGTTTTCCTAATCCAGTTACTGGGAGGAGGAAGAAGTCTTAACTATGTATCTTTTTTCTCTTCTCTGATTACCATGCACAAGTTTTTTTCCCGTTCTCCGGTTACTGTGTCTAACAACCCAGCCATTTCACTAGGCTATAAGCCTATAATAGACTGACCATTATGGTTTTTGTTTTTCCAGGAGGACTGTTTAGTTGTTTCCGTTACGTAACCGATACATCTCACCTTAGTATAGCCAGTATACACGAGTTACTACTTGCTCAGTTATGTATTGATGACTGTAATATTCCAATGAGTAGTTATATTTGCATGCTTGTTTGAGAGGGCAAGAGATGCTACTGGAATGATTATCATTCCATTGGCTTTGAGAAACTATAGGATCTCGATGCATCAGAAAACGAATAACATCCTGATGTGCTCATTGTGTGCAAGTGCGACCGATGGATGTGGGTGCCCCATAAGTCTTCCAGATTGGAAGATCCTAAGCATCCAATGATGGGGACATCATGCGCACACGCGCACGCACGCCACCCCCCTACGCACGTACATACGAAGGAGGGCCCCACTATCGATCTGGCTCGATGACGACGTCCAGGGTGGGCCTCCTAGTTAGAAGACGAAGTTTGATTCAAAAGAGTGGGCCCGATAGTCACAAAAAACCCATCATGGGATCTCATGATCGTGGCCCACTAGTCGGATTAAGTTCATACTTTAGGTTTTGCTTATTTATATTATTTAGAACATCATGAACGCTTTAGATTTCTTTGATTGGTTTTTATTTTAGTTTACTTCATCACCAAGTAATAGGTTGCGCACATGGCGCGAGTTTTGGGGTATAGGGTTTTCCTATAAATAGACTCCTTGTAGTTCTTTTTTTTCATTGAAGTTGAATAAAAATTCCAACGTGTTTTTCTGCTCTCTGAGTTTCTGAGTTGTGGAAAAATTCAAGTGGGTGCGAAGCCCTCCCTTTTCGAAGGGCTAACTACCGCGGTGCGAAGCCACGTTTATCCCAATCCGCCCCTCCATCTTATTTCATCCATCCCACGATCATCCTCGCTTTAAATCCGCTTGTTTTGTAGCTATTCGTCTCTTTTCAGCCAGTTTCCAGAATCTGGCCCTGCAGGATGGCTGAAACTTCGACGGAACACCGCGCTTCAACCACACATCGGATTGTGACGAAATTTAGAGGGTTTGGAGACCTCCCCTGGCCGACCAAGGCCAAGGAGTCCGTTTTGGGATTTGGGCCCCCACCACACGTGCGCCTGACCCGGGCCTGCTGTGCGTACGCGGGAGCTGTTCCAGTTTTAGGTTTTCTTCATATTTCTCCTTTTTCTTACCTATTTTCATAATCCTAGTCCTAGATTGCATTATCCTTAATTTATTTGCTCCATTTTTCGCCCTAGGGACCGTTTTGGGATTTGGGCCCCCACCACACGTGCGCCTGACCCGGGCCCGCTGTCCGTATGCGGGAGCTGTTCCAGTTTTAGGTTTTCTTCCTATTTCCCCTTTTTCTTACCTATTTTCATAACCCTAGTCCTAGATTGCATTATCCTTAATTTATTTGCCCCATTTTTCGCCCTAGGGTTCCTTGAATTGAAATTAAGGAATCCTTTGGATTAGGGGCTGATTGCTATGCATGTGTGGATGATTACTATTTCCCTTTGAGCATCGTTTGGTCCTTAATTTTACTGATCCAGTCCTAGCCTGTGTAGGCCTGGACCCTTGCAGATTCTCCTTTACTTGAATGTTTGAGCTTTTTGTGGGATGTGGAATTATTATGTGATTGTTCTGAATTAGTATGATCTAAGTCTGAAATCTTGCATATCATATTTAAATTTCATGTCCTGCATCAAATTTGGTATAAAAGCCTAGGGTTCTTATAGGGGAATGCATTACATGTTTATGGTTTAGTTGTTTATGTCCATTACGCAACAATTCTCATCATATATGGCTGTTTAGAGGTCCATAAACCCTGATATAAGCTGCTGAAATTTTCTGTTATCCCTTTATTTGAATTATTTTAGAAATTAAATTAGCTTTTTATTTCTAGGTTTAGAAACTTTCCTTTTTTGTTTTTAGAAACTAATTTTTAGAAACTTTCTTAATTTGTTTTTAGAAACTAATTTCCTTTGCTTTTTTTTTTTAGAAACTAGTTTACTTTCCTTTTTCTTTTTAGAAGCTAACTTACTTTCTATTTTTAGAAACTTTCCTTTTTCTTTTTTAGAAACTAGGTTGCCTTTTTAGAAACTTTCTTAATTTGTTTTTTAGAAACTTTCCTTTTTCGTTTTTAGAAACTAGGTTGTTTTTTTTAAAAACTTTCCTAATTCGTTTTTTTAGAAACTTTCCTTTTTCGTTTTTAGAAATTAGGTTGCTTCTTAAAAAAAAAAAAACTTTCTTATTTTGTCAACTATATTGCTGGATTTTAGTAACACTGCATAGTTCCCTCATATAGAGTCTCATAGGATCATTTAGTCCTATTTAGTTACATATAGTTGTCCTAGAAAGTCCTTAGGTGGAGTTAATAAGTGTATGCCCACACGTACGGGTCGCGGTTTCGGTTTGCACCTTACACTAAATATGAAGCAACTGAAAGAAACAGTGGCTAAGTTAACCCAGCAGGTTAATTCTCTGAGTAAGCGCTTGGAACAACGCATAGATCAGCGCCTTGACCAAATAGAGGCCTCCCTTGGGACAAACCTACCATTAGGGAAGATGTCCAATCTCAGGCAGGTGGTCAGGAGGTTAGACCAAGGAATGGGGGCAGCCAAAGAGTTGGTCATGGGCGCGCACCTGTGCACCACCCCGTGAGGGACATCATGATTAATATGACCCAGATGCATAACTCCTCAAGGGAGTTAGAGTAGATGCTCCTACATTTGATGGCCGCCTGGACCCTAGAGCCTTTCTAAATTGGTTGACGGATATGGACTACTATTTTGAGTGGTATGACATGTCGGATACTCGACGAGTCTGATTCGCCAAAATGAAGCTTGTGAGCTAAGCAAAGGGGTTTTGGGCGACGGTTGAGCGAAAGAAAGAGCGAGGGAACTCCCAATAATCCATTGGGGAGAGATGAAAGAAACACGTAAAGAGAAGTACCTTTCTTTCTTTTATCGCTTACGGTTGATTGAGGAGTGATAGTCTCTTCTACAGGGTTCTATGAGTGTTGCTGACTATATCGAGAAGTTCTAGACCCTGACTGTTCGAAGAGTTGTGAGGTTGATGAGGACCCAGTACTCACCCTTGCTCGTTTTAAAATGGCCTCCGTCCTGACATTAGGAGAGAATTGCTCACCAAAGACATAGACACTATTAAACAGTTGTACCAAGTAGTGTTAGACGTCGAGCAATATCTTAAGGCATCTGTAGGAAAGCGGTTTGACTTTCGTGAGTCCAGTGCTAAGGCCAACCCCTCTGGGGCTAAACCTAACACGGGATTCCAAAACAAACCTTCCAATTATGTTCAGCCCAGGTCTAAGGATGATAAGGGTAAAGAGATTGCTGGGTCTAGATCACGTGGCAGTGGGGCCACTAGGTGTTTTAGGTGTCAGGGGTTTGGTCATTTTGCTCACTAGTGCAGCACGAGAGAAGATACCAAAGTATTCTTCATTGATGGGTAAGTAGAAGTATTGCCCCCAGAGAGTGACGGTGAAGAAGAAGAATATGAGCCCGTGGAGACCCCTAGTGATGAGGAAGAGGGAGCGCAAGAGTCTGCGACCCTCGCAATTGTGCGTTGCGCTTTGGCTCAAGCTAAGAGCATTGATGACTGGCGCCGCAACACGATCTTTTATACTTATGCAAAATGTGGGGAAAAGAGTTGCAAGTTGATCGTGGATAGTGGTAGTTGTGCCAATGTGGCATGAACTAGCATTGTGAGCCGTTTGGGCTTAAAGTCGGAAGCCCATCCGCAACCCTATAGAGTCTCCTAGGTTGACGAAACTTCCATTCCAGTCTCGCACCGTTGTCTTATTCCTATTCAGTTTGGATCATATAAAGACACATTGTGGTGCGATATTATTCCTATGGATGTTGGCCATATCATTCTGGGCAGACCATGGCTCTATGACAGGGATGTCACCATATTTGGTCGTTCAAATGTGTGTACATTCTGGTTTGAGGGAAAGAAGGTCAAGCTAAATCCTCTGCCACCCAAGAATACGATTGGAAAAGAGTTCGCCACACAGAGTGGTGTGAACGACTCAAAAGAAGTGAAAGACTCGAAGTCCAAGTCCAAACCTCTCCATATCCTGAATGCCAAAGACTTTGAGTGAGAAACGGAGGCAGACTCGATGGTATACACCCTTGTGGCTAGGGAGAGTGTACCAGAGGCTAGTGTAGAGTTACCCACCAAGGCCATTCAGGTAGTGCATGAGTTTCGTGATGTCTTCCCTGATGATCTACCAAATGAGCTTCCTCCTCTGAGGGATATACAACATGCCATTGATTTAATCCCTGGGGCGACTCTACCAAACCTCCCATATTACAGAATGAATCCAAAGGAGCACGATGAGTTGAAAAGGCAGATTGACGAGCCCTTAGAGAAAGGTTTCATTCGAGAGAGCATGAGCCTGTGTGCCATGCTCGCCTTTTTTACACCTACGAATGATGACACATGGAGGATGTGTGTTGATAGTAGAGCCATCAACAAAATCACAGTCAAGTATCAGTTTCCCATACCGCGTCTTGATGACATGTTGGATATGATGGCCAATGTTACTGTCTTCTCAAAAATTGACCTCAAAAGTGGTTATCACCAAATCCGTGTACGCCTTGGTGATGAGTGGAAGACGGTGTTCAAAACAAAGGATGGGCTATACGAGTGGTTATGCCTTTTGGGTTAACTAACGCCTCAAGCACTTTCATGCGTGTGATGACCCAAATGTTGAGGCCCTTCATGAAGAAGTTCCTGGTCGTATACTTAGATGATATCTTGATTTATAGCATGACTAAGGAGCAACACCTCGACCATTTGAGGTAGGTTTGTGGGATCCTTGGGGCCAAGAAGTTATACGCTAACCTAAAGAAGTGCGCGTTTTTGTCTAGTAGTGTGATCTTCTTAGGTTTTATTGTGTCAGTTGAGGGCGTATCGGCGGATCCCGAGAAGGTCAAGGCCATCATCAATTAGACTGAACCTCGTAATATTTATGAGGTGTGCAGCTTTCACGGCTTAGCCACCTTTTATAGGCGGTTCATTCGAGGTTTCAGTTCCATTATGGCTCCCATCACGGACTGCATGAAAAAGGGAGAGTTTCAATGGACGAAGGCAGCCTCGAAGGCCTTCAAGGAGATAAAGGTCAAGATAAGCGAAGCTCCAGTCACGTGGCTTCCTGATTTCTCAAAAGCTTTTGAAGTCACATGTGATGCATCAGGAGTCGGCATAGGAGGAGTACTTAGTTAGGAAGGGCACCATGTCGCCTTTTTTAGTGAGAAACTGAATGAGGGAAAACAAAGATATTCCACCTATGACAAAGAATTATATGCGGTAGTGCAATCATTGTGCCATTGGCGTCATTATTTATTACCGCAAGAATTCGTCTATCATGAGGCCTTGAGATATCTGAACTCTCAGAAGAAATTAAACCCTAGGCATGCCAAGTGTACACTTTTGTAGACGAATTCTTTCAAGAGTACACTTTTGTAGTTAAGCACAAGGCCGGTGTAGAGAATAAGCCTGCTGACGCGTTGAGTCGTCGAGTCACATTACTTAATTTCATGAGTGTCGAAGTCACGGGCCTCGAGCGCATCAAAGAAAAATATTCTGAGTGTCCGGATTTTAGAGTTGTGTATGCGTCATTGTTAGAGAGTCCGTCAGGAGCCAGTAGTGAGCACTTGATTTTAGACGGATATTTGTTTAGGAGTGACTGCTTGTGCATACCACGCACCTCCCTCCGCGATTTTCTTGTCTGGGAGTTACATTTAGGAGGGGTTGTGGGTCATTTTGGTCGAGACAAGACCATTGCCCTAGTGGAGGATAGGTTTCATTGGCCAAGCCTTAAGCGAGACGTGACCAAAATTATAGGGCAGTGTCGTACTTGTCAACTGGCAAAGCAAAAGAAACAAAATACAAGATTATATACTCCTTTGCCAGTTCCATTCATCTCTTGGCAAGACATCAGTATGGATTTCGTGCTTGGACTTCCCAAGACTATCCGTAAACATTATTCCATATTTGTTGTCGTGGACCGTTTCTTTAAGATGACCCACTTCATTCATTATTCTAAGACCTTCGACGCATCTCATGTTGCCAAACTGTTTTTTAGTGAGGTCGTCAAACTGCATGGGTTACCAAAAACCATAGTGTCTGACTGTGATGTGCGATTCATAAGTTACTTTTGGAAGACACTATGGCACATGATGAATACTAGACTCCAATTTTCTTCTGCCTACCACCCTTAGACCGATGGCCAGACTGAGGTGATTAATAGGAGCCTAGGGAGTTTACTTCGATGTTTAGTGGGGGAGCATATCAGGACATGGGACACCGTACTAGCCGTAGCCGAGTTTGCATTCAATAGTTTTGTCAATAGGTTTATAGGTCTAAGTCCTTTTGAAGTCGTTACTGGTTACAAGCTTAGGAAGCCTATTGATCTTGTCCCTATGTCATTGTCCCATATGCCATTAGAGTCTGCAGAGTCTTTTGCGCATCACATACATTCATTGTATCAAGAAATCAGACGAAAGATCACTGCTAGTAATGAACATTACAAATTTTCTGCAGACCAACATAGACGTTTCAAAGAATTCAATATTGGGGACTCTGTGATGGTCTGCATCAGGCCCGTGCGGCACCCTCCAGGGGCTGTTTGTAAGTTACACGCGCGTAGTGCTGGACCCTTCAAAATTATAAAACGAAACGGTCTCTATGCGTATGAGGTAGATTTTCTACATTTCATGGGAATTAGTTCCACATTCAACGTGGAGGATCTAGTTACTTTTCAGGGGACCACTGATACTTTGTCCGGCCTTTCGCTCACCCATCCTGATTCCCTAGATTTATCCTTTGATCTATGGCCTCTTCTCGACCTTTCGTCCCAGCCTCTATCTCCCATACCTACCCTTCGCACACCCAGAGAGAAAATAGAGGATATCCTGGACCATTAGATAGTTTCAACGTCGGACGGCGGGTTTCAGAAGTACCTGGTAAAATGGAAGTCACGCCCAGCTTCCGACAGCACGTGACTCACTAAGGAGGAGCTTCAGAGACTTGATCTTGACATCCTGGAGCGGTTAAGGAGTTTTATTTTGCCAGTGACGAAATCTTCGCAGCTTGGGAGAGTTGATGGGGAGATCATGCGCACACGTGCACGCACGCTGCCCACACGCTCACGCAAACCACCCCCCCTACGCACGTACGTACGAAGGAGGGTCTCATCGTCGATCTGGCTCGATGGCGACGTCCAGGGAAGGCCTCTTAGTTAGAAGATGAAGTTTGATTGAAAAGAATGGGCCCGATAGTCACAAAAAATCCATCACGGGATCTCATGATCGTGGCCCACTAGTCGGATTAAGTTTATACTTTAGGTTTTGCTTTTTTATATTATTTAGAACATCATGAACGCTTTAGATTTCTTTGATTGATTTTTATTTTAGTTTACTTCATCGCATGGTAATAGGTTGCGCACATGGCGCGAGTTTTGGGGTAAAGAGTTTTCCTATAAATAGGCACTCCTTGTAGTTTTTTTTTTTTTTTCCATTGAAGTTGAATAAAAATTCCTGCGTGTTTTTCTGCTCTCTGAGTTTCTGAGTTGTGGAAAAATTCAAGTGGGTGCGAAGCCCTCTCTTTTTGAAGGGCTAACTACTATGGTGCGAAGCCACGTTTATCCCAATCCGCCCCTCCATCTTATTTCATCCATCTCACGATCATCTTCGCTTTAAATCCGCTTGTTTTGCAGCTATTCGTCCCTCTTCAGCCAGTTTCCAGAATCTGGCCCTGCAGGAGGGCTGAAACTTCGACGGAGCACCGTGCCTCAACCGCACATCGGATTGTGACGAAATTTGGAGGGTTTGGAGACCTCCCCTGGCCGACTAAGGCCAAAGAGTCCGTTTTGGGATTCGGGCCCTCACCACACGTGCGGCCGGCCTCCTACGCATGTGTGCCCAACCCGGGCCCGCTGTCCGCACGCGGGAGCTGTTTTAGGTTCATGTTTTCTTCCTATTTTCCTTTTTTCTTACCTATTTTCATAACCCTAGTCCTAGATTGCATTATCCCTAATTTATTTGCCCCCTTTTTCTCCATAGGGTTCCTTGAATTGAAATTAAGGAATCCCTTGGATTAGGGGCTGATTGCTATGCGTGTGTGGATGATTACTATTTCCCTTTGAGCATTGTTTGGTCCTTAATTTTACTGATCCAGTCCTAGCCTGTGTAGGCCTGGACCCGTGCAGATTCCCCTTTACTTGAATGTTTGAGCTTTTTGTGGGATGTGGAATTATTATGTGATTGTTTTGAATTAGTATGATTTAAGCTTGAAATCTTGCATATCATATTTAAATTTCATGTCCTGCATCATCCAATCTCTTTGATTGGTGCTGTGTTTCTTTGTTAATCATCTGCCCATAGGATCCTAATTGAAGGGTTTGATACTTTATGTTCTAGTCTTTGTACTTGAATTGTAGTGATCTTTTAGTAGTCGTTTATTCATAAATTTTTTGTGGAACTTATAGGAATTGAAGTGTGTGTGCGTGCGTGGGGGCGCGCGCGTGTGTGTGTTTGTACAAACTTTTATTGTAGCTGAGTATGCCATCCGATGGTTTAGATAGAGCTCATAGGCTCTTCATGTTTTTCAGAAGTTGTGGGAGTCTCTAGTTCTCAAGGCTGACTCTCTCTTTCTCTCCATCCATCCTCTCTCTTGACAACACCCATTCAACCCCCCTATCTCTTTGTCTACGTCACCCATTTGACACATTTTGCCTAGTGTCATCTTTATCAATTTCATCTAGAGGAGAACATATATCTAGTACGTATTTATTTTATTTCTTATTTGTTGTGTTTTCACTTGTACATCGGGGTTCTTCGTCTTTGCCTTCTATCTACGTCGTTAAGCTGAGGCCCACAACCAGGAGGTTTTTACCCGATGTCCCAAATTTGAGATCCTATTGATTCGAGGTCCAAAAATGGGGGTTTTTAACCAATGACCCAAATTAGAGATCTAGGCCGTCGATTTGAGGTCTCTATTTGGGGCTTTAATCAACAGCCAAAATTAGAGTGCTAGATTGTCAATCAGAGGCTCCTATTTGAGAGTTCTATCTAAAAGGCGAAATTTCAAAGCTAGGTCATCAATTTGAGCTCCTTATTTTGGGGCTTTTTACTTAATGGCCCAAATTAGAGATCTAGATCGTCGATTTGAGTTGTAACTGTCAATTTAAGGTCTCTATTTGGGAGTTTTATCTAAGAGGCTATATTTCGTATCTAGGCTGACTCCCTTGTTGACATAGAGTTTTGCACTCTTATTAAATAGGCCTCCACGAGTCTAATGGCACCTTTGTGTCTATCCAACTAATCCCCAGTACGTCTGTGTCAGTCAGCAAGACACCATTAGGATTCTACTTTAAGTGGACTTTTCAGCAAAGCCTTTGTGCCAAGTGCAAAGTGCCTTGTACTAGACTGCTAAGGTAGGCGCAATTCCTTGATCGATGGATTGAATGGTAATCGTGAGGGCATGTGATTTAAGTTAAATCTAATTTTATTTTCTATTGTTTACTCTCTAAATCATGTTGTAGGTTAACGTCTTTTGTTACTTGAATTACTTTATGGACTCTTTAATAATCTCCAGGTTGCATGCTAGCATTAAATCACATGTTCTGCATCAATTGACAATATTGATACATTGGTGATATGTAGTGATACATTGTCGATACCTGAAATTTCCGATACTACAAGTGTTATTGGTATTACTACCAATGTTTTCGGTATAACCGAGTTGGAGATACAGATAATATTGGGATACTTTGAACAATGCCTAGGGGGACCTACCAAATGCACGTCGTGGCTGTCCATCATAGATAACAGTGGGGTCCACAGAGCTCGACCTCATGGGAAGCTCCCATGTGGTGCATATGGTTTGTTGTGGGCCCCATTGTCGTGTGTTGATGAAATATACTCCGACCATCAAACAAGCCCTCCCTTATTGGGCCATGTGTCAAAAAATCAGGCCAATCCATGACTTATGCGGGCCACACTAGCAAGAATAGTTAAGAGTGAATGCCCACCCTTGATTCTCATAGAGGGCCCACCATGTTTTGTATATGCTATCCAATCCATTGCCGTGAAACATCTACCCTAGATGGCGGGACACCTAAAAAATTAGGTAATTTTTTAGCTAGGCACGGCATAGTGAAAATCAAGGGTGGGCGTCCCCTCCCAACTATTCCTCCTGTGTGGCCCACTGGAGCCACCAATCGGCGTGGTTTTTGGGCCCATGGACAAATGAGGGACGGCATGCATGATATTTGGAGTGGAAACATGCTGTTAAGCATTGAGCCAATTTTTCTATTTAGATGGTCGATGGAGAAATATAGGGGGAGGAAGGATCTCACATGGTCTTCCTTTACTTAGAAAGCATACCATAAGGTCCCTAGATAGATAATTTGGTGGGTGTTGGGAAAAAGGAGTCTCAAGAGGATATATTGACAAATATGAGGCTTACACAAGCGGTTGGTATTGAGCCTGATCGTTTCGTGTTGGTTATGGATTGAGTTAATGTTCTGTTTTCTAGGAAGAGGTCCCTTGGTGTACGTTATTTGGGAATGATAGTTTTGATTGACGAGATGAGGGAGTAAATACAAAGCTACAACTTTCAAGGGATGCTTTTGAATATAAAGGTTTTAAAAGGTAGTTAGACTAAAATAGAGTATATGGATTAGTAAAATACGTTTTGAAGCAAGGAATTATTTAAGATTGTGGATCAAGTAACCTAAAATAGTCATTTTCGATATCCTGGGTCAATACATTCATGAGAGCAAAAAGGGAGTGATAAGGATGCTGCTCATAGAATCAGAGCTGAGCAGATGCAGTCGAGATGCGCCTTTGGAGTTTTTATGTGATCGCTACTTGCCAATCAAACTAAAAGGGAGATTTTATAGGATAGCTATTAGCCCATGCTTTATGGGACAAAATGTTGGGCAGTCAACAAACGTTGTGTTCATAAGCTGAGTTTGTCTGAAATGAGGATTTTGAGATGAGTGGCAAGACGGGAAAGTATAGAACTAGACAAAGATGCATTCGAGGGCACTTATGAGTAGCCCCAATAGGTCAAAAGATGAGGGGAAGTAGATTAGATAGTTTCGCCATATGCAACGGAGGCCAAGAACTGCACTGATTAGAATTGAGTGGGTTGAAGTTGAATGCTCTAGAATGGCTAGGGGAAGGCCCAAAAGGACATGAGTGGAGTTAGTAAGAAAAGATTTGATGACCTATGGTTTAACTAAGGACATGATTCTTGATAGAGTGGAATCACGGAACATGTTCATGTAGCCGACCCGAATTAGTTGGGATAAGGCTTAGAAGATGATGATGAAAGAAACATGAAACAAGCTTGTTTTAAGCTTAGCAGAAAACATCAATATGTAGGCACATGCAACAATAACGGCGGAAATGTATTGTGCTTCATGATAAAAGGAGTTTGGTGTTAGGATTCGGAACTTGTTTTGGTACTTACGAACATTATAATTTATGTTACGTTTTCCTACATAGTTATGTTTTTTTAAAAAAGTCGGTTCACTTCTGACCAGCACATGAGAACTGGTAATACCGGTTACCAAAATTGTTGACAGCATGAACTCATGTTCAATACAAAAACATATTTGAGTTACAAATAGGCTCAATCATACTTGAGATGCAAGCAGCCCAATTTCTTTTAGCTAAAGATGGTGGTTGCTGATCTTTGCTTTATATAACTAATTTATTCCCTGTTATTTATTTTAGTTTTGTTTCGCCAAACATCTCTTATCCATTTACAAAAAAGCATGCACAGTTGCTATTTCAATGCATGAATGCTTGAAGTTCAATTTTCAGTATGGCAGCAATAGCACACAGGTTCTTGTATTATTACAAATGACTTCCTCTAAGAATACGAGGAAGCTGTGTACATGATCCGGACCCCTCAAATGGCAGGCCAAACCATGAACGATCCATGATAAATAATTAGGCAGATCGAATGATCCTAACTGTTTGATCAGAAAAAATCCCAGAAATGGGTGGTGGTCATTTTTCTCAATCAAGTAATCAGTTTCATCTAATTGACTTCATTTTCAGCTATGGTTTTGGTGGTACCCACCTGAACAAGGCCCAAATATCAGTCATAGTACTGTTCAATTTGAGCAACTTCTATGATCTTATTAACTAGATTTTCGGGCCTTGGCCAGTTCATGGATGGGTCGTCAATCATATGAACACTCCGGATCTCATACATGCATTCCGTGTCTCATTGTGAACTTGCACATAAATAAGGTGCATGGTAAGCCCTTCTTTCTCACGAAATTTTGGGATTGTGATAATGTTTGCTTGTGCTTCAGGTATTGGTTATATGCAGCAGTCAAGCTCAAGTGTTTGCTCGTGACAAATGATGAGATGAGAGATCACATTTTTGAACTCTTAGGCAGCAGCTTTTTTCTCAAGTGGAAAGAGCGCCATCAAGTGCGTAATTCCGATAACCTCCCCCAAAAAAATTCGTGTGTCTGCATTTGGCAATTATTTTTGGAGGTATTCCAGCAGGAAGGTTGTAGTTTACTATTTTATGGGTTTTCAGTTTGGGCAAGCTGGGCCTTAGGTTCAGTAATCTGAACAGTTATTATACACCCCACTGCTGATGGCCCATGCACCAAAATCAACTTAGATTGGAAGAATCCCAACCCTTCAACAGGAGGTCAACAAATCGATGGTAAGGTGAAAAAAATATGGTAACGGGCCATATTCAATTAAGAAAAGGGCCCAATATTCTCCGATGAATGGGATTTTTGGTGGATGGGCTTTCCACAGAGAAGCCCATCATATCAACGGCTTGGATCATTAGACTGTGGCCCACTTGTATCAACAGAAAATCTGAACAGTAATGTATGACCTTTTTGCACAAATGCTGTATAATATCTCTTATTTTGGAGCTCTGCTAGCCCCGTGTACACAGCGAACTTGTCATGCGTAAGCCATCTTAGTGTGCATGAGGCCCCACTGTTGATGAACTGGTGTAGAACTCAACCTGGTCACGTAGGTTTGCCATACATACCGAAACAAGGAACAGTTTTAAAAATCGACAGTGGTCCACAATCACTGTAAAGGGCTCGCCTGATGAGTAGTGGCTGTTTTTTTAGGTAGGATCTATTGAGGAAGCCCTTCTAATACACCACTTGGATGGTCCCGCACATGTGCAAGGTTGGCATGTATGGTCAACGTGGCCAGGCCAGATGTAGAGGAGTGCTTGAGCTTAGAACTCTTAGTTTTAAACATGGCTTTATGAATCAAATGGTCTAACGCTTTATTAGGACCTGATGAGACAAGTTGCAATGCTAAAGCTTGTATTGTTGGGTTGTGAGTTCTTTGATGAGCTTTGTTGCTACTTTGCAGGTCCGGTTTACATTCGTGAAGGGTGATTTGAAACTTCAGATGCCGCCCTCATATTCCACAGTCATCCAAGTCAGTTTCACAACTTGCTTTGTTTCATTTTGCATGTTTCTATAATCTTGTTTAAAACATGAATTTCAGCTGCTTTGATCTACCAAAAAGTTGTCCCTGTTTCTTGCTTGTGAGTGAGCGCATGGTTTCTATGAATACTTGAAATGATTGTTTTTCTTCTCTTTTTCTCTCTCTTTTTTGTGTTTATCATCATCATCATAGGGTTCTCTTTGGGGCTCTAGACAGAGTTTTCCAGATTTTCTGAAATGTGGGTGAGACATCCACCTACCACCATTGCACATGTTCAGTTCTATTTTTCGCCGCTTATTTGTTGGCCACTATTTGAATTTTTGGGTCCTTCCAGTTAGTGTTTTGGGATATGCTTCATCCACGATTTGGCCCACTATTTAGACCACAGTTAATGGAAATTCGTTCAATCACCAAAAGCCCTACCTTTCTTGGTCACTAAAAGAATAGAAGTAAAAGGGAACCTATGTTTTCTGCTTCCCACTTGAACCCACGATTGGGCCCACTATTTAGACCATAGTTAATGGAAATTCATTCAATCTCCAAAACCCCTACCTTTCTTGGTTACTAAAAGAATAGAAGAAGTAAAAGTGAACCTATGTTTTCTGCTTCCCACTTGAACCTATTTCTCGCATGCGTTAGTACTATCACCTAGATTGTAAAATGATTCTTTTCTCACATTGCTTCCCTTCTTGTTCCCTAGTTTGGTAACTATGATTTGGGTGATCTTGATTGATGTACAGGTTTGCACCTGTCATGGTTTGAAGACTCAGACGAGTCCAATGCAACTCGTCTGAGTTCACCCAGACTCAGTTGAACCCGATCTGGTTCGACACCACAAGTTGACACTGACAAGTCACCCCCAACTTGGCCCAGTCAGGCCAAGACTCAGGCTAGTTCTGACTTGTGGCTAGAGGAGTTGGTCTGAGTCACCCACCCTCTGGGTGGTCTTGATTGATGTACATATTTGCCTCGGTCATGGTTTGATGTACGTGTTTGCCTCAGTCATTTCTTCCCCCATTTGTTTCCTTGTTGGGTAACTATAATTGCGTGGTCTCGATTGATGGAGATGTTTGCTTCAGTCATGATTTTAAGAATTGGACGAGTTCCATGCGACTTGTCTGAGTTGGCTGGGACTCGCTTGGACCCGATCTGTTTCAACACCAGGAGTCGACCCAACTGAGTAAACCCCTGACTTGGCCTAGTAAAGCCAATTCACTCCTTACTCAGCTGTGTCCCGACTCGACTTGAGACTGGACGAGTCGACCTTGTTGCATGGTGGATGAGCAACTACCATCAATGCAATGGTGGAATGGGCACTTGTCTAGCCATTTTTCTTCTTCAACACAACACTATTATAAAATTTAAAACTCAATCAACACAGAAAAACTATGGCTCAGATGAATAAAATGCTGTGAAAATCTATACTAGTTTTGCTGTCTGAAATCATCAATGTTTTCACAAAATAATTTTCCTTAACCCAAGGATAGGATATGTAAAGTGTATCAAGGACTTGATTTTATACAAGTGGAACTCATGGTTTGATGATCAAGACCATTGATTAGATGATGCTAACCATGGATACAACATGGCTCAAAAATCTCCCATATTGGATGATCCTAGCCATTCAATTTTTGTCCTTAATAGAGTGTGGCCGTTGCTGCAAATTTCTTTTTACTGTCTACCCATCGAAGGGTTGTGATTAACAGTCTGGATCACTTAATCATGGAATTTGTAGAAATCCTCAGGTCAAGCAACAACAGCACTATTTTAAAATTTTAGAGCTCAATCAACACAGAAAAACTATGCTCAGATGAGTCAAATGCTGTGAAAATCTATACTAGTTTTGCTGTCTGAAATCATCGATGGTTCTCACAAAATATTTTTCATGTTGTTCTTGCTTTTAGGAGTCAGAGAAAGGATCATGGCACATTCCCATAGAAGGAGAATGTGGCAGTGAGGAATTGAGGACTTGGCTTTGTATAAACAGGCGGAAAATGGATGGTCCAGGTGAAATTCCTATCAGCTTGGATGCTCATTTAAATGGCCCAATCGCTCCGTGCAACCAAACAGCAGCTGATTGTGGTACCATTGCTGCAGAGAATGATATACAGAACTTCTCTACTGCATCTCAACTTCTTGGTGATAAGACTTCAGTTGTGACAGGCAAGAGAAAAGATAGATCCCCTTCTCCTCCTAGACTTCAATAGCAACTGCTGCAAAACCATTGGCGTTTGGGGTGCATGTTCATGATTAGAGTTTATCTAAGGAGGCGATGGTGGATTGGCACTTTTAGTATTGAGTAATTGCATATTTGAAGCATACATATAGATGAGCAGAATTTTCGAGTTTGTGGGGGCAGATGTTTGCAAGCTTGACATGACTAAATCCAGTCAATCAATGGCCTGTTTGTGTGGCCACTGATATTCGGATTGGATCATTTGGGGTGGCTTGGATGGTCGGAACTGCATTATGTGGCCCTGCTCCAATTCTAATGATGGGATAAGAACGGCTATGAGTGTTTTCGTCGCAGCTGCTACTTTTACGTGGAGATTTTGGCCTTTGCCGGGATGGCCGACCTCCAAAAGGGCCATGTGTGTGGTAGCTGCTGGGTTTGTAATTTATTTAAACATTGAATTTTTGAGCTGATAATTCTTAGTTGAAGTAGGAGATAAAAAGTCTCATTAAACAACGGTTTGATTGGGCATTCCATGGGTTGGCCTGGTATCTGGACTGTTCGAGTTGATAATTTATCTGCTCAGGCGATGCTTTTGCTTTCCAAACTAGCGCTTGTGGAATGTGGGCCTGATTTTTTTTTAATCCATTAGATAAAGAGGGCAGCAATTATTTTGCAACTGGGCAGGGAATTAGATGGATGAATGGTCCTGATTATGGGAAAACATACAATATCAAAGTGTAAATGGGCAGTTTCAGAATGCCCGTGTTATGTTGGTCAGCGCTACGGTCGTGTGTTCTTAATTTATTGGTGCCCAAACCAGGCCGTCGCCAAAGAGGCGCACTTTCACCCTTTGCTGAACATCAGGAGGGAGATACATGCAAAATGGTCAAAAGAACTTGAATATCGACTGATGTGGCCCACCTGATGATTGGATCTGGCTATGTGCCGTTCAAGCAGTAGGAATTGCTAGATGAACGGTTCTGATTTTGGAAATGTGGGCCCCATTCGAAGGGTGAGGCCAAGTACACTGGCATTGTTTCAACTCGATAAAGAATGGCGGGTCCCACCATCTGAAGGTGTATAGCGATTAAAGATACACGTGCAATATTCTTTGATAAAGAAATAGTGGGCTCCACTGCATGATCTGATCAGGAAGCAAACTGAAGGTTGGCACGATAAACCAAAAGCAGGGGGACGTCCGTCGATAGAGCTGGGCACGGGACTCAACTCGTCCAACTCGGTTAGACCCGAATGACTGATTCGGTTTGGGTCAAGTAGCCTTAGCTCGATATGAAAGCATACCGAGTTGAGTTCAAGTTACGTAATACCTCAACCCGATCTGAAACTGGACTCAACTCGGGTTGTCGGATAAGGTATATAAAAAAACCTAATCTAATCTTTTTCTCTCTACCCTACCTCTATCCACAACTCGCTTGCACCACCCGACCAGGGTAGGGATTCGAGATTGCAGCTTAGCCACGTCAGCTGCTGGGGCCTCTTTCCCGGACACACAGAACCATTTGTCCTTCTAGTTTTGGTTGGAGGACATGTCCTTCTAGTTTTGGTTGGAGGACATGTTGCTAGTTACAAGGGCCCGGCTCCTATTCGCCCATGCCGAGAAGTAATACCATCCCAGGTGCTTGGGGTTGGCCTTTGCCCGATACAGTATAGAAACTCATTGGCGGTCAACTAGGTGCTCCCAAGTTAGAACCAAAGAATATAGGTCCCCAACAGAGCCCTCCAGGTGTTGGGGATGATCTGGCCTGGGGCAAACTTCAAGCGAGATGTGACCTCCCATACAATGCGATGAATGGGGAGTCAGAGGCCACACTGTAAGGCGACCATATATATGGCCACCTCGCCCTCACGATGAACACCCGGAACTTCACCAAGTTCGGGAGCTCGGAGTACTACGAAATCTGGTATCTAGTACTCCGACCTTATCCGAACTAGGTCGGCTTCTCTCAACCTTGACCCAAAATGGCCAACATCCACGGGTTGCTCAGCCGAGGACTGAGCTACCGCCCTCTCTACTGGAGCGGATTCCATCGCTCGTTCGCGACCTAACGACACCAGGGATAGTGGTTTAGAAGGAGCCCCCAGCCAGGAGTCTATACTTTCTGGCTCATAATCGCCCTGAAAGGCTCTCGGCTCAGGCCATTCATCTGAGATATCAGACGTTCCGACCAAGAAAAGAATGAGAAAGATGAGGAAGACTAAGGGAAGGGGAGGTAGAGGCCTGAGCACCAAAGAGAGGAAAAAGAAGATCGCCGGAGGATGATTTCCAACTTATCGGAAATCGCCTAGTCCAGTGGTCTAGAGAAGCAGTAGTAGCAGTGGAAGCAAATGAAAAGGACCCCCCCCCCCTTTATAGAGTCCTTGTTTGTAGGCATTAATTGTTCACATTCAATGCCCCAGCCCAAGAAGGATTACAACTCACGCCGACCTCCACGTGCAATCGCCTGTTTGCTAACCGACCCGACCTCCAAGGTAAAGCCACGTGCATGCACATCATTGGCCGGGAACTGAAGAGGTGTCGTTTCAGCACATGCCTCCTCGAGCGCACCATCGCGATCATTACAGATCCCCCTTGATCTTCGCACCAACCGCTCTTCTCTCTCTAGCAATTATGACAAACCGATCCGACCTCTCGACCTCTCAGGTGAAAGATATTGTATAAGTGTCAGTCCACACCGACTTACTTCCTGAGCTTGCAAAAGACACTCGGAGGTAGGAGGGCTACTGTTATGGGTGAAAATGGACTGACCAAGAGCAACCGGTATAGGAGAGAACACGAAGCATTCCAATGGAGGTAGCTCGACGCCGACAACCGAGTACGATCCCTACGAGCAACTCGATGACCCGATCACTAGCGGAGGGTCCAATTGTGGTCAACCTCTTGCTATCACGACTAACGAACAACTGTAAGAATAGACTCGACCTACCTCGAAGGAAGGTTCGACGACAATCGACAGTTCGACTCTGGAATATTGGCCTCGACCCTTTGATTTGTAGGACGACCTCGACCTTCTGACTCAGAGGTCAGCATCAGCTATCTACCATGATCTTCTCGGATCCCGATCACTCAGAGATTTTATCAAAGAGATTTCTTCGAGATCTTTTCCGAGAATCATGGAAGATAACTGTGATACGCTCGGGGGGAGATTCCCTCTATAATACACACCTACTAAGTAGGGAGATTACCATCTACGCCTCTAGCGCCTAGCAACAATAAATAAGAACTTTGCTTACGGTAAAAAAGGTACATGTAATATACATCATAAACCCTATGTTGGACTAGGTGCAGTCTGCTACACTGTAGCCAGGGTCTCTATTATCTCCTTTTCTATGTAAATGACAGTCTACTGAGGACGTGGGGATATCGGCATCATGTAAGAATCTCAAATTCGAATATTGGGCATCCAGATCTCAAAACCCTAAATCCAACTAATTAAGGATTTCGGATTTCGATCCCCAAATCAGGATTATTAGGGATTTGGAATCAATTCGATATTTGGATTTTCAATCCCTAAATCAGGGAATTAGGAATTTTGAATCCAATATTCAAAAGAAATATTGGGATTTTCCAATTCGAAACCCACATAAGATATTAGGGATTTTGAATCTCCAAATCCATATTAGGGTTTTTGAATCTCAGAATCGGAAATAGGGTTTCAATACCCAAAATTCGGTTGGAAAGTCATTCCCACCCTCACTTATGTTATGTATTGAGGCAGCCGTGAATTTCCAAACCATTAGCAGCACCTGTTGCTTTCAGCATCACTGTTAGCCATGGAGTTCACCATTAGGGATGGCGTTGCCGTCATAATCGGTGTCATGTTTAATAGAGGTGACCGGTCCTTCGACTGTCTGCGGATCCATCCGCGGCAGAGAATCTCTCTCTCTCTCTCTCTCTCTCTCTCTCTCTCTCCATTTAGCTGCTGCTCGGTTAAAAATGTACCATGTTTATAATAACTATTAGGTCGAGATCGACCTTATTAGTTTCGGGTCTTTGGGCCCAATTACATGTATTCGGGTCCAATGCCTCTACCCGCGAACGGGATGTCTTCTGACTCCCTTGTGGGCCTGTTGCTGGTAGTGGGCTCATTGTCCACATCCTGGGCCATTTGATCCATACCTTAGTCCCCAGTGGGCCCGTTGCCCACATATAAGATTTCCATGTGGGCCCCATCTATGGAGTATGATCATGACTGTTGGTTAGGGCCAATTTTTGAGAACATTCTATTAGGGCCATGTGCAGGCCCACAATGGATCGGTGTTTTAGGCTCATAATGAGCACTCTATTTGGCTCATTGACTGGATAGACAATCAAGATCATAACCTTCATTTGATGAATATTGAGAAAATGAGCTAATCCGTCTATCTTATGGACACCCATGGATGGATCTGCACATTAAATTATAAAGTTTAAATTTTAACTATCCATTATGTAAATGTTAAAGACCAAACTTACAATACTCATTGATGATAACCAGATCATACAAAGTCTTGATTTGGCCCTATTGTGGGCTCATTACCCATTCTTTAGGAGTTGATATAGACCGTTGGAATGAGGAATGTAAAACATACCCATCTGTTTCTCTTTAAGGTTCCTTAATTCTCCCAACGACCAATATCAATCACCTTATGGGCCGCATCAGACTAATTAAGATATAATCCATTGAGAGGTAGGATTATAATCGCAATCCTAAGCCTATATTTGTAGTGTTGGATTCGGTTATTTTAGCCACCATAGTGACCTCAATCGATGAAAATTTTACAAGTACAGACTTGTGAAATTGGGATAAGGAGGATTGCATACAGTTGCGTTCACGTTTTCATGCGTACGGTAACAAAAACACAGATGATTACCGTTTGACAGTCATATAAACGGGTGAAGTAAATGGTGCTAATGATGTAAAGCTGAAAGACTCATCTCACTCACAGGTGTTGAGTGTCTCAGTTTTACATAATTAACATCACTTAGCTTCATGTTCAGGAGGATTACTGACATGTTATCATTACCTCCCACATGAGGAATGATGATGATGTAAAAGATTCTCACCAGAATGTGATGGTTGGGCCCATCTTCACCCTGGATAATTTAGTTGATGCCTCCCTTAATAACTGAATTAATTATCTTTGCCTGATATTTGTTTACATTCATGAATTGCTTTATGAAATGATGAACTAATGTGAATATATATATCTCTTCTATTTCAGTCTCAATTCCAACAAGTACGCACTAAGTCCCTGCCCTAAATGGATCTAATTATGTTCAATGGAAGGAATGCATTGAAGTTGTCTTGGGTTGCCTGCAATTAGATCTTGCCCTAATAACACCAGAACCGCCAAAACCATCTGATGATAGCACTGAATCAAACATTAATCATTACGAGGCATGGTTTATATCAATTGATACGTGCCTAAAAGTCATAAAGCATTCGATTTCTGAGTCTATAAAAGGTGTCATGCATAAAGTAGATAAGGCTAAAGCTTTTCTGACCGAAATGGAAAAACGATTCAAGAAATCTGATAAATCTGAAGTAGGTATTCTTTTGAATAAACTAACTCGTTCATCCTACGATGGAAAAGGAAATATCTGTGAATACATTATAGAGTAGATCGAAGTCATGAGAATCAATCAGGAAATGGATTGAACCATAAATGGGCTAAAGGTAACAGTTGTTACTTTTGTAAAAAGGCTGGCCATCTAAAGAAAGACTGTGAAAAGTATAAGAAATGACTTATAAAGAAAGGTAATAACTCTGTTCTTGTCTGTTTTGAATCTGTGAATGCTGGGAAATCTGCGCCCATGCTTTTCTTTGGCATTTTTGTGGGAAGATGTTTTGTTCTTGAAAATGATTTGTTTGTGGGGGGTGACCTGATTGATGTATTTTTGGAGTCTCTACTAGTCACTTTATCCAAAATCCCGCAGTCGGCTAGAACCTGCAGAATGTCTAAAGTTAGAGAATCTGAAGACTCTCTTGCTTTATGTTGACTCATGGTCTGCGATCCACGATTCCGAGTAAGGGACCTCAGTTACAAAGAGGGAAGGTGTTAGGCACCCTCTCTGCCCGTACAAATGTACGGTCTCTACTCTATGCGCTAAATAAATCTCGAGGGATGATATGATCGAGTTTGGACTAGGCAAACTCAGATTTCTGATGTAGCAAGATCCGAAATCCCGGCAAGTCACAGAGCGTACGTCTAAGGAATGTCTAAAAACCGGATGTGATGATGCTAATATAGTAAAAAAGAGGGACTAGGCTATCATGAGTTTCTGATATGACATAATACGAATGTTCGACAAGTCACAGAGCATACATTCAATGATAATCTAGAAGAGCAAGGGTGTTGAGAAGGAAAGTAATGATATGATGAATGCTTTATGGAATGACTTGATCTTTGGCTTGCTCTTGAGATGGTTAGAACATGGGATGCACCATGTCTAATCCAGGCTAGACTATAGGGTTGAGATGGCTTCAAGGAGGCTAAGAGGTGGCTAAAAAATCAGATCTGGAAGGCTTGGAGATCCTTCTCACCCTCACTCTCTTCCTTTCTCTCTCCCTCTCTTGCTTGAGAATTTTGGAATGGGATAGTTGTTGTTGAAATGAGGAGAGGTGAAGGCTATTTATAGCCTCTTGTAATGACATTTTGGTAATTGTTAGGTTTGTAAAGGGTAAAAGCTGACATGGCATCTTGGGATTGGTTAAGGAGAGAGAAATATCATGTGTCATGCTCTTATAAGCTCTTGGGGTTATGTAAAAGGGTAAATAGGGTGAACTTCAGGTGTAATTCCATATGAAAGTTGACTTTGGGACGAGGGAAAACTGTGTGCTCAGAGGAGACACCTGCTGAATCTGGAGCGGTACTCCGCTTACCGCGGGTGGTAATCGGACTACTGCCCGGGCAGGGTTTTATTTGGTCTTTGGTCGGTGGACTTGATTCGATGTTTTGGCTTGGTCCAAAGTCTATTTTCAGAGTTTTAACTCAAAATGATTGGATGCTTTCTAGGGAATAGGCTTGGGTGGGGGTCAGGGTTTAGATTAGGGTTTAGGCCATGGTTAGGGTTTTAGGTTTAGGATCAGGGTTTGGGTTTAGGGTTAGGATCAGGGTTAGGGTTTAGGGTATGATCAGGATTTTCAGATTGTCTTTATCTTTTCAAAATGCTAGCCTCGGTGGGGTGTCTAAAGATGCCCCTCTTTGGTTGAGGTTACGAGCAACAGAGTGCCAAAGAGAGTTGACACCCCACCCCTCTGGTCAGAAAAGGTAGTGGTTCAGATCTGTTGCCTGCCATTATATCGTTGTCAGTCGACTGTTTGGGAAAGAGACGACTCGCACATATCATGAGGGTTGAGGAAAACGTTGTGATTGTCCCTACACGTTCTGCGACATTACGGGCCTTGAATTACAACCTTTTCACGTTAGATTGTTGATAACATTGGAGGGTGAGTTTGAAAAGTAGGGCCTCTGCGCGTCGATGTCGCTTTACGAGGATTCCCGTACTATTTGGATTTGTTGTTTCCTTTGCTATGTAATACCCTAGGAGTATTCGTTCCACTTGATCGTCAAAGTGGTTAGCTGCCCTGCACGTCGATGCGGCCTTACGGGGAACTCACTACGCCGACTTGGACTCCGATCAAACTTTCTAAATATCCCGAACTAGGTATGTGCGTGTAGTCTTTTGCCATGTAGTCTGCTGATTATGATACGTTGGTTACAGCGGATTCTCTTCACTTTGAGTTTGATTATTCTTACCAGAGATTGATCAAATCATTATCACTTGCATTCAATTCGTATTACTGTCCAGATGTTGAGATCGGGCCAATCGTACTTGTATCATATACGGATTCGACCGTCCTCCGAGGAGACCGGAAGGGATCGAATCTTATTTTACTGTTTGCACTGGCCGCAACTGGAGAATATGGAAGATTCCTTAGTATACTGCGTGTCGCGTGCGTTTAATTTAATTTTTTTTTTGTTTAAAAGCTATCATTTTCGGAACTACATTCCTTAGAGATTTTATTGTAAATATTTTTGAGATTTTTGAAAAGATCCGTTCGATCTCGCGGGAGGATGTCTTCGTTCGATTTTTATTTATGAAATGTAAGTAGATGTCGAACTGTCATGTTCGCCTCCACTAATGAATTAAGTGGGGCTTTAACCATGCTTTATCATTTTTTATCTTTTTCACCTCTTCTTTTGTATTTTCCTGCAATTTATTAGTTCATTTTATTAAGATTCCAATTTCTCATGAGATTTTGGATCTTCTTATGAGAAGCTTCTTTTTTCTTCTTTTTCGTCCATTGTCCAACGGTCCATGGCATTTTCCGGTCGTCCCATCATCTTAAGAGAGACAGGCGTGCTGATCCACACACTTTGGGTGGCAGGCAGCAGTCTGACTACCGCGGGCGATAGTCCGACTACTGCCTGACACCGGTTTGCACGCTGGTCCGGCGATGGTCCTGGTCCGAGTGTGGTCCTTCCCTTCCTATTTCTTCTCTTCACGCATTCTATCCAGGGACACCAATTTTGCTCCCTTGAAGCTCCTGTTGTTGGTTTTTCCTTCTTCGCTGCTTCTTTCAACTCCTTCTCTCCATTTCTCCTTCAGGTGGCTGCTTGTTTAATGGGCTAGTTGCCTGTTTGCTGGACTTCAATATCCATGCTTGTAGAGTGTTTAAAATACTTATCTGTGGCCCTGGATCTATTTCTTGATCATGGGAGACCTGTTGATTTGGATTTCGGAGGACATTTCCTGGAATTCCAGCCATTGGATCTTGCTGGAAATTTTTATTTGGCCATTCCGGATGTATTTTTTTTATAATTTTGATTGAGTGGGGTGTGATAAGATAGGGGTCCCACTCTTATTTTGTGTGTGGCCGTTTTGTTGTTTTTGTATTATTTTTTTTTTGTTGGAAGAAGATGATCATGATCAAAGATGGTGGGCCAGGATGGATGATTCGAGGCCCACTTGGATCTTTAAATAGCATGGATCTTGATGGTGGGCCATCATTTGTGGAGTGGATGACACTCTTTGGCTTGAATTTTAGCCCCATGTGTGGGTTGGATTTTCCCAGTAGGCCTTAGATCATGGATTTAGGCACATGGGCCTTTGGATGGGCTTTGGACTTGGAGATATGAGCTTTGACCAATGGGCTTTGTAGTGGGTTCTGAAATGGGCCTTGAAGTGGGCTTTTGGATGTGGGCCTTCAGTAGCCCATTCATAACTTGTATCCTTCTTAGAATGTCCATTTTATGGAGGTGAGAGGGATACTTACCTATGAATGTTTGATCATGCAACATGCCTCGTCGTGGCAGGAACGAGGCTGACCCTTCTCATCAGTCCGTTGATCCTTGTTACGTGCCTCGAGAAGGTCAGCACCTTTCTGATGTGGCTCGGGAGGGAGGAGCTCCTGTGGTCTTGAGAGGCTATGGGGTCCGCACCCATTGGCCAGACTGGTTCAAAGATCCTCAGCCTCTATTCTTTCAGGTGTTGGAGCACACTCCTCTGTCTGGCTTGTTCAGAGTCTGTATGAGTAAGACGAATATGGTCTGTTGTCCGTGCTGACTAAGAGGTGGCGCGCTGAGATCCACACGTTTCATCTGCCATTTGGGGAGTGGGGGTTCACTCCCTATGATATTTACATGCAGCTGGGCCTTTGGTATGAAGGAGGATCCATCCCGTTTGAGGAGGATCTTCCCATCCCTTCTGCTAACGATTGGATGAGCTTGTTAGGATCTTTGGACTTTTCGAGACCGCAATTTAAATTGCTTTGATTGTTCGTGAACTTCTCCCAACACATTCCTAAGACTGAAGCCGAGGCCATTGTTCAGGCCCGTGCCTTGATTTTGTACACCATGGGGGCCATGATTTTCTGTCATGGGAATGAGCTAGTGAGCACCTGTCTATTGTAGCTAGTGGTAGACATCACTTTCCCACGCCGTACAACTGGAATGCGGCACTTCTGGCCCATTTGTATGATGGGTTGGACAAGGCCAGCCGCTACAGCAGCAGATCTTTGACCAGCTTTTACCCAGTCATTGAGGTGCATGTCGGATCCTCTTCTCGTACCGTACCCTTAAATGATCTATGTAATTTCTAATTGCGGTTCTTGCGCAGGTTTGCTTTATATATATATATATATCATTTTTCTCATCTGGAGCCCACTCTGATTGATTGCACGCCTCCTTTCCCGCGCATGATACTGTGGTATAGAGATAACTACAGCTGCACTCGCATGTTTTTCCAATTTTGCCTGGAGGTCGAACGTGGATGCCCTTGTCCTTGATGATGTGAGTGACGGCCATTTGGTATCTTTTTTACTTGCCTTTTGTCTCTGATTCTCTTGTTCTTGTCAGTTCCGCACCAGGACCTACTTTCGGTCGGCCGCTGCTCTTACTCCTGCTGCTCATGAGGCTTTCTAGGCCTAACGTCGGCGTCGCATTCTAGAGAATCCTAGGGTGACAAAATGGTACCTGGGTGAGAGACTTTTTTGGTAGTTGACTGGGAGTCCTATGGTTCCATACAGCCCACCATCTGGTTCGACAGACTAGAGGACAATGCCTAAATGGGAGTCGACTGCTGCTTTGAAGGGCTACGAGGCCAATGCTTTCGTCATCCATCGAGGGAGTACAACTCCTGGTGTGAGTAGTACGGTATTAGCCCGATCCTTCAGAATGCTTATGCCCCAGGCGGTGGTGCACGCTTTGCCGGGGGAGACCTTTTGGGGCCCAAAGTTCGTCCGAAAGATACGAACAATTATGTACTTGATGAGTAGTGCTCGTTTTATCTTTGTTGCTTATGTATCATCTATGTACATTCTTTCATATATATCGAAGCCTGTTCGCCCGATGTTGCCTTTCTCATTGCTTTCGGAGCCCTTCTGTTGATCTCGATGTTCCATTCGTTAAAGATTTGGGTCCCACATTTTGCACGGGTGGACCCCACCTTGATTTTAGTGAAATTCGGGCCCGGACGGTAGTCTGACTACCGCTTGTTGACCTTTGCCCTCGGTTCTAACTGGGTTCTGCTCTGTCAGACTGCAAGAGTAGAGACAACATGCGGGCAATAATCGGATTACCGCGGGCAGTAATCCGATTACCGCCCCTGCTCATCTTTTATTCCAGCAAGGTCCGCTCTTCTCTGTTCGTGCACAACTACTCCCTCTGTTATTCTTTTTCTCCTCTGATCACTCGGATCATCCCTTTTGTCCCCTTCTTTGCTTTTTGTCTCTTTGTTCCCCTTATCTTCTTCTCCTTTGTACTTTACCTCATAGTTGACCTTGGAGATCATGTTGATGGATCCCATAATGATGAGATGGGGGGTCCTCTTGAAGTGAATGGTATGTCTCCTTTATTCGCTCATGATGACATGGTGGGTGAGAATCCATTTATGGATCTTAATGGGAGTTTGATGGGTGTTAATGGAGGGTTGCTAGGGCCACTTGAAGAAGTGAATGCCATTTATGGCATGACTCCTACCACCATTAATGGTGGGATGGATTTTGGTGGTGTGGTAGAAGGGAATTTGGGAGATGGGTGGTTGCTTGATGGTTTGGATGGGCCTACATTTGGTGGTCCATTAGGTAGTGAGGATGAAGGATTTGATGGGTTGGCTTTTGGGGGTTTGGATGTGGACATACCATTGGTCGGTATGGATGGGACCACGGTGATGGTGGATGGTCCGGATTTCCCATGGTTGATGACATGGGTTTTGATGGTGGAGATAGTAGTCTAATCGGGTTGGATGGTGTGGATGGGATGGATGGGGCAGATGGAGCCATAATGGATGGTGTGTCCCATCCCGATGGTTTGAGCATGATTTTTGGCACGGATTACGATGCTGTGATGAGAGGTGCAGCTAACGTCATGGATCGAGGTGATGGCCTTGTCGGTTATTGGAGTGGCCCGGGTATTGCGACATCTGGGGCAGGTACCTTCTGGACAACTCCTGATATGACAGTAGTTGGTAATTCTGGTTTTCCTGTCGCTGCCTTTCAGGACAGGCTTCGTAAGGCCATGGGAGAGTCGGGCTTCTTTCGTCACCATGAGATTGACTTTTTAGACGAGGGAATGCCCATTTTTGATGATTCACCGGTTGATCTGAGCTTCCAGATTGTCGAAGGTGTGTCAGTCCGTACCTGTCGTCTGCAGCCACGCGGTACTTGCTCGGAGAGATTGCATGCCTGGATAGAGAGTCTGACAACTTTTGAGATTTTCGAGTTGGATTCTTTGGGCTTCCATTTCCATCGGGTTCGCCTTGATTGGCGGCTATTGAGCACTGCGTCCTATGGCTGGGTCCCAACGCTGAGCTTGTTCTCCTTCAATGACCTGGAGCTGGGTTCGTCTTTGGAGGAGTTTGCTCGCTTGTCTGGACTTGCTCTCTCTCTCTCTCTCTCTCTCTCAAGAGCCATATATCCCTTCGCCTTTGCCGGTTCGCCCTTCGGATTTGGAGCCGTGGTTTGGATTCTCGGCTACTCTTCCGATAGTTGATGACAGAGCTGATGAGTTCTCCCTCGAGTTTTTATATGATCGATGTTCGGCTGCTCGAGGGAGTGAGGGATCTGACCGCCATCTCCAGTGCTTGAATGCACTGATATTCTGCGTTTGGCTGAGCTACTCTTTTCCGGGTGGAGGTGGTCATCTCTGACGATTCTGTTTGACGCTTTCCGTTATGTCCTCGCTTGTCGGAGCATCGTCTCTGTGGTTATGGCGGAGCACTTTCTGGGCTTGTCCGAGTGTTCGCTTGGGCAGACTTGCATCCTCAGGGGGTGCTGCTCCTTCCTCCAGGTATCTTCATCACTCTTTTTCTTTTTTGCTCTTCTTTTGCGCACCTCTCATGTATAGTCTGGTATCTCTTAGGTATGGTTGTGGGAGCATCTGTACATGACCCCTCCTTTCAAGGCTGGATTCCCATCGCGTTAACGTGCTGTCCTTGCTGCTGGATGGACTCCCTCTAGGCGCTGAGGCTATGGAGTTCCTTTATCGTTGCATGTTCTCTCAGCTCCGCGGATGGAGGTCAGGCTTTGTGGCTTTATCGTACGCCGTTGATATGCAGTGCGGCTCGTACTCCTCTTCTGCTATTGGGCTTTTGAGGGTACTACTCTTACCATCTAGTGCGGTTCCTTCGAAAGTTTGGCTTTTGGTAGGACATCCCTGATTTCTCCTTTTTGGGATTTGGGCATGCTCCCCTTCCTCTATGCATGCCAACTCTTTGTCAGCGAATTCGGTGTTCGTAGCAGGGGTGCTTGGATGCGACGGATTTGGAGTTCGAATCTTAGGCTCCTCTGGCGACGGTGCCATATCAGCAATGGGTGGCGGAGCAGTCGCTTTATCGTCAGGTTCCCGACTGACACCTGGTTGACGATGAGGATGCTCGGGACATTGTCGGGGATTCTGCTTCGTCTTCTTTAGGGGTCGACGACTCCTTTGGACTATTTAAGGAGAGACCCTTCATTGATCCTTCATTCCTGTCAGCCACGCATGGCCACCTCATATCCGAGCTTTCAGTGCTCCGCCATACCTGTGAGGACATGGCCCGTCGTTTGGCGGTGGGGCGGCGGTATGATGAGAGTATGATTGCGTCTCGCCGTTTGGAGAGAGATGAAGTCTTCTACCTATGCATGGAGGTGGACAGACTTAGGCAGCATTTGTCGATGTATGAGGGAGGGAATGGAGGCTTACATGACTGTTTCTGACTCTGTTAGTTGCCACCTTGTATGTGCACATCTCTTTTGTTCTTTTTGGTTTTTATAGAAAAATAATGTACTTATAAACGCTTTTGAAAGGAATGAAAATTTTTGTTTGTGCCACAGCTTTGTCAGTATTTGTTTGTGTTTGGATTTGTGCTTTTGATGATTGGGATCAGAATATTGGGCTCGGCCCACGTTGAGTTCGGTAGTCTGAGTTGTATACCAGGGATCTTGGTTCCTTGAGAGTAGCGCATATCAGGATCATGCCTTTTGGACTTGGGCAGAGTCTGACAGAACATTGATCCGGAGTTGTATCTTTCCTTGCATCTCTTCGCTTTAATTGTTGCCTCATCTTCCTCTGTACCTGCACTTTTTTTCTAACCGTTTTGCTCGTAGCGCTTTTTCAAGTTTTCACTGTGACTGGCTTTCCTGTCATTTTTGCCCGTATCGTCCTTTGGAAATTTCACTATGTCTCGTATTTTTGTTCTTCCCTGCCCCTTGGCAGCTTATGCTTTTTTTATTTTTTTATTTTTTTTTATTTTAATACCCTTGGTGCCTTTTCAGGTTTTCACCAAGTCCGTTACATGCCCACTGTTTTTACTCGAGCTGCCCTTTCGGGTTTTCAACTCGCTCTACTTGTTTAAGCATGTTATTATTATTATTATTATTATTATTATTTTTTAAGTAACAGAGGTAGGAGGCTAGATTTCATTCATTACTGGCCAACTGGCTACCTTCCTACATTTGTCTCTGATTACAATCGTAAGCTGTTTATTTGGGTCAAACTATTTTGTTTAGGGGAAGTGGGATGGTTTTGTAGGCTTTCTTTTTATTTTATGAGCTGTATGTCTCCCTTTTTGTTTGTCTTTTTCTCTCCTTTTTTTTTTTTTTTTTTTTTTGTCTTGTATGGAGAAGGGACGGTAGGTATATACTTTTTTTTGTTGTCTGTTGAGCTCAGCTTTATGATTGTAATCATTGACAAAGTTAGGATGGTTACCCGTGATAGATTTTCATGTTGTTGGCGTTGATGGGCTTTGAAAGATCTTCTCCTCTCAGGTTGGTGAGCTGAAGGGCGCCTTTTGGAAGAACCTCCCGGATGATCAGCGGTTCATCCCACGAAGGTTTGAACTTTCCTCTGAGGTCTGGCAAGTACGGCAGTAAGATACGCTTCATGACCATGTTGCCGACTTTGAAGTTCCTCTTCGGACCCTCTTGTTGTAGGGCCATGCGATCCTCCTTTGATAGCATTGTGAGTGGCTAAGCGCGCGCATGCGCTTTTTGTTTGCTAGGTGTGGTTGATCGTATCTTGCTTGTTGCCACTCGCTTGCTTCGACTTCACTCTCTAGCAATATCAGAGAGATGAGATTTCAATTTTGACTGGTAATACTGCTTCCATTCCGTACGTGAGTTCATAAGGAATTGTGCCCGTAGCAGATCGTACAGACATCCGATAAGCCCAGAGTGCGTATGGGAACATTTCCGACCAGTCGTGATGTCTTGACCATTTTCTCCAGTATTTGAATGATAGTCTTATTTGCGGCTTCGACCCCACCATTCATTTGAGGGCGTTAAGGGCTTGACTGATGGCACTGGATCTTGAACTTATTGGGGAAATTGCCCATCCTTTTATTGACGAATGAAGTCCCGTTGTCTGTAATAATGATATGAGGAATCCCGTATCGGCTGATGATATTGTTCTTCATGAACTTTACTACATGAGATGCTGTGATAGTGGTGTAGGATGCTGCTTCTATCCATTTGGTGAAGTATCTACTGTCGCCAGGATGTATTCATGCCTATTTGAAGCTTTGGGGCTGACCTTTCCGATGATGTCGAGTCCCCATATGGAGAAGGGCCATGGTGTTGTTAGGTTGTATAGTTCGGAAGTAGGCGCATGAATTTGGTTCACGTGTTCCTAACATTTGAAGCATTTCCTGACATGTTTGTACTAATCTGTCTCTATCGTTAACCAATAGTAGTCGAGCAATAAGATCTTCTTTGCCATCATATGACCGTTCATGTGTGGGCCACACAGTCCTTCATGAATTTCTGACATGATTTGAATTGCTTTTGCTTCATCCACGTAGCGGAGGAGGACTTGATTAAATGATCGCTTGTAGAAGATGCCCCCAATGATTATGTACTGGGCTGCCAATCATTGAATGGTGCTGACGATTGGTTGCCGCCACTCCTTTCGGGTACTTTTGATGTTCGAGGTATTTTTTGATGTCGGTGTACCACGACTGATTGTTCGAGGAGGTCTCGGCTTCGTCGATCTGTAGGCAGAATGCGGGTTCCTCTTGGAGCTCTATAGTGAGCTCCCATTCAGCAATTCCTCTAGGTATCTCTAGCATCGAGGCGAGGGTAGCTAAGGTGTCGGCGAACTGATTCTTAGCTCGGGGCATGTATGTGAACGAGATTTCTTCCAATTCCTCGACCAGATTCTCCAGATAGACATGATAGTGGATCAACTTTTCATCTTTGGTCTTCCAATCGCCTTTCATCTGATTGATGATGAGTTGCAAATCTCCAAAGACCCGCAACCTTTCTGCGTTGAGAACGATGACTTCTCTTAGATCAGCAATACAAGCTTCATATTCAGCTACGTTGTTGGTGCAATGGATTGCCAACCACTTGGAGATGGGGATTGGGATGTCGTCTGGAGAGTAGAGTATTGCTCCTACCCCACTTCCTTTTAATTCGCGGCTTTGTCAAAGAAGAGTATCTACTCTCCTGCCTTTCTTTCTTCTTCTCCCTCAATAAGGGACAACAAATCCATAAATGAACAACTCAAATGCTTTAAACTAAAATCCAAATCAATTCAGTCTAATATCATCATTCAAACCATTGTTGTTGAATGAAATTAACTACATATCGTAACTGCAAGCTTCATCCCTTGGCCTTAGCTAAAAGATTAGCCTAACATGGTTAATATTCTATTTAAAAAAAACATGAAAATAAATTAAATCTAATGGATTGAAGAAGAAGAATGGCTCTATGGAAGCTTTGTCGCCACTTGGTATCTCTCCCAAGCCCTAATCCGTCTTTAGAATGGCCTAAAACACTTATTTAAATAGGAAAATTCCGCACCGACTTTGAATCGACTTAAAAAATTATGCACTTTTGTTACGCTTCGGTTACACTGAAGCCAGCTAAAGAATCCTTCGGATGGAGCCGAATTTCTCTAAAAAGTCTTTGGACTCTGTCTCCTTTTGGTTAGGCTGAGCCACCTTTCGGTTGCATCGAACACCAACTCGTTTAGACTTAATAGCCCTTCAGTCGAGCTGAATTAGTCTTAAAATTCACTGTTTGTTACTGGACTTTTTTGTCACTTTCAGTTGGATCAAACTTGCATTCTGTGAGACTGAACAGTCTGTTATTTCTACTATTTGAGTGTTTAATTTTTCAGACTTTTCTCCATCTTCGGTACTTGGTTTTCTTGGATCTTTGGCATGTCATGTCTTTATTTTCAAGCTCCAAATCTTCATGCCTTTAACTTGGAACTCCTTTAAGCATTAATTCTACTACTCTGAGCATATATTTATCATTGGTTTCAGAGTTACCTCACATATATAAAACATATGTTAGTGGATCAATTTAACACTTAAATGCAAACAAAATTAGTACAATTGAGACGATAAATATGCAATATTTGAGTCTTAAAATGACATTTCAGGAACATTCAACTTAGCCTAGATTTAGGAAGGAATTTCTAGTACATACTTTTAAGGGTCTTCCAAAACCCTCTGGAATCAGTTCAGAATTCATGCAGGACAGATGTTGGAACTATCAAATGTCTAATCCCTACAATCCAAAGCACCAAAATCTAAACCACGGATCGTACAGACAAGTTGGCACAAAAAGTTTTTTATTTCATTTCTTCCACTGAAAGTTATATTTGTCTTTTTAAAGAAATAAGAACAAAATGGCTGCACATGCATATACATAAATAAACACCCAAAAAAATAAAATAAAATCCATCTCTGCAGGTTATGTCACTTAAGCTAAGGGCGCTTCTCTATAGTGCCTAACTAAATAATAACCTCAGCCCACTATGTAGGTAAGTCTCACTTCCTCTACTCCAACTCTTCGGCCATCCAATTAAAGTGATCTATCTTTCTATGCAGGGCGGAAACACTCTTAATAATAAAGAAAAGATCATTGTGTTAACTAAAAACTATACATGAAGGTGGACACAGAGTAGCGAACTCATCTTAATAAAAACTAATCTTAATCACATCCACTGGTTTATGAGATGACAAGACTTATCTTTAAAAAAATCCAAAAAAGTACTGTAATAAAAGTTGACTTCGATTATAACCCTTACAAGCCCCAATGGGAATAAGAGCAAGTTAAGCTTATTTAAAAATCCAAAAGGGGGGTGGAATGACATTTTACAAGTGGGGATCTTTCTAAAAAATAAATTTTAAAAAATAAAAATTTCAAAAATCTTTAAAAAATACTAACACACATGACATCTAAGGCACTGGGCGATCCTCCATATTTCTAGGTGGGTGCCAACGTGACACTAATAATAGATTTTGGTTTTCTCTAACTTGTCATTTTATTCTGAAATCATATGCAGAACATGGGGAGGCTGACCTGAACTCTTAGTTTCAGCCCAATTGTCTTGAAACACGGAATGATTACTTCTGGATTAGTGCAACCACACCTCCAGCTACATAAAATCCAATTACAACCAAAGTAATGAAATTGAGAACTTGAACGATAAAAGAATAACTCAATGGCTCTAGTCTGGGACACTTGTAAGTGTAACGCATTGTAATATGTGAGATACGTAAAACGGTAAAATGAACAGGCAATTGTTCATTATAAATGATTTATCTTACAAGCGATCCCAAGAGATCGTGCAACATCTAAAACTATCTTGCCATATCAAAGTGCGTTCTCCTCATAAGGCCATAAAAAAAGCAAGAGCTTTAACTATCCACAATCCAGACTTATAGACTCCTTCGATGCACACATGCCAATCACAACATGAAAGGGTTGTAATTTTATGCCCAGTAAAGCTGCAAAACGTACAGGGACAAATTGCAATATTTTCCCTAACTCTCATGAGACGTTCAGGTTGAGCTCTAACCAAGTAAGCATATCGACAAATGACACACCGGTGATGAATATACCAGATCACGTCTATGTCTAATCCAAAGGTGGGGTGTCCACTCACTTTGACATTTAGTTATATTCCAACCTCTGCCAAAGAGGGGCATATATAGACACCCCATATTAGATTAAATCTCACTCGTTGGCTTCAGTTGAACCTCTATTAAAGCACCTATATGGCGTAAGGGCAAGCCCTAAAGATAGCCATCGGGTTAAATCGGCCATTGCTGGGGCGTATAGATGGAAGGACGAAAGATGAGCATGGTCTCATTATTACCCACAGAGTGCCAGCTAATTAAAAAAAAAGAAGTGAAAAACCTATAACCTGTCTATGTAAGTCCAGTTATAGGTGAACCGGTCTGTTAAAGATCAGTTCTACATAGAACTCGCCCAGGGATGATCAGTTTTATGCAAAACTAGTCACTGGACAACTATTTCTCAATTAATGTATGATCGGTCCGTCAAATCTCAAGCCCTACCCCATTGTACACTTTGCTCTGATTCGCTAGAATTTGCAGCTGGTTGAGCCTCGATGTCTACTTAAACCACTCCCGTGAATGCAAGAAAGGGGAGAAGGGGGAAGAGAGATGAGATAAAGAGATAAGGAGAGAGAGAGAGAGAGAGAGAGAGAGAGAGAGAGAGAGAGAGAGAGGGCAAAAGTTCTGGAGGAGATGGAGCATTATAAAAAATCTGCTCAACCAACATAACTTCAAAGTCCTCTCTGGCCACAACCTGCTCTCCTTCTCTTAAAGCATCACGTACCTGACCGTCTGTCCTCTTTGAAGCATTCTCCCTGTCAGGCTACTCTGTCTCATCAAAGTTAAAGTTAGAGAAAAATTACTAAAGTCAACGAGTAGAGTTGGAATTCGGAACATCCAATCATCCCTTCTGATTTTTTTCATTTTCCTTCTCACATCTTGAATCAAGTTGTATTTCACTCAATAGCTCTCTAAAGCATTCTCTCTGTCAGGCTAATCTATCCTATTAAAGTTAAAGGTAGAGAAAAATTACTGAAGTCAATGAGTAGAGTCGAAATTCGGAACATTCAATCATCCCTTTTGATTTTTTTTTTTTAATTTTCTTTTTCACATCGTGAATTAAGCCACATGTCATTCCACATATACCTAAAAAATCAATAACTTCCAACCCCCCCCCCCCAAGCTTTTACTTTTCTTTGCTTGCACATACTCAAGGTTTTGGAACCCAATGCAATATTGCTTTATTCTCTACTCTCCTACTACTTCTATATTTTTATTTATTTCGCCAACCAAAGTCCTGCGGCCTAACAATATGGCTTAGCTCGATATTATTGGAAGTTTCCCTTAACCCCTCTAAAAACCGTATAATCGTAAAATAGAGACCATGCATCAGGCGAAAAATAGTGCAAAATCTATTCCCTTTTTATAACTGAGGCCTTTATCCGTAATTTATAGTATAGACCAACGTGGGAGTCACTTGGGTCAAGAACTCATCCTTTAAATGATTATACAGGTTTTAGCAAACCGTAAATTTTGAAGTTGTATCATTGCTAGTGGCGACTCCAAATCAAACTCACTTTTATATTTAAGTCAACATCATAATTAAATCAAATTAAATTAAAATATACACACATAGAAAGCAAAAAAAGTGAGGACTCATTTCACGTAAGAGAAGGCGTTAAAATTATTTTTAATATTTTTAACTCTTTATTTTAATATGTTGTCGCTCACCGAAGGTGGTACGAGACGAGACTAATATTAATGCCAAAACACTTAAAAATCTTTAAACCACTTAGGTCACGTGATGATAAACTCAGATCTAAAACATGTGCCATCATTATGACTCACATGCTACAACTCCTGTAGTCTTGGGGTTGCATTGGAGTGTTGTAAAGGCATGCATCTAACCTATCCATCATTGTAACGCCCCGAATTTCGAGGGTCGAGCAAAGCTCAACTCCTGAGATCCAGCACATCACTTATGCAACATGGATATTGATGTTTAAATGTTGTCCATATTAATGTATGAAACATGGGTGAGATTATACTAAAGCAGTATATCATACTCTAGAGATAATGTAATTAAGCAAAGTGGAAGACTGAAATATATGTATTGAAATAAGTAAGCGATTCACAGCCTCCAGAATATGATGATGTAACAGGGTTTAATATATACAAGGTTTGTTTCAAAATATACAAAATATCAAAATGTAAGTGTCCAACTAATCCATGTGTCCCTGTAATCCCGTCGAATCAGCACGAGGCCTACATAGACCTGCTTGATAGCTGAACATAGGAGAATTCCTCCTCCTTATCTATGAAGTCCATCTCAGCCGCATAGAGTTCATCATTACCTACATCTACAACAGAGTCTAGTTGGTGTTTTAAAACACCATCCCAGAGTGGGAGTGAGTGATCAACTTAGTAGTACTATAAGGCAAAGGTTAACATGTTATCAAGTCAATCAAGCAGAATAATAAAGCAATACAACAATCACTTCCTAGCTACTCTTATTAATGCAGGAATGGTGTGCAGTAATGATGTATGCCCTCGCACAAAGCTCCCTCAAAACCGACTCCGACAACCAAGTTCGCCCATGACAAACTCCCTAAAGTGCAACTTTCTCGCTAAAGCACATGCAATGCAGTGCATGATCATGTTAGCCGAGTACTTAATTAAGCTTATTCATACAGCAAATTTGGGAAGCTAAGGTACCTCCCTTTATATCATTGACCCAAACGAAGGATCCATCTAGGGTTATCAATCCTAGTTAATCATATACGATAGGTAAGTGTAGGGCATCACTCCTAATAAAAAGCAGTGAATAGGCAAATTCAAAAGTTTATACTCGTGGTCACTACGGGGAGGCTTGTCACGTCAGCGTAGGTCGACAGCTCGAACACGGTGTGTCCCATACCACCACGCCCGCTCACGAGTTGGGTTGCTCATTGGTCACTACGGGGAGGCTCGTCACCCAGCGTAGGCCGACAGCTCGACCACGGTGTCCCATACTACCATGCTTGGCTCATGAGTCTTAACGGATCGGTACCATGGTTGGAACGGGCTTTTACATTGGTAAGTGGTACCTTAGATTCAAGTAATGATGTCCATATATGGTAAATAGACAATAGGCGATCGATTTGTTTGACAAGTTCGATTAGTACGAGCACACACAGACTTAATCGACATGGAGCGCATAAGCACTCCTCGTGGCCTAACCACTGTCGACAGTCGTTGTGTGACCCGGATTCGTCGAATTACCCAATGTGGCGAGGCTAATCCAGCCACCTCATGGATTGTTACCGATTGACTGAGCTATGTTGTAGCCCCTATCTTACTCAGATGCAATAGGTAGACACGTGTGATAATCATATCAGTATTTAACAAACAATTCAAATAAATACCTCATTTGAGCATTTCATCAAACATATTGAACGTGTCACCAAACACTTGCGTTTTATCCATAAATCGCGTAACGGCGAATATGGTTACGTGAAAGAAACTATGCATATGAACAAGGTAATTAAGAATTCTATCTTAATACTATTAATAAATACAAATCATCAACATTTTCTCATTCAGACAATTTATCAAATACTTAGGCTACACTTCCCCAAATACATAGACTAGGTTTGTCACGCCTCGAACTCGGAAACCGAGTTCACAAAATTTTCGATCGCCGAATCTGACGTCGACAGCCTCCTAGTACCCCATTCTTGGCTCCCGGCACCTATACACTAGGTTCCGATCCTGAGATGCTACAAGGAGGATTTCTAATCATGATCAATTTGATTTGTAATGAACATAACTATAAGCATAACCCATAAACAATAACCACAAGAACACCATAACAAAATCCACTATGATAAAAAACTTTGAGTACAAGGCGTATGAAAGGAAAATACAATATAATGAAAGTAACAAAAACTTCAGAAGCTCGGCTGCACGCTCCAACCGTGGCGAGACTATGGCTGCGTCCTGGCGTCACCCGTACGCATCAATCGTGCATAAGCTTATAAAAAGCTTAAAGGGTGGTGTAAGTGTATGCGCAATATGAGCGTGCTCAGAATGCAAGGTCAGAGTAATGCGGAGTCATGCTGATGGGTATGTGAATGCAATCAACCGTACCAAGGCTATGTGGTGTAGAATATAAATGCTATCGGCCATATCAAGGCCATGTGATGCTTAATGCAAGTCAAGCATGCCAATCCACATCCACATATCAATGCAGCTCCTCACTAGAGCATCACAATCAGTATGATTCTCGTTCTGGATAATCATTGGGGTCTAGTACACTCTAGCCAGCTGACCGCCCCTATCCGAACGCACAACCTGAGAGAGTGGAAGAGACCTCACTATCCGCCTGCCAATATCGGACACCCCGACTCATCGATAACCGACCCATTCCTCAAGCTAGTCAAACTCAACCTATAAATTGCCCCCTCACTCAGGCGGATAAGGTCACACCACCCCTTTCCAACCGACCACGACACAGTGGGAGACGTGGCTTACTGGTATATAGGCCCTCACGCGCTCCTCGTGTATTCACTCGGTCTCGACGTTGGAGTCATCCTCTAGTACCATCGGGTTTAGAGATTTTCACCCAGGGACATCTATGGCGCTTCGATGCTAGAAACAGTATTTTCGGTATCTAATTCGGCCATTCATGATGTGTCTATGGAGGCTGTGGCCCTGATGTCGCTAGGGCATACAATAATCACAATCACACGATGCAAGTGCATGAATCACCCTACCAAACATGTAACAATTATGCGCGTACCGCGCGCTCATGTAGGGCAACTTTGCCTATTAGGGAACCCATAAATAATCCGCCCGTAGGCATATGCTATGATCAGTCACTCCTCATATCAGGCATACATATGATGCATATGATCATGAATCATGGATCTATACTAAACATGTTATATAGTGATGGGCTCTGTTCATAACGAAGATGGGCCTAGATGGCCTACACACTACAAGTATGGGCCTATCAATGGGCCTTAGGGAGAGTGACAATGAGGACATTTAACCGACATCATCCTTACAATGTGGGCATCTAACCATCAGTGTTCCCAAGGCACGATCCGTTATAAACATTATTATATATATACCATGGAGAAATCACACATTGCAATGGACCTAAATACATCCCACTGGGCCTTAAGTACATCAAATGGGCCGTATCACATGGGCCTTATATTCATCAAAAGGGCCGTATCAATGGGCCGCACCAATGGGCCTTACGTACATTGCAAATGGGCCATAACCCATGGGCCTTGGCATACATCACAATGGCCTCACAACATGGGCCTTTTA
>JAJHSJ010000016.1:37356649-37556649 GCA_021015155.1 Magnolia officinalis
CAGACATGGTACTGTTTAACGGCCCGTTTTAATCGTGTTTGTGATGCAAGGTGTATTTACGAGCTCAGACTGAAAAAGGGTGCTAAAGGCACAGATTTAACGCTCTAAAGTGACCAAGGAAAGTGACGAATCCCAGGGGTCCGAAATCAAAGAATTTATACGCCCGGGATTTGAGAAAATCAGGCCACTCATGTTAAACGGGCCTGAAAATCGTCCAGAATGCAAGATCACAGGGTTCCCACCATCAGTTCGGCTGGAGACTTCATATATTGTTTGAGGACCATAAATTAACCGTACACGTCGAATTTCAGCCCTTGGATCCCTGTAGAAGTTGCCCAACGGTCAATAAGCTGATGAATTATCAATCTGGGGCCCACCTGATTTCTGGATATACTTCAAAATTGGTCTCAATGGCTGAAATGAGATGAGAAAAGGATGGACGGATCGGATCTCTCATTATCATCACCATGGACCCCACCTCAGTTGAGTGTGCACTGTGCACAAGTGCACCTGATATGCACGGCAAATCGACCGTCTTGGACCCGTATCCCCTTCAAAAACGGTAACTGCCATTACTCTGTACGCGGTCGGATTGCGCGGGGCTTTTTGCGGAAGCCAGTTGGTCACCATCACGGCCCACATGATCGATCCACACCGTCCATCGGATCGAACGAATTGAGTTGCGCTAACCCAAGTAGACTGTGCGAGTCTGATCACAGTGGTGCTTACGAGCTCTGGCCGAAAAGGGACCTCTGCAATATGAAACTGATGGACAACGTCCGGTTGCGATGAGTGTAGGTCCACCACTTCGAGCCAACTACACAATCCAAGCCGCCCATTCTGCAGATGGGTAGAGTCCAATCGCACCATAGCTTGTTTTACATGGAGACGAGATCGAACGGGGGCACAAATACACTTGCAAGTAGATCACGTATGGGAGTCAAACCTGAAAACGGAAACAGTTTGAATTGTTCCGTGGGACGTCAGTCGTTGGAGGGAGAGCATCCCAGCCATTCAATAACCACCAGGGGTAGATCCGATCCCACCAAAAATATCTAGAGGGATTGAGAGATCTCCACAATTCCGAAAAACAGGGATTTCTTCGTAAGATGCAGGAAATCCACTCGCACCACAGCTTCCACTACAAATCGAGACAGAATCTGGAGACATGGCTCTAATCTGAACTGTCCACCCCTTGGAGATGGGAGTCTGACCACAACCAAGTCATACAAGAAGGAAGCAAGTGGACAAATCAGATTCTGCCGATTTCTCACGCAAAACAGTCGCATCACTTATGAGGAATTCTCGCAGTTCATCCATCAAATAGGGTCGTCCAATCAGCAGTTCACGAATAAATTGCTGAGGGCCACCAGACATCTGATGGCCAGCAACCTGAACGGTCTTGATGGTGGAAAAGTCTGAAGGCACCCACCCAAAATCAGAGCAAAGGCCATCAGCTGCGCACGTTGTCTCGCAGCTAAGCTGACTTCCGTTGATTGACAAAGTGCGTAAGCTCCTTACGCACTCCAACAAGGTCGGTTCTCCAAACCAACCTCTCCACCACCTTCACAGTTATAAAGAGAAAGAGACGAAAGAGGGAGGGGATCCATTCTTTGGACGTGAGCACAAGAGAGAGTAGGAGTAGTTTAGAATTTTTTTTGTTTGTTTTTTTTTTTTTTTAAATTTTGGAGAGTTTCATTCACATCATGTCGGGCTAAACCTCTTAGCTAGGGCTAAGAGGTGAAGCTTGTGGCATGATGGGAAGACCTCTACGACTTTGATTCATGTTTGAACTGATTTTGATGCTAGTTTGATTTTAAGTAATTCCTTTAGTTTTTAATGGTTTGTTGTGACTTACATTACAATAGATCTGTGATGACTTTTGAGTATTTCCTTTTCCTTTTTATGATTATGAAGTTAGAAAGCCCTGTTGTTCATCATCGCCCCTTGGACATGGTTGGATGATGGAATCCTTCCTAACATTCATACATCTCTCAGATTCCATGTGGATTGGTTTAATTCTGTTGTTTACCTTGTCTTATGTACATGGTTTGGTGATGGAATCCATTCTAATTTACATCAATCTTATCTCTCTAAAACTAGATCAAAAGACGTTCAGATTTGATTTTCAGGTTATATCTTCCAACTGGATGAAGATGGGACTCGAAGTCGAGTTGAGTTCATGAATCGATCGTAGATCTCCCTGTTCTCTACAAGTAGATCCTTGGCACCCTAGTTTCCTACCTTTAAATTTCACAAATTTTAGATTAGTATTCTTACTATTATTCCCTCATACTCACTTGATTTAGATTACATCTTATTCTAGTTATAGTTCTGGTTACTTTCAGATTACATACAAGTTTCAGTCCCTGTGGATTTGACCTCGGTCTCACCGAGTTTATTACTACATCACAACCCTATACTTGGGGAGTGAACAATATGAGGCTGACTAAATATTAAAAACATAGCCACAAACAATCCTACACCTTTGTGGCAAGATGGACCATAACCCTATGCTATTAACACTATCCACCCCACCCTGTTCGGCTCTAGCCAAATGACGAATTTCTTTGGGTTGAACACCATCTGTTTTGAGAGAAACACACCTCATAGGCCCTTAATGCACAATAGTTGCACCATAACTTTGAATCTAAGACCCAATGGGTATCCTTAGTCATGATCACTTTAGTGAAACATGTAACCAAGAGTATCCACTAGGCCATAGAAACTAGGATCCCACCCTCTCGAATTACCCCTATGTTGAGGGTCAAATATTGCATATCAGACCCCAGTTATTACCTGGATTTATGTTCACTCCCCAAGTATAGGGTTGTGATGTAGTAATAAACTCGGTGAGACCGAGGTCGAATCCACAGGGACTGAAACCTATACGTATCTTGAAAGTAACCAGAACTAGAATTAGAATAAGATGAATTCTAAATTTGAATAAATATGAGGAAGTAATGGTGAAGTAGGAAACTAAAATGTATAGAAACCAAAGGTGGGAAACTCGGGATTCAGAGGATCCACTTGTAGAGATCAGAGAGATCTTATGCCTTACATGATATAGTTTTCAAAGAGATGAACAGTATATGAATTAGAATGGATTCTATCACCAAACCATGCCCAGGAGACAAAGTAAACAACATAATTAAACTAATTACCAACCAATTAACAATGCATGAAGGTTAGGATGGGTACCGTCATCCGACCATGCCCAGGTGGCGATGGTGAACAACAGGGCTTCCTGACATCATAAACATAAAAGGAAAGAAAATATTAAAGCCATCACAGATCTACTGTAATTTCAGTCACAATAAACCATTAGTAACTAAAATAATTTCTTAAAATCAAACTAGGATTAAATCAGTTCATAAGTATGAATCCAAGCCATTGAATCAGCCCATCACGCTAAAAACTTCACCTCTTAGCCCTAGCTAAGAGGTTTAGCCCAACATGATGTGGCTATACATCTTAAAAGGAAAGAAAAATAAAACAGAAAAAATAAAAATATTAACAGTAAAAAAAGACTACAAAAACTACTCTCTCTTGCTCTCACGTTCCAGCCAAGATCCAGATCATCCCCCTCTTCTCACGTTTTCTTGCACTTTATATCAACAAAGGGTCGGTCGGTAGGAAGTGGGAGACAGTTGTTTCCAGTTACGCAGCGAAAGGTGGATTGCGTAGGCCCTATTTCCATAAAACTTGGAACCGACTTCATCGGCTAGGATTTGTGGCGGCTGCTGGTGCCGAATTTCTGATATGGCTTCATGGAAGGTGTCGTGACCCCCATATGCATCTGCTGGACGGTTCGGATCACAAATCCGACCGTGATTGTGATCACCCAATGGCCTACGAACAGCCGGACAATGTACGTATATAGCTGTTGCGAATCTTGGAGTCGGTGGTGTTAGTGGGCCCAAGATCCACATCTTCAGCGAAATCCACTCTGTCCATTAGACTCACGTCGGATTTTTGGTCAGACATGGACTGATTTGATTCAGATTCAGTGTGGCCCATGGAATGTTCTAGCTGCCGTCCATTCCAAGTTTGAACGGTTAAAAACCGATCTCTGTTGTTATTTGAAAAATTGCCCCCTAAGCGATGGTATTATGGGCCATTATTGTCTAATGGACGGTCCGGATTAGACCTTCGACTCGTGATGGTGGCCCACAACAGTGGACCGCAAGTCTCTGTTGAGAACGGCAGCTGCCGTTTTTTAAATTTCTTAGAAAAAGAGTCGGTCGGCGCACGTTGACCGACTTTGGATTTTCGGTGCACATTGAGTGCACCTACACTTTCTATACGTGCAATGCTCATGGCCCACCATCATGATGGTCATGAAAAATCCGATCCGTCCATCCGTTTTGTCAGCTCGTTTCATCCGTTAAGACCAACATTGAAGCATATCCGAATATCAGGTGGGCCCAGAATCAACGGTTTATGGGCTAATATGTTCGTTGGGCCTCTTCCACAGGGATCCGAGCGCTGAAATTCGACGTGTACGGTTCATTTATGGTCCTCATGCCACGTATGAAGTTTAGAGCCGATCAAATGGTGGAAACTCTGTAATCTTGCATTTTGGAGGGCTTTCAGGCTTCTTTAACGTGAACGGCTTAATTTTCTCGGATCTCTGGCATGTAAATTCGTCGATCTTGGTCCCCTGGAATCTGTCCCTTACCTTGGCATCATCAGAACATTAATTCCATGCGTTTAACACCATTTTGTAATCCAAGCTCTCAAATATATCCTATATCACGAACATAGTTAAATCGGTCCATTAAATAGTATCATGTTCATAACTCTAGGTAATAACTGGGGTCTGATATGCAATATTTGACCCTCAACACAACCCCCAACCAGCATTTTGCTAGTCCCGAGCAAAGTATGCGAAAAATAAGTTGAGAATTACAGGATAATTTCTATGAACTCAAGTGATTTTTGGAAAACCATCCAAATACTATTAGTGTAAGATTCATGAATGTTGAGCATTAATTTCTCCTAGACTCAAGCGCACGGTAGACTTCATAATCAAGTTCAAAGTATTAATTCATCAATTAAAACAATTCTAAACATTAAGTTCCATGGGTGTATAGTCTAATCTCGATTTATCATCATTAAAATTCACGTTTCTATTTCAGGATATCATTGGTAACCAACAAGAGAATTCAAAACTTGCCTCACAGATCATCTTTTCATTCTTTCAACTTTGATTTTTCCATTAACAGTAATGCCAAGAAGGGGAATCAAATCCTCACCTATAGGGAGCAAACCTATGGTGAAGACCGTATGCCCAAACCTTTTTCACATATTATCTATGGGGAATTAAATCTACACCTATAGGGAGCAAACCTATGGTAAAGATTATTCGCCCAACCCTTTCTAAAGGTATCTGTGTTTGTTTTTTTATTTTATTTTGTTTTACTTTTTATTTTTTATTTGATCATGACCGACAATTTTCCAAGCTGGTTCCTTACATGCTTAGTGATTACCAAGTTACCCCTTCAATATCGAACTGAAACCGTAATGTGCAAGCGAGATGCATCTTGTGAAATCATGACTCAATCAATGTTTAAAACCTCTAATCAAGGATTAACAGTTCGAACTTAACTGTGAAATCTAACAAATACGAAATCCAAGAGTCATAAATTGCCAACATCACTTATCTTGTAATTCTAAATCCAAGATAAAATCACTTCGACTTCATAAGAAATTCCAGAAAAATTAAAAATTTACACAATTTTTACTCAAGACCAAGAAAACACTGATTAGGTAACCTAATCTCCCACCCCCAACCTAAAATCTGCATTGTCCTCAATGTAAAAGATATGAGCATGCAATACACATGGGACAACGAAAATAAATGAGGAGTGATGGGAAGATAGTACCTGGACGAAAGAATCAAGAGGCTTTCCAAAGATATCTACGTAGAAGCGGGTCAGAACAAGAGAGAAACCAACATAAGTAAAACAAAAATAACAAAAATAAAATCCTACCTACACCACTTTCGTAAGTACTCTCGATTGCATTTAGCGCATGCAACAAGCCTTTAAACCCCTAGGTTGCCCCTAGTGGACGAGTTGTAGTCTCGTGAGGGTTTGCAGCAATGTTACCCACAAACATTGAACTAGGAAAATGAAATGAAAAGCTGGGTTGCCTCCCAGGAGCGCCAAGTTTAACGTCTTCAGTCAGACAAAAAAAAAGGCAACTACCCTAGTCCTAAGAAAGCGATAAACCTACCTATACCTCCACTGTGGAAGCACGAAAAATCTGCTCACTCATACATCCAGGTTCTTCTGTCGGCCCGTATCTCGGTAAATTTCTCAGAAGGTTTTTCAACAAGATCATCCAAAAGCCCGTTTTGCAGTAGGCTTGGATGTCTTGGAGCATGAATGTCCAGAGAAGTTGAGGGACCTCAGCATAAAGTTTTCTTTTAATTGTCTGAAGTGTCCAAAGTATATATGATTTTCCTGTGGTAGAAAAAATTTCGGAGTTAGTATACCATGATGAATCAGAGACTACAAGTAAGTGAAATTCAGAAAATTTTTTAGTAGGTGGTGTGGTCTCCACACACGCCGAAGTTTCAATCTTTGGTTCAATTCTCAGCTTCTCCTCCTTTGATGGTAAACATTCAGGATCTGGGAGGAGGAGGTACTTTAGAGTAAGGGTCCTCTCGGTCCGTTACAATTACTGAGGTATTGTATTGCGAGGCATCCACTATTTCTTGTATCATGGGATCGTTTGAATCTATAAAGTGTGCCAAGTAATCATCCAAAGAGTCGAAACATTCAGTTGAAAGGAGTTCATTCATCCTATCGAGATCTGTGATGATATGTCCAATAGCTCCTTTATCTTCTTCGAGAGTAGAAATGAGCATACTCTCTTCATTGTTCTCAAGGTGGGATGGAATCACCACTGGGTTTATCTTTTCTTGACCTAAATAGGCATATTTCAAATAAGAGGGTAAAGGTTTTAGGCCATGCTTTGGTGCTTTGAGGTTAGACGATAGAGGCACTACATCGGTCTGGGGCAACTTTTCAAATTTTGGCCTCCACCGGTTAACTTCAAGTACCGGTGCAGCATCAAGTGTGGCACACGTCTCCCTAGTCATGTCATCATTAAAATTATGGGAGCGAGTCAGGCGCGTCTCTAGAGGGTCAAAGGGTAAAGTCAAAGGTGTCATATCGTCCACGAAAGTGTCAATCATGTTAATATTGTGGAAATCGTCCTCATCCTCTAACTGTCTGCCTGTATTGAAAAATATGTTTGACTCCAATGTCATATTCCTGAAAGACATAGTCATGACACTATTCCTGCAATTGATAATTGCGTTTGAAGTGGCAAGGATGGATGACCAAGAATGATGGGAATCTGAGTGCTTATGTTACTGATGGGTTCGGTATCTAGGATGATAAAATCTACAGGGTAGTAAAATCTATCGACCTGGACCAATACATCCTCAATTATCCCTCTTGGTATACGAACAGAGCGAATCAGCAAGTTGTAGTGTGGTTGGGGTGGGTTTTAATTCACCCAAACCTAACTGTTTGTATACCGAGTAGGGAATCAGATTGACGCTTGCTCCTAAGTCAAGAAGTGCGTGCTCAATTTGATAGTCCCCGATTACACATGATATGGTTGGACTGCCAGGACCTTTGAATTTCTGCGGCGCATCTTGCTTTAGAATGACACTCACTTTCTCAGTCAAGAAGATTTTCTTTTGAATATTATGTCGTCTTTTGGTCGTACATAAGTCTTTCAAAAATTTGGCATATGAAGGTATTTGTTTTACAGCATCCAGTAGCGGGATGTTGATCTTCACCTATTTTAACACCTCTATAATATCTTGAGAGTTAGAGAGAGATTTTGGTGCAACCAATATTGGGGGAATGGAGCAACTGACTTTTCCTGAGGCTCCGGTTATACCTCTGGTGGGACATGGCTAGATCCATCTTCTTTGTCCACTTCCGGGTCCTTAGGCTTTTCAGCCCTAACCGGAATGGTATTGTCAATGATCTTCCCACTCCTAAGAGTAGTGATGGATTTAGCTTGTTCCTTCTGGTTTGAAGAGCTAGGGTCACTTATTTCATATTGTGGCTTCGGATTGGGGAGAGGTTGAGCAGGAAACATCCCCTTTCCTTCACTTGTTAATTGTGACTCTATCCTTTGAATAGACGATGCAAGCGTTCCTAATACTGTATGGATATCATGGAATGCTTGTGCCGAATTCTGATTAAGTAGCTCTTGTTCTCGAATATGTTTTCGAACTAGATCCTCTTGAGGTTTCTCTTGATTTGGAATTTGATTGAAGAAACCTTGAGGAGTAGCCGTTTGCCCATTCCTCCAACTGAAGTTTGGATGATTTCTCCAACCAGGATTGTATGTATTAGACGTAGGTCCATTGAAAGGTCTTTGATAATTATTTACAGCATTGGATTGTTCAGTCAGTACCTCTTGAAAGGCAAATATGGTTGGACACTTTTCAGTTGTGTGACTGTAACAACCACAAATACCGCAAACAACTTCCTTACCGTTATCCTTCCTTAATTCCATGGCCTCGAATTTCTTTATGAGATTAGCCACTTTAACGTCGATATCATCATCCTCTTTCAGTAGGTATACCCCGCCCTTTTCCTTTGATTGAGTGGGCCTAGAAGTGGTACTTGATTTAGGGTATATGTCCCATGATTGTGCGTTTTCAGCAAGTCTATCCAAGTAATCCCACACATCATCGACATTTTTATTCATGAATTCTCCATTACACATTGTCTCAATCAATTGGCGCATAGAGGATGTCAGCCCATCATAGAAAAAGTGCGTAATACGCCACGTTTCAAAACCGTGTTGTGGGCACGAGCTGATAAGATCCTTGAACCGCTCCCAACATTGGAAGAATGTTTCATCCTCCCTTTGGGCGAAGTTCATGATTGATTTTCAAAGAGTGTTCGTCTTATGATATGGAAAAAATTTCTTTATGAACTCTCTTTGCATATCATTCCATGTGCCAATAGATCTAGGACGTAGTGAATGCAACCACGTCTTAGCTTTTTCTTTCAAAGAAAAGGGGAAGAGTTTCAGCCTGACTGTGTCCTTAGACACGTTTGGAGAATATAAAGTGGTTATAATCTCATCAAATTCTTTCAAGTGTAGATACGGTTCTTCGGATTCAACCCCATGAAATTTAGGAAGGAGTTGTATCACCCCTGGCTTGATATTCATATGTCCCGTATTCTCAGGAAAAACCATACATGAGGGCGTGCTCACCCCTACCGGTTGTAAATAGTCACGTAAAGTACGAGGCCGGGGGGTGCTTATTGTACCTCATTTTCATCATGGACATCCTCATTCTCAGGTGGAGGCAGTGCTTGAGGTTGATTTGCAGCCATAACCTCAATTCAGATTCTAAACTTAAACTTAAAGGAGAGAAACGAAAAAAATCTAGAAAGAAATAGAGGATTTGGAAAGAAGTTACCAGATCGAAGTTCCTAAGTTAAAAACCTGCAAAACAAACCAAAACAAGTTAGTTTCTAAGAAAGTCTAAAGTTAGAAAGTAAACTAGTTTCTACAGAATGAAAATTTTCTAAAATAAATTAGGAAAGCTTTATACCTAAAGTAGAGAGTAAGAAATTTCTAAAAGAGAACCTAGAATTAAGAATTTTCTAAAAAATAAAATAAAACAAAGATGACCTATTTTCTAAAAGCAAAAGAAGAGAAAGATGAAATAACTTAGCAAAATTCCTAAACAAAACCTAATCTAGAGAGTTAGAAAAAACTAGAAAATCAGAAAGAGATTACCAATTTAGAAAGTATATGTCAGAATCCTACAAAATAGGAAAAACAGGTTAGTTTCTAAAAATCAGGAAAACCTAAACCTAAAATCCAAGGTTAGAGAAAAAAAAAATCCTAATCTCAAACTAATCCCAAAACTAATTAATTTCAGAAAACATAACCGTCAATCCCCGGCAACGGTGCCAAAAACTTGTTCACTCCCCAAGTATAGGGTTGTGATGTAGTAATAAACAAGGTGAGACCGAGGTCGAATCCACAGGGACTGAAACCTATACGTATCTTGAAAGTAACCAGAACTAGAATTAGAATAAGATGAATTCTAAATTTGAATAAATATGAGGAAGTAATGGTGAAGTAGGAAACTAAAATGTATAGAAATCAAAGGTGGGAAACTAGGGATTCAGAGGATCCACTTGTAGAGATCAGGGAGATCTTATGCCTTACATGATATAGTTTTCAAAGAGATGAACGGTATATGAATTAGAATGGATTCTATCACCAAACCATGCCCAGGAGACAAAGTAAACAACATAATTAAGCTAATTACCAACCAATCAACAATGCATGAAGGTTAGGAAGGGTACCGTCATCTGACCATGCCCAGGAGGCAATGGTGAACAACAGGGCTTCCTGACATCATAAACATAAAAGGAAAGAAAATATTAAAGCCATCACAGATCTACTGTAATTTCAGTCACAATAAACCATTAGTAACTAAAATAATTTCTTAAAATCAAACTAGGATTAAATCAGTTCATAAGTATGAATCCAAGCCATTGAATCAGCCCATCACGCTACAAGCTTCACCTCTTAGCCCTAGCTAAGAGGTTTAGCCCAACATGATGTGGCTATACATCTTAAAAGGAAAGAAAAATAAAACAGAAAAAATAAAAATATTAACAGTAAAAAAAACTACAAAAACTACTCTCTCTTGCTCTCACGTTCCAGCCAAGATCCAGATCATCCCCCTCTTCTCACGTTTTCTTGCACTTTATATCAACAAAGGGTCGGTCGGTAGGAAGTGGGAGACAGCTGTTTCCAGTTACGCAGCGAAAGGTGGATTGCGCAGGCCCTATTTCCATAAAACTTGGAACCGACTTGCATTGGCTAGGATTTGTGGCGGCTGCTGGTGCCGGATTTCTGATATGGCTTCATGGAAGGGGTCGTGACCCCATATGCATCTGCTGGACGGTTCGGATCACAGATCCGACCGTGATTGTGATCACCATTGGCCTACGAACAGCCGGACAACGTACGTATATAGCTGCTGCGAATCTTGGAGTCGGTGGTGTTAGTGGGCCCAAGATCCACATCTTCAGCGAAATCCACTCCGTCCATTAGACTCACGTCGGATTTTTGGTCAGACATGGACTGATTTGATTCGGATTCAGTGTAGCCAATGGAATGTTCTTGCCGCTGTCCATCCCAAGTTTGAACGGTTAAAAATAGATCTCTGTTGTTATTTGAAAAACCGCCCCCTAAGCGATGGTATTATGGGCCATTATGGTCTAATGGACGGTCCGGATTGGACCTTCGACTCGTGATGGTGGCCCACAACAGAGGACCGCAAGTCTCTGTTGAGAACGGCAAATGCCGTTTTTTGAATTTCTGAGAAAAAGAGTCGGTCAGCGTACACTGACCGACTTTGGATTTTCGGTGCACGTTGAGTGCACCTACACTTTCTATAAGTGCAATGCTCATGGCCCACCATCATGATGGTCGTGAAAAATCCGATCCGTCCATCCGTTTTGTTAGCTTTTTTCTTCCGTTGAGACCAACATTGAAGCATATCCGAATATCAGGTGGGCCCAGAATCAACGGTTTATGGGCTGATCTGTTCGTTGGGCCTCTTCCACAGGGATCCGAGGGCTGAAATTCGACGTGTACGGTTCATTTATGGTCCTCATGACACGTATGAAGTTTAGAGCCGATCAAATGGTGGAAACTCTGTAATCTTGTATTTTAGAAGGCTTTCAGGCTTCTTTAACATGAACGGCTTAATTTTCTCGGATCTCTGGCATGTAAATCCGTCGATCTTGGTCCCCTGGAATCTATCCCTTACCTTGGCATCATCAGAACATTAATTCCATGCGTTTAACACCATTTTGTAATCCAAGCTCTCAAATATAACCTGTATCACGAACACAATTAAATCGGTCCATTAAATAGTATCATGTTCATAACTCTCGGTAATAACTGGGGTCTGATTTGCAATATTTGACCCTCAACAATTTACGATCATGATACTGTTTAAACGGCCTGAAATAACCATGTTTGTGATAAAAGGTGTGTATAGGAGCTTGGACCAAAACAGGGTACTAAAAGCATGGAATTAACGATCTAATGACACCAAGGCAAGGGAAAAACTCCAGAGGGTCAAGATCGACGCTCGAGATCCAAGAAAATCGAGAAACTTAAGCTCAAGTTGCCTGAAAGTCAGCAAGAATGCAAGATCACAGGGTTTCCACCATCAGTTCGGCTCGAAACTTCAAACGTGGCCTGAAGGCCTTATATTAACCGTACACATCGAAATTTAGCCCTTGGATCCCTATAGAAGTGGCCCAATAGACAAATCAGCCCATAGATCTGTGAATTGGGGCTCGCCTGATATCTGGATATGTTTCAATTTTTGTCTCAACGTGTTAAATGAAGTTCCAGAGAGGATGGATGTATCAGATTTCTCAAGAACATCACGAGGGACCCCACATTGGGATGTGTGTGTACATAGTACACCTTCACGCGCGCCGCACCGGACCGGGAGTCCGGTCAACACAAGGTTGACCCGACTCCTCTCTCTCCTCTGCACAAGAACGGACAGCGTCCTTCGCTGTCCGTCCATTTTTTCAGTTGTGGAGCCCACTCATTGCCCGGTTTGATGATCCGAACCATTCATTCATCCCATGAAGTGGCAAAAGCCCATATCAAGTTGGCATAATTTCAAAAGTTCGCGAAGATCGGTCTTTAACCGTTCAAACATAGGACGGACGGCGAAGTGAAAGATCTCGTGGGCCACACTGAAACTGCTCCAAAAATCGTCCATTCCTTACGATTTTTCGAGGGGAATAAAATGGACGTAATGGATTCCTCTGTCCTCATTAATCAGTGGGCCACCGTCCATCACAGAGCTGACGCAGAAGCTCTGTTCGCAAATAGACTTGCGGTTTTTTTTATTGCGGACCACCCCTGTACACCGAAGATCTAATTCGGACCATCCATCAAGAGCCCACGGGGCCCCGGACGAAGACCTAGGTGGACAACTTCCAAGAAGCAGCGAGGATTCGTTTTCAGCCTTTCAAATATAAAACGGACGGTGGAGTAAAAGTATAGGTAGGCCACACTAAATCTGAGAAAAAGTATCCAATTCTAGGTGCTTTTTCGAGTTGAAGCCAATAGATGGACTAGATTTCAATTCCGACATCAAACAGGGGGCCCAGCCATGGCACAACATAAGAGCTTGCGCAGGAGAGTCCTGTTTGGCCACAAACTGCGGAAGTTCCACGCAGGAGTTCCGCACCAACTCCCTCTGCCTATAAAAGAAGGACGTGAGAGAGAGCCAGGGGGTGGAGAATTGAATTATAAGGAGGAGGAATCCAACCAGGAGTGAGGACGTGGAGCAGGTGGCAGCCTCTTAAACAGAGTTTTTCTTCTCTTTTCCTGTTTTTTTTTTTAAAGAGATTCTAGCCTCATCATGTCAGGCTAAACCTCTTAGCCAGGGCTAAGAGGTGAAGCTTGTAGCGTAATGGGAGACTTTACTTTATGCCTTTGATTTAATTTTAATTTGTGAACTGAACTTGATATTAGTTTGATTACTAAGTAAATGTTTTTAGTTTTTTTAATGGTCTGTTGTGACTAAAATTACAATGGGTCTGCAATAGCTTTGAGCATGTTCCTTGCCTTTTTTATGTTTATGACGTCAGGAAGCCCTATTGTTCACCATCGTCTCCTGGGCATGGTCGGATGATTGGTTGGTAATTAGTTTAATTCTGTGGTTTGCTTTGTCTCCTGGGCATGGTTTGGTGATGGAATGCCTTCTAATTCATATACCTTTCATCTCTTTGAAAACTATATCAAGTAAGTTCAGTTTGATTTCCATGGTTACATTCTTCAACTGGATGAAGATGAGACTCCAAGTCCAGTTGATTCTTGGTGCATGCATAAGATCTCCCTGATCTCTACAAGTGGAACCTCTGAATCCCTAGTTTTCTTTCTCTGAATTCTTTAAAGTTTTAAATTAATATTTCACTGTTATTCCCCAAATTACGATCGAGTTAGATTTCATCTTAGTCTAGTTCTAGTTCTACTTAGTTTCAGATTACGTACAGGTTTCAGTCCCTTGAGATTTGACCTCGGTCTTACCGAGTTTATTACTACATCACAACCCTACACTTGGGGAGTGAACATGTTTTTGGCGCCGTTGCCGGGGATTGACGGTTACATTCTCTGAAATTAACTAGTTTTAGGATTAGTTTAGGATTAGGACTTTTCTAATTTTTAGGGTTTTATTTTTAGAACTTTCTAATTCCTTTCAAGTAACTTTCTATTTTTAGATAGTTTTTCTCTTTTTAGAAACTAACCCAACTTTCTTGTTTTGTAGGATTCTGAGATAGGTTTCTGAATTGGTAAACTCTTTCTAAATTTCTAGCCTTTCTGTTTTCTAACTTAGATTAGGATTTACCTTTAGAAACTTTCTAATTCTAGGATCTCTTCTAATTTAGAAACTAACTTTCTTTCTATTTTTGGTTTAGAATTTGTCTTTAGAAACCCTCTATTTTCCTTTTTAGATTTGTTTTTCTTCGTTACAAACTAGTTTACTTTCTAACTATTAGACTTTCTTAGAAACTAACTTATTTTGTTTTGTTTTATTTTGCAGGTCTTTAATTTAGGGACTCCAATTTGGTAATTTCTTTCCAAACCTCTCTTTCTTTCTAGATTCTTATTTTCTTTCTTAGGATTAGGTTTAGGATTCGATTGAGGGTTGTGAGTGTTTCATGCCCAAGTGGGCCCGTGACGACACTCGACGTCTCTTGATTGAAGGAGGATTGGTTGAGGGGTTGACTATCCATCGCAAGACTAGACACCACTCGAAATCCCCTGAGTTAACTGAAGTTATGGCCGAAAACCAACCTTTTCTACCTCAACCCAGGGTAGAGGACACTCAAGATGAGAATGAGGTGCATCAAGCGCCCCCGCCTTCTACTTTACGAGATTATTTACAACCGGCGGAGGTGAGTACGCCCTCATGCATGATTTTTCCTAAAAATACAGGACAAATGGACTTCAAGCCAGGGGTTATCCAACTCCTTCCTAAATTTTGTGGGCTTGAATCAGAAAGTCCATACTTACACCTGAAAGAGAAGGCTAAGACGTGGTTACATTCACTGCGTCCTAGATCCATTGGCACATGGAATGATATGCAGAGGGAATTCATAAAGAAATTTTTTCCACACCATAAAACGATTACCCTCAGGAAAGCAATCATGAACTTCGCCCAAAAGGAAGATGAAACATTCTTCCAATGTTGGGAAAGGTTCAAAGATTTGGTCAGTTCATGCCCACAACATGGCTTTGAAACGTGGCGCATTACAAATTTTTTCTACGATGGATTGACATCTTATGCGCCAAATGGTCGAGACGATGTGTAATGAGATGGAGAGTTCATCAATAAAGATGTCGACGAGGTATGGGATTACCTTGATAGTCTGGCTGAAAAAAACACAATCGTGGGACTATTACCCAAAATCAAACACCACGTCTAGGCCGACTCAATCTAAGGAGAAAGGTGGATTGTATCTTTTAAAAGAAGAGGATGATCTCAATTATAAAGTGACTAATCTCATAAGAAAATTTGAGGCCATGGAAGGAAAGAAGGATAAGGTTAATGAAATTGTTTGCGGTATCTGTGATTACAACATTCACACAACTGAAAACTGTCCTACAATACCTGCTTTTCGAGGAGTGTTGAATGAACAAGCCAATGCCGTAAATAACTATCAAAGACCTTTTAATGGACCTACCTCTAATACGTACAATTCTGGTTGAAAAAATTATCCAAACTTTAGTTGAAGAAGAAATGGACAAACAGCTACCCCTCAAGGTTTCTTCAATCAAAATCCAAATCAAGGGAAACCTCAAGAAGAAGCGGTTCAAAATTCCATGCAAGAGCTGACCCAGACAATGCGAGATTTTATGCAAAAAATGGATTCACGCATGACGGTTATAGAAAAGGGGATGCTTCCTGCACAACCGCTCCTCAATCCTAAACCGCAATATGAGATAAGTGATCCCAACTCTTCAAATCAAATGGGGCACGCTAAATCCATCACCACTCTTAGGAGTGGGAATATCATTGATAAAACTCTTCCGGTTAGGCCCGAAAAGCCTCAAGAACCAGAAGAGGACAACAATGATGGATTTGGGGATGCCCCACAAAAATTAGAACCAGAACTTCTAGAAAAGCCAGTTGCTCCATTTCCCCAACGGTTGGTCGCACCAAAACCTCTTTCTAACTCTCAGGATATTCTGGAGGTGTTGAAACAAGTGAAAGTCAACATTCCACTACTTGATGTCGTAAAACAGATTCCTTCATATGCCAAATTCCTGAAAGACCTATGCACGACCAAAATACGACAGAGTATTCAAAAAAAGATCTTGACTGAGAAAGTGAGTGCCATCATGAAGCAAGACGTGCCGCAGAAATTCAAGGATCCCGGTAGCCCAACCATATCATGTGTAATCGGGAACCATCGAATTGATCATGCACTTCTTGACTTAGGAGCGAGCGTCAATTTGATTCCCTACTCGGTATACAAACAACTAGATTTTGGTGAATTAAAACCCACCCTAACCACACTACAACTTGTTGATCGCTCTGTTCATGTACCAAGAGGGATAATTGAGGATGTATTAGTCCAGGTCGATAGATTTTACTACCCTGTAGATTTTATCATCATGGACACCGAACCCATCAATAACATGAGCACTCAGATTCTCATCATTCTTGGTCGCCCATTCCTTGCCACGTTAAATGCGATTATCAATTGCAGGAATGGTGTCATGACTATGTCTTTTAGGAATTTGACATTAGAGTCAAACACCTTTTTCAATAACGGCAGCAACTCAGATGATGATGACGATTTCCACGACATTAACATGATCGACTCTTTCATGGAAAACACGACACCTCTAACCTTATCCTCCAACCCTCTAGAGATGTGCCTGGCCCACTCCCATGAGTTTGATGATGATATGATTAGGGAGACGTGTGTCTTGCTGGATACTGTACCGGTACTTGAAGTTAACCGGTGGAGACCACAATTTGAAGAATTGCCACAAACCGATGCAGTGCCTCTACCGTCTAACCTCAAGCCACCGAAGCTTGACTTAAAACATTTGCCCTCTGATTTGAAATACGCTTATTTAGGTCAAGATGATACATACCCGGTGGTGATCTCTGCCCACCTGGAGAAAGAGCAGGAGAGTATGCTCATATCTACTCTCATTGAGCATAAAGGAGCCTTGGGATGGACGATAGCGGACCTCAAGGGAATCGACCCCTCGATTTGTACTCACCGCATATATCTTAAGGATAATGCGAAGAACGCTCGACAACCACAACGTAGACTAAATCCAAACATGAAGGAAGTGGTTAAGGCTAAGGTTCTTAAACTATTGGATGTGGGTATCATATACCTTATATCTGATAGTCAATGGGTGAGTCCAACTCAGGTGGTCCTTAAGAAGTCTGGAATCACCATCGTAGCCAATGCTAATAATGAACTCGTGCCAACTAGAGTCACTACTAGTTGGCGAATGTGCATTGACTACAGGAAGTTAAATACTGTCACGAGGAAAGACCACTTTCCTTTACCATTCATTGATCAGATCTTGGAAAGGTTAGCTGGTCATTCCTATTACTCTTTCCTTGACGGGTATTCAGGCTACAACCAGATAGAGATAGCCCCTGAAGATCAGGAAAAGACTACATTTACATGTCCCTACGGCACCTTTGCTTATCGAAGGATGCCATTCGGACTATGTAATGCCCTGTCACCTTTCAGCGATGTATGCTTAGTATCTTTTCTGATATGGTGGGGTAATATCTAGAGGTCTTCATGAACAATTTCTCTGTCTACGATCCATCTTTCAGCGAGTGCTTGGAAAGTCTTAAATGTGTGCTGAAAAGATGTGAAGAAAAGAACTTGGTACTTAATTGAAAGAAGTGTCATTTCATGGTTCATAAGGGAATTGTCCTTGGACATATTATCTCGTCCAAAGGAATCGAGGTGGATAAGGCAAAAATTGATCTTATCTCTAACCTACCTCCACCCAAGAACATACGGGATGTGCGATCCTTCTTAGGACACGTCGGGTTTTACCGAAAATTCATAAAGGACTTTAGTCTTATCTCTTATCCTCTATGTCATCTACTTCAAAAGGATGCACCATACGAGTGGACTGAGCCATGTTAGGAAGCTTTCACTAAGCTTAAGGGCATGTTGACCAGTGCACCTATCATACAGCCACCCGACTGGAGCATTCCTTTTGAACTTATGTGCGACGCGTCTGACTATGCTCTTGGGACGGTGCTAGGCCAGAGAAAAGATAAGAAATCCTACGTTATTCATTATGCAAGTAAGACTCTAAATCCTACCCAAGTGAACTACTCAACTACGGAAAAGGAACTCTTGGCCGTAGTGTTCGCTTTGGACAAATTTAGGTCCTATTTGATCGGATCCAAGATCATTATTTACACTGATCACACGGCGCTCAAGTATCTTCTTTCTAAGAACGATGCTAAGCCCCGCCTGATACGATGGATCCTTCTACTCCAAGAATTTGACCTAGAAATAAAAGATAAAAAGGGAGTAGAGAACGTAGTGGCTGACCATCTTTCTCACCTCAATACATATGATACCCTTGAGACGACACATATCAATGACATGTTCCCAAATGAACAATTGTTCAGAGTCTCCCATTCACCTTGGTTCGCTGATATTGCTAATTATCTTGCCACAGGTTCCATACCGACACATTGGACTGCGCAAGATAAGAAGAAATTTTTCACCGAGGTGCGCAACTTTTCCTGGGATGATACATATTTGTATAAATATTGCCCAGACCAAATCTTGAGGAGATGTGTGCCAAACGATGAGCGTCAGAGTGTCATCTCTTTCTATCACTCACAGGCCTATGGTGGTCACTTTTCTGCTAAAAAGACCACAACAAAGATTCTACAGTGTGGCTTTTATTGGCCCACTATGTTCAGGGACACTCATGAGTTTTGCAAGACTTGTGAGCGTTGTCAAAAATTGGGAACATTGTCCTGTCGAAATATGATGCCCTTAACTCATATCCTTATCATAAAAGCATTTGATTGTTGGGGCATTGATTTCATGGGGCCTTCCCCCAATCCTTTGGAAATTTGTATATTTTGCTCGCTGTAGATTATGTCACTAAATGGGTCGAAGCAATTCTGTGCCGAAACAATGACCATCGCACGGTCATTAAATTTTTAAAAGAGAACATCCTTTCGCGGTTTGGAACACCTCAAGCCATCATTAGTGACGGGGGCTCACACTTTTGTAATAGACCATTCGAGAGCTTAATGAAGAAATACGGTATCTCTCATAAGGTGAGCTCCCCATACCATCCACAGACAAGTGGACAAGCTGAGATTTCCAATAGGGAGATCAAACATATCCTAGAGAAAATGGTTAACCCTGATCGTAAGGATTGGTCAACTTGATTGACCGATGCTTTATGGGCATACTGTACTGTTTTTAAAACCCCTATTGGAATGTCTCCCTTTAGACTTGTCTATGCGAAGGCTTGTCACTTGCCTATGGAGTTGGAACATAAAGCGTATTGGGCGATAAAAAATCTGAATTTCAATCTGGACAACGCTGGCTCACTACGCAAACTTCAATTGAATGAACTAGAGGAAATCCGGAATGATGCGTACGATAATTCGAGAATTTACAAGGACAGGATGAAAGCATTTCATGACCAACACATTTTACGAAATTCATTCACACCTGGTCAGAAAGTCCTTTTGTATAATTCTCGACTACACCTCTTTCCGGGTAAGCTTCGATCTCGTTGGACCGGCCCTTACATTGTTGTTATTGTTTATCCTCATGGGGCCGTTGAGATAAGAGATCCCGACAATGGTAAGGAGTTTAAAGTAAATGGACATCGATTAAAACCATTTGTCGAGAAATTTGATTCAGATGACATATCCATGCCTTTGACTGCTCCTATTTACCAGATTGATCTCCTAGTCTGATGGAGGTATAGGTAGGTTTATTGCTTTCATAAGACTAGGGTAGTTGCTTTAATTGTCTGGCTGAAGACGGTAAACTTAGCGCTCCTGGGAGGCAACCCAGCTTTTCATTTCCTTTCTTTTTCATAATTAGTTAGTTCAATGTTTGTGGGTAACATTGCTGCAAACCCTCACGAGACTACCTCGTCCACTAGGGGCAACCTAGGGGTTTAAAGGCTTGTTGCATATGCTAAATGCAATCGAGAGCACCTGCGAAAGTGGTATAGGTAGGTTTTTATTTTTGTTTTTCTTTCTCTCTCGTGCTGACCGACTCCCATGTTGCAATCTCTTGAAAAGTCTCTCTCGATTCATCATCCAGATACTATCTTCCCATCACTTTACATTTACTTTCGTTGTCCCATGTGCATTGCACGCTCATATCTTTTACATTGAGGACAATGTAGATTTTAGGTTGGGGGTGGGAGATTAGGTTACCTAATCAGTATTTTCTTGGTCTTGAGCAAAACTTGTGAAAAATTTGTGAAAATTTTTAAAATTTTCCAGAATTTCTTGTGAATTCGAAACGATTTTGAGGGATAGTTGTGATTATAAAATTACAAGATAGGTGATGTTGGTGATTTATGACTCTTGGATTCAGTATCTGTTAGATTTCACAGTTAAGTTTGAATTGTTAATCCATGATTAGAAGTTGTAAACATTGATTGAGTCATAATTTCACATATCACATCTCGCTTACATATCAAGGTTTCAGTTCGATATTGAATGATTAACTTGGTAATCACTAAGTATGAAAGGACCTAGCTTAAAAATTTTTAGCATTAGTTTATAAAGAAGAATTGAAAGAATTGGGCAAATGGTCTTCACCATAGGTTTGCTCCCTATAGGTGAAGGTTTGATTCCCCAAGGTTAACATTCAAAAATTAAGGGTGGCAAATAATCTTCACCATAGGTTTGCTCCCTATAGGTGAGGATTTTATTCCCCTTCTTAGCGTTACTTTTAATGAAAAAATCGAAAGCTAGAAGAAAAAAAAGAATGATCTATGAGGCACGTTTTAGTCAGGTTTTGGGTGTCCTGAATGCTCTTGTTGGGTACCAATGATATCATGAAATAATGAAATGAATCTTAATGTTGATAAGCTGAGATTACACTATACACCCATGGAACTCAATGTTTAAAATTTTTCTGATTGATAGATTAATACTTTGAACTTAACTATGAAGTTTACCATGCGTTTGAGTCCAGAAGATAGTAATGCCTAACATTCATGAATTGTAGAATTCTAGGATCTGGATTGTTTTTCAAAAATCAATTGGGTTTACAGAAATTTTCCTATATGTCTCAACTTACTTTTCGCATACTTTGCTCGGGACTAGCAAGATGCTAGCTGGGGGTTGTGTTGAGGGATATTGCATATCAGACCTCACTTATTACCTGGATTTATGATCATGATATTGTTTAAACGGCCTGAAATAACCATGTTTGTGATGCAAGGTGTGTTTAGGAGCTTGGACCAAAACAGAGTACTAAAAGCATGGAATTAAAGATCTAATGACACCAAGGCAAGGGACAAACTCCAGAGGGCCAAGATCGACGCCCGTGATCCAAGAAAATCGAGAAACTGAAGCTCAAGTGGCCTGAAAGTCAGTAAGAATGCAAGATAACAGGGTTTCTACCATCAGTTCAGCTCGAAACTTCATACGTGGCCTGAAGGCCCTATATTAACCTACACATCGAAATTCAGCCCTTGGATCCCTCTAGAAGTGGCCCAACGGACAAATCAGCCCATAGATCTGTGAATTGGGGCCCGCCTGATATCTGGATATGTTTCAATTTTTGTCTCAACATGTTAAATGTAGTTCCAGAGAGGATGAATGGATCAGATTTTTCAAGAACATCACGAGGGACCCCACATGGGGATGTGTGTGTACATAGTACACCTTCAAGTGCACCGCACCGGACCGGGAGTCCAGTCAACACAAGGCTGACCCGACTCCTCTCTCCTGCGCGAAGAAGAACGGACAACGTCCTTCGCGTTTGTTCGTCCGTTTTTTTCAGTTGTGGAGCCCACTCATTGCCCGGTTTGATGATCCGAACCATTCATTCGTCCCATGAAGTGGCAAAAGCCCATATCTAGCTAGCATAATTTCAAAAGTTCACGAAGATCGGTCTTTAACCGTTCAAATGTAGGACGAACGGCGAAGTGAAAGATCTCGTGGGCCACACTGAAACTGCTCCAAAAATCGTCCATTCCTTACGGTTTTTCGAGGGGAATAAAATGGACGTAATGGATTCCTCTGTCCTCGTTAATCAGTGGGCCACCGTCTATTACAGAGCTGACGCAGAAGCTCTGTTCACAAACAGACTTGCGGTTTTTTTTTTTAATGCGGGCCACCCCTGTACACCGAAGATCTAATTCGGACCATCCATCAAGAGCCCCCGAGCCCCCGAACGAAGACCTAGGTGGACAACTTCCAAGATGCAGCGAGGATTCGTTTTCAGCCTTTCAAATATAAAACGGACGGTGGAGTAAAAGTATAGGTGGGCCGCACTAAATCTGAGAAAAAATATCCAATTCCAGGTGGTTTTTCGAGTTGAAGCCAATAGACGGACTGGATTTCAATTCTGACATCAAACAGGGGGCCCACCCACGGCATAGCATAAGAGCCTGCGCAGGAAAGTCCTGTTTGGCCACGAACTGTGGAAGTTCCACACAGGAGTTTCGCACCAACTCCCTCTGCCTATAAAAGAAGGACGTGAGAGAGAGCCGGGGGGCGGAGAATTGAATTGCAAGGAGGAGGAATCCAACCAAGAGTGAGGACGTGGAGCAGGTGGCAGCCTCTTAAACAGAGTTTTTTCTTCTCTTTTCCCTGTTTTTTTTAAAAAAAAGAGATTCTAGCCTCATCATGTCAGGCTAAACCTCTTAGCTAGGGCTAAGACGTGAAGCTTGTAGCGTAATGGGAGACTTTAATTTATGCCATTGATTTAATTTTAATTTGTGAACTGAACTTGATATTAGTTTGATTACTAAGGGAATGTTTTTAGTTTTTTTTAATGGTCTGTTGTGACTAAAATTACAATGGGTTTGCGATAGCTTTGAGCATGTTCCTTGCCTTTTTATGTTTATGACGTCAGGAAGCCCTATTGTTCACCATCGTCTCCTGGGCATGGTCGGATGACGGTACCCTTCCTAACCTTCATACATTGTTGATTGGTTGGTAATTAGTTTAATTCTATTGTTTACTTTGTCTCTTGGGCATGGTTTGGTGATGGAATCCCTTCTAATTCATATACCTTTCATCTCTTTGAAAACTACATCAAGTAAGTTCAGTTTGATTTCCATGGTTACATTCTTCAACTGGATGAAGATGGGACTCTAAGTCCAGTTGATTTCTTAGTGCAAGCATAAGATCTCCCTGATCTCTACAAGTGGATCCTCTGAATCCCTAGTTTTCTTTCTCTGAATTCTTTAAAGTTTTAAATTAATATTTCACTGTTATTCCCCAAATTACGATCGATTTAGATTTCATCTTAGTTTAGTTTTAGTTCTACTTAGTTTCTGATTACGTATAGGTTTCAGTCCCTTGGGATTCGACCTCGGTCTTACCGAGTTTATTACTACATCACAACCCTACACTTGGGGCGTGAACACCCTAATGATATTCTCGATGCCCCATAGGCATAGAGATGGTCAACTAAACCATATGGGTTACTATCTATAGTTTGTCTAGCCAATAGCAATGCATGAACCCTTAAAAAACTGGATGAGCATGATGCTCATAAATGTTATCCAATGCTCTTGGGCTAGTAAATGTGAGATTAGGTCTAAGTGACTAATGCCGATAATATAAACATGTCGTGACAGGTTTAACCACTTCCAATTTCAGTATGATGAGTTTAAACATTGTTATTCATCAATCATGATAATGCACATGTATAGATGACTCTCAATTACTAGTGTATATATCTCATTGTTATGACAACCCTAAGTGCAGGGCTGTGATGTAGAAATAACTCGGTGAGACCAAGGTTGTACCCACACGGACTTGCAATTGTGCGGTTTTTGAGACTCTTTAGAATTAGAACTAGAACTAAACTAACCATTGAAATTTTCTTTAAAAGTAATTCTGAGAAAAAAAAACTATTAAGGATAAAGCACTAGAGCGCTAATGATTTACTTATAGCTATATCTTAATGTTAATTTACTTTCGATTCTCAGCTCGACAATGGGAGAAGCAACTTGTTTTACCCCACTTGACCTCAATAGTCGGAATAAAACATATCTACCCCCATCCATGACTCATTATATGACGATATGTAGGCTTGTTATACCTCTTCCCTTCCCGGTCCCGATAGTGTAATGTACTCACCCCCACCCAACTTACAATGGAAGAAGACCCAATTGGTACTAACTTAAAAGGCTTCCTTGGAAGATATACGTCTCTAAATATGGGAACTATGCTCAATGTGACAACTATACACCATTTTCATTCTTCTGAAGAATATCCTCCAAACTAGCCATCCCGGGGCCTCAACATAAACTATTTCATCTAATTGGTCATCACAAGACCGCCACATAAACCATCCAGTCAATATGATGTAATACCATTTTCATGCATAGGTGCTTATGTATTCATGTTATACAAGTCATGTTGGCATAATGTTATTCACATGTAAAGGAATAAAAGCTAAGTCCATGGGTCTTGTCTTTCCTTACTAGCCCTTGTCATTTCTTTAAGAAATGAAATCCAACCAAAAGTTTAAGTGTTTGTGCATGACACCTTTTAATCTTATAATGTCCATTTCCAAGATTCATGTACCTACTTGGGATTTCAACAAAAGTAGCCTATGAGGCCAATGATTCAGTTTGATTACTTGTCCATTGAGTTAGTATTTTACATCACTTTTCCTTTTGCCATTAGTGGGCTCACCTAAGGCCCAAGCCCATATTTATGGTCTACTCCATCAAGTCCCTAAGGCCCATGAAATTGGTACATGAAGCATGTCTCAATTATCCAATCACTTAGCATGTTACCAATATTTTCATCTCTAACCACAACATACCTAATTATTCATCCAAGCAGTACACATGGTCGGTGTGCTCCATGATTATGATTTGAACATTCATATGCATTAGAGGATTGGGCTCCATTAAGTGTGGACCCATGGCCATCAAAGGTACGAGTGACGGACCACTTGGACCGTTAAAGAAATAATATAATACACGTACATTGCCAATGGATCAAATAGAATCATCAAATTACAATATACATACCACCATATAATTACATCAACATACAATAAGCAACATAATGAATATATTGAAAAGGGCCTTTAGTGTTGGAAACACCCAAAATCAGATGGACCACATATTAAGAGATAGTGGGGCATCACTTTACTTGGAATTTGCTTCAGTTTGGGCTCCACATGTGGCCTACAAAGTAGCCCATAATTTTCAGTCTCTTCAGGCCTTGAAACAAGCTTCATTTTGGACATAAACAGCCTTGCGACATGGCCTACCATGCTGCCTAAGGAATTTTGTAACCTTTTTTTTAAAAGGATATATTCATTATACAGGAGAAACTTTACAAAAGTTCTTCAGGCGGACCTAACATCAAAATGGGGAATAGGTCTGCCAATCATGAGAAAACCAAAAAAGAAAACCCAAAGAATTTAAACCCTCCCTCAAATTTCCCAGCCCCACCCTATCTAGAAATAAAAGCCCTTTGGTGATCCGGGGAAGATCCATTGTGGAGTAGAAAATATAAGAGACTGGCCATCGCTGCCCCTTCGAGCTAGGTCATCAGCCATGACGTTAGCTTCCTTAGGGGAATGAGTGATGTAAACCTCCATATCAACCATGAGTCTCTTGATCCTGGCCCACCAGTAGCACATGGTCCCCCGAGAGAAGAGTTCCTCGCGATGATTCCTACGACTGCTTTGGAGTCACTCTCCACCTCCACCTTTAGGAAGCCCAACTCCGTACAATGGGATAGGCCCTCCCAGATCGCCTTGATTTCTGCTCGAGAGTTAGAGCTAAGGCAATAACCGGAAGAGAATGTGAAAAGGAAATCATGCGCACAATTTCTACCAATGCTGCCACCCCCCGAATGGCCCGGGTTCCCAAGCGACGAGCCATCTATATTGATTTTGATCTAGTTCAGCTTGGGTTTAATCCATTTGATCACATGGACTAACCTCCTAGAGGTCTTAACACCATTAATACCTAACTTGGCTAAGGCGGTAGCAAATGCACGCTTGACAACCTTGGGGAGTGGGAGGGACGGACCGAGCAGGTAGATTCAGCGAATTATCGAAGCGAGCGGCATTTATGGACATCCAGATTCCCATATATTAGCGCGACAAGAAGGCCCCTTAAGGTATGCAGACGGTTAGACGACGTAGTGGACACCCACCATTTCGCTGCTCTGCTGAATGTTGAGTCATGGGCCATCGTGTAAACCTTAGAAAGAGGCTGGAAATGGTTCCACACCTTCGACGCCAACTCACCCGAGGAGAAAACATGGTTAATAGTTTCCATATGGTTCGACTGTGGAGCATGACAACAAACACATTTGGATGCCAAGTGAACCCCTTTGGCTTGGGTTTTAACATCGACCGGAATGGCTTTGTAGATAATTTGTAAGTGAGCAGTGATAATTTTGGGGGTGGCTTTGAGTGTTAAACCCAAATGGACCACGCTTTCTTGACCCAAGGGGGTCTAGAAGACAACGAAGCCGAATCGGCCCAGAACACGCCTGAGGAAGAGATGACCCAGACCTGCTTATCCTCCGCTAATGAATTGCAAATCCCCTTGTCTGATATGTGGTCAAGCACGACTTGAGGAAGGAGGTGCATAGCCTCTACTGGGTCCCACCAGCCATTGGGTCTAATAAAGTCACTGACATAGTGTTGTTTCTAGGGGGTTGATAGAAATTTTCAGTCAGAGAAGGGCGCTAAACTGGACCAATCGTCTTCCCAGAAGATGCAAAGGCTGTACGGGTTGCAACTGCCACAAAAGATTTGTGAATTTGCTTCCACAGGGGCAAGGCTCAGGCTGTTAGGCTCGCACGGCCTTCTGAATGGAGGTCAGCCGAATATTTCTCCTTTATAAACGTTGCCCAGCAACTATCATCCCCCTACTCTTAACTACCCATGCCATTTTCATCCTAAAGGCCTATATAACACTGATCAGTCTTCTAACTCCTGATCTGCCTTTGGATTTTGGACAAGCGGTATTCTTCCAATTAACCCAATGACAACATTTTCGGTCCTTCTCCCAGCCCCAAAAGAAATTAGCAAAGGCACCTTCTAGCTCTTCGAGTAACGTGTAAGGGATATCCATCGCTGCCATTATGTGGACTAGAATGCCACTTAGAACGTGATTGATCACCGTGATTTGGCCAGCTTGGGAAAGGATTTTACCTTTCTAACCCACGATCCTATTGTGTATCTTATCCAACATAGGTTGGAAGCCATCTCTCCTCGTTCTCCTCTTGAAAATTGGGACTCCTAGACAGGTGAAAGGGGACTCACTCCAATTAAAACCAAAGATTCTGTGGGTAGCCCCGACCCAAGCTTCAGATTAGTAGGAGGAAAGAATGAAGAAACTCTTCAAGGCATTAAATTCCTAAGGCCCTTTAATACTGAGCAAGGAACGAGTTGATCTGATTTAGGGATGTGTGACCATCGTTAGCAAGAACGACTGTATCGTCCATGAATAGAATGTGGGAGATAATCGGACAGTTCCTTTGGGTTTTGAACGGCTGACAGAGTCCACAGATTATTGTCTATTTGAAGCCTCTACTTAGGACCTCAGTTGCCAGAATGAAGAGCCCTGGCGAGATAGGATCCCCTTGATGAAATCCCTTGGAGGAGCGGAAGAGACCACATGGTTCGCCGTTAACTAGAATCGAAAACTAGGAGTTTCTCTAGTATTTTCCACCATATCAATCCAGCTCCCCCCAAATCCGAACCGTTGGAGGACTGCCTTCAGAAACCCCCAATCTACCCTGTCATAGGCCATTTCCATATCAGGTTTAATGAATATGTTGTCTCCTTTAACCTATCTGTCAATGTCTCTAAAAATTTATTGGGCAAGAGTACAATTTTCAGCAATGCTTCTGCCTTGGATGAATGCTCCATGTTCCATCGAGATGATTCTAGGGATGATTTTGCTTAGCTTATTCACGATTAGTTTAGAACATATCTTATAGATGCAGTTGTACAAGCTAATTAGGCGAAAGTTAAAAAATTTATCTGGAGCTTGGGATTTTGGATTAGATAGATCAATGTTGTTGTGAATGCCCTTGGGAGAGATTGTTCACTCCCCAGTATAGGGTTGTTATGTAGTAATAAAACTCGGTGAGACCGAGGTCGAATCCACAGGGACTAAAACCTGTACGTGATCTGAAACCAACTAGAACTAGAACTAGAATGAGATGAAATCTAAATTGAGTGTAATTTGAAGAATAATGGTGAAATTTTTAATCTAAAACTTCAGAAAATTCAGAGAAAAGGAACTAGGGATTCAGAGGATCCACTTGTAGAGATCAGGGAGATCTACTCTTGATTCATGAAATCAACTGAACTGCCATTGATATAGTTTTCAAGAGATGAAGGGTATATGAATTAGAATGGATTCCATCACCACACCATGCCCAAGAGACGATGGTAAACAACAGAATTAAACTAATTACCAACCAATCAACATGCTATGAGGGTTAGGAAAGGGTACCGACATCCAACCATGCCCAGGAGACGATGGTGAACAACAGGGCTTCCTGATGTCATAAGCATAAAGAGGAAAAGAAATACTCAAAGCCACTGCAGATCTATTGTAATTTCAGTCACAACAGACCATTAAAGACTAAAAATATTCCCTTAATAAAACAAATATCAAATTCAATTCATAATTAAAAATAAAATTAAATCCCCCATCCCACTACAAGCTTCACCTCTTAGCCCTAGCTAAGAGGTTTAGCCCGACATGGATAGGCTAATCTCCATAGACTCCATTGAAAAATAAAATAGAAAAAGAAATAGAAAGAAAAAATTATTAAAATACTCCTTACTCCTTCCCTGTTCACGTCCAAGCTCCAGCCCCTGCCTCCACGTCCAGCCAAAAAAGATCCCCTCCTCCTCTCTCTTCTTCTCTCTTTATAAACAAAGGTGATTGTTGTGTCTCCTTCCTGGAATCGGAGAACTTACTCTCCTTTACAGTCCGCAGCAGAACCGGAATGCGGAAGCTGATTCTGCGCAGCAAAACTCATCGACAGCTGCGTTTAATCTCAGATCACGAGAAGAGATCACCCATTGTAGTGATTCTGACTTCATAGGAAGGGTGAAAAACCCCCTTCTCCGGCTTCTGGACGGATCGGATCATCTAACCGATCGTCCCTTCGATCACATAGTGGCCCACCGCAGCAGCGGGTTTCGCGGACGCACAAACAGGGCTGCTCTGCTCTTACGCTGAGATGATGGTGGAGCCCATTATCGAGGTCTGATGAGAAAAACCAATCCGTCCACTCGATTGCCCTCGAAAAACCAGTCGGACCTGGTCAGTTTTGGATCAAAATCATGGTGTCTCACCTATTGGATGTCTCGACCGTCTAATCTACGTTTGGACGGCCAGATTTCGATCCTCGCTACCTTCTACAATTATACCACCTAGGCAGTGATGAGGGGCTCGCTGAGAGGTCATTGGACGGTTCGGATCTTCGAGAAAAATGACAAGCGAGGCCCACCATCGAGACCCTGCGTCGGTCAGGGCAGACGCTATTGCGTCTCTGTTTCTTTAGAAACTTGTCGGTCAGCAGGCGCTGACCGACCTTGGTTCTTATGGTGCGTGGCGGAAGTATGTTCATGCGGTGTATACGCTTGCTTGCATGAGTCCCACATTGCTGTACATGTAACATCTGCTCCGTCCATTTGATATGTCACCCCAATTTAACCGTGAGGACCAAATCTGAAGCATATCTGGGACCCGGGGGGGCCCCAATTCACCGCTCTACATGCTGATCTGTCCGTTGGCCCACTTTTGTAGGGATTCAGGTGCTGAAATTTTACGTGTATGGCTCATTTGTGGTCCTCACGCAATGAATGAAGTTTCGAGCCAATCGGATGGCGGGAACCCTGTGATCTTGCATTCTGCACCAGTTTCGGGCTTCTTTATCATGAATGGCTTGATTTCCTCGGCTCCTTAGTGTGTAAATCCATCGATCTTGATCCCCTGGAATCCCGTCCATAGCCTTGGAGAATTCTGAGTGTTAACTCTATGCTTTTAGCACCTTATTTCGATCTGAGCTCGTAAATACACCCTGCATCACAAATACGATAAAACGGCCATTAAATAGTGACATACTCGTAAATTTGAGTAATAATTGGGGTCTGATATGCAATATTTGACCCTCAACACAACCCCCAACCAGCATCTTGCTAGTCCCGAGCAAGGTATGCGAAAAATAAGTTGAGAATTACAGGACAATTTCCATGAAACCGAGTGATATTTTTGAAGAACGATTCAGATATGAGAAATCTAAGATTCATGAATGTTGATTATCAATTTCTCTTGGCCTCTCATGCTCGGTGAATTTCATAATCAAGTTCAAATATTAATCCATAAACTAGAATAATTTTAAACATTGAGTTCCATGGGTGTATAGTGTAATCTTGGCTTGTTAATATTAAGATTCAATTTGTTATTTCATGATATCATTGGTAACCATCAAGAGAGTTCATGACAACCAAAACCTAAACCAAAACATGCCTCATAAATCATCCTTTCATTCTTATCATCTTTTGATTTTTCTATTAAAAAATAACGCTAAGGAAGGGAATCAAATCCTCACCTATAGGGAGCAAACCTATGGTGAAAACTAATCGCCTAACTCTTTCCGAATGGTAACCATGGGGTCTCAAATCTACACCTATAGGGAGCAAACCTATAGTGAAGTTCGTTCGCCCAACCCTTTTCGTAGGCAGCTATCTTGTAGCTGGGTATATATTATATATATATATATATATATATATATATATAATATATATATATATTTTTTTTTTTTTACATTCTTCTTATTGAACATGATGGACAAATTCCCTAGATTGGTTCCTTTCATGCTTAATGATTACCAAGTCAATCCTTCAATATTGAACTGAAACCTCAATGTGTAAGCGAGATGTGACATGTGAAATCATGACTCAATCAATGTTTTAAAACTTCTAATCATGGATTAACAATTCAACTAACTATGGAATCTAACAGACACTGAATCCAAGAGTCATAAATGACGTATCTTGAAATTCTAAATCAAAGATGGCTGTCAAAATCACTTCGAATTCACAAGAAATTTCAGAAAAATTTAAAAATTTTCACAAATTTTGCTCAAAACCAAGAAAACACTGATTAGGAAACCTAATCTCCCACCCCCAACCTAAAATCTACATTGTCCTCAATGTAAAAGATGTAAGCATGCAATGCACATGGGACAACGAAAGTAAATGAGAAGTGATGGGCAGATAGTACCTGGATGACGAATCGAGAAAGACTTTCCAGGGATAGTAACATAAAAACGGATCATCACAAGAGAGAAAGTAAAACAGAAATAACAAAAATAAAATCCTACCTATACCAGTTTCGCAGGTGCTCTCGATTGCATTTAGCATATGCAACAAGCCTTTAAACCACTAGGTTGCCCCTAGTGGACGAGTTGTAGTCTCGTGAGGGTTTGCAGTAATATTACCCACAAACATTGGACTGGGAAAATGGAATTAAAAGCTGGGCTGCCTCCTAGGAGCGCTAAGTTTACCGTCTTCAGCCAGACAAATACAATAAACTACCCTAGTCCTATGAAAGCGATAAACCTACCTATACCTCCATCAGACTAGGAGATCATTCCTGGTAAATAGGATCAGTCAAGAGGCATGGACATGTCCTCTGAATGAAATTTCTCGACAAATGGCTTTAAGCGATGTCCATTTACTTTAAATTCCTTGCCATTGTCGGGATCTCTTATCTCGACGGCCCCATGAGGATATGCAGTAACAACAATGTAAGGGCCGGTCCAACGAGATCGAAGCTTACCCGGAAAGAGATGTAATCGAGAATTATACAAAAAGACCTTCTGACCTGGCGTGAATGATTTTCGTAGAATGTGTTGGTCATGAAATGCCTTCATCCTGTCCTTGTAAATTCTCGAGTTCTTGTACGCGTCGTTCCGAATTTCTTCAAGTTCATTTAATTGAAGTTTGCGTAGCGAGCCAGCGTTGTTCAGATTGAAATTCAGATTTTTGATCGCCCAGTAGGCTCTATGTTCCAATTCCACAGGCAAGTGGCAAGCCTTCCATAGACGAGTCTAAAGGGAGACATTCCAATAGGGGTTTTAAAAGCAGTGCGGTAAGCCCACAAGGCATCGGTCAATCGGATTGACCAATCCTTACGATCAGGGTTAACCGTTTTCTCCAAAATATGTTTGATCTCCCTATTAGAAATCTCAGCTTGCCCACTTGTCTGTGGGTGGTATGGGGTGCTCACCTTATGAGAGATACCGTATTTCTTCATTAAACTTTCGAATGACCTATTACAAAAGTGTGAGCCCCCATCACTAATGATGGCTCGAGGCGTTCTGAATCGAGAAAGGATGTTTTCTTTTAAGAATTTAATGACCGTGCGATGGTCATTAGTTCGACACGGAATCGCTTCGACCCATTTAGTGACGTAGTCTACGGCAAGCAAAATATATAAATTTCCAAAAGATTGGGGGAACGGTCCCATGAAATCGATGCCCCAGCAATCAAATGCCTCTATGATAAGAATGGGATGTAAGGGCATCATATTTCGACGGGACAATGCTCCCAATTTCTGACAACGCTCACAAGATTTGCAAAACTCATGAGTGTCCCTGAACATAGTAGGCCAATAGAAGCCGCACTGCAGAATTTTGGCTGTGGTCTTTTTAGCAGAAAAGTGACCACCACAGGCCTGTGAGTGACAAAAAGAGATGACACTCTGATGCTCATCATCTGGCACACATCTCCTTAAGATCTGGTCTGGGCAATATTTATACAAATAAGGATCATCCCAGAAAAAGTTGCGCACCTCGGTGAAGAATTTCTTCTTATCTTGCGCAGTCCACTGTGTCGGTATGGAACCTGTAGCAAGATAATTAGTAATATCAGCTAACCAAGGTGAGTGGGAGACTCTGAACAGTTGTTCATCAGGGAACATGTCGTTGATATGGGTCACCTCAAGGGAATCAGAGGTATTAAGGCGAGAAAGGTGATCGGCCACTACGTTCTCTACTCCTTTTTTATCTTTAATTCCCAAATCAAATTCTTGGAGTAGAAGGATCCATCTTATCAAGCGAGGCTTAGAATCATTCTTAGAAAGAAGATACTTCAGTGCCGCATGATCTGTATAGATAATGATCTTGGATCCAATCAAATAGGACCTAAATTTGTCCAAGGCGAACACTACGGCTAAGAGTTCTTTTTCCATAGTCGAGTAGTTCACTTGGGCAGGATTTAAGGTCCTACTTGCGTAATGTATGACGTATGGCCTCTTATCTTTTCTCTGGCCTAGAACCGCTCCAAGAGCATAATCAGAAGCATCGCACATAAGCTCAAAAGGAAGGCTCCAGTCGGGTGGCTGCATGATGGGTGCAGTGGTTAACGTGCCTTTAAGCTTAGTGAAAGCTTCCTGGCACTGCTCAGTCCACTCGTATGGAGCATCCTTTTGAAGAAGATTATATAAAGGACGAGAGAGGAGACTAAAGTCCTTTATGAATTGCCTGTAAAATCCTGCGTGTCCTAAGAAGGATCGCACGTCCCTGATGTTCTTGGGTGGAGGTAGGTTAGAGATAAGATCGATTTTTGCCTTATCTACTCCAATTCCCTTGGATGAGATGATATGTCCAAGGACAATCCCTTATGAACCATGAAATGACACTTCTCTCCAATTAAGTACCAGGTTCTTTTCTTCACATCTTTTCAGCACACATTTAAGATTCTCTAAGCACTCGCTGAAAGATGAACCGAAAACAGAGAAATCGTCCATAAAGACCTCTAGATATTTCCCCACCATGTCAGAAAAGATACTCAACATACATCGCTGAAAGGTGGCAGGGGCATTACATAACCCGAATGACATTCTTCTGTAAGCAAAAGTGCCATAAGGGCAGGTAAATGTGGTCTTTTCTTGGTCCTCAGGAGCAATTTCAATTTGGCTATAGCCCGAATACCCGTCAAGGAAACTGTAATAGGAATGACCGGCTAACCTTTCCAGGATCTGATCAATGAATGGTAAAGGAAAGTGGTCTTTCCTCGTGACGGTATTTAATTTCCTGTAGTCAATGCACATTCTCCAACCAGTAGTGACTCTAGTTGGTACGAGTTCATTATTAGCATTGGCTACGATGGTGATTCCGGACTTCTTAGGAACCACCTGAGTTGGACTCACCCATTGACTATCAGATATAGGGTATATGATACCCACGTCCAATAGTTTGAGAACTTCGGCCTTAACCACTTCCTTCATGTTTGGATTTAGTCTACGTTGTGGTTGCCGAGCGGTCTTCGCATTATCCTCAAGATAGATGCGGTGAGTACAAATCGAGGGGTCGATTCCCTTGAGGTCCGCGATCGTCCATCCAAGGGCTCCCTTATGCTGATGAGAGTAGCTATGAGCATACTCTCATGTTCTTTCTCTCCAGGTGGGCAGAGATCACCACCGGGTATGTCTCATCATCTGACCTAAATAGGCATATTTCAATTCAGAGGGCAAAGGTTTTAGGTCAAGCTTCGGTGCCTTGAGGTTAGACGGTAGAGGCACTACATAAGTTTATGGTATTCTTCAAATTGTGGCCTCAATTGTGGCCTCCACCGGTTAACTTCAAGTACCGGTGCAGTATCCAGCAAGGCACACGTCTCCCTATCATATATCATCATCAAACTCATGGGAGTGGGCCAGGCACGTCTCTAGAAGGTCAGAGGATAAGGTCAGGGGTGTCGTATCTTTCACTAAAGAGTCAATCATGTTAATGTCGTGGATATTGTTATCATCCTCTGAGTTGTTGCCGTGATTGAAAAAGATGTTTGACTCCAATGTTAAATTTCTGAAAGACATAGTCATGACACCATTCCTGCAATTGATAATTGCATTTAACGTAGCAAGGAATGGGCGACCAAGAATGACGGGAATCTGAGTGCTTATGTTATTGATGGGTTCGGTGTCCAAGATGATAAAATCTACAGGGTAGTAAAATCTATCGACTTGGACCAACACATCCTCAATAATCCCTCTTGGTACACGAACAGAGCGATCGGCAAGTTGTAGTGTGGTTAGAGTGGGTTTTAACTCACCCAAACCTAACTGTTTGTATACCGAGTAGGGAATCAGATTGACGCTCGCTCCTAAGTCAAGAAGTGCGTGATCAATTTGATGGTTCCCGATTACACATGATATGGTTGGGCTACCGGGATCCTTGAATTTCTGCGGCACGTCTTACTTTAGGATGACACTCACTTTCTCAGTCAACAAAATCTTCTTTTGAATACTCTGCCGTCTTTTGGTCGTACATAGGTCTTTCAGAAATTTTGCATATGAGGGAATCTGTTTTACGACATCAAGTAGAGGAATGTTGACTTTCACTTGTTTCAACACCTCCAGAATATCCTGAGAGTTAGAAAGACGTTTTGGTGCAACCAACCGTTGGGGGAACGGAGCAACTGGCTTCTCTAGAAGTTCCGGTTCTAATTTCTGTGGGGTATCACTAGATCCATCATTATTGTCCTCTTCTGGTTCTTGAGGCTTTTCAGGCCTAACCGGAAGGGTTTTATCAATGATCTTCCCACTCCTAAGAGTGGTGATGGATTTAGCGTGCCCTATTTGATTTGAGGAGCTGGGATCATTTATCTCGTACTGCGGTTTAGGATTGGGGAGAGGTTGTGCAGGAAGCATCCCCTTTTCTATAACCGTCATACGAGAGTCTATCTTTGCATAAAATCTATAAATCCTCGCATCGCCTGAGCTAGCTCTTGTATGGAATTTTGAACCGGTTCTTCTTGAGGTTTCCCCTGATTTGGATTTTGAAAAAAACCTTGGGGGGTAGCCGTTTGTCCATTTCTCCAACTAAAGTTGGATGATTTTTCCAACCAGTATTGTATGTATTGAGTTGGGTCCAGTAAAAGGTCTTGATAGTTGTTCACGGCATTGGCTTGTTCATTCAACACTCCTCGAAAGGCAGGTATTGTAGGACAATTTTCAGTTGTGGTGAATGTTGCAATCACAGATACCCGCAAACAATTTCATTGACCTTATCCTCTTTCCTTCCATGCCTCAAATTTTCTTATGAGATTAGTCACTTTATAATTGAGATCATCCTCTTTCTTTCAGGAGATACATCCACCTTTCTCTTAGATTGAGTTGGCCTAGACGTGTGTTTTGATTGTGGGTAATAGTCCCAAGATTGTGTTTTTTTTTTCCGCCAGACTGTGAGGTAGTCCCATACCTCGTCGACATCTTTGTTAATGAACTCTCCATTGCACATTGTTTCGACCATTTTGGCGCATGGAAGATGTCAGTCCATCGTAGAAAAAAATTGTATGCGCCACGTTTCAAAGCCGTGTTGTGGGCATGACTGACCAGATCCTTAAACCTTTCCCAACATTGGAAGAATGTTTCATCTTCCTTTTGGGCAAAGTTCATGATTGCTTTTCTGAGGGTAATGTGTTTTATGTGTGGGAAGAATTTCTTTATGAATTCCCTCTGCATATCATTCCATGTGCTAATGGATCGAGGACGTAGTGAAGGTAGCCACGTCTTAGCTTCTCTTTTAGGAAAAAGGAAAGAGTTTCAGCCTGATTGTATCCTCGGATACATTGGGAAAGTATAAGGTGGCTATAATCTCATCGAACTCTTTCAAATGTAAGTATGGGCTTTCTGATTCAAGCCCATGGAATTTAGAAGGAGTGGATAACTCCTGGCTTGATGTCCATCTGTCCTGTGTTTTCAGGAAAAATCATACATGAGGGCGTACTCAAACCCCGCCGGTTGTAATAATTTCGTAAAGTACGAGGCGGGTGCTTGATGCACCTCATTCTCATCATGTCTTTCCTCATCCCTATAGTGAGGTAGTGCTTGAGGTTGATTTGCAGCCATAACCTCAATTAACTCAGGGGAATTCGAACGATGTCTAGTCCTGCGATGGACTGTTAACCCCTCGACTAATCCTCCTTCGGTCAAGAGACGTTGAGTGTTGTCACGAGCCCACTTGGGTATGAAACACTCGCAACCCTCAGTCAAATTCTGAACCTAATCCTAAGAAGGGAAAAAAAACAGAAAGAAGAGAGGTTGGAAGGAAGTTACCAAATCGAAGTCCCTAAGTTAAACCTGTAAATAAAACAAAACAATTAGTTTCTAAAGATAATAGGCCTAAGAGTAGAAAATTCCTAAGAAAAGAATAAATCAACGAAGTTCTAAATTTAGAAAGAGAATCCTAAAAAGGAAAGTAGGAACCTCTAAACAAATTAGGAAAATTCTAAACTAGAAAGTAAGTGAGTAATGAAAGAGATTTGAAAATATAGAAAGTTGAAGTCAGAAAGAGCTTACTGAGTTAGAAAACCTACAAAACAAGAGGGTTAGTTTCTAAATTAAAAGAAATTAGAAAATTTTCTAAAACTCAAACCTTAATTCTAAAAATAGAAAGAAAGAAGATTTAAGAAAGAGTGTACCAATTTAGAAGGCTATCTCAGAAACCTATAAAAGAGAAACGTTAGTAAAATCCTAATCTTACTCTTAATCCTAAAACTAATTAATTTCAAATTACGTAGCCGTCAGTCCCCGGCAACGGCGCCAAAAACTTGTTCACTCCCCAAGTATAGGGTTTGTGTAGTATAAAACTTGGTGAGACCGAGGTCGAATCCACAGGGACTAAAACCTGTACGTGATCTGAAACCAACTAGAACTAGAACTAGAATGAGATGAAATCTAAATTGAGTGTAATTTGAAGATAATGGTGAAATTTTTAATCTAAAACTCAGAAAATTCAGAGAAAGGGAACTAGGGATTTAGAGGATCCACTTGTAGAGATCAGGGAGATCTACTCTTGATTCATGAAATCAACTGAACTGCCATTGATATAGTTTTCAAGAGATGAAGGGTATATGAATTAGAATGGATTCCATCACCACACCATGCCCAAGAGACGATGGTAAACAACAGAATTAAACTAATTACCAACCAATCAACATGCTATGAGGGTTAGGAAAGGGTACCGACATCCAACCATACCCAGGAGACGATGGTGAACAACAGGGCTTCCTGATGTCACAAGCATAAAGAGGAAAAGAAATACTCAAAGCCACCGCAGATCTATTGTAATTTCAGTCACAACAGACCATTAAAGACTAAAAATATTCCCTTAATAAAACAAATATCAAATTCAATTCATAATTAAAAATAAAATTAAATCCCCCATCCCACTACAAGCTTCACCTCTTAGCCCTAGCTAAGAGGTTTAGCCCGACATGGATAGGCTAATCTCCATAGACTCCATTGAAAAATAAAATAGAAAAAGAAATAGAAAGAAAAAATTAATTAAAATACTCCTTCCCTGTTCACGTCCAAGCTCCAGCCCCTGCCTCCACGTCCAGCCAAAAAAAGATCCCCTCCTCTCTCTCTCTTCTTCTCTTTTATAAACAAAGGTGATTGTTGTGTCTCCTTCCTGGAATCGGAGAACTTACTCTCCTTTACAGTCCGCAGCAGAACTGGAATGCGGAAGCTGATTCTGCGCAGCAAACTCATCGACAGCTGCGTTTAATCTCAGATCACGAGAAGAGATCACCCATTGTAGTGATTCTGACTTCATAGGAAGGGTGAAAACCCCTTCTCCTGCTTCTGGACGGATCGGATCATCTAACCAATCGTCCCTTCGATCACATAGTGGCCCACCGCAGCCGGGTTTCGCGGACGCACAAAGGGCTGCTGCTCTTACGCTGAGATGATGGCGGAGCCCATTATCGAGGTCTGATGAGAAATCCAATCCGTCCACTCGATTGCCCTCGAAAACCAGTCGGACCTGGTCAGTTTTGGATCAAAATCATGGTGTCTCACCCTGTTGGATGTCTCGACCGTCTAATCTACGTTTGGACGGCAGATTTCGATCCTCGCTACCTTCTACAATTATACCACCTAGGCAGTGATGAGGGGCTCTCGCTGAGAGGTCATTGGACGGTTCGGATCTTCGAGAAAAATGACAAGCGAGGCCCACCATCGAGACCCCGGCGTCGGTCAGGGCAGACGCTATTGCGTCTCTGTTTCTTTAGAAACTTGTCGGTCAGCAGGCGCTGACCGACCTTGGTTCTTATGGTGCGTGGCGGAAGTATGTTCATGCGGTGTATACGCTTGCTTGCATGAGTCCCACATTGGTGTACATGTAACATCTGCTCCGTCCATTTGATATGTCACCCTAATTTAACCGTGAGGACCAAATCTGAAGCATATCTGGGACCCGGGGGGGCCCCAATTCACCGCTCTACATGCTGATCTGTCCGTTGGCCCACTTTTGTAGGGATTCAGGTGCTGAAAATTTACGTGTATGGCTCATTTGTGGTCCTCACGCAATGAATGAAGTTTCGAGCCAATCGGATGGCGGGAACCCTGTGATCTTGCATTCTGCACTAGTTTCGGGCCTCTTTAACATGAACGGCTTGATTTCCTCAGCTCCCTGGTGTGTAAATCCATCGATCTTGATCCCCTGGAATCCCGTCCATGGCCTTGGAGAATTCTGAGTGTTAACTCTATGCTTTTAGCACCTTATTTCGATCTGAGCTCGTAAATACACCCTGCATCACAAATACGATAAAACGGCCATTAAATAGTGACATACTCGTAAATTCGAGTTATAATTGGGGTCTGATATGCAATATTTGACCCTCAACAGAGATCCACCTGAGAATAGGGATCATACTGCTAGGAGGATATCCTGGCCTACTGTATTCCAACAACCTTGGAAAAAAGCCCTCGTAAAACCATCGGGGCCCAGAGCTCCATTCAGTGGGAGTCCCTTCATCGCCGCAAGATCTCTTCGATCGATGACTCCTCCTCATCAGTGTTGCATTCTCCTCTTTTGATATAGAGGACAAAATGATGTTTAGAGGTCAGCAGAGTGAAGGGGGGGGGGGGGGGGGGGTTAGGAGTTTTTTTCATGAGAGGAGAAGAAATCGATAGTTGCCTTTTTGAACGAGTCGTGATTAGCAGCCACCGAATCGCCTTCCAATCTAATCTCCTTGATGGACGTTCTCCTGGCTCGATTAGTTGCCATATTGTGAAAATACTTAGTATTTCACTGTTTTTTTTTTAAAGAGATTCTAGCCTCATCATGTCAGGCTAAACCTCTTAGCTAGGGCTAAGAGGTGAAGCTTGTAGCGTAATGGGAGACTTTACTTTATGCCTTTGATTTAATTTTAATTTGTTAACTGAACTTGATATTAATTTGATTACTAAGGGAATGTTTTTAGTTTTTTTTAATGGTCTGTTGTGACTAAAATTACAATGGGTCTGCGATAGCTTTGAGCATGTTCCTTGCCTTTTTATGTTTATGACGTCAGGAAGCCCTATTGTTCACCATCGTTTCCTGGGCATGGTCAGATGACGGTACCCTTCCTAACCTTCATACATTGTTGATTGGTTGGTAATTAGTTTAATTATATTGTTTACTTTGTCTCCCGGGCATGGTTTGGTGATGGAATCCCTTCTAATTCATATACCTTTCATCTCTTTGAAAACTACATCAAGTAAGTTCAGTTTGATTTCCATGGTTACATTCTTCAACTGGATGAAGATGAGACTCTAAGTCTAGTTGATTTCTTGGTGCAGGCATAAGATCTCCATGATCTCTACAAGTGGATCCTCTGAATCCCTAGTTTTCTTTCTCTGAATTCTTTAAAGTTTTAAATTAATATTTCACTGTTATTCCCCAAATTACGATCGATTAGATTTCATCTTATTCTAGTTCTAGTTCTACTTAGTTTCAGATTACGTACAGGTTTCAGTCCCTTGGGATTCGATCTCGGTCTTACCGAGTTTATTACTACATCACAACCCTACACTTGGGGAGTGAACACCCTAATGATATTCTCAATGCCCCATAGGCATAGAGATGGTCAACTAAACCATATGGGTTACTATCTATAATTTGTCTAGCCAATAGCAATGCATGAACCCTTAAAAAACTGGATGAGCATGATGCTCATAAATGTTATCCAATGCTCTTGGGTTAGTAATGTGAGATTAGGCCTAAGTGACTAATGCCGATAATATAAACATGTCGTGACAGGTTTAACCACTTCCAATTTCAGTATGATGAGTTTAAACATTGTTATTCATCAGTCATGATAATGCACATGTATATATGACTCTCAATTACTAGTGTATATATCTCATTGTTATGACAACCTCAAGTGCAGGGCTGTGATGTAGAAATAACTCGGTTAGACCAAGGTTGTACCCACACGGACTTGCAATTGTGCGGTTTTTGAGACTCTTTAGAATTAGAACTAGAACTAAACTAACCATTGAAATTTTCTTTAAAAGTAATTCTGAGAAAAAAAAACTATTAAGGATAAAGCACTAGAGCGCTAATGATTTACTTATAGCTATATCTTAATATTAATTTACTTTCGATTCTTAGCTTGACAATGGGAGAAGCAACTTGTTTTACCCCACTTGACCTCAATAGTCGGAATAAAACATATCTACCCCCATCCATGACTCATTATATGACGATATGTAGGCTTATTATACATCTTCCCTTCCCAGTCCCGATAGTGTAATGTACTCACCCCCACCCAACTTACGATGGAAGAGGATCCAATTGGTACCAACTTAAAAGGCTTCCTTGGAAGATATACGTCTCTAAATATGGGAACTATGCTCAATGTGACAACTATACACCATTCTCATTCTTCTGAAGAATATCCTCCAAACTAGCCATCCCAGGGCCTCAACATAAACTATTTCATCTAATTGGTCGTCACAAGACCGCCACATAAACCATCCTGTCAATATGATGTAATACCATTTTCATGCATAGGTGCTTATGTATTCATGTTATACAAGTCATGTTGGCATATTGTTATTCACATGTAAAGGAATAAAAGCTAAGTCCATGGGTCTTGTCTTTCCTTACTAGCCCTTGTCATTTCTTTAAGAAATGAAATCCAACCAAAAGTTTAAGTGTTTGTGCATGACACCTTTTAATCTTATAATGTCCATTTCCAAGATTCATGTACCTACTTGGGATTTCAACAAAAGTAGCCTATGAGGCCAATGATTCAGTTTGATTCCTTGTCCATTGAGTTAGTATTTTACATCACTTTTCCTTTTGCCATTAGTGGGCTCACCTAAGGCCCAAGCCCATATTTATGGTCTACTCCATCAAGTCCCTAAGGCCCATGAAATTGGTACATGAAGCATGTCTCAATTATCCAATCACTTAGCATGTTACCAATATTTTCATCTCTAACCACAACATACCTAATTATTCATCCAAGCAGTACACATGGTCGGTGTGCTCCATGATTATGATTTGAACATTCATATGCATTAGAGGATTGGGCTCCATTAAGTGTCGACCCATGGCCATCAAAGGTACGAGTGACGGACCTCTTGGACCGTTAAAGAAATAATATAATACACGTACATTGCCAATGGATCAAATAGAATCATCAAATTACAATATACATACCACCATATAATTACATTAACATACAATAAGCAACATAATGAATATATTGAAAAGGGCCTTTAGTGTTGGGAACACCCAAAAATCAGATGGACCACATATTAAGAGATAGGAAGGCTCATTTTACTTGGAATTTGCCTCAGTTTGGGCTCCACATGTGGCCTACAAAGTAGCCCATAATTTTCAGTCTCTTCAGGCCTTGAAACGGCTTCATTTTGGGACAGAAACAGGCCTTGCGACATGGCCTACCATGCTGCCTAAGGAATTTTGTAACCTTTTTTTAAAAGGATATATTCGCTATACAAGAGAAACTTTACAAAAGTTCTTCAGGCGGACCTAACATCAAAATGGGGAATAGGTCCGCCAATCGTGAGAAAACTAAAAAAAGAAAACCCAAAGCAATTTAACCCTCCCTCAAATTTCCCAGCCCCACCTTATCTAGAAATAAAAGCCCTTTGGTGATCCGGGGAAGATCCATTGTGGAGTAGAAAAATATAAGAGACTGGCCATCGCTGCCCCTTCGAGCTAGGTCATCATCCATGACGTTAGCTTCCTTAGGGGAATGAGTTATGTAAACCTCCATATCAACCATGAGTCTCTTGATCCTGGCCCACCAATAGCACATGGTCCCTCGAGAGAAGAGTTCCTCGCGATGATTCCTACGACTGCTTTGGAGTCACTCTCCACCTCCACCTTTAGGAAGCCCAACTCCGTACAATGGGATAGGCCCTCCCAGATCGCCTTGATTTCTGCTCAAGAGTTAGAGCTAAGGCAATAACCGGAAGAGAATGTGAAAAGGAAATCATTCGCACAATTTCTACTAATGCTGCCACCCCCCGAATGGCCCGGGTTCCCAAGCGACGAGCCATCTATATTGATTTTGATCCAGTTCAGCTTGGGTTTAGTCCATTTAATCACATGGACTAACCTCCTAGAGGTTGTAACACCATTAATACCTAACTTGGCTAAGGCGGTAGCAGATGCACGCTTGACAACCTTGGGTTGCGGGAGGGACGGACCGAGCAGGTAGATCCAATGATGGACTTTGGCGATCACTTTGGTAGCGCAATTTAGGGAATTATCGAAGCGAGCGGCATTTATGGACATCTAGATTTCCCATAATATTAGCGCGACAAGAAGGCCCCTTAAGGTATGCAGACGGTTAGACGACGTAGTGGACACCCACCATTTCGCTGCTCTACTGAAAGTTGAGTCATGGGCCATCGTGTAAACCTTAGAAAGAGGCTGGAAATGGTTCCACACCTTCGACGTCAACTCACCCGAGGAGAAAACATGGTTAATAGTTTCCATATGGTTCGACTGTGGAGCACGACAACAAACACATTTGGATGCCAAGTGAACCCCTTTGGCTTGGGTTTTAACATTGACCGAAATGGCTTTGTAGATAATTTGTAAGTGAGCAGTGATAATTTTGGGGGTATCTTCGAGTGTTAAACCCAAATGGACCACGCTTTCTTGATCCAAGGGGGTCTAGAAGACAATGAAGCAGAATCGACCCAGAACACGCCTGAGGAAGAGATGACCCAGACCTGCTTATCCTCCACTGATGCAGTGCAAATCCCCTTGTCTGATATGTGGTCAAGCACGACTTGAGGAAGGAGGTGCATAGCCTCTACTGGGTCCCACTAGCCATTGGGTCTAATAAAGTCACTGACATAGTGTTGTTTCTAGGGGGTTGATAGAAATTTTCAGTCAGAGAAGGGCACTAAACTGGACCAATCGTCTTCCTAGAAGATGTCAAGGTTGTACGGGTTGCAACTGCCGCAAAGATTTGTGAATTTGCTTCCACAGGGGCAAGGCTCAGGCTGTTAGGCTCGCACAGCCTTCTGAATGGAGGTCAGCCAAATATTTCTCCTTTATAAACGTTGCCCAGCAACTATCCTCCCCCTACTCTTAACTACCCATGCCATTTTCATCCTAAAGGCCTATATAACACTGATCAGTCTTCTAACTCCCGATCTGCCTTTGGATTTTGGACAAGCAGTATTCTTCCAATTAACCCAATGACAACATTTTCGGTCCTTCTCCCAGCCCCAAAAGAAATCAGCAAAGGCACCTTCTAGCTCTTCGAGTAACGTGTAAGGGATATCCATCGCTGCCATTATGTGGACCAGAATGCCACTCAGAACGTGATTGATCACCGTGATTTGGCCATCAAAGGTACGAGTGACGAACCACTTGGACCGTTAAAGAAATAATATAATACACGTACATTGCCAATGGATCAAATAGAATCATCAAATTACAATATACATACCACCATATAATTACATCAACATACAATAAGCAACATAATGAATATATTGAAAAGGGCCTTTAGTGTTGGAAACACCCAAAAATCAGATGGACCACATATTAAGAGATAGTGGGGCTCATTTTACTTGGAATTTGCTTCAGTTTGGGCTCCACATGTGGCCTACAAAGTAGCCCATAATTTTCAGTCTCTTCAGGCCTTGAAACAGCTTCATTTTGGGACATAAACAGGCCTTGCGACATGGCCTACCATGCTGCCTAAGGAAATTTGTAACCTTTTTTTAAAAGGATATATTCATTATACAGGAGAAACTTTACAAAAGTTCTTCAGGCGGACCTAACATCAAAATGGGGAATAGATCTGCCAATCATGAGAAAACCAAAAAAAGAAAACCCAAAGAAATTTAACCCTCCCTCAAATTTCCCAGCCCCACCCTATCTAGAAATAAAAGCCCTTTGGTGATCCGGGGAAGATCCATTGTGGAGTAGAAAAATATAAGAGACTGGCCATCGCTGCCCCTTCGAGCTAGGTTATCAGCCATGACGTTAGCTTCCTTAGGGGAATGAGTGATGTAAACCTCCATATCAACCATGAGTCTTTTGATCCTGGCCCACCAGTAGCACATGGTCCCCCGAGAGAAGAGTTCCTCGCGATGATTCCTACCTAGACTGCTTTGGAGTCACTCTCCACCTCCACCTTTAGGAAGCCCAACTCCGTACAATGGGATAGGCCCTCCCAGATCGCCTTGATTTCTGCTCGAGAGTTAGAGCTAAGGCAATAACCGGAAGAGAATGTGAAAAGGAAATCATGCGCACAATTTCTACCAATGCTGCCACGCCACCCCCCCGAATGGCCCGGGTTCCCAAGCGACGAGCCATCTATATTGATTTTGATCTAGTTCAGCTTGGGTTTAATCCATTTGATCACATGGACTAACCTCCTAGAGGTCTTAACACCATTAATACCTAACTTGGCTAAGGCGGTAGCAAATGCACGCTTGACAACCTTGGGGAGTGGGAGGGACGGACCGAGCAGGTAGATTCAGCGAATTATCGAAGCGAGCGGCATTTATGGACATCCAGATTTCCCATAATATTAGCGCGACAAGAAGGCCCCTTAAGGTATGCAAACGGTTAGACGACGTAGTGGACACCCACCATTTCGCTGCTCTGCTGAATGTTGAGTCATGGGCCATCGTGTAAACCTTAGAAAGAGGCTGGAAATGGTTCCACACCTTTGACGCCAACTCACCCGAGGAGAAAACATGGTTAATAGTTTCCATATGGTTCGACTGTGGAGCATGACAACAAACACATTTGGATGCCAAGTGAACCCCTTTGGCTTGGGTTTTAACATCGACCGGAATGGCTTTGTAGATAATTTGTAAGTGAGCAGTGATAATTTTGGGGGTGGCTTTGAGTGTCAAACCCAAATGGACCACGCTTTCTTGACCCAAGGGGGTCTAGAAGACAACGAAGCCGAATCGGCCCAGAACACGCCTGAGGAAGAGATGACCCAGACCTGCTTATCCTCAGCTAATGAATTGCAAATCCCCTTGTCTGATATGTGGTCAAGCACGACTTGAGGAAGGAGGTGCCTAGCCTCTACTGGGTCCCACTAGCCATTGGGTCTAATAAAGTCACTGACATAGTGTTGTTTCTAGGGGGTTGATAGAAATTTTCAGTCAGAGAAGGGCGCTAAACTGGACCAATCGTCTTCCCAGAAGATGCAAAGGCTGTACGGGTTGCAACTGCCACAAAAGATTTGTGAATTTGCTTCCACAGGGGCAAGGCTCAGGCTGTTAGGCTCGCACGGCCTTCTGAATGGAGGTCAGCCGAATATTTCTCCTTTATAAACGTTGCCCAGCAACTATCATCCCCCTACTCTTAACTACCCATGCCATTTTCATCCTAAAGGCCTATATAACACTGATCAGTCTTCTAACTCCTGATCTGCCTTTGGATTTTGGACAAGCGGTATTCTTCCAATTAACCCAATGACAACATTTTCGGTCCTTCTCCCAGCCCCAGCCCCAAGAAATCAGCAAAGGCACCTTCTAGCTCTTCGAGTAACGTGTAAGGGATATCCATCGCTGCCATTATGTGGACTAGAATGCCACTTAGAACGTGATTGATCACCGTGATTTGGCCAGCTTGGGAAAGGATTTTACCTTTCTAACCCACGATCCTATTGTGTATCTTATCCAACATAGGTTGGAAGCCATCTCTCCTCGTTCTCCTCTTGAAAATTGGGACTCCTAGACAGGTGAAAGGGGACTCACTCCAATTAAAACCAAAGATTCTGTGGGTAGCCCCGACCCAAGCTTCAGATTAGTAGGAGGAAAGAATGAAGAAACTCTTCAAGGCATAAAATTCCTAAGGCCCTTTAATACTGAGCAAGGAACGAGTTGATCTGATTTAGGGATGTGTGACCATCGTTAGCAAGAACGACTGTATCGTCCATGAATAGAATGTGGGAGATAATCGGACAGTTCCTTTGGGTTTTGAACAGCTGACAGAGTCCACAGATTATTGTCTGTTTGAAGCCTCTACTTAGGACCTCAGTTGCCAGAATGAAGAGCCCTGGCGAGATAGGATCCCCTTGATGAAATCCCTTGGAGGAGCGGAAGAGACCACATGGTTCGCCGTTAACTAGAATCGAAAACTAGGAGTTTCTCTAGTATTTTCCACCATATCAATCCACCAGCTCCCCCCAAATCCGAACCGTTGGAGGACTGCCTTCAGAAACCCCCAATCTACCCTGTCATAGGCCATTTCCATATCAGGTTTAATGAATATGTTGTCTCCTTTAACCTATCTGTCAATGTCTCTAAAAATTTATTGGGCAAGAGTACAATTTTCAGCAATGCTTCTGCCTTGGATGAATGCTCCATGTTCCATCGAGATGATTCTAGGGATGATTTTGCTTAGCTTATTCACGATTAGTTTAGAACATATCTTATAGATGCAGTTGTACAAGCTAATTAGGCGAAAGTTAAAAAATTTATCTGGAGCTTGGGATTTTGGGATTAGATAGATCAATGTTGTTGTGAATGCCCTTGGGAGAGATTGTTCACTCCCCAAGTATAGGGTTGTTATGTAGTAATAAAACTCGGTGAGACCGAGGTCGAATCCACAGGGACTAAAACCTGTACGTGATCTGAAACCAACTAGAACTAGAACTAGAATGAGATGAAATCTAAATTGAGTGTAATTTGAAGAATAATGGTGAAATTTTTAATCTAAAACTTCAGAAAATTCAGAGAAAGGGAACTAGGGATTCAGAGGATCCACTTGTAGAGATCAGGGAGATCTACTCTTGATTCATGAAATCAACTGAACTGCCATTGATATAGTTTTCAAGAGATGAAGGGTATATGAATTAGAATGGATTCCATCACCACACCATGCCCAAGAGACGATGGTAAACAACAGAATTAAACTAATTACCAACCAATCAACATGCTATGAGGGTTAGGAAAGGGTACCAACATCCAACCATGCCCAGGAGACGATGGTGAACAACAGGGCTTCCTGATGTCATAAGCATAAAGAGGAAAAGAAATACTCAAAGCCACCACAGATCTATTGTAATTTCAGTCACAACAGACCATTAAAGACTAAAAGTATTCCCTTAATAAAACAAATATCAAATTCAATTCATAATTAAAAATAAAATTAAATCCCCATCCCACTACAAGCACCTTCAGCCTCTCTTAGCCCTAGCTAAGAGGTTTAGCCCGACATGGATAGGCTAATCTCCATAGACTCCATTGAAAATAAAATAGAAAAAGAAATAGAAAGAAAAAATTAATTAAAATACTCCTTCCCTGTTCACGTCCAAGCTCCAGCCCCTGCCTCCACGTCCAGCCAAAAAAAGATCCCCTCCTCTCTCTCTCTTCTTCTCTTTTATAAACAAAGGTGATTGTTGTGTCTCCTTCCTGGAATCGGAGAACTTACTCTCCTTTACAGTCCGCAGCAGAACCGGAATGCGGAAGCTGATTCTGCGCAGCAAAACTCATCGACAGCTGCGTTTAATCTCAGATCACGAGAAGAGATCACCCATTGTAGTGATTCTGACTTCATAGGAAGGGTGAAAACCCCCTTCTCCGGCTTCTGGACGGATCGGATCATCTAACCGATCGTCCCTTCGATCACATAGTGGCCCACCGCAGCCGGGTTTCGCGGATGCACAAACAGGGCTGCTGCTCTTACGCTGAGATGATGGTGGAGCCCATTATCGAGGTCTGATGAGAAATCCAATCCGTCCACTCGATTGCCCTCGAAAAACCAGTCGGACCTAGTCAGTTTTGGATCAAAATCATGGTGTCTCACCTGTTGGATGTCTCGACCGTCTAATCTACGTTTGGACGGCTAGATTTCGATCCTCGTTACCTTCTACAATTATACCACCTAGGTAGTGATGAGGGGCTCGCTGAGAGGTCATTGGACGGTTCGGATCTTCGAGAAAAATGACAAGCGAGGCCCACCATCGAGACCCGGCGTCGGTCAGGGCAGACGCTATTGCGTCTCTGTTTCTTTAGAACTTGTCGGTCAGCAGGCGCTGACCGACCTTGGTTCTTATGGTGCGTGGCGGAAGTATGTTCATGCGGTGTATATGCTTGCTTGCATGAGTCCCACATTGGTGTACATGTACATCTGCTCTCGCTCCGTCCATTGATATGTCACCCCAATTTAACCGTGAGGACCAATCTGAAGCATATCTGGGACCCGGGGGGGCCCCAATTCACCGCTCTACTTGCTGATTGTCCGTTGGCCCACTTTTGTAGGGATTCAGGTGCTGAAAATTTATTTACGTGTATGGCTCATTTGTGGTCCTCACGCAATGAATGAAGTTTCGAGCCATCGGATGGCGGGAACCCTGTGATCTTGCATTCTGCATTCTGCACCAGTTTCGGGCCTCTTTACATGAACGGCTTGATTTCCTCGGCTCCCTGGTGTGTAAATCCATCGATCTTGATCCCCTGGAATCCCGTCCATGGCCTTGGAGAATTCTGAGTGTTAACTCTATGCTTTTAGCACCTTATTTCGATCTGAGCTCGTAATACACCCTGCATCACAAAACGATAAAACGGCCATTAAATAGTGACATACTCTCGTAAATTCGAGTTATAATTGGGGTCTGATATGCAATATTTGACCCTCAACAGAGATCCACCTGAGGGATCATATCATACTAGAGGATATCCTGGCCTACTGTATTCCAACAACCTTGGAAAAAAGCCCTCGTAAAACCATCGGGGCCCGGAGATCCATCAGTGGGAGTCCCTTCATCGCCGCAAGGACCTCTTCGATCGATGACTCCTCCATCAGTGTTGCATTCTCCTCTTCTGATATAGAGGACAAAATGATGTCTAGAAGGTCAGCAGAGTGAGGGGGGGGGGGGGGGGGGGAGTTTCTTTCACGAGAGGAGAAGAAATCGATAGTTGCCTTTTTGAATGAGTCATGATTAGCAGCCACCGAATCGCCTTCCAATCTAATCTCCTTGATGGACGTTCTCCTGGCTCGATTAGTTGCCATATTGTGAAAATACTTAGTTTTTCCGTCTCCCTCCTCCAGCCAGTAGTTTCTGGCCTTTTGTTTCCAGAAAATCTCCTCACATAGTTCGTATTTGGCCAAATTGAGCTCCTGGTGGGAGTCCGGGCTGTCCGCGTACTGTACTTCAGTTTTTGCTCTGACGAGATCTTCTTTTACCCTCCTGACATTGTGGAAGATATTTCCAAACACCGCTCGGTTCCATCTCCTTAACGCCGTCTTGACATTTTTTAGTTTACATTGGAGGATCTGCATCGGCTCTCCCACGATATCTGAGACCCAAGCCTTCTTGACATGCTCCCGGAACAAGTCATGTAACAACCACATTTGCTGGAACCTAAACGGCTTTGGGAATGATTTCGGTTGAGGGGGAAAAGACAGAAGAAGAGGAGCATGGTCAGAGTTTAACCTTACCAAATGCTGAACTTGAAAAGACAAGTAGGTAGTTAGCCAAAATCTGTTACAACAAATTCTATCTAACTTGGCTGATGCTCTTTCTTGCCCACTATGATTGTTACACCATGTAACTTTGTTCCTTAAGTAGCCAACATTGATTAGCCCAGCCCTATTGAGCCCTTCAGCAAATTCTGATGAACTGCAGCTGTCAAAAGTACCAGCTTCTCTTCTCTCAGCTGAAGATAGAACATAGTTAAAATCACCAGCCACCACCCAGGGGATCGAAGAACCTGTCGCCAAAACAACGAGTTGGTCCCAAAGGGCCCTAAGAAAAGTTCGTGAGCACTTCGCATAGATAAAAGAGGCTATGACTATAGTTTGGTTGCCCTAGATCCCTACTGCGATTGAGATCATTTGGTTGGAAGCTGCAATTAGATTGATGGTTAAAAATGATGTGTAAAAAATATATGTACACTTTACCGCCTTAAGCTGCATTTGAAATTGAAGTGTGAAAGCCTAACTTGAGCCCAATTTCACACGTTGTTCATCCCTAACCATAGGTTCCAGGATTGCAATGATAGGTGGCTTAAACTGTTTGATAAGATGTTTCAGGGTCCTAATGGTAGGTGTCTTACTCATGCCATGAGCATTCCAGATGAGCATATTATCCATAAAGACCTAGCTCAGCTAAAATTCCCTGGCGTTTAAGTTTTCTCGGCCTCCCATTCTAGCTTAGTTCTGTTCTCCTATTGCTAGAACTCACTGGCAGACCGTCACAGACAAGAGAATGTCGCACCGTCAGATTCTTGAGCCTTCTCCAATATGTGTAGTGCTTGGGAACAACCCCCTTTCTTTCAACCTCCTCCATTTTGGCCTGGTTTCTGAAGGAGGCAAGCGGGCATCTTGCTCTTCCTAATCAAGGCTCTAGTAAGTGGCCAGTACCATATCCCTGGGGCCAGGGTCAGTAGGTCCCTCACACTGAGCTGAGACAAGGGAAGGAGATGAATGACTTTGTCGTGCCATTTAGCTCTATGGATTGGGCCAACGGTGACCGATCAAGAGAATTTGGCACTTGTGAGTGGAAGCCAGGCTAGTACACAGTACTCTGGAACTGAGAATGCTGAGGGGGATTTGATGGAAAATTATGAAAGAAAGGAGAGAAGTCAATCGAAAGTTGTAACTCTCCATCTGCCTTTCTCCTAAATGTTGTGCTTTGCAGGAAAGAGTTCCAGGTAGCAACATCGGCATCTTCCTCCAATTCTTCAAATGTTGATCCAAACTTGAGATGGTTGTGTCTCACCAAGAGAGCTCTGCACACTTTCTTGAACCGTTTTGGAGGTTTAAATGAAGTGGTAATATTGAAATCCACCATCTGCGCTACATCAGATATCACCTTAAGTTCCTCCAGAAGCATTATAGTGGGGAGAGAGCACCCTCTAAATTTAGAATTAAGCGAGGCCTCAATCTGACCTTTGGGTTGTGTGGAGTTCTTCGAGGTCTCTGGGGCAATAGTACAAATAGCTTGAGCTATCGGAGGCGGGGACATGGTTTGGACATTCCCACAAACACCTGGAGGGGACAGAAACGTGGGTGTCTCTATGACCTTTTCACAAACACCTTGGCTGGGGCGATTGGAATTTGTCTTTCTGGCAGTACCTTGGGATGAGCTTTCTCCAATTGATTTACTAATATGAGTAGGTTTTGAGGGTTCCCCGAGATGGTGGAAAACTCTCTCCATCCACTCCCTAGTGGACAACTCGGCTGCTGCCAATATGTTTTGAGAGAGCATGTCCCCTTCTGCTATAAGCTGAATCAACACCAGGATTCCCCAAATTGGGTATTCTCTATCTGCCACAACTAATTTTCTAATCTTCTGGGTGTCTCTACCCGATTGAAGAATGACCTTTACTCTTACCTTAATTTAAACAAGTCCAAGGACTGAGAATTTGTCGATTTCGACCACTATCCTGTAGGTGTTTCCCAATCCCATGAACACCGACTCTAGTCAAGCCTGCACGGGGATGTCGTACAAAGAAATCTAGATGCTTCCTTTTTAGAAGATGATTTCAGGCTCCAGGCCTCCACTCTGGAGATACCCATCTTAGATTAAAGGGCGGAGTCTGAGAAGAATGAGATCAGTTCCACTATACATTTGAAGGTAATCAGGAATCTGTCTGGAGGTATTCGGGTGATGTCGATCACTGATGCTACGTACCAAACCCAGACAGGGTTTGAGTAAGGTGAATTAGGGGAATTTGGTTGTTCACTGTATTTGCCATGAGGGCTAGAGCGAGGCTTCTCTGTTTGATCTGGATTTAGCTAGACTTGGCTGTGAATGAGAGGTTGTTTAAGGGCAGGGTCTCGAGAGCCTGAGTAATACCTGCTCCGCTGGATCTGCTAGGACGCTTAGAGTAGAAACGCTTAGGACCTGTTTGGGCATTTGATTTATGGTGGTTTACGAGGGGTAGGATTGTAAAATCCCCCTATTCCATCCCATGTGCAACCGAGTGACCGTCCTAACTTTCACTTCCAAAATCCTGTCAGAGGTGATGGATTCGGGCGATCCCTCGGGCGGGTTTTAAGGGTTTTTGGACGACTTCTCGAGCCCATCGTCCCACGATGATAGCTCTTCAGAGTATGTTGCGCCTTCGATCCATTTTTTAGAAAAGAGGAGGAAAAAAAAACTGCCAGCGTTAAAAACCGTCTTCCCCTCGGCCTTTGCCTCTTGCGCCTTCTTTCTTAGATCTTCGTCTATTCTCTTCTTTAATCCTTTCTTTCTTTATTTTCATTTGGATCTCTAGCAGATCTACGTCCTGATAGGCATTTTTCCTCCTATTTTTTTATCATTTCTTTCTGATCTCATCCTCTCTCCAAATCTAGCTACTTCATCTGCAGATCGATGGATTCTTGACGAGATCTTGCCTCCCTCTCTTCGAAAATCTGATATGTCACCGATCTACAATTTAGCGGAGGTTTTGTGTCTTTTCTTGTACTTTTCCTAATAGTTTTTTGTTATCTTGCAGGTCTTTTTTTCCCCCATTTGTTTCTCAAGCTTACGATCTATTTCCAAAGCATGAAGGAGATTTCGCTTATGAATATGGTTGGGTCTGATCGCTAGAAGGAGGGTTTCTGCTTCTGATCCCTCATATGTAGACGTTGTTGTCGTTTTCATCAGATGTCTTGTTTTTGCAGTAATCGCTCATCTGATGCTTCTGACATGACTGTAAATCGACCTATTTTGGGTTTGATGTTCCGTTACATGTAAAGAGAAGTTGTCGGTGCTGGAGAGATGGAAAAGTGTTGTATCCCATGGCAATCCAAACAACCCACACCGTGATATCCCATGGGATGAAACGAATCCCCTGATTTCCAAACAGAAAGTCGGACCCATCCTGGGATAGAGGTGTATACTTCTATCCTAAGACAGTCCACTGACGTCCATAAATGCTGTTGTCGGCTCAATTCCATCCATTGTAATCCACCATAATGTAAATGCCCAAACAGGCCCTTACCTGCCGCAACAATTTCGAGGAAGGATGGGCCTGCAGTCCATGAAGTAGAAAGGTTTGGCCGAGGGAGATCCTGTGAGATTGTTGGAGAGGGCTTGATAGGGTGTTGGACCTACCTAGGGTTTGCCATTGCCACATTTAAAGCCCTACCATCCATCGTTTTCCCATTTAACACCCCATAGCTGCATATGCATATGCCGCATACAGAAATCTGACAAAGGCAAAACCCCTAGGGCAGTTGGATTTCTCGTCCCAAGTCGTGAACACGTCACTGAGCTTTCCATATTTACCGAATATACAACTGAGATCTCTTGGTTGGTGTCGTACGAAATGTTTCCGACGAAGAGGCTGAAGCCTCTTACCATTTTCGACACCTCTCTCGGACACCGATCATAATGCTCTGATCATCTCTTCACACAACACACAAGCTGCGGGCTCAGTTCATATCCAACTTGCCCCCAAAATCCATGGGAAATAAGGCTGGCCTAAAATACATACCTCAAAGTGGGGCCACATGGGTTGCCAAAACTAGTGAGCAGCGTGTTCACTCCTCAAGTATAGGTTTGTGATGTAGTAATAAACTCGGTGAGACCAAAGTCGAATCCACAGTGACTGAAACCTGTACGTAATCTGAAAGTAACCAGAATTGGAACTAGAAGAAGATGAAATCTAAATTAAGTGAGTATGAGGGAATAATGGTGAAATATTAATCTAAAATTGTAGAAATTAGAGGCAGGAAACTAGGGTGTCGAGGATCCACTTGTAGCAATTGGGAAGATACCTTGCATAATTTAAGGACACAACTAGAATATGAGTCCTGTCTTATCCAGTTGGTAGGAAGAGATTTGTCAGATCTCAGAATGTCTCATGCATCTAATCATCAACAGATACGATTGGTGTAGATTTGGAAGTAATTCCATCACCTAACCATGCCCAGGAGGTTATGATAAACAACAACAATTTACCAATCTCACAGCCAATCATAAGAGAATTGTGAAAGTTAGGAAGGATTCCATCATCCTACCATACCTATGAGACAATGGTGAACAACAGGTCTTATTAGTTTCACAATCTCAATCATGGAAAAAACATACTTAAAGCTATCGCAGATCCATTGTAATTTAAGTCACAACAAACCATCAAAAACTAAAAGCATACATTAATAATCAAACTAGAATTCATAAGGTTCATGGACACATGAATCAAAACAAAGCAACCATCCTAATCACGCTACCAGCTTCACCTCTTAGCCCGACATGAGTGGACTTGATCCCTTAAACAAAAACAAAACAAAAAAGTAAAATAAAAAGAAAAAGAAAACCACACTTCTAATCGTTCTCTCTCTCACGTCCAACCCCCGGATTGATGCCCTCTCTCTTATTTCTTCTCTCTTTCTTATAGGCAGCAAGAGGCTAGGTGGAGTCGGCTGGCTGTATCAGTCGGTAAAGGGAATCACATGCACAGGAAGAGCAGTCGCGTAAACAGATTGCGCAAAAGATTGTGTAACGGGTCCGGTTGCAGACCAATTTGCATGTGCGGTGGGTGTTTTCTGAGTGCCTAACAAGCTAGGTTAGGGCTGAACCTATCCTTTGAATGTGATAGACGGATTGGATTATCCTATCCGATCACAGGGGTGTACCACATCAAATCGCAACGGCAGAGTTGACCGTTTGCGTGCGCGGTGGGAAATCCCATTGATTTCGGGATTTTCTTGCGAAAACAACTTCCTCTTAATTGTTTTTTTTTTTTTTTTCAATCTTTCTCCATGCGTGGCCCACTCTTTGCAGATCTTCCTTCGCCTGATGGTCGATCTGAATCATTTGTGGGTCCCACCATCTTGCAAACAGGACCTACCCATCAATATCGAGTTTTTCTGCTGAGAAACACGTACATCTACGTGTATAGTTTCACGAAATCACACCTAGGAGGGTCCATTCGGACATAGCCCCTAATCTCATTGAACGGTCTGGATCATCTTTTCAGTCGATAATGATGGCCCACAACGTCCGCCGTGCCGTGCGTCGTCTGCGAAAGGATCTGGTTCCGATCCTTTTCTGGAGTCGGTGGGGTCCACTTTCACGTCCCTTGTGGAGGATCCACACTACCCTTCTTCTTGTTGGGTTAGTGACCAATCGTGGCCCAAAATTTAGAATGGATTCGAGTTCTTAATGGGCCACCCCAATACTCTATGTACTGTAGTATTTCCTCGTTTCTGTGAGTCCGGGTGAGTGCATAGATGTTTGTGGACGACACGGGTTTGGTCCCTTCGACCTCTTCTTCATGATGGACGGGTCGGATCATCATTCCAGATGAGCGTGGTGGGCCATTGCTTGTCCCAGCGAACGGACGTGCGAACGTCCCGCGCTGGCAAGAAGAAGGAAATTCTTCTTCTTTCCTGTTTTTTTTTTTTTTTTCTCGGTCAAAGACAGCTGACCGTCTTTGCTGCTCACGGTGCACAATGGGTGCACGTGAGTGGCGTGCACGCACTGTAAGTGGGGCCCACTGTAGTATTAGGAAAGTAAATCCACACTGTCCTTCGTTTTGTTGTGTCATTACATTTAAAGGGTTGAGACTAAAATTAAAGTATATCCAGATATTAGGAGGGCCCCAATCAAGACTTTAGGGGCTGATTTGTCCGTTAGACCACTTTCACAAGGATTCAATGGATGAAATTTAACGTGTACGGTTAATTTATAGTCCTCAGGCCATGTATGAAGTTTCGAGCCGAACAGATGGTGGAAACTCTGTGATCTTTCATTCTGTCTATCTTTCAGGCCACTTGAGATTTAGTTGCTTAATTTCATTGGATCTCTGGCGTGTAAATCCGTTGATCTTAGTCTTCTGGATTCCGTACCCTTGCTTTAGTGAATTCTGAGCACTAAATTCATGCTTTTAGCACCATTTTTCAATCTAAGCCTGTAAATTCATCTTGCAGTGTAAACACTATTAAAATAGGCCATTAAACAACATCATGTTCATAAATTCAGATAATAACTGAGATCTAATATGCAATATTCGACCCTCAACACAGAATATATTAAAACATATACATCTTAGAGGGTCCCACACAAGTGGGCCAACTCGATGGCATCCAACACATCCACCAAGGGCTCCCACGGACGGTGGGCCCCAGCCACTGTCCTAGATGGACAGCGGGAATGTACAACACATTCATCAAAAGGGCTCTCTGCACGTGTTGGGCCCAACGATCCATGAAGGTTTCAAGTGTGGGAAGCGGATTGCGCCCTACCTCCGCCCGGACGGTAATCCGTCCGGGCAGGGCTCTGTGGAGCCCACCGTGATGTGACTGTTTCATCCTGCCGTCCAACGATTTTTTCAGAAAATTTTAATATGTAAACCAAAAAATGAGGCAGGTTCAGGGCATGAGTGGACCACAAAGTGGGGATTGAACGTCCACCATTAAAAGCTTCTTGGGAGCCAGAGAAGTTTCGGATCAAGCTGATATTTGTGTTTTCACTTCATCCACGTCTACGTGACCTTATGAATAGGTTTTATGGTAAAAAAAACATCACGTGGGCCCTTAGAAATGTTTCAACGGTGGGTGTCATATCAGTGCAGGTTCCTTTGGTGTGGTCCACTCAAGCCTTGGACCTGCCTCATTTTTTGGATCACATATTAAAATTTTCTGAAAAATTCGTTGGACGGCAGGATGAAACAGTTACATTACGGTGGGCTCCACAGAGCCCTGCCCGGACGGATTACCGTCCGGGCGGGGGTAGGACGCAATCCGCGTCCTCAAGTGTGGGCGTCATCATCCCTCTATTTTCGTGCGTGGCCCACCTAAGATCGGGATCTGCTGCATGTTTGGGCTCAATCCCTAAAATGAGCTGGAAAAATTAACAAGGGTGGATTTATCATTAACGTGCCCAAAAGTTTCAATGATAAGTGTCAATCCCCACAGTTTCATGCGGCGTGGCCTAACTAAGTTTTGGATCAGTTTTATTTTTGGGCCCAAACCATGAAATGATCTGGATTACCAGATGAAAGGTGTTGATAGATAATATATGTATCAAGGTGGGCTCCACAGGACCCCCACGCTTCAACAAGCAACTGGTTGCAGCAACAGTTACACGCTGCTGCACGCTGTTGAGTGCAACGTGTAGCTGCTGTTGCCTTTTGTTTCTTTTTTCTTTTTTGACATTGATATAATGTATACATATATAGTATTGTACGTACATGCATACATATACAATGTTCTAAGGTGGTTGTTTAATCACCAGAGTTTTTCAACGATATAGCCTACCTGAATTTTGGATCTGCCTGATTTCGGGCCCTTTCCATGTCATGATCTAGCCCACCAGATGGGTGGAGTGAATATAGGATATGTACGTCAGGATGGGTCCCATGGTGGGCCCACCTTCCCTTCTAATGGGCTAATGTGCAGCAGTACGTTGCTGCATGCAGCGTGCAGTGCTGCACGCTGCTTGCAGCAAAAGTATTGTGTACCCTACCTCTTTTTCTTTATATTGTATAAATACATGTGTGTCTATATGTATGTGTATGTGTACATCTTATTGACTTTAAAAGGTTAGAGACCTTAAAAAACTTGAATTGAAAAATAAACATCATGGTGGCCTTTGGAAACTCTCCATGCATGGTTGAGGGGTCCACAGAGTGGCCCACTTGATATGTGGGTCTACCTTGATCGGTGGATCACGTCCAGGTCCGAACAGGAAGTTACAATTCATACACAAGTATTGGTGGATCCCAAAGAAGTGGGCCCACACAAGTTTTGGTTCAAACAAATTTGCATTTTCAGTTAGTGAAGAAATGGGCTAGGCCCATTTTGGGCGTGGGGGAATGACCCTATAGTAGCCCTATATATTGGGCTTAAAAATCCCTAAGGTGAGGCCTACTGAAGACGTGTGTGTGGAAATTATGGACCTTCCTGCATAATTACGTGCAGGAATGGGTCGGGTCCATTTTGGAGTTTGATTTGTGATCAGGGAGACCCTGCATTTAGCTACAGGACATGATCCCTTTGTTTCCCTATATATGGCCTTCAAAATCCCGAAAGTTGGCCCCGTCAAAGAAATGTGTGGAATTAATGGTGCAAGCCCCAATGTTGGTACTTGTAAAAACTCTAGACATTTTCCTGCACAACTATTGTTGGCCCATTTTGGACTGGTTTGGCCATCACGTGGGGTCTACTCTGGGTGATGTAAAGAGTCATTCGCATTCTCCCTTATGAGAACTACAAACCCTAGTGGCGGTTCCTCTAAAGAGTATTTGTGAGGCCCGCTACAAAGGCTGAAAATTGGAGATTTGGCCCCCAAAATTGTATTTTGAAACTGGAACTTGGACAATTTTTGGGCTGCCATTAGAGTCCAAGTGGAGCCCAAAACCGTCCAAAGATTGGGCTAGAAAGAACATTGTCGAAGACCAATGTTGAGGCATGACTAAACACCATGGTCGGTTCTTCTTTGATCAGAAATGTGGGCCCCACATATGGCATCTGAGCCCCAAGAATGGGCTCCAAAAATCAGTAAAAGAAAATTAAAGAAATGAAAAGAAAAAGGATGGTAAAATACATCAACCTCAAGGTAGAAAACTCCTAGTTCCACTCCCCATCTCTACTCCCCCACTCTCTTTTCTCTCTAAAACAATTTATTATTATTATTATTATATAAATTTAAGTTCTGAGCTCTAGTTTGAAGTCCTTGTATAAGGAATTTGGGCGAAAATCCTAGTTGGCACTTTGTGGACTTCCATTAGATATTGGTGTAGGGTGATGTAGCCAAATCCTACACACGTATTGGCTTAGAAGAAGGAATTGCATGGGGAGTAAGGTAGAAAATGATTTATTGTAAGAGTGGGATAGGTAGTGATTTGTTTTTGGAAGAGAAGTAGGAGAGAGAATGACTGGAAGTTGTTGAGAATAGGTGATGTGGAAAGTGCCTTGGTGATGTGTAAAAGTGCATGTGACATGTAAAAGTGCATAGTTATTAAAGTCAAATCAAGCTGAGCTAATCAAATGAGCTCGATGATCAAGCTGAGCCGAGCTCGAGCCAGGCCCCTTGGCTGAACGAGCCGAACTGAGTTAGGCAGAGTTCGGCCTGGTTTGGCTCATGTATAGTTCTATTAATGGTGATGCGTATAGTAATGTGGAAAGATGGAGTTAAAGTCTCTCCTTCGGTATTTTGTCAACATTCGACAACGATACAATACAATGTGATTTATAGTGCTATGTCACTATTCTTTGGCTATTGGCACACATGTTGTTGGATATGTGTGTGAGAGCTTAGGGTTTACAAATAAGGGGTTTAGATGAGCATGCGCAATGCTCTGAATTACCGGTAACTTATCAGGATATTGCTAGGAACTCCCGAGTCCCACACTTACTTATTTATAAGATTGGATTTTCTTTTCCATCGTAGAAACCAAGTCGCGTATACCTATTAAGTATATATGGAAGACAGACTACCAGTTCATTTCTCTTTTGTAATTTTCTACTCGTTCCATTTTTTTATTTTTTATTATTAGAATTATGCTAATCCGGTGACACCTGCAAGTGGAGATAATCCAAGCTGTGCTGCAGATGGAGTCCGCCACGTGCTTAAAGGTGACACGGACAAAAGTCATCTCAGCCCATCATGGCCTCATTAAGTGGGCCACACATGGCAGGAAAGTTCACGAAGTAATTCAATCAGGAGGTTTGATCCCGGCTTACTAGTTAAAAAATAGTAACAAAATATAAAATATGTTAAACAAGTTTCCCTTATTTTCATGTGCTCCAAATATTTGCACTTACATTACTACATGCAAACTGAGCCAATTGTAAAAACTAATGGGAAACAGACCAAGCCCATGAAGTTTTAGGATGAGAAATTGTAGAGAGTTTTTTTCAAATATGATGAGATAGCAGCCCAGCCCATCTGTGTAGGGTGGACATCATCCCAAAAGAAAGCAGACTCTGGGCTTTCACATACTGTATACATATTGGTACCATTTCCATCTACACTCGCACATGAGAATGCACTGCTCACTCCTGCGCAGCAAGGCTTCATCGGATTCTCAAACTTCCACCTTCCTGTATAAGGGAAAGAAAAATCATGTACGTTATAATATTGTTGGGCTAGAATCCCGAGTTAGTTTTCGGCCATTCAAAAATGTTCAAGCGTATACACTTGGCTTAGTAATACATCAATCCAGACCATCCCAATCAATGACCCAACTTTTATGGTTTTAAGACTCCAGTTCAAGCCCTTATCCGGGTTACCGAAAAGTAGTTTATGAGTTTCAGTCGGTTTTAACATCTTCACCTTATTATTATTTTTAATAAGTTTTACTATTTCGAGGATGTTTCATATTTCTAGAGCGCAACTATGCTATAAAACACATTTCTTTCAACAATTCAAGGGGTTTTTTTTTTTTTTTTTTTTAAAAAAATATTTTGGATTCTTGTTGTTGTTTTCAGAGTTATTTCAATCCTGTGTATTGAAGGATTATCCAGGTAGAGGGTGATATCTCCTCTGTCCTTTATGCATTTGCTTTCTTAGGGACCCACAATTTAGATGGTTAGGATAATTGTGCATCGGTGTCATGTGTGAAAAGGATAAGTCACCACCGTTTTTTCAAGTGGTGAAAAACTAACAAAGAGTCTAGCCTATAATGTGAAGGGTGTTTGCATCTTTACAAATAAGAATTTATTGGCTTATTTCTAAAAAATAAAAAATAAACTTTTAGACTCTTTGGTAAAAGTCTAGTCATGGGGCTTATTTGTTTAGAAAGTAGCAAATAAGCTCGGTTTTTATAAGTCGGGGAGGAGTTACTTTTTGAAAAAGAGTTTATTTGACTTAATAGACATTTTTTTCTTCAAAAAAAAAAAAAAAAAAAAAAAAAAAACCAACCTAGTTTTGTCTTTAAACTTCTTAAGTAATTCCTATCTCACCATCTTTTCTTCTCTTTACAATCTCGCCGAGGTAGGCCCACATGATGAACCACTAATATTGAAGATGGGGGCCCAAATCATAAATGGTCCACATCAAAGGTCAGCACACATAATGCACAGTCACATCAAAGGTAAGCCCCACATAATGGATGATCCTCATCAAAGTGTGGCCCCACATGATAGATGATTCACATCAAGCAGGCCGTACCTGATGGACGGTCCACATCAAAGGTGGGACCCACATGATGGATGATCGTCATTGAAGGTGAGCCCATATGGTGGTTGATTGATATCGAAGGTGGGCCTACTTGATGAACGACCCATATTGAAGGTGGGGCCCCACACAATGAATGGTCTACATCAAGGTGGGCCCACATAATAGATGAAGTTGGCTTCACAAGATGGATGACCCACATCAAAGTGTGGCCCCTTGTAGTGGACCACATCAAATAGGCTTGATCTAATGGGCAGTCCACATCCAAGGTTTGGTATGATGGATAACCCATATCCAAAGTGGGCCACATGATGGATGATCCACATAGAAGATGCGCCCCATAAGATGAATGATGGAGATCAAAAGTGGGCTTCACATGATGGACAATCCACTTCAAAGGTAGGCTCCACAATATGGACGCATCAAATGTGGACTCCACGTGATGGATGATGGATAGTTGACATTAAGGGGCCCCACGTAAAGGACAATTGACATTGATGGTAGGTCCCAAATGATGGATAACCTACATCAAAGTGGGCCCTTAATGATGAATGGTCGACATCCAAGACTGTCCTTGCATGATGGACACACTTTGAGGTTTTAGCTCACACAATGGACGGTCCACATCAAAGGTGAGCTCCATATGATGGATGATCTATATCTAATGTATGACATAATAGATGACCCAAATGTCTTAAAATATGAGATCATAGCCATCCATTCTTTTGTCATTTAGGGCATGCTTCATTTATAGTGAGATCCACCAAAATGTAAATGAAGGGGCGGTGAATCAAGGGAACATGTTAATCAGGAATGTAAATGATTTATCTTGTTGTATTAGAGGTTTGTATATATTAGATAAGGTTGGTTTGAGTGCTATTAGAGAGTCTAATGTTTGATCATGTCTATGATCTGCTGAGGCTTTTTCTTTTTGTATATGGATATGATAGGTGGCCCATCATATCCATATATTTTTAGTATTGTCCTGGGGCAGCCCGAAATATATGAATGCTTCTTCATATATAATATATTCATATCCCCCTTTCTTTTTTCTTTTCTTTTTTGAAAAAAAAAAAAAAAAAAGATCCACCAAAATAACCATATGGATTGTTCTTATAATAGAGTTGTTGTAATCTTTTTTGGTTTTAAAAAAAGAAATCAATTACCCTTAAAAAACACTCTTATTTTGAAAGTTTTACCAAATGTCCTTATTTCAAAAGAGGGCTTTTTTTTTTTTTTTTTCCAAAAAGAGATAAAACAAATAGAGCTTATGGAAATAGCTCTTATTAAAAAAATTTTCTTATTGAATTAGAGAAAAATGCCAAACCGAGGCCATAGTTTCAATTCCACCTACAACCCATTGCATGTGAATTTCACATGAAATAGTATAATTTTTTTTTGCTATTTTGATTGTCGAAGTAGAAACGAGGCATGTGTATCAAAAGATAGGTCGTAAATCAGCAAAAACCCAACTAATTAGATCTCCCAAAACCTAAAATCAAAAAGCAAAACATGGTTTTGCATCTAATTAATCATACGAATGATCACCTTGTTTTCCAGTGCTCTGAAGTATGGAGTTGAATGCTTTGTAGAGATTCAAAATCACGACAGTTGATTTATTGCCATTTTTGTTCAACTCTTCCACAGCATTCTTCAACAAGAGGTTGTGTATATTCGCAACCTGATTGAACGTGTCATTGCATTGTTGGTAGGATGAAGCCTTGGTGCTCTGCGGTAGGCATCCGATGGGCGGGAGATCTGTTACTGCGATCTTTTTTATGCCGAGATCGGTAATGCGTTTTATATCTAATGCAAGCTGATTAATTAAAGATGGGATGAAGAATTGTATCTCCTGTTACCACATTGGATGAAAGAGAAGAGATTAGAAATAAGATGTGAAATGTGTTCAGAGTGGAATGATAATCAACGTTTAAAACCTTGAAAGAAAAAAACAATCGAAAAGAAAAAAAGGGACCCAACACACCCAAGCAGCCTCAACTATTTAAAATCTCACTAATACTTGATAGAAACATGATTAGTTGAAAATACTAACATTTAAATATTATTTTTAAAAAAAAGTAAAGAAAGAACTCATCCAAGTGAATCAACTCAACTTGAATCCGACTTTTAGGTTTTTAAACTATGTTGTTAATTGCAATTGACATTTCCACAAGTTTCCATGGAAACACATGGCAGACAAGTATAAGATCTGAACAGCTCATCCAGAGGCCCCACATGTAAGTATGTAATGTATACATGCAAACGAATAACTGTTTTATTTCACTGGGGATTTTATTTTATTTTATTTTCTATTTGGGAGCTTGGAGAGTATTAAGGTGAGAAATTATTCCAAGAAAATGACATTTTCCTCCGATTGGAAATTCCCTTTCTGGTGGAAATCATTTTTCAGAATGTGTTTCCATAGAAAAAGTCTTAAAACCGTTTCCTAGTCCTCTCCCACTTTTATTTCTCGTCGAATTCTCTTTTGGAAAATAACTTGAAAGAAAATGTCATTCTTTCCCATTTTCCAAGCTCCTATATGGTATTAAACATGAAAATTTCCTTCTCCAAATTTTTTGTTTGCATTTCTTACTTTTGGGCACATCTTTATAATTATTGAGACCGAATTAAACACTGGTGTTTTCCGACTTGGATTATGAAAAGCATGGCCACCCACTTGTATGATGTAGAGCGGGTTGCGGATAAATTGCCAAGATGGATCAGAAAAGGCCCAGTTGACGACAGAAATAATCCGAACCGTTAAAACTTAAAACGGACGTATCCAGTAAACTGGAATGAGCTATCAGATGTACCATATATGATTTTAGGGTAGGAAGAGCTACTTTAGCCACCTAACCACGCTATGCTGGGTTGCGCATACTGATTTTGCGAAATACCATTGGATCGACAGTCGGATCCCCGTTTTAATTTCATTTTTACTATTTGTAGTAAGTTTTAGTTTGAGTATAACTCTTCATCCGTTGGGCTTTAGGAGTTGCACCCAACATGAAAAGTGCTTAGAATAGTTAGGGGAACATCATAGTTTGGCCAAATAGGACGCTGACTATTTTTGACCGAAAACCATGCGCACTAGTAGGAATCGCGACCATCTATAAATAGTAAGTTTACTATTTATACTAAGCCACGATTTTTAGGAGTTTTATTTATAGTATGATACCGAAACTTCTCCCTAGGGTTTGTAGTCTTATTTAAAGAGTTGTAAACTCATTTTTTTTTTTTTTTTATCATCAATAAAATTATTTAGAATATTTTAGAATTATTTCTATTTTTTTCCCTCACGGATTTGAAGTTTCTCTATGAGTCCAGAGAAGTTCCGTGAATTCAGAACAGTTATTCCTGTGAGGAAGATGGTGCTCGACCTCACGTCCTTCCTGCATCAGTGTAAAAACCTCAAACTGAATAGAATAAACTTCATTAACAACTCACTTTTGTGAACCGAGACACTACTTACTGCTGTGGAGCCGTTGTTGGCTTGATACGTGGTGTAATCATTACCGACTGCAGATACGAGCGCCAAGGAGTATTGGAGGTCCCTCTTTGTATACACCCCTTGTTTGATCAGCTGCTGAAACATATCAATTTGGGTGGTCATGTTTGGGTAGGGATACAACGTATCGAGACACACCAGTCCCACCATAAGCGAAATTCATGCCGTATTGTTTTGGGCCGATATTCCTCCATCTGTACAGTATAGGAGATCGTATTCCTATAATGGCAGCTGCAGAAACCGCATTGAAACTAGAATTTAGGAGAAATCCAAAAAGTGGAAAAAAAAAATATTAAACATGAAAAATGATCCTTTGCTCCTTGAGCACTTATATGTTGCAGTGTTACTAGTTGAATCGGAGCACTTCGCATGATTGATCAATCTGAACTGTCCATTAGGTCTAACACACATTCAAAGGGCGCCTATCAAGCAAAAGTTATACTGATGATCATATTATCCGATCCATTTGAGTTGGCATTATTTTCTGTATCCATTGATTTGTCAAGAGATGGTGGAATGTTTTGTATGGTCTGATTTGAGACGATTTATTTGGCATCACAAGCCATTCTTGTTGAGCCCCAACAAAGAGATGGTTCCAATTACTGGATGCTCTTTTCTTAGGTGATATAGGAAATCATTTTATAGGTCGTTGATGGCATGCTTTGAATTGTCTGACTTATGTTATTTTTAGATTGATAGCCCATGAAATGTACGGTGTAACACATTGAGAGTTCAAATTTATCAATTAGATGTCCAGGCATACTGATGCAATATATGTAGTTCACTACGATTATGATTTTGGTCCAATTTACACATGTAAGCCGCTTTCCTATGTTTGTTTGCACTGAAAACAAGTGTAAAATGTGTGAATATATATGACCCAACCTGTGAAAACTACTCACGTGATGAACCAACTATCCGTCCACATGAACACACATGTGACATCAAATGCATCCAAATCATTGTAGAAGGGCTCGACCACATCAAAACACGAGTCAAATCACATAGATCAGATGAATGTTACCATAAAAAATTAAAAAAAAAAAAAAGAAAAAAAAAAAAGAAAGATGAATGTTACCATTGTATTACTGGATTGGAAATTGGACTGTCCATATTCAGTATACTAGAGAGGTCTAAGTATTGATATGGACTGGCCATTAATTATCTTAGGCCCGCCTTTAATTACCATCATTCTCAAATAACTTTGATCCAATGGTTCTAATAATCTGATTAGTGGTTTGGAAAATGGAAAGTCCACATTGAGTAACTAGATGGTCTAAGCATTGATCTAGGCTATTTATCCTGTGCAGCCCACCTTTGACTAGCTACCCTTCTTATATTAATTTGATAAGATGGTCCTAACCATTAGATAAGTGATTTGGGAAATGGATTGTCTATGTTGAGTATAATAAAGAGGTTTAAGTATCAATGTGGATTCGACATCACATAGGGCCCACCTCTAATTGCCATCCATTTCAAATCACTTTGATCTGATGATCCTAAGAATCCAATTTAGTGGCTTGGGTAAAGGACTTTTCACATTGAGTATGCAAGAGAAGTATAAGCATTGATCCAGATTGTCCATCATGTGATGCCCGCCTTTGATTGATCATCCCTCTCAAATCATATTGATTGGATGATCTTACATTTAGGAAATGGATATGGTCCACATTGAATGTACTAAAGAGGTCTAAGAATTCATCTGGTCCGTCCATCATGTGGGGTGCACCTTTAATGACTATTTCTCTCAAATCACTTCCATAGGATGATCCCAACCATTGGAGCGATAGTTCCGAAAATGGACGGTGCATATTGAGTATACGAGAGAGGTCTAATTGTTGATGTGGGCTATCCAACCTTTCATTAGCTATCTCAAAAAGAGAATGAACCTAACCACAGATTAGTGGTTTAAGGAATGAACGAATTTATATATATTGAGTCCACTAAAGAACTTTAAAAATTAATGTGGAACATTCATCATGTGTGGCCTAGATTTGACTGGCCTTCCTTTCGAATCAGTATCATTGGATGATATAAAGATCTAAGAAGTGGTTTGGGAAAAAGATGATCCATGTTGAGGTGTTAATGCCAAGAGAGTACTTTACATATGTAAACACTTACTTACACCGGAGGTGAAATTTTTTTGGTCATTTACATCAATGTTGTCAAAATCCTACTATTTAGGATTTGAGTCAAATCTTAAGCAAAATAATATGAAGCCCACATTTGAATTCCAATTTTATATGAATACTACGGGTTTATGATTTGAATCTTATTATTTAGGATTCAAATTTCAGTTTACGATTTAAATTATATTGGTTTTCTTCTTTTTTAAGCTTTACTTGTCTTTCATTTTAATAATTTTAAATTGGTTAGGGCTTTGGTAATCATTCAGGAAAAAACCTTTTTTTTTTTTTAAGAAATCATTTAAAAAAGGTAATTTATTTTATTTTATTATTTATAAGTGATTAAATTATATAAATTCTCTTCGGCCTTAAATCGTAGAGTTTTTTCTTTATGATTTCCTATTTCTTAACTGTTCGAAACACCAAATCAATGTATGACTTATTTGGAATGTTTTTATGGATGGTTATGATCAAGTTGACTTATATATCATAGAATGATGGTTAGAAATCAAAATATCTTTTTCAGTTGGTCTACATAATCAAATGTCACTTTTTCAATGTCATTCTACAATCAAAAAAGATAACAAGAACATAAATTATTAAAGTATGCTTTTCAAGGATAATTTCTTGAAAGACGAAAAAAGGAAAAGAATTCTTTAATACTATTATGACATGGTATTACTAGGTGCATATTGTGGTAAAAGGATGATTGATAAGTATTTTTTTTTCTAATTTATTTATATATATTTTTATATATTTTTAAGAAAATCATTAAAAATCTTATGATATATATATATGATATGATTTGTGATTCAATACGATTCAACCCCGATTAAGATTTGTGATACGATGATGATTTTGACAATATTGACTTACATTTGTAAATGGAGAGGCAAGGAAACATTTGCACATGCAAGTCAGCGCAAAAAAAACACAAAGAAAAACAGAAAAGAAAAAAAAAACATGTGTCCAACTTTGTACATATGTAAACACCGTGCAGACAAAAAATCCCCTAAAATTAAGGGCATGTTTGGTTTTTCAATTCTTAGAGTAATTTAAAGTAAATGAGCAATTATTATCTTTTCTAGGTGTTTGGCTAAGAAAGAGTTACAATAAAAAAGGAAAGTCAAATACACATGTAAAGAAAATTGTGATCATTGCATTTATCCATATCAAAAGGTCCATTTTTACAATCATGCCCCTATATGACAAACATTAGTGTAACGTAATTAATTATTGCAGTCAAATATAAATAATGTCATCACACAATTATGAGGTAAGTAATCATTATCCATTTTCAACTAATTACCATTATTGTAATTGGAAAACCATATGTTATAGACAGATGTCTTAAATCTGTCTGCTGGTCTGTCGATGACATCGACCAAGCTTCGATGACATCGAAGCCAGTAGTCGATGACATAGAAGGTTGCTCGATGCCATCGATAATTTTCAGAATTTTTCACCCCTAGTCGCTGGACAGTTTTGGTCCGTTTTCGATGACATTGATGGACCTTTGATGACATCGAAGATTTTACGCAAATTTTACAATTTTTGTTTCCTATTCCAATTCTACTTCTTTCTAAACTTATATAAAGGGATGTATGCAAGATTGAGAGGTATTCTAAGGCTTTCTAAAGGAGTTCCAAGGGTTCCTAAAGGGTGTAGCAAGGGTGAGATTCGAGGTTATTCGAATCGGGTAAGTCCTCTCTCTTTGTAATTTCTATTTTCATAGTAGAGATCTGTCGCTTTGTGCCGTGGTTTTTTTCCCCCAAAGGTTTTTCATGTTAAATCTGTGTTCTTTTTTTTTTTTTTTTTTTTTTTTTTTTTAAATCTGTGTTCTCTTGTGTGTGCTTGGTGTCATTGGAATGCTATCCTAGATCGAGATCTATGTGATTCCGCAGGCCAAAATCCCAACAAGTGGTATCAAAGCAATCGTTGGGGCACAAATCTGAATCTGCAAGATTAGTAATAATGGCGAGCACTATGTATGAGATTGAGAAGTACTATGGGAAAAATAATTTTGAGTTATGGAAGATCAAGATGATGAATTCTTTAATCAAGTAAGGCGAAGATGGTGCTCTAGAAGCAAAAGTCTACTATGACTGATGATGAATGAAATACTCTTGATAAGAAGGCATTATTATCGATCCGTTTATGTATCACGGATGAGGTGCTCTACAACGTCATAAGGGAGAAAACTGCATCTAAGTTATGGGCGAAGTTAGAGGATGTCTATGCGAAAAAATCCTCTGAAAATCGCCTGCACTTGAAGTGGTAGTGGTATAACTTCAAGATGGCAGAGGGTAGAGATCTAGAGGCTCACATCAGTAACTTTAATAAATTGGTTCGCAAATTGCTGGATATGGAGGAAGTGATGAAAGATGAAGAACAAGCATGTATATTGCTGAATTCTCTTCCGGCGTCGTATGAGTCATTCAAGGACACTATGTGCAGCACGAATAAAACCCTGAGTGTCGACACCGTTATCTCAGTCCTTCAATGGAAGACTATAAGAAAGCGAAACGGCGACATGGGGACATCTTCTGATGCACTGTTTACAAGGGGTAGAAATTCTGAACAAGGTACGAGTTCTTCAGGTTCTAGATCCAAATCCAAGGGCAAGGGCAAGGGCAAAGGAAAGGTAAAGTGCTGGAATTGTGGAAAGGAAGGACATGTGAAAAAGGATTATGAAAATCCTATATCAAAGAGAGAAGATTCTGAGGCTTCGTATAGGGAGGCCAATACTGCCACGTCAGATGGATCGAGTGGATGTGATGGTAATGTTTTGTCTGTGTTTACTATCAGGCGGCCATACGATGATCATAAGGATGAGTGGATGCTAGACACAGGGGCATCTTTTCACATGACTACTCATCGGAGTTGGTTCACCAGTTACAGGGAGTGCGATGGTGGACAGGTGTTTATGGGTAATGGTTTTGCCTGTAATGTTGTGGCTGTTGGTACGGTGTGCATCAGGATGTTTGATGAGGTGGAGTGTACCTTGATTGATGTCAGGCACGTTCCTGATTTGAAGCAGAACCTGATTTCTCTTGGTATACTTGAGGCAAAAGGATGAAAGTATACAGATATTGATAGTGCTCTTAAGGTATCTAAGGGGGCACGGGTAATCATGAAAGCGCAACGACTTGGTAACTTGTATAGGTTGATCGGGAGCACTCCAAAAGGTGGAGCTGCAGTGGATGTAGTGGATTCCACCTCTGCACGTGTGTGACATGTTGGGCATGGCCACATGAGAGGGCAGGACAGGAAGGCTGAAATGCACGGACAGGGATACAGAGCAGGTGGAGCAACCACCTATGAGAAGAATCACACGGCATGATCGCAGGATATCAGCGAGGTACATGGATGACTCCAATATCGTAGAGGATTCATCTTCTATTCAGATGACTCTAAGTGAGCCTAGGGCTGAGAAGTGAAAGGTGACTATGGGCGATGTGATGGATTCGTTGTACCAGACCGACATATGGGAGCTAGTGGAGCTTCCAGTGGGCCGGAGAGCGGTTGCATGCAGGTGGATCTTTAGGAGGATACAAAATAGATACAGGTCGAGGTTGGTAGCGAAGGGTTATACTCAGAGAGAAGGGATCGACTTCTCAGAGATATTCACGCCGACGGTATAGCAGGTTTCTATTAGATCTGTGATTGGCGCTGTTTGGCCAATGTGATCTTGAGCTGGAAGGATGGATGTGGAGTCTACACTTCTGTAAGGGAAAGTGAAGAGCAGATCTACATGAAGCAACTAGAGCAGTTCGAAGTTAAAGGGGCTGACAAAAGCCTTTGCAGGAGGTCGTGGTTCAACCTATCGCCTAGGCAGTGGTTTGATTCCTTCATGGTGAGTCAGGAATTGATAACATGTAGATCGCCAATTATGATATGTCTGAAATCAATGTACTGTAGACTCGGTTAAGTGGGATATTTAGGATGAAGGATCAGGGGGTTGCAAACATGGTTCTCGGCGTTGAGACTGAAAGAGGAGTAGGCTTTGGTAATCACAGGAGGAATACCTTGTGTGTAGGTATTGATCAAGGATGTGATGGGCCAGGAAAAGCCGAAGAGCGTTCCTTATGCGTCTCTCCTCAAGTTTTCCTCAGGACATGTCCCAAAACAGATGAGGAAAAGCAGGATATCTCATGAGCCTTATTCGAATGCGGTTGGTAGTGTATGCTATGGTCTGGACTAGACCGGTTATTTCACAGGCTATTAGTGTTGTGAGAAAGTACCCCGGCAAGCAATATTGGGTAGCGGTGAGATGGTAAGAAGACTACGTCTTTTCTTTTGGGAAGACAGAAGCAAAGGTGATTGGACATGTGGATTTAGATCCGGCAGACATGATTAACAAGAATGTTCTTACAGAGAAGTTCAAGTTCTATGTAGCTTCTCTAGGCTTGACAATAGCGTAAAAGAAGGACGGAGTGTGCACGAGAAGCGTTAATAAATCTATGATGAGATGCAGAGACAAGAGAAGGAGACAAGAAACTACATGGATGGAGATTGAAGACGTGGTGGAGATTGTTATGGACAGATGTCTTAAATCTATCTGTTGGTCTGTCGATGACATCAACCAGGCTTCAATGACATCGAAGCTAGTAGTCGATAACATCGAAGGTTCCTCGATGCCATCGATAATTTTCAGAATTTTTCACCCGTGGTCACTGGACAGTTTTGGTCCGTTTTCGATGACATCGAAGATTTTACGCAAATTTTTTGCGGAAACGCAGATTTTGCGATTTTTGTTTCCTATTCCAATTCTACTTCTTTCTAAACTTATATAAAGGGGTGTATGCGGGATTGAGAGGTATTCTAAGGCTTTCTAAAGGAGTTCCAAGGGTTTCTAAAAGAATTTTAAGGTTTCTAAAGGGTGTAGCAAGGATGAGATTCGAGGTTGTTCGAATCAGGTAAGTCCTCTCTCTTTGTAATTTCTATTTTCATAGTGGAGATTTGTCGCTTTGTGCCGTGGTTTTTTCCTGCAAGGGTTTTCCACGGTAAATCTGTGTTCTCTTGTGTGTGCTTGGTGTCATTGGATTGCTATCCTAGATCTAGATCTGTGTGATTCCACAGGCCAAAATCCCAACACCAAACAACCCTAAGAGAAATGGAGTATGCAAAATGAGCAGTGTGGATTATTTGTCGAAAATAGACCAAAATTCCACTAACTAGATGATTTTAATAATCAGACTTTCTCTATTAAATTTGGACATTGAGCACTATGTTCATGACCATGCAAGTTTTGATCATCAATTGGATAGTTATGATTGTTTGACCAATGTGATTTATGTTTTATGAATCATTCACTTTGAGGCCTGTGGTGTAGGTGATTTAGATTATCAAATATTATGTATGAATGTATCTAGATGTGTACTTTAGCTCATGGACACTTGTTGAAAGGAAGGTGGAAATTGTAAGGAGAGGAGTTCAGATGGGCTAAGGAAAATACAAAGAAATTGATATAAACTTTTGGAAGATTATCTCAACTCTTAACTAAATGGGCCTTGCTGTGTGTGAATCACAATGCAAAAATCCTTATGAATTGGCAATAACCCTCAAATGGAAGATGAGGATAAAAATGCCTTTGATTTTCGCTTAATGGGAATATGTGGATAATATTTTCTTTTGGATATAACAAATTGCAGGAGGTGTGCTTCCACCTTTCAATAAAAAAAGAAAAGAAAGACTGCCTAATTAATATCAAATTTAGATTCTAGTAACTTTTTAAAATATATTTTCAAGAAGTTATCTTATTATTGAGAAGTATTATCATTTCACCTTCCGTTAGATTTGTTTAGCACCTGATTAGGTCCGTAGCGCAAGCAAATGGTTGGGGCCTTGAGTGGGCCTCACTGTGATGGTTATGTGAATTTACCTTACCACCAAGTGTGTCGCCCCATGTTAGGCCCAAGGCCTTGTTAGACTTCGACATGTGTCACCCCATATTATAGTCATCCATGACTCAAATGGTCCGCATGTTTGGAAACAGTGTACAAAATAACGCTCATCCTCCAAACTATTTCCTTTAATGTGACTCACCTAAATCATGGAAGAGCTTTATTTTTAGGCCCAAGGATAAATTATGGTGAATAAAAAGGAAAGCAATTCCAAGATAGGTTACAAAGTTGCTTTTCTTAAGACAGTATTTTCTTTCACTACAAATTGAAATCTAGTCTACTTATCTAAGTTTCTGGCAACTTGCCCCCAATGTATAATTAAGCCTAGTTTTTTATAGTTAATATATAATGAACAGTGTTGGTGATTATTCCCGGATGCCTTTGCAAGGAATCTGACAAAAAGATTTGATTTTATTCTATCTTTGAAGTCATAGGAATACAAATAAAAAATAATGAATACTCATGGTAGTAGCTGAGTTATAATATTAGAAAAATGATGAAAACCCATGGCACGAAAAAGCAAATTTCTGAAAAACACAATTCCATAGAGATTTGTGTTAGTACTTATGGTGAAACCTACCTTTAAACCCTGACTTATATAAATATCCAAAAGACATTAATTTGGGTTGGATCTTGTGTCTAAATAAGCATCTTTATGGCACCTCTCAACCATTCAATGCATTTCTTGACTGTTTAAACTGTGTTATTAACATACAAATGTCAATTACAGTTACTTTGTACTCAATGGTTTTCTCTTCAACCCACTACATAGTCACAGTCAGCTGCCACCAGAGTTGTCAAATCACTAGCCCTCACGCTCACGCTGAGGATGTGCAAAGTGCAAAGTACAATGAGCGGATAGAAAATGACCACATAACCAACTTTTCATATTTCATTTTGGTACAAATACCCTTTAGTACAAATATTAAAAAGATAACTTTGGAAATAAAAGTTTTGAAAAATTTTGAAGAAAAATAAAAATAAAAGAAAACTTTTCATTTTTATTTCAACGCACCCCAAAAATATTTTCTTATTTTGAAATACTCAGCATATCTAGCATATGCCACAAAATTTGAACCATTCATATAGTACATATTGATGACACAAAATATATGGTGAAGTTACACATTTTGCAGTGGCAAATCTCATCCTCATCAGTTTCTTGGCATGAAAACTTCTGCAGAGAGATTTTCAGATTTTTGACATTTTTCTTGGCATAATATCAGGAAAATCCCAGTGAGAAAGTTTTTTATTTTTTATTTATTTTATTTTTTAAAATTTATAATTTAGGTAAAAATGAATTTATGCAAACTTTTTTATATTTATTTCATAACATCATGATTTCATGATAAAATTTTGAGAAATATAAAACTGATGAGAATTTTGAAATCTCACGATATTATCATGATGATCTCGTTTAATAAATTTACGATGAAAAGGTCACGAGAGTTTCAAAATCTCAGCAATATTTGCCACTATATATCTCTATACAATGTGATTTATGGATTAAATTTGATTTATCTCATTATATAATAGTAGTGTATGTAGTATTAATTGGGTGCCCGTCCGAGCTCAACACCAACCCGGTTTTCTAAAGGGGTATAAACCGTGGGCCTAAATGCGAACAGGTTTAAAAACCAGGACCAAAAATCAGACCCGGACCTGCTCCGGCTGGGTCCGGTTCCTCAGGTACGAGTACCCATTGACAGCCCTGCACACAATCCCGGGCTTTCAATCTAGAGGTTCACTGATTCGAAGAAAATGTAGACAGCCAAATACATCTACACGCTGGGAATGTACAAATATGAAACAGTGTGTGAGATATGAGCGGTCCACTGAGGTTGGAAATAATGTAAGACTGTTCATGAAAAATCAGACAATTTCACTTACAGACCATAAAACAACTCTGGCTCAATAAAACAAAAACAGGAGAGTAAAACTGGAAATTGGAATATTTTACTGACCATAAAAGTGAATGAGAGAGAGAGGCAAAAGCAAGAACAAAACTATATAAGAATGAAAGCAACTCCAAGATGAATCCCATTACGAATTGAATCCTTGTTTGTTTATATATCTAGGTGACCGACAACGTATACCTAAGATATAATGAACCCGCTTTCCTATAGTTGATCTACAACAAATAGTGTTGGTGATGGATCTCAATGGCCCTTGCAACAAATTGTTAAAAAAAGATCAGATTATATTTTGTCTTTATAGTGATAGACATATAATAAAAAGAACAGTGAAACTTATGACATGAAAATTAATTTAAAAGAAAGAATAGAATTCCATAAAGAATTATGTTAGTACTAATGGCAAAACCGACGCACGAATGAACGTGATGAGGATAACTACTCCGAATCCACGGAGCTTCTCTGGACTCCTCACAGAGATTTCTCGAATCCACAAGGAAAGAAAGCAGAAAATAGAGATAAATTCTAATAAATTCGAAATTGATTAATTAATTCATAAAAACGAGTTCACAACCCTTTAAAGAGGAGTACCAAGCAATGGGAAAGAAATCAAAATCAAACTACAACTAAAACTCTTAGAATCCGTGACTTACTATAAATAGTAAACTTACTATTTATAGACGGTCGTGATGTCTACTAGTGCGCAAGGTTTTTGGCCAAAAATAGTAAGTGTCCTATTTGGCTTCACCAAACCGTTCTCCTAATTATTTTAAGCTCTTTTCACGTTGGACGCAACTACTAAAGCCTGACGGATGAAAAGTTATAATCAAACTAAAACTTACTATTTATAGGGAAAACAAAATTAAAACAGGGAAACAACCGTCGATCCAGGGGTATTTCGCAATTCTGGGTTGCGCAAGGTTGGTTGGCTAAAGTAGCTCGTTCTACCCCAAAATCATATATTTTACGCCTGATAACTCATCCCAGATTGTGAGATACGCCCGATCTATGGTTTGACCGTCCGGATCACTTCTGTCGTCGACCGAGCTTTTTCTAATCCATCTTAGCCATGAAACTGTCCGTGACCCGCTCTACATCAAAAACTCAAGAAGCATGTGATGGATATTATGTTTGAATAGGTCTCCCTATGGCACCGTTTAACCATTTAATGCATCTCTTGACTATTCAAACTGCATTAGTTGTGATTAACATATATATGTCAAGTAATAGTTACTTCTCTGATGGCTTGTTCGGATCACATCAAATCATAGTAATGTAGTGTAAGTGGCAATAAAAACCTAATAATTACCATTAATACCCTTTTCAGAAATAAAACAGAATATTACTCTTATGTAACATGCCTACTGACACGCAAAGTTTACTTGGTTAAATACATTTAGATATAATTTTGTTCATATGTATTATATCTACGCTGTTTATATATTTTGTAATATTGTTTTAAGGCATGTCCCAAAAAATTTGAAAGATCCAACACTTTTGAGGACCTTTGGAAGTTTTTAAAGGTAGATATCCAATTCTTATTGCTGCCTGTCATGTGGCTCATTTTAATTTTGCATCTGCTTTAAATTTTTTTTTTGTTTTGTCTTATTACTTAAAATAATAACACAAGATGGGTGAACTTTGTAGATATAACACAAACATCATGGTGGGTGGGGCCATGAAACTAGGAAACGGCTTAGCTACTCCCCTGCCATCCGCCAATGGCTGGTGGTTGGTGCTCTCTGGCCTTACCATGATGTATGTGTTTCATCCATGCTGTCCATTTATTTTTACAAATCATTTTATCGTACGAGACCAAAAATTAGGTATATCCAATCTCAAGTAAACCACATTATAAGGAAACAATGTTGAATGAGCGTTGACCATTAAAAACTTTTTTACGGCTGTAAAAGTTTTGGATCGAGATGATATTTGTTTTTTTCTTAATCTGATCCTCTATGACCTAATCAACAGATTAGATGTCAAATAAACAGTACAGGGGGCTTTAGGAGGATTTTAATGGTGGATATCCAATCACTATTATTTTCCTATGGTGTGTTGTAACTGAGATTTATATGCCCTAAAATGATAGTTAAAAGTGGATGAAACAAATACATGGTAGGGCTCCCTTAGCACCGACCACCTGCCACGGGGCTGGTGGCAGGGGAGTAGCCAATCCGTTCAGTTCATGAATGCCAAGATTCCAAAAACTTTAAGTGATTTGACAGATAATATCCAATCAAAGAAAAACAATAATGATATGAATTTTACTCTACGTTATTATAGTTTCCCGTGGAAGCGACAATGATGTGAATTTTACTCTACGTTACCGTAGTTCCCGTGGAAGCGGATTGGCTGGTGTACCGAGCACCAGCTATCTGGCTGGTGTGAGTACGTGTCGCCCTTCCGTTTCCAGTAATTCAAACACGGGCGCGGATTAGGTAATTCTCCGCCTGCTGGAGCTCCCCACAGGCGGAGGCTCCATGAGGGTCACTGAGGGTCCACCTTAATGTTTTAATTTTATTCAGACCGTCCATCCATTTTTCCATATTATTTTAGAGCATTTAATAAAAAATAAGATAGATCCAACGCTCTACTGGACCACATCACAAGAAGCAGCGGTGCTAATAAGGATGGCCACCATTGAAACCTTCTTACGGTCCACTGTGTTTTTTATTTGTCATTCAACCTGTTGATACAATCATATACACCTGGGTGAATTGAAAAAACAAATATCATCTCGATACAAAACTTCTGTTGTTCCTGAGAAGTTTTCAACCGTAGGAATCTAATCCTTATCTTGTAGTTCATTTAAGCCTTTGAATTTTTTTATTTTTTATTCAATACTCTAAAATGATATGAAAAAATGGAAGGACAACTTGGATAAAATGAAAATATAACAGAGCCTCCGCCTGTTTGGAGCTCCATACAGGTGGGAGCTCTGGACAGGCGAGGGAAGTACCTAATCCGGGTCCTTCAAACAGTTACTCAGCGGTCATCTTTTGAACCCGCTTATATGGGCATAGTCAACTGTCACCTAGTTGTCAAATCAGCTAACTAAAACTACTGCAAACGGTTCTGATGGAGTGTTAAACCTTGGTCTTGATAGCAAAATGTCTATATCAAACCAACTTTCCATGTTTCATTTTTATGACAAACCGTTTACAAATACTAAAAAATAACTTCTAAAATAAAAGTTTTAAATAAAAATTTTCAAGCAAAAATAAAAGAAAACTTTTCATTTTAAAATCAAGCATACCAAAAATATTTTATTTTATTTTTAAATACCTAACATGTTAGCATATGATATACAATTTAGACAATTCATATGGTTGTTTTGGGTGGGAAGCTTAAAGCAGTTGATTGGTAAGTGTGGTGTGATGTTAGTAATTGGTTCCTTTTGTTTCCGCTTCTTCTTTTTTTTTTCACACACTGCCACAGACTCTCGCCATAGTGGGATTTCACCACCTATGGGTACTCAAACCCTTGACCAGGCGTTGAAACTCGTGAGAGTCTACCACCGGAGCAAAAGCAAGACCCAAGTTTCCACTTTAAGCTGTAGGGATCTCTTTCAGAAAAATAAAGATCTGGTTGCTTGAGAGAATAGCCTACTAGCCTGTTGGGGTTCATAAAAACCTACTGTGAAGTAATTTCCAATCATGGTAGCAGCGTCTAGATAAGAGTACGAATGAATCCCGAGCAGCGGTGGAGCAGGGAGATGTCTTTTAGCTGGTTGGAGAGGCCAGTTTGAAGCATTGTTTCTTTAGGGTGGGTATAGCCCTTTTACCTTTTTATCTTTGTTGATTAGGCGACATGATATGTGAGGCCCGATGTTTTTGTGGAGCCCACCTGAAAGGTTGGTTTGTACGTCATCTATTCATATTAACAAAGATATATGGGCGTGACTCTCCTTTCGAAGAAAACCCAAAAAAATAAATAATAATAATAAAAATAAAAAATAAAATAAAATAATTACATATTGATGACGTGTATCGAGGTTACCTGCAAGTAAACGGTGGAGCAGGGATATGTGTGCTTATGCATATAAGGTGAAGCTTCACATGCAGCATAATGACAAATCTCATTCTCAGAATTTCTCGGCATGCGAACTTACGGGGAGGTTTTGGGATAAAAAAAATAATCATAAAAATTTCCTTGCCATAATATGAGAAAAATCTTGGTGATTTTTTTTTTTTTTTGAAATTTAGCTAAACATGAATTTATGTAAACTTTTAGATATTTGTTTTATAAAATCATGGGAATTTCGTGATAAAATTACAAGAAATTTAAAACTAATGCAAAATTTGAAATCTCACGATAATATCGTTTAAAGAATTTTCGGTGAAAAGATGACGAGCTTTTTAAAACCTCAGTTATTTGTCACTAGCTCAATACAATGTGATTTATTTTGTTATAATATAGAAGCGTATGTAGTATTTAATTGGGAACCCGTCGGGTGCACGATACCCACTCAGTTTTCTAAACGGGTATGATCCGTTGGCCCAAATGCGAACAGGTTTGAAAATCAGTAGCTAAAATCAGACCCGGACCTGTTTTAGGTAGGTCGGGTTCCTCGGATACAAGTACCCATTGACAGCCATAGAAACAGTCCTGGCCATTCAATCTAGAGCGGTGCTGATTCCAAGAACGTGTAGAGAGCCATACACATGTACACGCATGGCTTGAAACAGTGTGTGAGATCTGAGCTATCCACAAGGTTGGAAATAATGCAGATTGTTAGTAAAAAATCAGACAATTTCACTTGTTAAATGGGCCACCACTGTTAAAATTTTCTGGTTATTCGTTTGTTTTAATTTGCTATTCATGTCTTTTGGTATGCATTGGCTCACTTGAGGTATGGAATGGCCTGATTTTGATGGAAGATCTAAACTGTGTAATTCACCTGATGGTAAGTTCAGATCCTACACGTGTGTTGCCCTTTGACACATGCACCTGTCGCATGAATGTGTAGAGGCGTGTGTGGAATTAGCAAACATCTTCAATCTACAGACAAATTAAATCATTGAATTGTTTTGAATGGCTCGAATCATCTTTTTCTTTAAAGGTGGAAATGTCCATGACAAATGGAGGCGCGGCTTCCCCAAGTAGGTCTTACGACTGATTCATTTGGCCAAGACTGCAGGATCAGAATTCACTTTGGTAGTCCGTAGGACTAGTAGCGCCTGTTACGTACCCTAACATGATATGTAGATGAAGAATCCCGACAGGTAGGAAATAACACTGACACATGAATCAGACAAAAACATGATAAAGTAAAAAATGGGAAGGATAATGGAAGAAGGTCTTTACAGACGGGCGCGGACCATAGAGAGAGAGAGAGAGAGAGAGAGAGAGAGAGCGAGCTAGTAATCATGTTTGGTGTGTGTTTGAGAAAGTGCGAAAAAAAAAAAAAAAACCCACCTACATAATCCGACAAGACTCGGCCATCAGAGAACCGGCCGCTCGGCTTTCCAGGGAAGGTGATCCCATATGGCTCCTTCCATGACTCAGCCTCCGACTTATTTCTATTCCCAGTATCAACATACGAGTCTCCAAGACAAACAGTTTCTGCACTTGAAGACTTCGAGGACGGTGGTGGTGGCCATGATGATGAGAACCTTGCACTCCAATCCCTATAATAAAGAAATTAGAGAAAAAAAAAAAAAAAAAAAAAAACTAAATTTTATAAAATAGAGAAGTTCTCTTTCTGACCAGCTAAGAGAAGAAGGGCGATGATATAAAAGAAGAAGAGCTTATCCTTATCCGTCATGTCCACAAAATAAGTTTCACTGTTCTAACTAAGAAAGAAGGATAATTGAGGAAATGAAACTTTGGCTATATATATAGTAGTTTCTAGGCCACGTGATAAAAATGACTCTGTTACACTATGACACCTTCTCATTGTTTGTTTGGTTGGCCGTCTCGTCTATGTAGTTTTTCTTGTATTAATTTTTTATTCTTGCACTCCAATTATTGTACAGTTTTTTTTTTCTTCTTCTTCTTCTTCGTCTTCTTCTTCTTTCAAAAGCGGGCTACCCGTACTGGGTAAACTCTGTGGGGCCCACCATGATTTATGTATTTTATCTAATCCATCCATCTATTTTACTAGATAATATTAGGGATTGAGCCCAAAATTGAAGCATATCAAAAGCTCAAGTGAACCATACCACAAGAAGTAGTGTGAAATAGGAAATTTTTATAATATTGATTAAGTTATTAATTCATGTGTCACATCTAACTTACAAATTAGACCTTGCTTAGATATTATATTGAACTATTAAAGTGATGATTATCAAGATTGATAAGAATAATGATTGAGGAATTTGCCCATCATGTTCATTGAGAAAAGTGAAAAAGAAAGAGTATTATCCAAATTTTTTTAAAAAATAGTTGTCATCGAAAAGGGTTACTTATCAAAGTTCATGATTAAAATAATAATAAATAAAGAGGAAATAAAAAAGGGGGTAACAATGTGAAATTCGTCGATGGAAAAATCAAGAGCTTGAAGATTAAAATGTTGAACTGTAAGACAAGTTCTGGTGTAGGTTTTGGTTGATTTGTTTATTTTTTATTATCATTATAGACATGAAAGTAGAAAAACAAGATATGTGGTGTTGTTAATTTTGGACTGTGTAATACATTCATGAAACTCAATATAGGGAATTATTCAATTATATGATTGTTACTTGAAGTTTAATTGGGATAATTATTGAAGTACTAGAATTTAGGTGAATAATATACTTGATTTAGTTCCCATTAAATTGTTTATTTTGAAACTATTTGAAATTACAGAATTGGCTCTTTTTCAGAACTATTTTTTTTTCTAGAATTTCTCACATGTTTTGCTCGGGACTAGCAAAATGTTGGTTGGATGGTTTGATAACATCTAAATATTGCATATTTATCATCTCAATTGCACTAGTTTCCATGCATTACAAGTACTTAATTGATTAACTAACATCTAAATTGTACATGCGAGGTAATCTGGAAAACAAAGATGAGATTATACTTAAGAATAAGGATTAAAGCTCAAAAGATTAATTAATAGAAGACTTAGAAATTTTGAAGTCATTAATGACGAGTTCAAATGGCAATGATCCAAAAAAACCAAGTACAAAAGATAGAGAAAAGACTGAAAAATCATATAATTCAATAATAGAAAAACAGACTTATCGATCCCACCTAAGGTTAGTTTGGTCTAACTGAATGAGCACAGAATAGTCCAACAACAAACTGTTATTTTTAGAGATAATTTAGCTCGATACTTAAGTACAACTGAAGCTAGGTTCGATGCCACTGAAGTGATGTTCGACTCGACACTTAGGTCCGATCGAAGCCGGGTTTGATGCTAATTTTTCATATTTAAATGGGTGTTCTAATTAGGAATTAGGGGGGGGGGGGGGGGGGGGGGAGAGAGAGAGAGAGAGAGAGAGAGAGAGATTTTTAGTTATGTTTGGCTAATCTTTTAGCTAAGGCTAAAGGATGAACAATTTAATGGATATTTGATCTTTAATTCATTTATTTAATGAAAGTTAAGGTTTTTATGTTGAATTGTGATTGTATGTGGTTGAATTCGTATATTAGGGAAGGAATTAATATGATCTATTGTCACCTCCGGGTACATTAGATGCTTTCAATTCCATGCGATGTAATTACCTAGATTTTCATAAGAGAATAAGCATATCAAGACTCAGACGATTTATTGGGTTCGGCCACGCCCAGGTTGGATTAAAATAAATGTTGATGGATCCTCTTTGCAATCCAGGGCCATCTGGGGGTGGCAGGGACGCTAGAGACAGCTCGGGGGTCCTCATCTTTGCCTTATATTCTAGCTACGGGATTGGATTTGATGACTGGGCCGAAATAAAGGTGATCTAGGAGGCCCTATCCCATTGCAAGGCAATGGGCTTTAACAAGGTGGAATTGGAGAATGATTCCAAATATGTAGTGGATTCCATCACCAAGAACTCCACACTGTCGTGGGTCATGTGGTATTAGTGGGTAAGATTAAATCCCTCATGGCTAACATGGAGATTTCCATTTCGTGCTCCCTGAGAGAAGTAAATGTTGTGGCGAATGGACTTGCATGTATGGGCAGTAGTGGCCAACTCCATTCGTTCTTCCGGTTCATGCCTGAGCTTCCCCCTAACATTAGAGGCCTCCTTTTTCTAGACAAAGTGGCCTTAGGCTACTTGAGAGAATCTTAGTGCTTGTGTATTCCCTTTCTTGGTATATGTGCCTGCTTATTCCTTTTTATTAACAGACCCATCTCCAACATACTTGTAAAGGTTTTATTATTCCCATATATGAAAAAAATTTTAAAATTAAAAAAATAAAAAAACCTATGTTGGATGTTTTTTTTTATAAAATAAATAAATAAAATTGATATTACCATGTTATCTTGCAATTAGAATGGATTAGAATCCAGTTCTAGTTGAGTTATCAACTCGAGAATACAAATTGAATTCAAAGTCCATTAATTGGGGATTACTAGATCCTTATTTTTATAATTGTTTTTACCACTCTTCTATTCCACTAGATTAAAAACCCAAACCAATCATTTTTCTTAGATTAATTTTTTAGTATATTCTCAACAAATTTCCTATGAATCGACATCGGTCTTACTGAGTTATTAATACATCACAACCATATACGTAGGGTTGTCAACTCGTGGGTTCGATCAGAAGCACTAACAGAAACAGATGAAGAAAAGTTCAAGGCATGACTTGTAGAAAAAGGGAAATCATAGAGGGAATGAATAAATTATAATGAAGTTTTCTTTATGGTCATAAAATGTACATCAATCAGGGTGTTATTGGCTATGGTAGCGGAATCCAGTTTGAAATTCGATCAACTTGATGTAAAGATAACATTCGTTCATAGAAACTTGGAGGAAATTATTTAAATGAAATAACCAAAAGGATTCAAGGAGCTTGGTAAGGAAGATCATGTATGTATGCTGAATAAGTCATTATATGGATTGAAACAATCCTTGAAGCAATTGTGTAAGTGCTTCAATTCATACATTGTGGAAATTAACTATATCATATGTGAGTACGATTGTTGCGTATATTATAGGGTACTTGAGGATGAGTCATACATTCTATTAATGTTATATGTTGATGTTAGGATGATTGTTGCAAAGAACAATAAGGAAATACTCTTGCTCAAGTCTTTGTTAAGAAACGAGTTTGATATGGAGGATTTGGGCACTGCAAATCTTAGGTATGGAGATTCACAATGACAGAGAGTCTTGGAAGTTGTGATTGTCTCAGAGAGAATATGTGCAGAAGGTTCTAGAGGGGTTTCACATGGAAGGTATTAAGTCAGTTAACACGCCTCTAGCATGTCACTTTAAGTTGCCAACCAAGTCATGTCCAAGCTCAGAAGAGGAGATTTCAGACATGTTACAGGTGTCGTACGTGAATGTAGTGAGGAGTCTCATATATGTGATCTTTTATACAAGGTAGGATATCTCATAGGCAGTTATCATGGTTAACAGATATATGGCAAATCTGGAAAAAGGGTATTGGAATGCTAGCACATGAAATCTTCAAGGTGACATGGAAAAATACAAGTCATGGTGGAGATTGTTATGTGGATGCCTTGAATTCTGCTCAGTCTGGGAGCTGCAGCAGGGCTCTGTCAGTCCAACTTAATTGAGTGTCGATCTGACCTAATTAAGTGTCGATCTGACTTATAGAGTGCATATTTTCTAAGGAGCAGAGCAGGACCCTATCGGTTTAAGTCGGTTTTATCAAAGGTCATTGTCGGTTTAATCGACAGATAAGTTCAATTCAACCGACAAATTGCATTATTTTGCATAAATCAGGGTATTTAAGTTCGGTTTCAATTAGAGCTTAATAACGATGTGTGTTTTCTCTCATAAGGCAAAGTTTTTGTAGGTTAAAAGGATTTTTATACACTAGTAAGGGCTTGAGAATGAATTTTTATCAAGGGCTAGGGTTTTTTCTAGGGTGAGCATTATAAGGGGAGATCGAATTGTTTTTATTATTAGAAAAGGTGAGTGGTGTAACTCTAAGATTTCAATTATAGTTGAGATATCTGTGACTTTTTACCATGACTTATTCTCTTAATGATTTTTCATGTAAAATTATATGTCTACATTTGCTTGATTGATTTATTATTTTTTTTTATTGTTGTATTTTCATTTAACATTCTTATTTATTGGGAGCTCAGGTGGACAAAGTTTGCCTTGATCATAGTGGGGTTAGCTCATGATTATAGTGTTTAACACATTTTGTATGTTGCAAATCGTCTAGGTGGGCCGAACCACCGTGTGTGGGTTACATGGCATGAGACCACTAGTCTCTGATGGGATGGGCCCCATCCACATGACATCAAAATAAATGACAAGACTCTTGATGATCGTTCACTGTTGAGGGTCAAATATTGCATATCAGACCCTGATTATTGCCTGAATTTACAGACATAATACCGTTTAATGGTCCACTTTATTCGTGCTTGTGATGCAGAGTGTATTTATGAGTATGGACTGAAAAAGGGAGCTTAAAGCATGGATTTAACGCTCTGATGACACCAAAGGCAATGGACGGACTCCAGGGACTGAGATCGACAGAGTTGTACGCCAGAGATCGAAGAAAACCGAGAAACTGAAGCTTAAGTGGCCCGAAATTGGTCCATAATGCAGGATCACGTGGTTTCCGCCATCAGATTGACTCGAAACTTCATACATGTGATGGGGGCCGTAAATTAACCGTACATATTAAATTTCAGCCATTGAAGATCTCGGGAAGTGGTCCAACGGACAGATCAGCCCATTAAATTCCAATTTGGGGTCCACCTGATAAGTGGATATGCCAGAAAGTTAGCATCAACCCCTTATATTTGATGGGAAAACGGATTGACGGAGCAGATGTCTTAAAAACATCTCTGTGGGACCCATATGTACATCGCGTGTGTACGGTGCACAAGTGCACTGGGTGTGCACCTAAAATTCCAAAGGTCGGTCAACGGCCTGACCGACTTTCCTTCGAAAATGATAGTTGCCGTTTGCCGTTTTGCAACAGAGACCGTCGGTCTCTGTTGTGGGCCCCACACATGGTCCAAACGGGTAATCCAGACCGTTCATTCGCTCCATATGGTAGGCGTGACCATCGCCTAGGTGGCAGAATCCAGGAAGACAGCAGAAAGTTGATTTCAGCAGTTAAAACGGAAGAACGACGGTGCAACGAAACAATCCATGGGCCACACCTAATTTGATTCAAAACCAGTCATCCCCACCTGGATTTACGTGCACAATCCAATGAACGGATTGGATCCTGCGAAAAACATCAGGAAGTGGACCCCACCGACTTCAGCAGAAAACGGAAACTTCCGTTTTCGTATCGCAGACGGTGCGCAGAGGTTTTTTTGCGAAAGTCGGTGGGCCACTATCATGGACCATCTGTCCGATCCAAACCGTCCATCAGGCAGCCCAGACGAAACCGTCCTAAGTACGATCTATTTAACGTGAGAACACACTCTAAGGAGGATGAGATTTCTGGTCGAAAAGAGCCTCTTTACTGCGTTACAAACTGAAGAGCATTCGTTTGAGCATTGATCTGGCCCACCATGTGTAACTATTCAAGGAATCCAAACCGTCTATCGTGTAGACAGGTCAAATCCACACTACACCTTGTTGATCTGGACCATTTAAAACGAAGCAATGGACAGTCCAATCTTACCCAAGAAGACCGAAAGAAAAGCATAAAAACAGGGAGTCGGTTTCGCTGTGCTATAACCCGAGTCTCACGTCTGCAATGTTGTGCACTATTGGCGTGATCGGGCCACTGACTTAGTGGGCCAGGGGTCAGCAGAACAGATCACACAGCAGGGCTGTGTTGATGAGTGAATCTGGTTGCGCCAGATGCTTTCGCTGCGCAGACTTATGCAGGAGTTTCTCTCGGCTATGTAAACAGATTTCGCAGCAGCTTTACTCGCATTGCCTCTAGTCTAAACTGACTCTAGTCACACATGGAATTGACTATAAAAGAAAGAGAAACAGAGAGAGAAAAGGATTCAAGCTCTCGGTTGGAATGTGAAAGAGAGAAAGTTTTTGAGAGTTTTCTTTTCTTTTCTTTTCTTTTTCTTTTTCTTTTTGTTTATTTTGGAATCAGCCGATCATGACCATGATCGGCTGAATCTCTTGACTAGGGCCAAGAGGTGAAGCTTGCTGTGTGACGGGTTGTTTATAACTGGTTTGATTCATGTCCTAAACTGAGTTGATTTTGGTTTGATATTAAGGAATGTTCTATTTGTTTATGGTTTATTGTGACTGATATTACAATAGATCTGCGATGGTTTGAGTATTTCCTTTTCTTTATTCTGATTATGCGGTTAGGAAGCCCTATTGTTCACCATCGCCTCCTAGGAATGGTTGGATGACGGAATCCTTCCTAACACTCATACATCTTTTGATTGGTTATGGAGTGGTCTAAGTTCTGTTGTTTACCTTGTCTCTTAGGCATGGATTTGTGATGGAATCATACCTAATTCTTATACCTTTCATCTCTTGAAAACTATATCAAGTAAGTTCAATTTTCCATGATTCATGAAGAAGGCGTAGATTTCCCTGATCTCTACAAGTGGATCCTCTGAATCCCTAGTTTCCCTTCTCTCTGAATTTTTAAATTTAGATTAATAATTCACCATTATTCCTCAAATCACAATTGGTTTAGATTTCATCTTAGCCTAGTTCTAGATCTGGTTATTTTCAGATAACGTACAGGTTTCAATCCCTGTGGATTCGACCTCGGTCTTACCGAGTTTTTACTACATCACAACCCTATACTTGGGGAGTGAACAAGTCTTTGGCGCCGTTGCCGGGGATTGACGGTTACGCTTTCTGAGATTAACTAGTTTTATGATTAGTTTAAGTTTAGGATTTTTTTTAATTTTTTTTTTAGTTAGAATTTTTATTTTTTTCTATTTTTAGAAACTAACCAATCTTCTCATTTTGTAGGATTCTGAGATAAGCTTCAAAATTGGTAATTTCTTTCTAATTTCTCCACTTTTTCTATTTTTAGAATTAGGATTTTATTTTTAGAAATTTTCTATTTCTAGGCTTTTATTTATTTTAGAATTTTTTTTTCCTTTTTAGAAACTAACATTACTTTCTATTTTAAGGGTAGGATTTCTAATTTAGAATTTTCTAACTTTAGGCTTAGAACTTTCCTAATTATTTTTTAGAATTTCTTTTATTTTATTCATTTTTAGAAACTTTCAAATTTTAGGGAACTTTACTTTTTAGAAACTAACTTAGCTTCTAGGTTTAGGGAATTTTCCTTTCTATAAACTAATTTTCTATTTCAATTGTAGGAACTTTCTAATTTTAGACTTTCTATTTTAGAACCTAATCTCTTTTGTTTTCTTTTGCAGGATCTTAACATAGGAACTTCTCAATTGGTACCTTCCTTCTAACTTCTCCTCTTACTTTCCATACTGCTGTAGAATCTTTTCTTTTATTTTTCTTAAGATTAGATTCAGATTAAGGGTCTCACTATGTACATGCACGAATGGGAACGTCAATATGCTGAGATAGCTTTTGAGCATGCGAAACAGTGTGAAGGGATGTATGATGATTACGATCAACATCAACCTATGTCTCAGAATTTTCCTGAACCAATCATTGAGAACCGACCTGAGCATAACACTCCATCGGTTAAGAAGTCTTTACGCGATCATATACGGGAGAACAATTCCACCCCACGAACAGTATGCGAGTGTTGGGGTTATCATAACTATGGAAGTGAGAATCATTATCACCCATCTGAGAAAAAGAAAACAATGCGTGATTATATTATGAGTGATAATAAGTATTACCAACCATCAGATTCTCCCACCTATGATCCGTATGACTATAACCAGTGAAAACATCAATGTCGGGAAGCTGAACCAGCTATATATCATAGTGATAATTCTCTTGGGTCCTCTACTTTTGAAACCCAATCAGAAACAATCCAAGAGGACTCACTTCAGAAGCTCATGAAAGCACGAGAGCAGTTCAATGAAATTTTCATACAATCATGCGAATTGCTCAAATCCTCAATTTCAATAATTCAGTCACATCTTATGGAGAAGGAAGAGGCTAGGTTACCCCAGCTTCATCTCAATCTAGAAGCAGAATGTGAAGAAAGTAATCATAACTCGCTTGTGGCAGAAACTGAAATTACGAATGAGGAATTAGATTCCATTAATGAGCAGATGGTTAAATTTCCCGATGAGTCAATCTCAATGACTGTCCAAAGGAATGATCAAGAGACGTGGGTTTCTTTCAAATATAATGATAGTGACACACTTCACTCACATGACACACATGATTTCATTGATGAGGTAGAGGTTAGTTTATTCGAACCTCAACTCAATCTAGGAATAGAATGTGATGAATGTGATCCCATCCCAAGTGCACACTACACGGAACTGGACGATGATGAGCACTGGGATTCAATCTCAAGTGTGGCCCCTACTAATGATCAAGAGGTTCAGGAAGTTGTCAACCATGAGGATCAACTCCACCTGTCTGACATGACTGATTTGCTTGTGGAGAATGAACCATTTTCAACTAACCCTTCCAACCCTTGTGATACAAGTTTGGACCACTGCCCTGAATTGAATGATGATATGATTCGGGCGATGGACGATTTGCTTGATATAACTCTGAAATTTGAAACTACCCAGTTAAGGCTACAATCTGAGCTACGCACTTTAGACGATTCAATGCCTCCACTGAGAAGCTTCAATGACCAGAGTCTTCGCATCAATTCTTCACTTATTGATTGCCCATCTGTCTGTGAAGGGCAAGAGCAAGCGAGCATGCGTCCATCTACTTCAAAAGACGATGGAATCCTTGGGCTCATCCTCACAGATTTCGATGCAGGAGACGAGTCACTCCCAGCTGACTCTCCCACATCTTTGAACTCATGCTTGGAACACCTTGTAGATCCTAACAACCTCATGATACAAGAAAAAGTGGATTCCTTACATGACACCACCTTGGTGGTTGTCACGGACCAAGCGCACCCTTACTCTGAAGCCATTTCTTCCCCAGATCCTAATTGTTTACCATTAAAGGAAGATGGGCTAAAAATTGAACCGAAGTCAGGAACTTTGGAATGCATTGAGACTGCATTACTTCCTGAAAATTTTTCTGAATTTTATCTACTTGTCGTCTCTGATTCACCATGGGATACTAACTTTGAGACTTTTTCTGACACAGGTGAATCATATATACTTTTGATACCTCAGGCGAATCAACGACAAATTTTTTCTAAGGTACATAAGTCTCTCCGGCCATTCACGCTTCAGGGCATCAAAGCTTATTGCAAAAAGGGCTTTTGGATGATCCTGTTGAGAAACCTACTGAGAAATTTATCTAGATATTGGCCGGAAGAGGAACCTGGTGGCATTACTGAGTAGTCTTTTCCCTGCTTTCATAGGATTAGGGTATTTTTTTTTTTAGTCTGGCTGAAGACGTTAAACTTAGCGCTCCTGGGAGGCAACCCAGCTTTTGATTTAATGATTAGTCAATTCAATGTTTGTGGGTAACATTGCTGCAAACCCTCACGAGACTACAACTCGTCCACTAGGGGCAACCCAGGGGTTTAAAGGCTTGTTGCATACGCTAAATGCAATCGAGAGCACCTGCGAAAGTGGTATAGATAGGATTTTATTTTTATTCTTGTTTTGTTTTCTCTCTTCTCTCTTGCGCTGACTTACTCTCTCGCTGATATTTTTGGAAAAGTCTCCTGATTCGTTATCCAGGTACCATCTTCCCATCACTTCTCTTTTACTTTTGTTGTCTCATGTGCATGGCATGCTTATATCTTTTACATTGCGGACAATGTAGATTTTAGGTTGGGGGTGGGAGATTAGGTAACCTAATCAGTATTTTTCTTAGTCTTGAGCAAATATTGTGAAAATTTTTTTAAATTTTTTCTGAACATTCTTGTGAATTCAAAGTGATTTTGATGGCCATCTGGGATTTAGAATTACAAGATAAGTTATGTTGGCAATTTTTGACTCTTGGATTCAGTGTCTGTTAGATTTCCCAGTTAAGTTTGAATTGATTAATCCATGATTAGAGGTTTTAAACATTGATTGAGTCATGATTTCACATGTCGCGTCTCGCTTACACATTAAGATTTCAGTTCCATATTGAAGGATTAACTTGGTAATCACTGAGCATGAAAGAAACCAGCCTAAAAGATTTGGCCATCAGGGTATAAAAAAGAATTGCACCATAGGTTTTCTCCCTATAGGTGTGGATTCAATTTTCCATGATTAACAGTTGGAAAGAGTTGGGTGACTAGTTGCACCATAGGTTTGCTCCCTATAAGTGAAAATTTGATTCCCATCAATTAAAAAAAAAAAAAAAAAAAAAAAAAAAAAAAAAAAAAATCAAAAGCTAAAAGAATAAAAAGATGATCTGTGAGGAAAGTTTTAAGTAAGGTTTTGGTTGTCCTGATTTCTCTTGTTGGTTATCAATGATATCAAGAAATAACGAATTGAATCTTAATGATCGATAAGCCGAGATTACACCATACAACCATGAAACTCAATGTTTTGAATTTTTTTTTTTTATTTGATGGATGAATACTTTGAACTTGATTATGAAATTTACCATGTGCTTGAGTCTAGGAGAGAATAATGCCTAACATTCATGAATCTTAGATTTCTTGTATCTGAATCGTCTTTCAAGATTTCACTCGGTTGCATAGAAATTGCCCTGTAATTCTCAACTTATTTTCGCATATTTTGCTCGGGACTAGCAAAATGCTGGTTGGGGGTTGTGTTGAGGGTCAAATATTGCATATCAGACCCTGATTATTGCCTGAATTTACAGACATAATACCGTTTAATGGTCCACTTTATTCGTGCGTTTGATGCAGATTGTATCAGTATTTATGAGTATGGACTGAAAAAGGGAGCTTAAAGCATGGATTTAATGCTCTGATGACACCAAAGGCAATGGACGGACTCCAGGGACTGAGATCGACAGAGTTGTACGCTAGAGATCGAAGAAAACCGAGAAACTGAAGCTTAAGTGGCCCGAAATTGGTCCATAATGCAGGATCACGTGGTTTCCACCATCAGATTGACTCGAAACTTCATACATGTGATGGGGGCCGTAAATTAACCGTACATATTAAATTTCAGCCATTGAAGATCTCGGGAAGTGGTCCAACGGACAGATCAGCCCATTAAATTCCAATTTGGGGTTCACCTGATAAGTGGATATGCCAGAAAGTTAGCATCAACCCCTTATATTTGATGGGAAAACGGATTGACGGAGCAGATGTCTTAAAAACATCTCTGTGGGACCCATATGTACATCGCGTGTGTACGGTGCACAAGTGCACCGGGTGTGCACCTAAAAATCCAAAGGTCGGTCAACGGCGCTGACCGACTTTCCTTCTCAAAAATCCGAAAACGGCAGTTGCCGTTTGTCGTTTTGCAACAGAGACCGTCGGTCTCTGTTGTGGGCCCCACACATGGTCCAAACGGGTAATCCAGACCGTTCATTCGCTCCATATGGTAGGCGTGACCATCGCCTAGGTGGCAGAATCCAGGAAGACAGCAGAAAGTTGATTTCAGCCGTTAAAACGGAAGAACGACGGTGCAACGAAACAATCCATGGGCCCACCAATTTGATTCAAAACCAGTCATTCCCACCTGGATTTACGTGCACAATCCAATGAACGGATTGGATCCTGCGAAAAACATCAGGAAGTGGACCCCACCGACTTCAGCAGAAAACGGAAACTTCCGTTTTCGTATCACAGACGGTGCGCAGAGGTTTTTTTGCGAAAGTCGGTGGGCCACTATCATGGACCATCTGTCCGATCCAAACCGTCCATCAGGCAGCCCAGACGAAACCGTCCTAAGTACGATCTATTTAACGTGAGAACACGCTCTAAGGAGGATGAGATTTCTGGTCGAAAAGAGCCTCTTTACTACTGCGTTACAAACTGAAGAGCATTCGTTTGAGCATTGATCTGGCCCACCATGTGTAACTATTCAAGGAATCCAAACCGTCTATCGTGTAGACAGGTCAAATCCACACTACACCTTGTTGATCTGGACCATTTAAAACGAAGCAATGGACAGTCCAATCTTACCCAAAAGACCGAAAGAAAAGCATAAAAACAGGGAGTCGGTCTCGCTGTGCTATAACCCGAGTCTCACGTCTGCAATGTTGTGCACTATTGGCGTGATCGGGCCACTGACTTAGTGGGCCAGGGGTCAGCAGAACAGATCACACAGCAGGGCTGTGTTGATGAGTGAATCTGGTTGCGCCAGATGCTTTCGCTGCGCAGACTTATGCAGGAGTTTCTCTCGGCTATGTAAACAGATTTCGCAGCAGCTTTACTCGCATTGCCTCTAGTCTAAACTGACTCTAGTCACCGGCTGGAATTGACTATAAAAGAAAGAGAAACAGAGAGAGAAAAGGGATTCAAGCTCTCGGTTGGAATGTGAAAGAGAGAAAGTTTTTGAGAGTTTTCTTTTCTTTTCTTTTCTTTTTCTTTTTCTTTTTGTTTATTTTGGAATCAGCCGATCATGACCATGATCGGCTGAATCTCTTGACTAGGGCCAAGAGGTGAAGCTTGCTGTGTGACGGGTTGTTTATAACTGGTTTGATTCATGTCCTAAACTGAGTTGATTTTGGTTTGATGTTAAGGAATGTTCTATTTGTTTATGGTTTATTGTGACTGATATTACAATAGATCTGCGATGGTTTGAGTATTTCCTTTTCTTTATTCTGATTATGCGGTTAGGAAGCCCTATTGTTCACCATCGCCTCCTAGGCATGGTTGGATGACGGAATCCTTCCTAACACTCATACATCTTTTGATTGGTTATGGAGTGGTCTAAGTTCTGTTGTTTACCTTGTCTCTTAGGCATGGATTTGTGATGGAATCATACCTAATTCTTATACCTTTCATCTCTTGAAAACTATATCAAGTAAGTTCAATTTTCCATGATTCATGAAGAAGGCGTAGATTTCCCTGATCTCTACAAGTGGATCCTCTGAATCCCTAGTTTCCCTTCTCTCTGAATTTTTAAATTTAGATTAATAATTCACCATTATTCCTCAAATCGCAATTGGTTTAGATTTCATCTTAGCCTAGTTCTAGATGTGGTTATTTTCAGATAACGTACAGGTTTCAATCCCTGTGGATTTGACCTCGGTCTTACCGAGTTTTTACTACATCACAACCCTATACTTGGGGAGTGAACATTCACCATCATCTTTCAAGCTGTGTTTTCCCATCCAAGTAGACGTGTCTCACAGGCATAGCCCGAAAGTTACACTAATAGAACTATCTTAGCCATCAGATTTCGATGATTATAAATAAAACAGTCACTGGTGGAAACCAAATTAATGGAATCAGATATTAGTGGGTGTTTTGGCCTAGGCTTCATACACAATAGGACCCACAATTTGGACCGTCCAGTCCGTACATCTACAACACAACTTGAAAAATTGTGATGAACTACCTTGTGGTCTTGCCTTTGGAAAGTTCTCGACGAATCATCCAGTGGGCCCCACTGCAAATTGGCCATATAACACCGACCCTGGTGGATCAGATTGGGGGCTAAATAATTTCTAACTGGACATTTCAACGACCCAGTATAGGATACTTTAGGATTCTTGAAAGAAACAAAATGTGAACGGTTAAATCAGTCAATTGGGTCAGTTTTGTCATTTTATGGTAAATCACGTAAGATTAAAATAAAATAAGACAACATGCGTTCAACATGATTCGACTTAGTTTAGCATCCGTCCAAAATAGTTTTTTTCCTACACTACTAACAGTGGAATTATTTTATTATTTATAATTGAATTTGTTGAAAATTGAAATTTCAAAGATCGAATAATTGAGATTTTGTAGGTTGTGATTGATATAAAGATGAAAAATAACATTAAAATGGTTAAATAACGTTTTAAGGATTTTTAATATTTTCAATAAAAATGGTACGTGTCATGATCATATCTTAACTAGCAGTGACCTAATCCAAGATTCCATGATTGGACATTATGGGGTGGGAGCTAATTTAAGGGATGCGGATTGGCTGGTGTACCACACATTAGCTATATAGATGGTGTATGTATGTGTCATGCGAAGACGAGCGCAGACTATCCTCGAGTTGTACTAATGATTCAAGGGAGATCAAAGTTGTAAAATAGCATCTTATGCAAAGTCATGTCATTGTACTATGTCATAATAGTGGTCACTTTGCCTATCTCATCAATTCTCTCAAGAGAGTGATTGTTTCCCTAATTATATTAATAAATTTAAAATAATAATAATAACAATTACAGATTGCTTTACTTGTATGGTGAATTAAGTTGCATTTGACTTCATTAATAACATTATTTAAATTATTTATTTTATATAAATAAAATTATAAAACTAATAATTGTACAATGTAATGGACACTACAAAATGCTTAAAAGATTATATATAAACTGCATTCCTAACATAAGGTATATAAAATTAAATTATTTTGAGCAATAATTCTCATTTTAAATGTATCATGAATTAAAAAATAAAACCTATTTGATTATCTATTAGATTGTTTGATATTTATTGGGCTATTAAATTTTAAAATATTTGTAATCTTATTTCAAAGAAAAAGGCAAGTAATCATAAATCAACGTTTGGGATCGTTCGGATCAATGTATGTACCAATGTATATGTACAATAGTAGATACATACACTTTACCATGAATATCCTTTTCTCTCCGTTTTATATGCATCAATTGAAAAAAAAATGTTGTTATAAGTATTATTAGAGCTATTGCATGTGTTACACATGGAAAGAGGAAGGAAGAGAGAGAAGGGGAAAGCAAGAGACATATTTTGGGGAGAGAGACATTGAGGATCACGCGAAAGCAAACCCGAATTGAATCAAATAAGATGAAATCAACGTAAACAAAACTTAAAGAGAACATATAAATTTTACGTAAAAAAAACCCTTGCGAGAAAAAAAACTACGTCATAAAGCAACAAGCAATCTACTATGAAGTGATAATACAAGAGACCGATGGACTAATCTATCCAAACAACCCAAAAATCATTTCTTAAAACCCTAGTTTTGCTCTGAAACACCTTAGAAACGTCTTAACATTCACTTTGAATACCATAATCCTGATTACACCGAATATATATACTGTCACAATAAGAATTAGAAACAAATCACGCACTTACACAGTTCCATGTGCACCACGAGGAGACGTTCGATGGCATCGATAGTCATAGAAGACTACTCGATGACATTGAAGCCACCTTTGATGGCATCAAGTAATAACTCCAAAACTATCAAACGAGGAATTGAGATTTTTATGAATTTTCTATATGGCATCAAGTGGTTTGTCAATGGCATACTCAAACCCTTGATCTCAGTTAGATTGAAGATATCTAACAACAATCTCCACTATGGATTCAATCTTCATGCTTCATTATTGCTTCTCGCGCACACTCCATCTTCATTAAGTCTTAACCAAGCCTAGATAAGTTGTATAGAACTTGAACTTCTTTATAGGAACTACATTCATAAGCATGTCGGTCGAGTGTTCACACCCCAAGTATAGGGTTGCGATGTAGTAATAATCTCAGTAAGACCGAGGTCGAATCGACATGGACTGAACCTTGTACGTAATCTGAGAGTAACCAGAACTAGAACTAGAATAAGATGTAATCCAAATCAAGTGAATATGAGAGAATGATGGTGAAATAGTAAACTAAATTTTGTAGAATTCAAAGGTGGGAAACAAGGGTGCCAAAGATCCACTTGTAGAGATCAGGGAGATCTTATGCTTGATTTAAGAACTCAATTGGACTTAGAGTCCCATCTTCATCCAGTTGGAAGATATAATCATGAAAATCAAATTTGAACTTCCTTTGATCTAGTTTTCAAGAGATAAGAAGGATGTAAATTAGAATGGATTCCATCACAAAACCATGCCGAAGAGACAAAGTAAACAACAGAATTAAGTCAATCCACAACCAATCTGAAAGATGTATGGATGTTGAGAAGGATTCCATCATCCAACTATGTCTAAGGGGCGATGGTGAACAATAGAGCTTCCTAACTTCATAATCAAAATAATGTAAAGGAAATACTCAAAGCTATCGTAGATCTATTGTAATTTAAGTCACAACAAACCATTAAAAACTAAAGGCATTCTTTATAATCAAACTAGAATCAAAGTTTGTTCAGTTTAAACAAAAGGCATAAACAAAAAGTTTCCCATCACGCTATAAGCTTCACGGCTTAGCCCTAGCTAAGAGGCTTAGCCCATCCTTAATATGATGAGGCTAAAAATCTTAAAAAGCTTTAAAGGAAAATAAAGAAGAAAAGGGAAGAAAACCTTAGCCTGGCCGTTTCACTCCTCCTCTCTCTCTCGGCTCCACGTTCACGTCCAAGAATGATTATCTCTCTCTCTCTCTCTCTCTCTCTCTCTCTCTCTTTCTTATAGGCAGCAAAGAGAGGAGCAAGGTTAGTCGGATGGAATCCTTGCACCGATTCTGTTTACGCAGAGAAATTTCTGGAATTTTTTCTTACGCATTCCCTTCTTGCGTGAAACAGGGAATGGGTGCGTGAGCACTGGATCTTCCCATCTCTTCCTTCGGAACGATGCAGGATTGACTGGATGGTGTCCTGGATTTCTTAGATTGGCCTGCTGGTGTCAATGGCCCCACTAGATCACTGATCTGGCCGTCCATTACATCTTGGTCTGCGCAACAGAGAGTCAGTTTCTAGACTCTTCTTGCACCAGAGGGAGTTTGTGAACGGTTAGTGTCTGGCACGTGACAGGTTCGGGTACAAAAAGGATGCTACTTGATTTTTTCTTGAACCAGGATCAAGATAGACTGATCAGATCTTCCATTTGATCCCTATTAGTGGCCCACCTGGAACGCCAGTTCCTTCACAAAACAGAGATAGCGCAGCTTCCTCCTATGCTGATGATTGGTGGGGCCCATGATCGAAGCTGATAATGAAATCCATTTCGACCATTGGCTTCCTCAGGAAAAACCGGTCGGAATTGGCATGGAATAGCTCGAATTTGGTGTTTCCCATCAAAATTTTTATTTTACCGTCCATTCTCCGTTTAGTCAAGATTTACATGTGTGTGCATACATGGGAACAGAAGGAGATCTTGGTGAGGGTCTCGGCCACCCTACGGAGTAATTGGATGGTTTAGATCGCCCGTTTGGACGTGGTTGTGGCCCACTGTGATCAGCCGGTGAAATTCGCTTCATCCACTGTGCGTTTTTTATTTCTTGAGAAGAAGAGTCGGTCAGCGCATGCTGACCGACTTCGGATTTTCGGTGCACGTCCGGTGCACTTGTGCACCTTGCACATGTACTGTATCTGTGGGTCCCACGAAGATGTTTATGGAAATCTTCTCCGTCCATCCATTTCATCCTCCCATCTAAGGGCTTGAAGCTGAATTTGAAGCATATCCAGATATCAAGCGGGCCCCATTTTAAGGGCGGATATGTCCGTTGGGCCACTTCCATAAGGATCCACTAGCTGAAATTTGACGTGTATGGTTAGTTTATGGTCCTCAGGCCATATATAAAGTTTCGAGCCGAACAGATGGTGAGAACCCTGTGATCTTGCATTCAGGATGACCTTCAAGCCTATTTAGCATGAAACACGTGATTTTCTCGAATCTTAGCCGTGTAAATTCCTCGATCTCGGTCCCCTGGAGTCCGTCCCTTGCCTTAGTGATTTATGAGTGTCAAATCCACACTTTTAGTACCATTTTTCAGTCCAGGCTCCTAAACACACCCTGCATCACAAACACGATTAAATTAGGGCGTTAAACAGTATCATGATCACAAAATCGAGTAATAATTGGGGTCTAATATGCAATATTTGATCCTCAACATTGAGTTCGCGCTTGTATGGATCTTTTTAAGAGTCACACCGCCTTACTCAAGGACCTATTAGATAAAATGATGATGAACATCAATATATATGTTTAGTACTTGAGTGATAAATAGAGTTCTTCACCAAATTAATCACGCTTTCGCTAGAACAATTAACTAGTATGACCTCTTTCTAAAGACTAGGTTGATTTATCATTCCTCTCAACCAAACACCTTTGAACACCTCCTTCATTGTCATATACTCAACTTTAGTTGTGAAAAGAGCAAGCATAGACTGAAGCTTCGACATCCAACTGATTGTCCCACTCGTTAACACAAATGAGTAGCCAGAAGTTAAAATTCTATTGTCCACATTTCCTGCATAATCGGCATCCACATAGCCTATCAATTCGATCTTTAACTTTTCAAATATCAAGATGTAGTCCATTATACGTTATATATACCGAAGTAACCATTTCATTGCTTCACAATGTTGTTTGTTAGGTTGGCCATGTATCTGCTTATAACACCCACTACATGTGAAATATCCAGTTTCGTAAAGACCATGACATACATTAAACTACCAATAACGCTTAAATATGGCTCATAAGATATTACTTGTTTTTATTCATATATATTAGGACATTGTTCAGAAGAAAGCCTAAAGTGAGCAGCATGGGGCATGTTAACCGATTTCACCTTGTCCATTCTAAACTTTATCAATATCGTCTTAAGGTATTCTACCTGTTATAACCATATCATGCTCCTCTCCCTGTCTTTATGAATGTCTATACCGAGAATCTTCTTTGCAGCTCCCAAATCTTTCATTTTAAATATACCTAACAATTGATTCTTTAACGTATCAATCTCAAACATGCTATGTTCGGTAATTAGCATGTCATTTACGTAAAATACTAGTATGATAACTGTCGATCATTTAGTGTCTTATAATCGACATAATGATCATATTCGCTTCTAGTAAGTCATTAACCAAACATGAAAGTATCAAACCTTTTATACCACCACTTAAGCATTTGTTTTAGGTCGTATAACGATGTCCTCAACCTGTTAACTTTATTCTCAACCCATTTAGCTCTTAACCCTTCTGATTGCTTCATGTAAATCTACTCTTCCAACTCTCAATGTAGGAAAGCAGTCTTCACATCCATCTATTCCAATTCAAGGTTATATTGGGCAAACAGTGGCAATAAAAATCTGATAGACATCTCTTGATCACCGGCGTGAAAATCTTGCTAAAGTCAACACCCTCCTTCTGCGCATACCCTTTCACGACTAATCTCGCCTTGTATCTATCTTACTTTTTCTTGTAAATCCACTTGTAACAGATCACTTTACTTCCCACTAGAAGCTCCATCAGATCCCATGTCTCATTCTTGTATAGAGAGTCTATCTTATTAAGTATGGCCACCATCCATTTTTTAGCATCTAGGTCATCTAGTGCTTCCTAAAAGATAAACGTATCCCTCTCATTCATAATAAGGGCGAATGCCACATTCGAGTCATCTCTATATATAGAGAGTAATATACAATCTCTTGGTGGATTCCTTCTTAAAGGTGGCTGCTCCACCTACTCGTATTCCTCTACCCGAAACTCAAGTTTTGCCTATGTATCAACTTTTTCAATCTCGTCATCAATGACCGTTGATTTATTTGGTTCCTTATGTTCTTCCTTACGGAATAAATAATCCTCATTAAACTTAACATCTCGACTAATTGTAATTTTTCGAGTGACCCTATTATAAAGCCTATATCCTTTCACTCCATCACTATAACACATAAAAGTACACTTCTTTGCCCTTTGGTCTAACTTATTTATCTCAATTGACAGTATATGAGAATAAACGTCACAATAAAAAACCCACAAATGTGAGTAGTTGACATCATGACCACTTCACACTTCTTTTGGAATCTTATAATCTATCGGTGTATACGGGGATTGATTTACCAGGTAACAAGTCATGTTAACAGCCTTAATCCATAGCTCCTTACCAAATCCAATATTACTCAACATGCTTCAGGCTTTCTCCAAGAGAGTCCGATTCATTTGTTTAGCTACAACATTCTGTTTAGGTGTGTACTTGATTGTATTGTCTTATAATACCATCATATTTACAAAACTAGTTGAATTCTTTTAAAGTGAATTCGCCTTCATAGTTTTTCCTTAGAACCTTCAGTTTCTCCTAGTTAGTTCTTAATCATTGCCTTCCACATTTTGAATGTGTCAAATACATCAGATTTATTTTTCAGAAAATAAACTCAATACTTTTCTAGAGTAGTCATCTATATATGAATGAGACAGTAAATGATGACCAACAAAAACAACGGGCGATGCGCCCCATACATCTGAATGCACATAATCTAGTATACTCTTACAAACATCATTTCTAATTTTAAAACTTTATACCATGCTCACTCATGTGGCCTAGACGCATATGTTAGAAATATGTTGATGTAGACTCCACTACAAACATTGTAGATCTACCCGATAAGTATTCCTAATCAACTTGTAAATGTTACTATTCCTCTACTCTTTCATTACTACGAACGCCCCTTTAGAAACTTTAAGGATGTGATCATGCTCGGTTAATTTACACACAAGTGCCTCTAATGCCACAAGAAAGATCAGGTTCTTCCTAAGGTCTAAAACATGTTTCACCTCTATTAGGATATGCTTCACCCCATCAAATATCTTGATGCGCACTGAACCAGCACTAACAACCTTACAAGTAATATCATTGCCTATAAACACATGTTTACCATCACACATTTTGTAACTGATAAACCAATCTTGCAGAAAAGTCATGTAGTATGAGGTCCCCGTATCCAAAATCCACTCGTCGTTGAGATACTTGGTTTGGATGCGATCAAAACATCACCACCACCGATTTCCTCAATGGATTCCATTGTGTTGGCTTCCTTTAGCGTATTATCAAACTTCTCTTATGTACCTTTTGATTTTCGAAAATCCTTCTTCATGTGCCTTGTCATTCCACAGTTACAATACTTCATCTTTCATTTTACTTTCGATTTGGATCTAGACTAAGAATTCCCCTTCTCCTGTTCAAAATTTCTTCCCCTGGCAAAGCATATGTAGAGGTAACATCGCCATTGTCTTTCTTTCGCAATTAATGCATCTCATGAAGGGTTAAGATAACAATCTCAACATCGATGGTATCCCTACCATGGATCAATGTATTTACTAAATTCTTAAAATATGATGGAAGAGAATTTAAAAGAATTAAGGCTTGATCTTCATCTTCGATCTTAACCTCCACATTCGTCAGTAAATACAACAATTCGCTGAAAGTGGTCATGTGTTCATTAAAATCAGACCCCCCTATCATCTTGAGATTATAGAACTATTTCTTTAAATACAGATGACTGCCCATGGATTTTTTCATGTACAAACTATCTAGTTTCGTCCATATCATTACGGTGCTTCTTTTATCCAGGACATTGTAGAGAATGTTGTCCTCTAGACACAATTGGATCGAGGTTGTAGCTCTTTCATTAAGTTCATCACACTCTTCATCACTCATAAATGCAAGACACTTCATTACTAAGGAGAGCGTGTTGCAATCCTTGTTAAACTAAAAAGCCTCTCATCTTAACCTTTCATACTTTAAAGTTGTTTCTACAGGTGAATTTCTTCATTTATTACTTCACGCTAGATCCCTTCGCAAACATGTTTCAGATTATAACTTAAAACCTCAATGTTAGCTCTGATACCACTTTTTGGAGATCGCACAGAAGTAAATTAGAATTCAATCAAACAAGATGAAATCAAACGTAAACAAAACATGCAGAGAACATGGAAATTTTACATGAAAAAACGCTTGCAGGAAAAAAAAAAAAAAAAAAAAAAAACATGCTACAAAGCGACAAGCAATTCACTATAAAGCGATATTATAAGAGATGGATGGACTTACCAATCCGAACAACCCCAAAATCATTTTTCAAAACCCTAGCTTTGCTCTAGAACACCTTAAGAAGGTTTTAACATCCACTTAGAATATCGTAATCCTGATTACAACCGATATATATACTATCACAACCAAAATTACAAACAAATTACTCACTTATGCAATTCTGCACACATCGTCGATGGGACCTTCAATGGCATCGATAGCCATCGAAGACCAGTCGATGACATCGAAACCACCTTTGATGGCATAGAGTAGTAACTTTAAAACTATACAATGAGCAACATGGATTTTTCTGAATTTTCTCGATGGCATTGAGTGGTCTTTCGATCACATTAACAGACCTTTGATCTTAGTCAGATTAAAAACATATGACAATGCGAGAGAGAGAGAGAGAGAGAGAGAGAGAGAGAGAGAGAGCTTATTACCATTAGAGATATACACAAGCCGAGCTAGCTCAAAAACCTCTCTCGGCATGGCTCGATCTAGCTCTCTCTCTCTCTCTCTCTCTCTCTCTCTCTCTCTCTCTCTCTCTCTCTCTCTCTTTCCATTACATTCAAGCTCATCACGACTCACAACCCATTTTGGGTCTACCCAACTTGAAACTCAGCCGTTCAAATCTCTCTCTCTCTCTCTATCTCCCATTGGCATTTGTTCCATTTCTCAACTCGTCGGTTGTCAACCTAACATGACCGATCAACTCAGCTCAACTCATTTTGGGTCTACCCAACTAGGAACTCACCCTCTTTCTTTCTCTCAACTCATAAAGTATACTTCTAATCCATTTATGGCTAATTTCTTTTTCAATTTATGTAATTGTTTGAAAATAGAAAAATTTCAAATTCCAAAATTGATATTTGAAGTTTTGATTTCTAAACAATTTTGGGATTTTTATAAATTAATGATTTGGGTTTTGGGTGGGCAAAGCTTGACCCAAACCCAACTTGCTCAGGTGGAACAATTAAGTCGAGCTGAGCCACCATTTTAAGCTCGAAGGTCGAGCTGAGACGAGCCGAGCCGAGATCAAGTTAAGGTAATCATGAGAATGAGCCGAGCCGAGATTCAGCTCAATGTACAACTCTATATTTGATGCAGGGATGAACATGATGAGGATAACTACTCCGAATCCACGGAGCTTCTCTGGACTCCTCACAGAGACTTCTCGAATCCACGAGGAAAGAAAGTAGAAAAATAGAAATAAATTCTAAGAAATTCAAAATTGATTAATTGATGACTAAAAACGAGTTCACAACCCTTTAAATAGGGGTACCAAGCAATGGGAAAGAAATCAGAATCAAACTACAACTAAAACTCCTAGAAATCGCGATTTACTATAAATAGTAAACTTACTATTTATAGACGGTCGTGACGTCTACTAGTGAGCAAGGTTTTCGGCCGAAAATAGTAAGTGTCCTATTTGGCTTCACCAAACCGTTCTCCTAATTATTCTAAGCTCTTTTCACTTTAGGCGCAACTCCTAAAGCCCGACGGATGAAGAGTTATAATCAAACTAAAACTTACTATTTATAGTAAAAACGAAATTAAAACAGGGAAACGACCGTCGATCCAGGGGTTTTTTGCAATTCCAAGCTGCGTAACCCCGCATAGAAAGGTTGGTTGGCTAAAGTAGCTCGTTCTACCCCAAAATCATATAACGTCAGGTAACTCATTCCAGATTGCGAGATACACCTGATCTAAGGTTCGACCGTCAGGATCACTTCTATCGTCGACCGGGCCTTTTCTGATCCATCTTGGCCATGAAACTATCCGCGACCTGCTCTACATCAATATTTACCATAAAGATAGATGAAGCTACATGTAAAGCAAATAGAAAACCAATGGTGGTGGGGTAAGCACAAAAAGAGGGGGGCTAAAGTATGGAGAAAGGGTGAGACGGTGCAGGCTACTCAAATGGAAGAATAAAAATCACCACCTCGTCACAGGAGTGGGTAAAATCAGACTCGAATTGGGTGGTGACCCCATTGCCAACCAGTTAACTAGTGGAAAAGCATTGTGGGTCCCTCTATTATGTATGTGTTTTATCCATGCCCTCCGTCCATTTTGCTAGCTCATTTTAGGACATGAACCCAAAAATGGGGCAAATCTTAAGTGGACCACATCAGAGAAAACAACAACGATCGAATGTCTACCGTTGAAAACTTCTCTGGACCACGAGTTTTTCTAAGAAGTTTTAGATCAAGTAATATTTGTCAATTCCCTTCACCCACGATTTTCCGAATGAACAGGTTGGATGGAAAATAAACATTGTGGACAAGTGATGTAGACCAGGTTGCAGACACTTTCATGTTCAAGATGGACCAGAGAAGGCCCGATCGGAGGCGGAAGTCATTATGACCGTCAGAACCTTAAAACAAGCATATCTCGCAAACTGGAATGAGTTCTTCGACGTACTATATATGATTTTGGGGTAGGACGAGCTACTTTAGTCAACCAACTAAACTATTTGATCATGCTGAATTTGCAAGATTCCATCTTATTGACAATCAAATTTTATGTTTATTTCCATTTTTACTATTTTTAGTAAGTTTTAGTTTGATTATAAGTATTCATTCGTTGTGCTTTAGGAATTGTATCCAACATGAAAAGTGTTTAGAAAAATTAGAAGAATAACGTGGTTAAGCCACATAGGACACTTACTATAAATAGTAAATTTACTATTTATAACAAGTTGCGAATTTTAGGGAGTTTTAATTATAGTTTACTTCCTAAACTTATTCCAAGTCTTGGTATATCCCTATTTAAAAGGTTCTAGACTTATTTATTTGATTAATGAATATTCAATAAATTTCTTTCAGATATTTTAAAATTATTTTTATTTATTTTCCTTATGGATTCGAGAAGTACCGGCTGTGAGGGGTCTAGAGAAGCTTCCTGAATTGGAAGTAGTTATCCCCTTAAGAGAGACGGTGATCGACCTGATCAGGTTCATCCATGCGTCAACAAGAAGCCCACTGTTTCCGTGGTGTGCTCAACCTGTGCTTTGGAGTTGCCGTATTTTGGGGCTCACGCCCTCTAAAACACATAGATCATCGTCGGTCCACGGAGCTTTTCCACCAGCGAGCCGGGGCCAGCACCAATTGGAGTCCGGAAAAATCTACCCATACTAAGTTTACTTACACGTGTGCTGAACGCATGGGTCGGTGTGAAGAAATGCGCGTGGCAGTAACAAGCCTCTTGGTTCAGTAGAAATGTGAAAGTGCTTTTCAAACATGACTTATTATCAGCAGTTTCTATGCTTAAGAGGTAAGCCTATTCCAGTCCTGCTCTTGTGGATCCAAACCGTTCATCTCGATGGCTTCTAACTATGTTGACGTCAGTCCGTGTACAAAAATCAATCTAGATCCCTCATCAAGTGGGCCTCAATGTTAGGTAGCCAAGTCTTTTCAGCTGTCCATTTGTTTCATAAACTGTGCCCACCGGATGGAGGATCATTAATATTTAAATCAGGACACCCATGTGGTGGGACTCACATGTGCCTGACAGTCAGGCAGATGCTATGATAAGCATCTTTTTAGAGAGGAAGCGGATTAGCTGGTGTACCACACACCAGCCATTTAGCTGGTATATTGGCGTACGTCAGCAAGTTCGGTGGGTCCCATCATGAGGTATGTGTTATATCCAAACCGTCCATCAATTTAGTGAGCTCGTCGTAAGGCTTATACTGAAAAATAAGACAGATCAATATCAATGGACTGCACTGCAAAAAGTTGTGGGGGATTGAACGTCTACCATTGAAATTATTTTGGGGTCACAGAAGTTTTGGATGAATATGATATTTGTTTTTCCTCTTCATCCAGGTCTTTGTGACCTTATGAATAGATTGGATGGAAAATAAACGTTTTGGTGGGCCCTACGAATGTTTTAACGGTGAAAATCATTATCCCCTCTGCTATTTGTGGTGTGGTCTAGTTGACCTTTGGATATGATTCATTTTTTATGCTATACACTAAAATGATCTCGAAAACTGGATGAACGGTGTGGATATAATAAGTACATCATTTTCCGGCCATGCAACTTTGATCTCCTTTAAACCGTTAGTAAACTCAGAGATCGAGGAGCATCTGGGCTCGTCTTCGCACGACGCGTACATACACCAGCTATTTATTTATTTATTATTGACTATTCTCGTTAAATTAACCTACACCCGGATGTATGTATTCTACCAGTGCCACTCTTTGGGAGTACGATAGGATAAGCGATTGCCACTTGGCCAAAGTTGCTTTCATCGACGTGGGCATGTATTACTTTTTGCCACTGGCTTGCGTTTGTATCAACCGATCATACCGTGACAAATCTATCTTTGGCAGGTTGGGACTTGCACCGGTTCTTATCGGACACGAGTTCCATGAGTGTTACAGGAAAGTACCTGTAATCTTTGTGGGACCCACATGATGTCCGTGTGACATTCACTCCATCCACTAGTTTCTCTATTTCATTTGAGGATGTGAAACGAAAAATGAGATATGTTAAAATTTTTTGTTGGGCCGCACTATGGAGATTAAAATGTCCATTATTAAAATCTTCCTAGGGCTGACAAATGCCGGAGCTTAAACTTATATTTAAGTGTTCCCTTGAATCTAGTTCCATACACCTTATAAAGGGATTAGCTGGCGTGGCAGGCTTAGCCAGCCATTTCATCCCCAGGCATGGCCAACTCTTGGGTTTTGAATCTTTTGAGTTCACAGCCTGTTATGAACGGGCCAAATTGATTGCCGGAGTGGATACCAGAAGGGCATGTCAAAGTAAGCTCCACAGAGCTTTCGGTTACCGGGGCTCCCTGTTTACAGGAAATTAACTTGCGTCCCTTCTCACTAGGCACACTTGTAAGATGAAGCGAAAATGGACGTGGTTCATATTTCGCACACCGGTGTAGACTCTTTGTACCAGCTGTTGCTGCCAATTCAATTAAACAAGGCCAGGCATGTCAACGGGACCAATATTTGGTTTTTGTACATTGCGTTGCGTATGATGGGTAGGCTGTTAACCACAGGTTGCACTCAGTGCTCAACGTACCTGCGACTTATAAAAGAGTGAGGGTTAGCCCTTTTGAATGAATTATTTTTACCTTGTGATAATAGATGTGAATTTATGAACTTAAAAGGACTGTTTCTTCCATCATTATTGTAAGCTCAATATTTGTCAAAGGAACAAGAATAAATAGACAAATAAAAGAAATCTACACAAATCTATTTTTATTAATATGTAAATGTATGGCTCATTATAATTGACAGGTTATTAAGTAACAAAAGAAATAAACGAAAAATAAATATAAATATTTGATTCATCTATTGAAATAGACGATCGAGATGGGTGGTTAGCAGAATGTGACTGGATGAGTTTGATCATCTAAATCAGAACTTAGTTGATCATGAATTTATAACTTAGGGCTTCGGATATTTAATCTACTCACAAGGTAGTTTAGCGAAAGCCCTGAGTTAGTAGTGATATGCTAGAGATAGAACTAGGCTAGCTTATGGTAAAATAAATGAAAAATGTAAGTGTAAAATAGATAGATGCGCTTGACGCAAGGTCTCAACCTCTTATTTGATTGCTCCTTTTATAACTCTTCGAGGTGGCAAAACTCTTGTTGGATTTCCTTGTTGATCTTATATTTTTCACACTTTTCGGATATAAGAATCCCCTAGACGGATCTCGAAGGAGATGTTCATGGCTCAATAAAATGGATTTGGTCATCAGGCTTGGGAACGTCAAGATTCCTCTGATGAAGACAATCGAGCCAAGATCAGGGGAACCTTAAGGGTTAACCCTGGACCTTAAATCGATTATAGCCGCTCATCTGATGGCCCACCTCCTCTACTTCTGCTTTAAGGTATTGGACGGTCTTGATTGTTTGAGATATCAGTGAGATTTGACACCTAATATTGATATATTATTAGACCGGATTAGATACAATTCTCTCATTCTTTTAATCCCTATCGGACCACGACCATGGGATCGAATCATCCCAATGATGTGTCTATCAGTATGATCTTCGATCTTTAGAACCTTCTCGAACATTATAGAGTCTCAAAACGTCTTTGAGATGATCTCTCATTTTGGAAGAACTATAGGAGATGGATTCGTTGAGGGTCTCTTAGCGGGTCCCTCATGGGCATGTTGGGCACGCTGTATCATTAATTAGCATGATAAATGTGGCCATGTGGCATTTATTAATTTATTCTTATAATGGCGGGTGTAAAGGTATGTGCCTTCACATTAATAACTGAATGCATATTGCCGAAAGAAGATCAAATGAAAATACTCTCAGGTGAGAGTAGGATTTCTTCCTATACTGGCCCCATAATGTCAACATGTGTTAACCTTTTATTAGTCCATGTCGGAGCGCCAAAAATGGGTGTAAACATTAGTGATCTGCATTGGGACATGGATTGCCTATTGACATTGCCAGTAGCAATTGGCAACTTAATAGTGCTCTGTGGGCCTAACCATGATAAATGTATGTTTTTTATCCTTGTTATCTATCCATTTTTTTTAGCTCATTTTAGGGCTTGTGCTAAAAAATAAGGCAGATTAAAATCTCAGGTGGACCACACCACAATAAAGAGTGGTGATTGAACGCCCACCATTAAAAACTTTTAAGGGGCAACAAAAGTTTTGGATTAAGTTGATATTTATGTTTTTCTTCATTCAGGTTTTTGTCATCTGAAGGTTGAATGGTAAATAAACATTACAATGGCCCTAGGAACTTTTTAATGGTGGGCACTCAATCAACACAGTTTTTCATTTGGGTGGTCCACCCGATATTTGGATATGCCTCATTGGGCTCATGCTGTAAAATAATTATCTAAAATAGATGGATGATGTGGATGAAACACATGCATCATTGTGGAGCTCACGGAGCACCTTCCCATGCCAATGTTACTATTGTGTAATTTAGGACACTAACTTATTAAGTAAACTCTATTGGGCCCACAAGTGATGTGCATATCTTATACATGCCGTTCATCTATTTTACTGGCTCATTTTAGTGTTTGAGGTCAAAATTAAAGCATATCCAAAGCTCAAGTGGACCATGCCACAAATTGTGTAGATAATGACATCCATCATTGAATCTTTCTTAGGGCCCGCAATAATGTTTATTTATCATACAACCCATTCATAAGGTCAGACACTCATGGATGGAGGGAAAACAAAAATTTCAACTTGATCCAAAACTTCTATGGCCCCTAAGAAGTTTTCAACAAAGCACCCAATTCCCACTATTTCCAGTGGTGTGGTCCACTTTGAGCTTTGGAAATGCTTGGAAAAGCAGATGGAAGGCATGGATAAGACACATACATGATGGTGGGCCCACAAAGTTTGTTTAATATGCAAATTGGGTTCTCTACATGGTGGAGCCAACCTTCGCCAATAGGGACATGGATTTCCTACTAATGTTGTCCATAGCCTGTATCTACTGGACAATACTATGTGGGCCCACCATGATGTATGTGTTCTATCCACATTTCTAGATCTTTTAAGGCCATGAACCCAAAAATGAGGCAGATCCAAAACTGATCGTGCGTACCACACTACTGGAAATGGTTGTGATTCACAAAAGTTTTGGATGAACCTGATGTTTGTGTCTACCATCAAGGTCGATGTGACCTAATCAATAGGTTTGATGTTAAATAAACATCACGGTAGGTCTTAGAAAGTTTTTAATCGTGGGAGTTCAATCACCACAGTGATGGGTTTTTTTTAACCTATCGTCCTTTCGCAACTGGGATGCGCAAAGTCCTTTCGCAACTGGAATGCGCAAGTTCTTTCGCAACTAGGATGTGGAAAGGAGTTTCCTAAAACTATAAAAAAAGGGTCCCTAGGGTTTTTTTAGGGCATGTTGTGTTGATGAGAAAAACAACAAGAGAGTTTCCTAAAGCTTTACAAGGAATTTACTAAAGGGTTTAGGGCTATTAAAGGTGAGAAAGAGGGAGAAAGAGAGAGAGAGGAAGCTTATAGAAGGGAGGTTCTGCTCGTGGAGGTTCTCTACTGTGCAATTTATATCTCAGCACTTCTATGTCCTCATAATTGGTGAGTTGTCTCTGGTTTTCTCTATTTTTTCTTATTGTTTATCCACTCCTGCGTGAGTGAAGAAGATTGTAACGTTCTACTTCATAATGGATTGTTGATCTGGACGAGGTCCCGTGGTTTTTACCTCTTTGAGAGTTTTCCACGTAAAAATTCTCTTATGTGGTGTGTGATTGATGCATTGATTATTTTCATTACTTTATTATCCATAATTCTGGTTTGTTCTGAAGGGCTAGATTATAAGGTTTTGTGCAAGGCCCCCAACACAGTTTTCTTGTGGTGTGGTCCACTTGGGATTTGGAAGTCTCATTTTTGGGCACTTGATCTGAAAAACTAGATAGACAACATGGATAAAAAAACATATATCATGGTGGGGTCATAGAGCACTATCTAGCTAGTAGCCACCTCGCTATTGACAGCATCAATAGGCAATCCATGCCTGATTGGGTGACCTCAATTGTGTATTGACCCTAACGGTACAAACATGGAAAGTTCTGTGGGCCCATCATGATATATTTATTTTATCTAGGCCGTTTATTCATTTGGCAAGATCATTTTAGGAAATCTACCCAAAAATAAATTATATCCAAAGCAAAATAGAACAGGGACAAATATTCCCACTTAAGACGTTCGTAAGGCCTACTGTAATGTTTTTTTCTCGCTATCAAATCTCTAAACTAACACAAACATGAATGCTCCAATGATAAATGTTCACTTGATCTTCGGATCTGTCTAATGTTTCCCCTCAAACCTTATAGCAATCTGGCAAAACGGGCGGACGATTTGAATACAACAAGTACCTCATGATGGGATTCATAGGACTTGGTGACGTCAACACACCAGCCAGGTTGCTGGTGTCTGGTACACCAGCCAACCGGCTTCCATCTTCGACGACACCGTTAATGAATTATTACGTGACAAACGAATTAGCCTGGTCCACTTATCGGGCATGTCAACTCACGCGACAAAAGGGACGGTATAAATCAGGGGCGCGGATTGAATACTGACAAGGTCAGTAGCCAAATCGCTTGGCAGCGACGTTACCAAGCTCTGTGGACCCACCATGATGCATGTGTTGTATCCATACCGTCCAACCAGTTTTAGAGATCGTTTTATGGCATTATAAAGAGAATGAAATAGATTTAAAGTTCAAGTGGACCCCACCATAGAAAATAGTAGGGACAGTGACATCCACCGTTCAAAACTTCTTATGGGCAACAGTAGTCTCCAATGAAGCTGATATTTTTGTTTTCACTTCATCTATCTCTATTTTAACTTATGAATAGGATGGATCTCAAAAATACATCACTGTGGACCATATAAATGTTTCAACGGTGGGTGTGATGGCTCCCACAGTTTTCTGTGGTGGGTCCACTTGAAATTTAGATCTATCTCATTCTCTTTGTAATGCCATAAAACCATCTCTAAAAAATGATTGGACGGTATGGATACAACACATGCATCATGGTGGGGCCCACAGAGCTTGGTGACGTCACTTCAGTAACCATTGGGCTACTGACCTTGTCAGTATCCAATCCGCGCCCATAAATCAGACTCTTGGCTGTTCTGTTTGGACGCACTACCCGGTCCCGAATAGGTGATGAGTAACACGTGCCATTCTCTATCCTTGATAAGGTCGGAACAACTTTCGAAAATTACTAGCAGCGTACAAACAGAAAAACAAATGGGTCTGATAGGTATATTTTGGGGTATGAGACGACAACCCTCTTTCAAAAAACTCGCCAAGCCTTTAGATGAGTGGACGAGATCATTTCACATTGTTGATAAGTCATTATTTTAATTTGAATGGTAGATTAAATATATACTATGTCTTGTACGGCCATCTAAAAGGGAACGGAGTCCTTGCGTCGTCTCCTGCCTGGATTGAATCGATATAGACGGGACTTTGTGGGGCAACTACGATGTATGGGTTTTACCTGACGTGGTTTGGCTAATGACGCTGCCACTAGCCAGGTGACTTGTGGTCGGTGCTATGTGGGCCCTACTATTATGTATGTGTTTTATTCATGCTATTCGTGCTATTCATTTTAAGACTTGATCCCAAAAATGAGGAAGATCTAAATCTCAGCTGAACCACATCACAGAAAACAATAGTAATTGAATTTCCACCATTAAAAACCTCATAGAGTCTAATGTAATGTTTATTTGACATCCAACTTATTGATCAAGTCATACAGACCTAGATGAAAGGGAAAAATAAATAAATATCAGCTTGACTCAAAAGCTGTGTGGCTTACAAAAAGTTTTAAATGGTGTGGGTTCTTTCAACATTGTTTATTCGGATGTGGTCCATATGAGATTGGGATGTATCTCATATTTTGTCTCATATTATAAAATAATCTGAAAAAGTAAATATCAATGGTGTGGATGAAACACATACATCATGGTAGGCCCACATATCACGGACTATTGGCCATTAGACAGTGGCAAAGTCACGGCCAATCCGTGTCTGGGTTTTACAAACACCATGCATCCATTTTTTTTCAGATCAAATAAACACAGGTAAGTCTAACCGAGAATATTTTAGGGTGAGACAACTCTCTTTGAAAAATGCCGGCATGCTTGATTCAGCATATTAGGAAGTATTAGGTGGTATTGAATTAAAAATTCAACTGTTTAAACTTTACAGGCTGTTTGTTTTCTCTCTCTTATTAAATTTATATGCCTTGAGAAATGTGCCTAGTGCCAAAACGAGTCCACATGGAATTCGATGGGATTTACAGAGTCTGTCTGACTCACTAATCCAGCAAAAGGCAATGTTAATGTCACCAAGTTAAGTGGTCCCACCATGATAAATGGTCTATATATCCGCATCATCCATTCATGTTTTGTATATCATTTTAGGGCATGGGTCCAAAGCTCAAGTGGACCATACCACAAAAATTAATGGGGATTGAAGGCTAACCATTGAGGAGTTCTTAATGGCCATAAAAATTTTGGATCAAGCTGATATTTGTGTTTTCCCTTCATCCAAGTATATGTGACCTTCTCAATAGGTTGGATGGCAAATAAATATCAAGGTGGGCCCTAAGAAGGTTTCAATGGTGGGTGTTATTATTCTCACCGCCTTCTATGGTGTGCTTAATTTACTAAGCTTTGGATCTGCTTCATTTTTGGGCCCATGCCATCAAATGACCCACAAAATGGATGGATGGTACGGATATTATGCATATATCAAGGTGGGGTCTGCAACAATTATTGATGTCAACACATTAGGTTGCTTATGATGTAATTTCTAAACAGTTTACTTCACTTCGAGTTCGAAGACAATGTAGCTATAGCACGGAAACAAAAAGTGAAATAACTAGCTGACTACAACGGGGAAGAGCACATCCTTGGGATGTGAAGTACCCCAATCCTTGCTCATTTAACTGTAATTGAGTAAGTTTAATGAATAAGGATTTGTCTCTTTTGCTGTGAGAGGCGTAACCGGACCGCTTTGAACTTCAAATCACATCTCAAACTCAACGTAGTTACGGCTAGCATGCATTGGGACTGCATTGCAACGACGGCTAAAGGCGGATTACGACATGATCCGTTCTATGGGAGGTGTAGCTGACCTCACCCTTGTCCAGTAACCATTCTGAGTATCAGTTGGTAGTTTTTCACTGCTTCCATCAAAACATGAAATACAATGCTATTTGAAACATGAATTTCAAGATAAACCCTAATAGCAGGTAATCATTGAACTAAAGCAATTCTATCCTACTTAATCCTAATTAATCTCATGTACCAAACTGACATAGAGATGAACATGATAAGGTCGATCACTGTCTTCCTCAAGGATAACTACTCTGAATCCACGGAACTTCTATGGACTCCTCACAGAGACTTCTCGAATCCATAAGGAAAAGAAATATAAATAATTTTAACATATACGAAAGAAACTTGTTGAATAATGATAAACGAGTCTACAACCCTTTAAATAGTAATACTAAGATTTGGAAGAAGTTTAGGAATTAAACTATAACTAAAACTCCCTAAAATTCGTAACTACTATAAATAGTTAATTTCTATTTATAGTAAGTGTCCTATGTGGCTTAACCACGTTATTCTCCTAAATTTTTTAAACGCTTTTCATGTTGGACACAACTTCGATAGCCCAATGGATGAAGAGTTATAATCAAACTAAAACTTACTAAAAATAGTAAAAACGGAAATAAACATGGAATTCGACCGTTGATTTGATGGAATCTCGCAAATTCGACATGGGTAACCCCACATAGCCAAGTTGGTTGGCTAAAGTAGCTCATTCTACCCCCAAAATCATATATGGTACGTCGAGTAACTCATTCCGGTTTGCGAGATATGCTCGATTTAAGGTTTTGACGGTCTTAATGACTTCTGCATTCGATTGAGCCTTCTCAAATCCATCTTGGACATGAAAGTATCTGCTACCCGCTCTACATTTGTCCCATCCACTTCAAAAGTACTCGTCCTGCTTCGGTTCTTGATACTCGGTCAGGTGCGTCGTAACGATACCCGGATCAAAAGTTTCAGTCAATTTACGGTCCACCTTCTTTTGGTCCAATCATGATAGGAACGTATCTGTGACACGTTCTACGTCAGACCCTCTTCACTTAGTTATAAAAAAAAAAAAAAAAAAAAAAAAAAAAAAAAAAAAAAAAAAAAAACTCGTCCTCAAGTTACTCAAAGTACTTTGCTCATGATTCTGAGATAACTTCTGATGTCGATGTTTATTAGCCATTTTCTTATACTTGGCATTAGGATCTTGAGCTGACACAATATATGTACTCATGCTTTTTTTTGACTTGAGTAGTATCGATCAGTTCCTTCACTTCTGCTTGTAAGATCTTACATTCTTTCTGACTCACCTGACAGTGAGGTCGGTCGCGCAAGCTAGCCCTAGGAACAAGGGCTATATGATGTTGAATGTCCTCATGGGGGGTAATCCATCGAGTAAATCTTTAGGCCAGAATTCTTTAACTTCGTGTAACGCCTTGAAAATCGGGGGTCGAATAAAGCTCAGCTCCTGAGTTCCAACGCATCACTTATGTAACATAGATAATGATGATTATGATGAGTGCATTGCAACATGAATGTGATTATACCAAAACAACATATCATACTCTGGAGACAGTTAAATTACGCAAGCGGAAGACTGTGATAGATATATAAAATATATAAAGTGTTGTAAGTCTCCAAAGTGTGAACATGTTACCAAGTTAAATATATACATGTATACACCAAAAATGAACAAAATGAACAAAATGAATATACATGGGTGTTCCAAAAGTGCAAACTAAAGTGTAATAACATCTAATCAGCAACCCTGTAACCCTGTTGATCAGAAGACGGTCTACATAGACCTGCCTGATAGCTGCATAAAGGAGAAACCCTCCTCATTATCATAAAAGTACGGCTCCTCTTCGCAAGCATCGCCATCATCTGAAACTAAGACAAGGTCTGGTTGGTGTGTACAACACCGTTCCGTAACGTGGGAGTGAGTGATCAACTCAGTGAAACTATAAAGCAGAGGTTAACATGTTATAAATTCAATCAAACAGTAATGATAACGCAATACATCAATCAGGTCCTAAGTACTCTTGTTAATGCAAGAATGATATGATGCATGCCCTCGCCTATGCTCCCTCAGCGACTTCATCTCACGATCGCGGCATACAACACTTCATTAGTGCTTGACCTGCTATGCCAAAGGCACACGTAATGCGGTGCATGAGCATGATTACCAAGTTCTTATTAGGCCTTTTCATATAGCAGGATTGGGAAACTAAGGTACCTCCCGTATATCAATACCCAAATAATGATCCATTCTAGGTGCGTCAGTTCTAGAAAATCTCATATGATGTTGCGGTTCTAGGTCGTTGCAAAGGGCTCGTCACCTGATCAGTGCAGGCCTAGTTTATACTCTTGTTGCTATGGAAGGGTTGTCGCCTCCATGTAGACTCAGAGTACTCTTGAGGTCACTACAAAGGGCTGGTCACCTTATCAGTGTAGGCCGACAGCTCGAATGCAGTGTCTGATACCACCCTATTCGGCTCACGAGGCGGTGTTGCTCACTGGTCACTACGGGGAAGCTCGTCGCCCCAGTGTAGGCCGACAGCTCGACCACAGTGTCCCAAACCACCTTGTCCGGCTCATGAGTCTTAGCAGATCAAGGTACCAAGGTTAACAGGGTTTCCACTGGTGAGTTTGGTACCTTAGGTTCAAGCAGTAGTGTCCATAGATGGTGAACATAAATTGGGTCAATCGGGTTACTTGACGAGCTCAACTGGTACGAGCGTACGTCGAATTGATCGACATGAAGCGCATGAGCACTCCGCGTGGCCTAACCACTGTCGACAACCAGCGTACGACTCGGATTCCTCGAATATGTCTTATGTGGCGAAAACAACCTCAACCACCTAATCAGAACCTGTTACCGATTGCCTGGACTACTTCATAGTCTCAGCCACACTCAATACCAATAAGAATTCATGTTAGAAAATCAAGCAGTAAGTAATTTAAATCTTACAACCATTCGAGCATTTTATGAAATACAATATAAACATGAACTCACACATATGCATTTCATAAGTAATCAGACAATATAATATAAGGTACATAGAAGGATTTATACCCGTAATTAAGGTAGTTGAGAACCTTATCTCAACGCCCATAGACAGTACAATTCACCAAATACTTACTCAAACAGACATTTTATCAAACGCTTATACTACACATATTAACATACATGACATATGCTGATTTTTAACATATACTTGGACAAATCCTTCCAACAAGGAGTTGTTACGTATACAACCATCATGTACATGCATTTCATAGCCACGGTAAGCACAAATCATGATTTCATATTCATTCAGTTATTTTAACAAACACTTAGACTACACCGTTCAACATACATGACGTACATCGGTCATAACATATATTCGGGCGAATCCTTTCACCAAGGAGTTGTTACAAATGCAACTATCACCTAACCATGACAGATAATCATGGCAAGCATGAATCCTAATTCTGCACGTATTCAATCATTTCAACAAATACCTAAATTGTACTATACTCAACATATTTCATATATATCTGTAAAGCGACGGAAACGGCGCATTTTGCATGTGAAATGACACCCAAGTTAGTTATAAATCATTAACCGACATTGAAGGCTTTGAAAACATAACCTATACGTTTATAGTCCGCACCTTATGCTGGTAAACGCATAATGGAGTCGTTTTAGATACTTAGTCTTTATCAACGGCGGATTGGCGATCTATTGCATGAATTAGGTTAGCTATTTAATAACTTATACTATCTGAAACCCTAACACAAATTAGGGTTAGGTTTTCTTACCCAAGTGCGTTGTTGGAAACGCCGGATTAGCAATTCAGAATTGATGAAATGGTAAGTGGAGTGGCGAGATTGAATCCCGAGAGCAAACTCCCACACACTCTCTCTCTTTCCTCTCCTTCTCTCTCTTTTCTTTCTAGGGTTTAGGAAATTCGTTTGGGTTATGAGAGGGAGGGTTTAAGCCCTTTTTATAGGCCCAAATGTGAACTCAATAGCCCAAGGGCCATGGTATACGTATATTATAGCCAAAATCTATCTGTTTCGGCTCAACGGAGCACTTCCGGAGCCCCCTTTTCTGTATACGGTCGAACTTAAGCTCCCTGACCTTGGATCTAGGTCAAGTTACGTTTTCGGTCCGATCGGATTTACAGATCGATCGTGGCGGACCAGTTCCAGTTCAACGGTCACCGGTACTCGATTAGGGCCACAAGTGTACTGACATGTGTGAGAAATTTCTCCTGATCTGAGGGTATCTTTGGGTCAGATTCTGACGGTTTGAATCCTTATATTTGACCTGTAAGCGACACGTCTCAGTTTACTTAAGTTTAGATTTATTTCCAAAATTATTCACGTTTCTCACATACTTTGCTCCGGGCTCAAGTTGTGCATTTCTGGACACAATCAGGACTTGATTTTCGAGATGGTTGTCAAGCCCAGTAAGGCGGTCATAATCGTTTAGTTTTGCAGTAATCGGACTTTCGACGTGCAGTCCAAGTCCGATACGAAGTTTCGTGATGCTCCCGAGAGCAACTGGGTAATGAGATTGATCCTAGATTATAGGGTAATTAGCGTCGATGATTCTGCAAGTTTTGGATCTTGCAGTTCGTATTTAAAGTGGTTCAAGCGAATTTCTCAGCTAATCTAGTTTAACACTTAATTAATTTCTCCTAATTTCTAAAGAATTTGGTCCTGAGTGATTTCTGCTTAAGCTGGTACTCGAGCCTTTGTAATTTGTATAGAAAGTGATCCAAGCTATTAATACTTAATTCAATTACGCCCTAATCACGACAGAATAAGGTCCTAGGGCAATTCTACGTCCAAGGACGTCCATTGCCAAGTTAGGAAAAATCCGGGGTGTTACAGTTCGTTCAGGAAAGGCATCTAACTTGGAGAAATGTCTAAGGGTTTCGATTCTTCACCCTTCACTACTACGACGTATACCTCGTCGGCTTCCTTAGATTCCTCCACGAAACCTCGAATAGTTTAGAGGGAGCTCTCCTTCACTTTAGAAGCTTCGAGGTGTTTATCTGGTGTCATGGGGACAAGGATAATCGTTCGACCGTTCTTAACAAATACATAAACATTATCTCGTCCTAGGTGGGTCATATCACGGTCTGACTGTCATGGTCGACCGATTAACATATGACATGCTTCCATGTCTACTACGTCATAAAGTATCCGATCTTTATAAATTTTACCAATTGAAAATGAGACAGTGCATTGTTTAGTTACCTTAGTCTCGTTCACTATTTTGATCCAGCTAATTGAGTAAGGGGATGGATATTGTGTTCTAGGTAGCTGCAACTTGTCCACCATCTTTTGAGATGATGTTCTTGCTACTACCACGGTCTATGATCACATCACAGACCTTGTTGTTACCAGTGCACCGCATATGGTATATATTATGTCGCATATGGAATATATTATGTCGCTGTGGAATATATTATGTCGTTGTGGATGCAATTCTTTCCATGGGGTGTACATTAATCGCCTTACGACTAGAGATTTATCACAATCCTCGCCAATCCACTCTTCGCCATGTGCTCCTTCCTCAGTGGTTTGTTCATCTTCATCAAAGCTAGTCTTCTTCTGTCCCCTTTGTTAATGGTCAAGTCGGTTGCGGGGCGTTGAAGCCTAGATGGGTCGCTCTCACTGGTTGTAGAAGGTTGAGGATGTCCTAGTACTAGTTCTTTTCCTTGTGTCAATTCTAAAACCTGAGTGAGACCCGTCATGGGAGGCCGAGTTGAAGGGTAAGGCTGAATAGGAACTCTTACAAGCTGTGTTTCTGTCATACCTGCCAACTGAATTACTTCATTCATGGTCCTGACTAGGTACATCTGAACTCAATCCTGAATTGCCGATCGTAATCGACCTATAAATTGTGTTACCTTCTGTGATTCTGTTTTAAGACAGATTGTTTCGTATTACCATTTTGGTATCGCTGGAACAATATCTGTTCGTAATCATTAGGGAGGAATCGTGATCAAAGAAGGCGTCTCATCCGTGACCATGATGAGATGGGTGCCTTGTTCTATCGTGCACATGAGAGTTGTAATTGCTCCCACCATGCAGAAGCACAAAATTTTAATTTGAAGGCTACCAACTGCACTATTTTATACTCTAACACATCCATGTAATTGAAATATCGTTCTACTTCGACAAGCCAGTCATGAAAATCTTTATATATAATAATCCATTAAAACTAGAAAGTTCGGTCTTACCTCGATAATTTCTTTCAACACGATTTAGACAATCTCCTTCATGGGCTGATCGTCAAGCAAAGCCGCCATCGAGGTCATCGTCACTAAAACACGCATTATTTGGTATAACCCTACGATTCACCACTGGTAGTGCTATACGAAATCAGGAATGTGTCGTACAGCAACCACGGGCAGTTGAATATCACCTAGGGCTCGGGGCATAATTAGCGCATCTACCAGACGGTCAAGGGTTGCCTGCAGCCCTTGCATGGTCAACTAACTATCCCGGTGGAAAGCTTCCATTCTTTTCAAAAGATAATGAATCCCTTGGTTACTGTCCACAGGATTTTGGTTCATACCTTCGTTGTTTGCCATCAGCCCGATGGGAGTCTTCACTTTGATACCAATTGACGCAGGGATGAACGTGATGAGGTCGATCACCATCTTCCTCAAGGATAATTACTTCGAATCCACGGAGCTTCTCTGGACTATTCACAGAGACTTCTCGAATCCACGAGGAAAAGAAATAAAAATAATTTTAAAATATATGAAAGAAACTTATTGAATATTGACAAACAAGTCTACAACCCTTTAAATAGTAATACCAAGAATTGGAAGAAGTTTAGGAATTAAACTATAACTAAAGCTCTCTAAAATTCGTAACTTACTATAAATAGTAAATTTCTATTTATAGAAAGTGCCCTATGTAGCTTACATTATTTTCTTAATTTTTCTAAACACTTTTCATGTTGGACACAAGTCCTAAAGACCAACGGATAAAGACTTATAGTCAAACTAAAACTCACTAGAAATAGTAAAAATGGAAATAAACATGGAATTCGACGGTCGATCTGATGGAATCTTGCAAATTCGGCATGGGTAAACCCCGCATAGCTGGGTTGGTTGGCTAAAGTAGCTTGTCCTACCTCAAAATTATATATGGTACGTCGAGTAACTCATTCCGGTTTGTGAGATATGTTTGATTTAAGGTTCCAACGGTCTTGATAACGTTTGGCTTCGATAGAGCATTCTCTAATCTATCTTGGACGTAAAAGTATCCACGACCCGCTCTACATCACAAAAGGGCCTAAAGGTAGATAAGTGGAAGATCATTCCTGACCAATAGAATTGACTATTTGCTGAGGAGTCATTATTTTAAATTGATTGGTAGATCAAATGCCATGTCTTGCATCCTGTGCCTCCTAGACGAACTCAGTTGAAGGAGGGTTACGTGGGCTGATGTATGGATTTTATCAAATCGTGCATCTCATTTTTCAGGTCATTTTAGGATATGAGCTAAAAATTAAGTAAATTACCTAGATCCAAGGTTCAAGTGGACCACATCATAGGAACTGCGGTGATAATGACACCCACCATAGAATCCTTCCTAGGCCGGACGTGAGATTTATTTTTCGTGCAACTTGTTTGTAAGGTTGTACGGACCATAACGAAGGGAAAATACAAATATCAGCTTGATCAAAACTTCTGCTTGAGTCCCAATAAATTTCTGAGGGTGGGCGTCCAACCCCCACTGTGTAGTCCACTTGAGCTTTGGATTTACCTATTTTCTAAGGGTGGGCGTCCAACCCCCACTAAAAAGTGTTTTTTGGAAAGTCGGTGGATGGCTGTGGATAAAACCCATATATCACAGTGGGCCCTATAGAGCCCCTACTGCAGGACGCAATCTGAATCCAGTGGAATGGTCCCCAACGCCTGTTTTACCTTGCATGTAAAAAACCAAGTTCTGTAGGGCCATCATGTTGCGCCTTATTTAAATTATACATATAAGATAAGCACAATTAATAACTTAAGTGGACCACACTCAAATGGACCACAATGAGAGAAATGCAAATTTCTCCTAAAACCACTTAATTAAGACAGTTTTGTATTTCTTAACTGATGCTCACACAACTAGTGCATCTAGATAGTTCATTTGTGAGATCCAATTATTATGTTTGTATGCCAACCTGCCCTTCAAACATGGTAGCCCGACAATGAAAATAGGATGCTCAGAAAATTATGTCGATCCAATCATTAAATGGAACCTATATGAACGTGGAGGTTTCGGGGTGGTTATTCATTATTTTCTATGGTGTGGCCCACTTGATAATTAAGATCAAATGGATACTTGGGGCATCTTATTTTCATGGTGGATCTACATTGCTAGACGGGTCAGAATGTTGTACAAATACCATGGCATGCCTCACACACACCTAATTTGACCAACAAATAGTTGGGTTTAACATTTCTCCTTATCTGCATATGTATTGGTTTGTAAGAGAAATGCCAATACAAAAAAAAAAAAAAAAAAAAAAAAAAAAAAAAAAGCTGGTAAAACCTTTGTCGGTGCTCAACAATCACAGGCAAAAGGAGTGCGCTGGTAAAGGTTTTACCTGTGCTAATCATTCTTTAACGGCGCTTTTTTCAGTCGTAGTGATTGAGTAGCAATTTCCAGTGCGCATTCAACTATCCATAGCTCAACTGGCAGACTGAGTTGAGATACCTCCTTTCAACACTTGAGGTCTTGGCATCGATCCCTAGTGGGGGTCGCTAACATGGAGTGTGTGTACTGACATGGGTGTGTACCAACAACCTAACCCAAAAAATAAAAAAAATTCCAGTGGGCAATAAAAATATTTCAAAGTATAATTTTTAGTCACATTTAATCAAGGAAAATGTAATATCGGGATTGTTATACTACTGTCTGATCCTCTGTTGACCATAACTTTTTATTTATTTTTATTTATTTATTTTATCACCCTTCAACTCTGTGCTGCCTGTGGATGGATGGTATATATTTTATAGAGCCCATCCACTGGCCCGTGGACAACCGGCAGTGCTGTTTTCACCTCTTATGAATGATTAAGCTATAAGGTAATATTTATGGAGAATGATTGTTAGGTAAAAAGCATGGCACATGGACTGTCAGTTTGGTACGAGTCGGTGGTCCATTTTGCCCTTTTTCTCGTACGCTTTACTATGTACAGGGGTACAACGACCTGGAGGGTCCGGCTGTTTGCTATTTAGCCACCCTTGTCTGGGAATAGTTGATTGGATCCGTTGGATATCTCAAGAAAGTGTTGGGAATACTCTCGGCTATCCTCATTTGGATTTTCTGTGCTTTTAGGTTGGCCAAAATAAGTTTTATCAAATAAATGCTTAGTTTGGATCTCTGAAGAGCCTGAATTATTGGCTAGAATCTGATTTGTTAGTATCTGAATCGATTAAGTGGTGGTTTTATCCAACCTCAGTTGAGAAAATAACTTATTTCTTATTTTGGTCTTGTCCACAGGCCTTCCACGGCTTGTCCATTCAACAATTCAAAACTAGATTACATCTGCCACCTCACCAAGTTCTTAATCAATATACTCTTCATGTACACCAACTTGTGCAATTTTACACAGGTATCATTAAGATCTAGTTACGCAGACTTAGATGGCCGAGGTCTATTAATTATGAACTTCAAATACACTAAGTACTAATTATGAACTTCAAATACACTAAGTACTGAAGGTTTAGATGTCTTGTATAATGTGTCCACATTGGATGGTCAATATCTAAGAATGATGTCATTTGTTATGGGAAAATAAGCCGGCCAATAAAAAGAGGTCAGGTTGGACCCTCAACACCTCATGTACCTCGCCAAGTCGAAAAATAACAAATTCTAAATGAGAAATTTGATACTCAGCCCTGGCCGAGCAGCAACCCAGCTCAAGCTCGGTTTCTCATCAGCAGGTCGGAAAATAGGCCGACCTGCACAACATCAAGGGAAATCCGATCATGTACCGAAAGGATTAGGTTGAACCCCAGGTCTCAATACTACTCCTACGTTAGGTCGGCCAAAACTACCTCAGCCTCCCACGGCACATCTCCAATGATTTCGAATAAATGGATCTTATCTAAGAGAGATCTTCCCTAGACCTTCTCCAAAGATCTCGGATGATACTCATGACATGCTTGAGATATCGAGATCTTCTCCAGAGATCTAGGGATATTCTCCCACGTGTTCGGGACTTGAATCTCTTTACAATATGCACCTACTAAATACGGAGATCTCCTCTACGCTACCGTATCTCCTCAATTATAAATAAGAGCGTCTCTAATGGTGAAAGGTATACGCAATCTCTATTTTAAAACATATTACTCAACTAGACCCAGATTCCCTACTTGACTTAGGCATCGGAAGGTCTCCTATATTAGACAAAGTCTCCTTTATCCGTCCCTTGTACAGGTATAGGAAAGTCCAAGGAAGGCTAATAAGATTTATGCATCATCCATGATCTAGATAACATTCATCTGATTAGCCAGATCTCTAAGAATGGACATCTCAAAAATGACATGGATCGTCCATTGAAGAACAATCCAGATATCCTAATGAGAGCTGTAATCGATGGTTTAAATCTGAATGCAATAGCCAACAATGAATGGTACAGATCCGGCTGTAAATATCAAACTATTGTTAAGAGAAGTCTTTAATCTGAGGTTTTTGAGGACGTTCGACCGGTCGTGGGAGGCGCTCGACCAGTCGTAGGTTCGAGTCCTGGCACGACTCAAAGTACAATGACATTGTGCTATTTTTCTCCAAGGTCTACGACCAGTCATAGGTGAGCTACGACCAGTAGTTGTACGACCAGTCGTAGGTTACACAGATTTGTTTCCGAATCCGATGCGGACTATGAATTTTGGTGTCGCCTTTCGCAAGGGTGCGAAAGGGAAGTTTCCTAAACTATAAATAGGGGTCCCTAGGGTTATTCTAGGGCATGCTAAGGCTTCTTAAAGATATTCTAAAGGGTTATAGGGTTATCAAAGGGTGTAGCAAGGGTGAGATTCGAGGTTGTTCGAATCGGGTAAGTCCTCTCTCTTTGTAATTGATGCTTTCATAGTGAAATTTTGTCGCTTTGTGCCATGGTTTTTTCCCGCAAGGGTTTTCCACGTTAAATCTGTGTGTTCTCTTGTATGCTTGGTGCCATTGGATTACTATCCTAGATCTAGTTCTGTGTGATTCCGCAGGCCAAAACCCCCAACAAGTGGTATCAGAGCAATTGGCTGGGCACAGATCTGAATCTGCAGGATTATTAATAATGGCGAGCACCAGGTATGAGATTGAGAAGTAGTCAGGAAAAAATAAATTTGAGTTATGAAACATCAAGATGATGAGTTCCTTAATCAAGCAAGGCGAAGATGGTGCTCTTGAGGAGCGAAAGTCTAGTATGACTGATGGTGATTGGAATACTCTTGATAAGAAGGCTTTATCATCGATCCGTTTATGTCTCACGGATGAGGTTCTCTACAATGTCATGAGGGAGAAAACTGCGGCTAAGTTATGGGCGAAGTTAGAGGATGTTTATGCGAAGAAATCCTCTGGAAATCACCTGAACTTGAAGCGACAGTGGTATAACTTCAAGATGACAGAGGGTGGAGATCTGGAGGCTCACATCAGCAACTTTAATAAATTGGTTTGCAAATTGCTGGATATGGAGGAAGTGATGAAAGATGAAGAACAAGCATGTATGTTGCTGAATTCTCTCCCGGCGTCTTTTGAGGCATTCAAGGACACTATGTGCAGCACGAACAAAACCCTGTGTGTCGATACCGTTATCTCAGCTCTTCAAGGGAAGGCTATGAGATAACTAAACAGTGACATGTGGATGTCTTCTGATGCACTGTTTACAATGGGTAGGAATTCTGGACAAGGTACAGGTTCTTCAGGCTCTAGATCCAAATCCAAGGGCAAGGAAAAAGGGAAGGTAAAGTGCTGGAACTGTGGGAAGGAAGGACATGTGAAGAGGGATTGTGAAAATCCTAAATCGAAGAGGGAAGATTCTGAGGCTTCATCAGGGAGGCCAACGCTGCTACGTCAGATGAATGTGATGGTGATGTTTTGTCTGTGTCTACTATCAGACGGCTATACGATGATCGCAAGGACGAGTGGATGCTAGACACAGGGGCATCTTTTCACATGACTCCTCATCGAAGTTGGTTCACTAGCTACAAGGAGTACGATGGTGGACAAGTATTTATGGGCAATGATATTATGTGTAATGTTATGGCTGTTGGTACGGTGCGCATCAGGATATTTGATGGGGTAGAGCGTACCTTGACTGATGTCAGACACGTTCCTGATTTGAAGCAGAATCTGATTTCTCTTGGTGTGCTTGAGGCAAAAGGATACAAGTACACAGGCATTGATAGTGTTCTTAAAGTATCTAAGGGGGCACGGATAATCATGAAAGCGCAACGACTCGGTAACTTGTATAGGTTGATCGGGAGCACTTCAAACAGTGGAGCTATAGTAGATGTAGCGGATTCCACCTCTGCATGTGTGTGGCATGTTGGACATGGCCACATGAGCGGGCATGACATGAAGGTTGAGACGTGCGGACAGGGATACAGAGCAGGTGGAGCAGCCACTTGTGAGAAGAATCACATAGCATGATCGCAGGATATTGGCGAGGTACATGGATGACTCCAATATCGTAAAGGATTCATCTTCTATTCAGATGGCTCTAGGAGAACCTGGTGCTGAGAAGTGAAAGGTAACTATGGGCGATATGATGGATTCGTTGTACCAGACCAACATATGGGAGCAGGTGGAGCTTCCAGTGGGCCAGAGAGCGGTTGAATACAGGTGGATCTTCAGGAGGATACAACATAGATATAGGGCGAGGTTGGTAGCGAAGGGTTATGCTCAGAGAGAAGAGATCGGCTTCTCAGAGATATCCGTGCCGACGGTATAACAGGTGTCTATTAGATCTGTGTTTGGCGCTGGTTGGCCAACGTGATCTTGAGCTGGAAGGATGGATGTAGAGTCTGCACCTTTGCAAGGGAAAGTGAAGAACATATCTACATGAAGCAACCAGAGCAGTTCGAAGTTAAAGGGGCTGAGAAAAGACTTTGCAGGAGGTCGTGGTTTAACCTGTCGCCTAGGCAGTGGTTTGATTCCTTCATGGTGAGTCAGGAATTGATGACATGTGAATCGTCAATTATGACATGTCTGAAATCAGTATACTGAAGACTCGGTTAAGTGGGACGTTCAAGATGAAGGATCGGGGGGCTACAAAGATGGTTCTCGGTTTTAGTAATCACAGGAGGAATACCATGTGTGTAGGTATTGATCAAGCATGTGATGGGCCAAGTAAAGCTGGAGAGCATTCCCTATGCATCTCTCCTCAATTTTTCCTCAGGACAAGTCCCAAAAACAGATGAGGAAAAGCAAGATATCTCATGAGCCTTATTCGAATGCGTTTGACAGTGTATGCCATGGTCTGGATTAGACCAGTTATTTCACAGGTTATCAGTGTTGTGAGTAAGTGCCCTGCTAAGCAATATTGAGTAGCGGTGAGATGGTAAGAAGACTACGTCTTTCTTTCTTTTGGGAAGATAGGAGCAAAGGTGGTTGGGCATGTGGATTTAAATCTGGCAGACATGATCAACAAGAATGTTCCTGTAGAAAAGTTCAAGTTCTGTGTAACTTCTCTGGGCTTGGCGATGGTAGAAAAGAAGGACGAAGTGTACATGAGAAGCTATGATGTAATGCAGAAATAAGAGAAGAGGTCAAGGAGTTACACGGTTGAAGATTGAAGACTTGGTGAAGATTGTTAAGAGAAGTCTTTAATCTGAAGTTTTTGAGGTCGTTCGACCGGTCGTGGGACAGCCACTACTGGTCGTGGGAGACGCTCGACCAGTCGTAGGTTCGAGTCCTGGCACGACTCAAAGTACAACGACATTGTACTGTTTTTCTCTAAGGTCTATGACCAGTCGTAGGTGAGCTACGACTAGTTGTAGGAGAGCTACGACTAGTCGTAGGTTACGCAGATTCATTTCTGAATCTAATGCGGACTGCAGATTTTGGTGTCGCCTTTCGCAAGGGTGTGAAAGGGAAGTTTTCTAAACTATAAATAGGGGTCCCTAGGGTTATTCTAGGGCATGCTAAGGCTTCCTAAAGGTATTCTAAAGGGTTTTAGGGTTATCAAAGGGTGTAGCAAGGGTGAGATTCGAAGTTGTTCGAATCGGGTAAGTCCTCTCTCTTTGTAATTGATGTTTTCATAGTGGAATTTTGTCGCTTTGTGCCGTGGTTTTTTCCCGCAAGGGTTTTCCACGTTAAATTTGTGTGTTCTCTTGTATGCTTGGTGCCATTGGATTGCTATCCTAGATCTATTTCTGTGTGATTCCGTAGGCCAAAAACCCCAACAACTATGAGCGGTGCAGATTACGTAGTTAACACTATGAATCGAATGTAAGAACCCATTGTGCATTTGTGAACGGCTGGATTGTTCAACATGATCTTTATCGCTTAAGATGTGGAGTATTCAGATCTACAACTTATGTGACGTTAATAAGTGTTTTTTCTCCGAGGTCTATGACCAGTCGTAGGTGAGCTACGACCAGTTGTAGGAGAGATACGACTAGTCGTAGGTTACGCAGATTTGTTTCCGAATCCAATGCGGACTGCGGATTTTGGTGTTGCCTTTCGCAAGGGTGCAAAAGGGAAGTTTCCTAAACTATAAATAGGAGTCCCTAGGGTTATTCTAGGGCATGCTAAGGCTTCCTAAATGTATTCTAAAGGGTTTTAGGGTTATCGAAGGGTGTAGCAAGGGTGAGATTCGAAGTTGTTCGAATCGGGTAAGTTCTCTCTCTTTGTAATTGATGCTTTCATAGTGGAATTTTGTCTCTTTGTGCCGTGATTTTTTACCGCAAGGGTTTTCCACGTTAAATTTGTGTGTTCTCTTGTATGCTTGGTGTCATTGGATTGCTATCCTAGATCTATTTCTGTGTGATTTCGCAGGCCAAAAACCCCAACAACTATGAGCGGTGCAGATTACGTAGTTAGCACTCTGAATCGAATATAAGAACCCATTGTGCATTTATGAACGGCTGGATTGTTCAACATGATCTTTATCGCTCAAGATGTGGAGTATTCAGATCTGCAACTTATGTGATGTTAATAAGTGTATAGCCTATCAAGCATGTTCATCAAACATTGACCAGCAATCTAGACGCAACAATGATCACCTACAGATATTGCACGTCATCCTTAAGATGGGCAGTCCTGATCTCACGGATGGACGTTCACAAGTGTAGAAATCAGATCCAGGTTACACGGCCAGTCATGATCATACGTTGTCATTAGATAAACAACCCATATACAACTCTATTGGTGTTTCTTGGTACAATAAATAGATGAATCAGATTTTACCATTAGTGCGCCCATCATATGGACGGCTCTGATCTAACCATGTTACTAATATTAGATGTATTTAAGAAAAGAACTGTATCCTTATGGTAAATGGAATCAACGTGAATTAGAATTCTTGGTTGTGTTTTGGATGCTAGCAATTAGAATGCACTGCGATTCTAAAAAATGTTTTAATGCTTACAATTGAAATGCATTAAGTAAATCAGATTCAATACCACAAATTAATATACGTGACATTTGAGATAATAACTATAATATGCCCATTGAAATGTATACTATGGCAATAAGAAAATTTTGAGTCTTGTGTGGGCCGTAAAAATGGGCCCACTGAATCTGAATTCGACCGTTTTTGGCGTCTGATTCTCAGCGTTTTGTAGAGGATATCAATTCATATGATTTTTGGCATTCCATTTCACATTGTTTTTTTAATTTTAATTTAATTTTCTTTTAATCAGAAAAAGGTAGGAGTACAATGGCTCACCACCAATAACTTTGTTGATCAAAAGAGGAATTTACATATACTTCAGGATATACTACAGGCGGGCATCACAAAAAGGATCATGCCTCACCTGCCATATATCCCAACAAAGAAAGAATTCACGTTGTTTCTGATTATCAGTGTTTACCATCAATTAACTGACTTTTTTTTTTTTTTTTTTGCCTATGTGCTTCCATTTACCACCAAGTATAACTGTTTACCATAAACCATGTGCATATCCACCGACTTTCATTATAGAGTCATGTCACTGCATAAATAATAGTCATGTCCCTGCATAAATAATAGAATTTTACAAAATACTAAGTAATCAATATGTAATTACATTCATGTACTTTTTCAAAATAGTTTTCAAAAACCTACCTTTTTTTATAAATATAATTGGCATTCCACTACTTTCCATCATAGCCTACATGCCAGCAAATCAGTCGATGGTTTGGGTGGGCCCTACCATGATGTTTAGGTGAAATCCACCCAAACCACCAACTGTGTCATTCCATTTTAGGCCAAGGCCATCAGCTCGTCCCGACCTATGTGATTAAGGCTGATAACATGATTGGAAACAATGTACATGACAACGCCTGTCCTCTAAACTATTTCCATTGGTGTTGCCCAAGTGAATCATAAAAGGTGTGATTTCTAGGCTACAAGCCTAGATTTTTATTTGGAATCTAATCAATGGAGTGGATTTCATATAATTATCATGGTGAGACTTATAAAAATCAAGGATGGACGTCTTTGTCCCAACTTTTTCCTTCAGTGTGATCCAACAGAATCACCGTTTTAACCTGTTTTTTTTGTTTTTGTTTTTTTTTTTTTTTTACCCATGCTTTGTACAAAGACCACCGTGATGATTATATGAAATCCACTTCATGTACAGATGTCAAAACAAAGCTTAGACATGGGGCCTAAAAATTAGGCCCATTTGTGATACAGGTGGACCATACCTAGGGAAACAATTTGGAGGCGATCGTTGCCTTGTATATTGCTTCAAATCATATGGTCCACATCAATCATAAATGAGAGTATTTTTGGGCCCTTGGCCTAACATGAGATGAAGCACCTGGTGGTCGGACTAGATTTTATACGTAAACATGACATTGGCGCTTACCCAAGCAGCTGGCCCATTTGTGATGTAGAGCGGGTCGCGGACAATTACATGGCAAAGATGGATCAGAAAAGGCCCGGTCGGCGACAGAAGTGATCTGGACCATCAGACCTTAAATCAGGCGTATCTCGCAATCCGGGATGAGTTAGCGGACGAAAAATATATGATTTTGGGGTAGAACGAGCTACTTTAGCCAACCAACCCAGCTATGCTGGGTTGCGACGCTCAGAATTGCGAGAAACCCCTGATTTGACGGTCGTTTCCCTGTTTCAATTTCATTTTTACTATAAATAGTAAGTTTTAGTTTGCTTATAACTCTTCATCCGTCGGGCTTTAGGAGTTGCGCCCAACGTGAAAAGAGCTTAGAATAATTAGGAGAACGGGTTGGTGAAGCCAAATAGGACACTTACTATTTTTGGCCGAAAACCTTGCGCACTAGTAGACATCACGACCGTCTATAAATAGTAAGTTTACTATTTATAGTAAGTCGCGAATTCTAGGAGTCCTAGTTGTAGTTTGATTCTGATTTCTTTCCCATTGCTTAGTACCCTTATTTAAAGGGTTGTGAACTCGTTTTTATGAATTAATAAAGCTATTTCGAATTTATTTAGAATTTATTTCTATTTTCTACTCTCTTTTCTCGTGGATTCGAGAAATCTCTGTGAGGAGTCCAGAGAAGTTCCGTGGATTCGGAATAGTTATCCTCTTAAGGAAGACGGTGCTCGACCTCACGTCCTCCCCTGCGTCAGTTTGGTATCAAAGCGAGGTTTCTCCTCGGGTCGATGGCTTCTAACGACGGGTCGGGCAACAATCCCATAGGCGGTGCTCCAGGAAATTTTCCTTTAACGGCTGCAACTCTCCAAGCAGCGCAGCAAGAGAATCGGCAAGCCATGCAAGGGCTGTAGGCTTCAATGGACCGCATAGCAAATCTCTTAGCAGAAACCCTAGGGCAACTGCGTATTCCTGGTGGTAATCCTCCACCACCAATTGCTGAAACCCGTAATCGCCCTGATCGCAGGATAATACCAGCAGTGCATCCAAGGGCCGTCCCTATGGATGGGGGCTCCAGTGAAGAGGAGATCGATGACGTGATCTTCCAACACCCCAGGCAAGGCGGCGATCGAATAGATCGAGACTTCAAGATACGGGTTGATATTCCTAACTTCAATGGCCAGCTACACATTGAGGATTTTCTCGATTGGCTTTCTGAAGTTGAGCAATTTTTTGACTATATGGACATCCCTGAAACAAAGAAGGTCAAACTTGTGGCCTACAAGTTGAAATGAGGAGCTTCAGCTTGGTGGGAACAACTGCAACTCGCACGAACCAGGCAGATGAAAGCACCAATCCGCACATGGCAGCGAATGAAGCAGCTACTACGTGCCCAATTTCTCCCTAGCGATTACGATCAGGTATTATTCCAACAATACCAAAATTGTCGACAGGGTAGTCGGTCGGTGAGAGAGTACGCAGAAGAATTTTACCGCCTGGCAGCGCGCAACGATTTGGTCGAGACTGAATCGCAGCAAGTCGCCCGATTCAACGGTGGATTGCGTATGGCGATCCAGGATCGGGTCCAGATGCAGTCCGTCTGGACGATGAATGATGCGATCAAGTTGGATACTCGGGCAGAAGAAGCGCAACTTGAACGTTCTAACACACGGCCTATCCTACTGTGAGGATCACTGCGGCAGGTCCACCCCAGGGAGCTCCACAGCCTAAGGGGAAGGAGCCCGTAGGAGCACGCACTCAACCTCCTATGTCTGAGAACCGAGATCAGGGAAGCGGGCAAGCTAGACCCCAAAGGGGCGTATCGACTGCTGCTAGCACAAGTACGATCCCGAACCCTTATGCTCGGCCAAGGCCCAACAACTGCTATCGTTGTGGCCAGTCCGGCCACCTGTCAAATACTTGTCCCCAGCGAAAAGTGGCAAACCTCGCCATTAATGATGGTAGTGCTGATAATGCTTATGAAGATCCAGATATTGAAGAACAGGAGCATACCGCCGAGGACGAGGTAGATGATTCAGATTGGGTTCAGCAAGATCACGGTGAGTCGCTCGTCGTGAGGCGGCTATTATATGCGCCAAGAAAAGAAGTGCATCCACAGCGGCATAACATCTTCCGCACTAGGTGTACGGTGAATCGAAAGGTTTGTGACGTGATCATTGACAGTGGAAGCAGCGAGAACATCGTCTCCAGGGGCATGGTGGAAAAATTGCAATTGAAAACAGAGCGTCATCCCTCTCCATATACAATCGGTTGGATCAAGAAGGTCAGTGAAACAAAGGTAACTGAACAGTGCACCATATCTTTTTCAATTGGCAAACATTATAAGGATGAAGTAGTATGCGATGTGGTTGACATGGAAGCATGTCACATACTACTCGGTCGACCCTGACAATCTGACCGTGACGCCACTCATAAAGGGCGAGATAACATATATATCTTCGTCAAGGACGGCCGGAAGACCATATTGGCCCCTATGGATCCAGAAGGACCACCTGAAACTTCTAAAGTGGGGGGTCGTTTTCTCTTAACCATTCGGGACTTCGTGGAAGAATCCAAAGAAACAGGACAGACTTATGCATTAATTGTAAAAGGGGAAGAACTCGAGCCTACCATCATCCCTGAAAAACTAAGGCCCTTGTTACATGAATTCAAGAAATCTGGCCCGAGGACCTTCCCGATGGGTTACCCCCTATGCGAGATATCCAACACCATATCGACCTTGTCCCTGGGTCCAGTTTACCTAATCGTCCTCATTACCGAATGAGCCCGAATGAGTGCGAGATTCTGCAGGGGCAAGTGGAGGAACTGATCCGTAAGGGTCTTATTCGAGAAAGCATGAGCCCATGTGCTGTACCAGCTCTGCTGACTCCAAAGAAAGATGGGAGTTGGCGCATGTGTGTCGACAGCCGGGCCATCAACAAGATCACCATAAAATACAGGTTTCCTATACCACGGTTGGATGATATGTTGGATATGCTAGAGGGCGCAAAAATATTCTCTAAATTGGACTTAAGGAGCGGCTACCATCATATTCGAATACGGCCGTGGTGATGAGTGGAAAACAGCCTTCAAGACCAAGGAAGGATTGTACGAATGGATGGTCATGCCTTTCGGTCTTTCTAATGCGCCTAGCACATTCATGAGGTTGATGAACCAAGTTTTGAAACCTTTCATTGGGCGGTTCGTTGTGGTTTATTATGATGATATTTTGATATACAGTCAAGACGAAATCACCCATATGGAGCACCTCAAGAAGGTCCTTCAAGTGCTCACTGAAAATAAACTGTACCTCAATTTAAAAAACTGTAGCTTCATGACTGATAGCCTATTGTTTCTGGGTTTTGTGGTTACATCCACGGGCATTCGAGTGGATGAGGAAAAGGTGAAGACAATCAGAGAATGGTCGGTTCCTAAAAACATTCACGAAGTACGAAGTTTCCATGGACTAGCGACATTCTATCGTCGGTTCGTGAAAAATTTCAGTAGCATTGTGTCACCGATCACAGATTGCATGAAGAAAAGGCAGTTTCAGTGGACTGACGAAGCCGACAGGAGCTTTGCAGAAATCAAGCGCAGATTATCCACGACCCCGGTTCTTGTACTTCCCAACTTCGACAAACTATTTGAAGTCGAATGTGATGCCTCATATGTCAGGATTGGGGGAGTTTTGTCTCAAGAAGGTAGGCCGGTAGCCTTCTGCAGTGAGAAACTTAGTGATGCACGCAAGAAGTGGTCTACATATGAGATCGAGTTGTACGCGGTGGTCCAGGCACTACGACACTGACGACATTATTTGATTCAAAGAGAATTCATACTTTACACGGACCATCAAGCCCTCAAGTTTATTAATAGTCAAGCTAACATTAACCGTGTGCATGCTAGATGGATCTCATTTTTGCAGGAATTCACATTCGTGCTAAAGCATAAGTCAGGGCAACAGAACAAAGTAGCCGATGCGCTGAGTCGCCGTGCAACTTTGTTAGTCACTATGAGCAATGAAGTTGTCGGGTTCGATCGCCTCAAAGACATATATGCCGACGACGACGACTTCAAGGACGCATGGGTTAGATGTCAGGAAGGTCACCCCGGTGACTTACATATACAAGACGGGTTCCTTTTTAAGGGAAATCGACTATGTATCTCAAAGAGTTCGCTAAGGGAACAGATAATCCAAGAGCTACATGGAGGTGGCCTCAGTGGACACCTTGGGCGAGACAAGACGCGAGCTCTTGTGGAAGAACGGTATTACTGGCCGCAATTGGTACGTGATGTGGGAAGGCAGTCCAACGCTGTTATATTTGTCAGACTTCCAAGGGGCAATCTCATAATACGGGTCTACACCCCGTTACCCGTGCCTGACGGCCCTTGGGAGGATTTATCTATGGACTTTGTGCTTGGTCTCCCACGAACACAACGCGGCATGGATTCGGTGTTCGTGGTAGTAGATCGTTTTTCCAAGATGGCGCACTTTATTCCATGCAAGAAGACTCTCGATGCAACACACGTGGCGAATTTATTCTTCAGAGAAATTGTGCGGCTACACGGGGTCCCAAGACTATTACTTCTGACCATGACACAAAGTTCATAAGCCACTTTTGGCGGACTTTGTGGACTCGATTCGATACACGCCTTCAGTTCAGTAGCGCGTACCACCCACAGACTGACGGTCAAACTGAGGTTGTGAATCGCACATTGGGAAACCTCCTTCGATGTATTTCAGGAGAAAAACTAAAGCAGTGGGATTTGGCCTTGTCTCAAGCGGAGTTTGCATTCAACAACATGGTGAATCGCTCGACAGGAAAATCCCCGTTCCAGATTATTTACGGACGAGTACCTCGCCATACACTAGACATGGTCCTCTGCCCAAGCTCCCAGGCATGAGCATTGCAGCAGAACATATGGCAGACAAAATCATGGGATTCATGCGGAGGTACAGAACAAGCTACATGCCTCGAACGAAAAATACAAGGAGCAAGCGGACAAGCATCGGCGACAGAAAGTGTTCGAGGTGGGCGACCAAGTAATGGTCCATCTGCGCAAAGAAAGTGGCTAAAGTAGCTCGTTCTACCCCAAAATCATATATTTTTCGTCCGCCAACTCATCCCGGATTGCGAGATACACTTGATTTAAGGTCTGATGGTCCAGATCACTTCTGTCGCCGACCGGGCCTTTTCTGATCCATCTTTGCCATGTAATTGTCCACGACCCGCTCTACTCACTCTCTCTCTCTCTCTCTCTCTCTCTCTCTCTCTCCTCTCTCTCTCTCTCTCTCTCTCTCTCTCTCTCCCTCTCCGTCCCGGTCCCAGATCTGGTGCGGCCAGCAGCCCTGCCCTTCATCTCTTCCCCGACCAAGTACTTACTTCTGTGAATGTTTAAGGTGTGCACAACATGTGTTTGATGAAATGTCTCTGCTGGAGAAGGTGGATTGCATACTTAATTTGTAACTCAGCATGCAAGTAAACTCTATGGGCCACTATGATGTGTGTGTCTTATCCATGCAGGCCATCTATTTTTCAACTTATTTTATGGCATGAGCCCAAATGGAAGCATATCCAGTGCTCAAGTGGGCCCACCACAGGAAACAGTGGGAATCGAAGACCCACTGTTGAAAACTTCTTAGGGCAGCAGAAGTTTTGAATCAAGCTGATATTTGTGTTTTCCCTATGTCTATGTCAGCTTATGAACAAGTTGGGTGACAAATAAATGTCGTTGTGGGCCCTATGAAAGTCTCAACGGTGGATGTCATAATCCCCACTCTTTCCTGTGTGTGTTCCAAAATGGGGCTAGGCTGGGTGTGGCCAAGATGAGCATGCAAGGCCGACAAATGGGGCTAGGCTGGGTGTGGACAGGCCGACAAATTGAAGCTCCAAATCAACACACAAAACCAAACACCATTTGGAATTTCTTGTAATGGGTATCTAGAAAAAACCCCCAAAAAACATCAATTTCTGCTGAAATTATTTAGAAATGGAAATTTGCAAGACTGGTTTATGGTTACAAGCTTACAGCAGACAATAATAGTACTTTTTTGCCAAATGGGGTGTCCTAACCATTGCATTTTGATTGAGTGTTGACTGTTGCTGTATTTTCTTTCTTGCCCATCTTTTTGTTGAATGTGAACCTCTGAAATGGCCAATTCCAGAGCATAAAACAGGAAGGTTGATCTAATAAAATTGTATGTGTCTGCACATAGATTAATTATATGTGAGTGATAGCTGCTAGAGCATGATTTGCAACATGTTCCAGCTCACCATCATCCAGATTTATGCAAAGTGGGTGTTTATATGTATGTTTTTGGGGAATGGTCATATTTGCAATGGTGTATGTTACCATCCACCACTGGGAGTGGTCCCAACATGTTACACATACAATATCTGAGATGTTCAAAACATATACCTCCCAACCCAGAAAAAAAAGGTTTTCTGGTGCAAAAATCAGGTGGTCCACCCATTAGGTGGGCCACATAAAATGAAATAATGGGCTGTTTAAGTTAGATCTGCTGACGGTCTGATTCAAGGCACCGATGGTCCACCTGATGAATGGACTGTCCATATGTGATTTCATGTTGGGGCTTTACTTTCCATGACTCAGATGCTATATACACATGACCTGTTGTCACGCTTATTGGGATGGATGGTAACTTGTAGTCCAATCAGTGTGTATGTGATCATTCCTATAATATCCTTTGACTGCTTGCTAGGGATCAACTTGGATCTGGCCTTTTTTTAGCTCACTTGCCATTTGTATTTGAAGGATGCCCACTCATTTCCTTTATTTGTGCTATTTCCAAAATTGTCACTTTGATATAAAAACCCAAACCCGATTTCCTAAACCTAAACCTTAACTTATTCTTAATTCCCTAAAGCTATAACCTATAACCTAAAACCTACACCTAATCATGTGCATATATTTGCAGATATATATAGATCTATATTTTTTTGTGATTGGTGACCACATGTGTGGCATGTTTTGACAGTTTATGAAAAGCCTCTTTTTTATTGTATCTCACTTTTTATATGCTACATGCATGTGATATCAGAAATGGATTTGACACCCCCGAGCAAGAATTGGATGACGAAAGATATATTGAGTGATGAATACATTAAAGGCGTTGAATCGTTTATTATTTTTGCGAAAAGGAATTCGAGAGGTGTTGATTGGTATAGTTGTCCTTGTGCTAGATGTCGTAATGTGCGTGGGAAGAAAATACTAAGTACAGTTTCTGAGCATTTGATTATGAATGGTATAGATCAGACATACACAACTTGGTTTTTTCATGGAGAACAACTTCCCAATATGGGTGTCAATGCCAAGGCTCCTCGACTAATTGTAATGAAGAGTTGTTGCCCAGAATGGTTGATTTGGTTAATGATACTTTTGGTCGTGTTCAAACCGATGACTTAGATGCATGTATGAATGAGGTCAATGAGGAACATGGTAGTCAGCTTCAAGATGACATAGACAATGATACTCAGTACAATAAACTAAGGGAGGATGCGGTACAACCCCTATATCCATCGTGTAAACGTAAGTATACAAAGTTGTCAGTGACAGTTGAGTTGATGAGCATGAAGGCTAGATATCAGTGATCAGATAATAATTTTACGAGTTTGTTGCAACTGCTCAAGAAGATTTTGCCAAGTGAGAACTCTTTGCCAGATAGTACCTATAATGCAAAGAGATTGATCAGTTCATTGGGAATGAACTATGAGGTGATACATGCATGCCGTAATGATTGTATTTTGTACTGGAAGGAGCATGCTAATAGGAAAAGTTGTCCTACATGTAAAGCAAGCAGATGGAAAGTGAATAGTGTTGTAAGATCAAGAGTCTCACATGTACCATGGAAGGTGCTAAGATACTTCCCATTAACACCAAGGTTACAAAGACTTTATAACATATCATGGATTGTAGAGACTATGTTGTGGCATTCAAAGGGGGCTAAAAATGACTCATACATGCGTCATCCTGTAGATTCTTCTATGTGGAAGTTTGTAGATAGAAAATTTAGTGATTTTGTTGTGGATCCACGTAACGTTCGGTTGGGACTTGCAACAGACGGATTCAACCCCTTTGGGCATATGAGCATCTCATATAGTTGTTGGCCTATAATGGTTGTTCCATACAATCTTCCACCTCATTTATGCATGCAGAAGGAATTTATTCTGTTAACACTTTTAATTCCCAGAAAAAATGGTCCAGGGCATGACATCGACATATATTTACAACCATTCATTGAAGAATTAAATGAATTGTGGAAAGGGTCGATAACATATGACTCGTTCGGGAAGAACAGGTTTACAATGAAGGCGATTTTATTATGGGCAATACATGATTTTCCATCCTATGGACATCTTTCTGCGTGTAGGACAGGAGGAAAGTACGCATGTCCTGTTTGTAGTGAGGAGACTGACTCTGTTTGGGTAAAACATGGAAAGAAGTTTGCTTATATGGGGCACAGAAGATTCCTCCCAAGAGCTCATATCTTTAGGAGCCAAAGATCTCGATTCAATGGGAATGATGAAAATCGGCAGGCTCCAAAGCGTTTGTCTGGAGAACAGGTAATGGTTAAAATAAATAATATACAAACCAAGTTCGGAAAGCATATAGGAAATAAGAGGAAGAAGACCACGGATGAGGAGCCTAACCTTACTGCTTGGTCGAAGAGATCAATCTTCTTTACATTGCCGTATTGAGAGCATATGCTCATTCGTCATAATTTGGATGTGATACATGTTGAGAAAAATGTTACTGAGAACCTTATTGCAACAATCATGGACATGAAGGACAAGTCTAAGGATGGTATACAAGCCCGTCAAGATCTTATGGCTATGAAGATAAGATCAAAATATTGGCCAGAGGGAAAAAATGGTAAGTTGTTATTGCCTAAGGCTCCTTTCACATTATCTAGATCTGAAAGAGAACTCATTTGTCGAACCTTGAGTGATTTGAAAGTTCCGAGAGGGTATAGTGCAAACTGGAAACATCATATCAGTATAGAAGACTATCACCTCAAGGGCCTTAAGTCACATGATTATCACATTCTAATGTAGCAGTTACTACCTGTATTATTGATGCATTCATTCAAGAAAGAAAAGTCATTGCGCACCGCCATTATACAATTGTCAAGATTCTTTAACGTCATATGTTCTAAAGAAATTCATCGTATGGAGCTTCAAGAAATGAAAAATAAAATAGTGGAAACATTATGTGTTTTCGAAAAGTATTTTCCACCATTGTTTTTTATTTCTATGACACACTTTGTTGTGCACTTGGCGGAGGAGGCACAAGTTTACGGACCTGTCAGATATCAATGGATGTATCCTTTTGAGAGGTAACTTTAACTGTTTTAATTTATTAACTTTTTCAAAATAGCTTATATTTTTTCATCATTACCTAATTTTAATATTTAATAGGATGATGAGAACATACAAGAAGTATGTGATGAATCAAGCTTACCCAGAGGGCTGTATTGCGGAACGCTACATTTAGAGGAATCTATGATGTATTATATGGAATATTATCCTAATAATATAATAGGAGGTCATAAGCAAGGACTAAAAATATTCAATGATGATGAAAATGCTGGTGATTCCCAGAATGATAAGAAAGGAAAAGTTTATGATCTTACTACAGTGCAATACCAACAAGCACGCAGATGGGTTTTGCAACATCACGTTGAAAATCAGCAGTGGGAGGAGTAAGCTAATGAAGTATATTATTCTTTTTTATATTTTTAAATGGCTTATGGTAATAAACATTGTTATATATATAAAATTAATAAACATTGTTATATATATGTTTGTAGGAAGTACCAAACATACATCCAGGGCCAAACACGTACGGGACAAAATCGAAAGGGTAATCTGTCAGCAGGTAAAACAATGGAATACATTCCTTGGTTAAGACATCAACTACATAATCAAGAAATGACTCAATAAGATTCAAATCAGTTTGAAAGTGAGTTGAATTCTATTTAGTAATGACTGTTACAATCTTTTAGCTATATTATTATTAATAGAATGTCAATTACATAATAATGAGATATTATTTTATTTTATAAAATTGCAGGAATTATGTCGGATTTTGGTGGTTCATCAGCTTCAGCCCAAGGAAGCAATACAAGGAAGAGACTTGAATTAAATGAATATAAACAACCAGTCGGAGAAACATCAGCGCCTTTCAACACATTTTTAGGGCAACTTGGCAGGACACACTATCCAATTTCATTTGCTAATTGGCGGAAAGTGCCTAGTGCAATTAAAGATAATATCTGGTCTATGGTTTTGGTGAGCATGTTTGTTCTTGATTTTATTTTTAATTCTTACTCAATAAGATTGTTTGATTATAAATTTAATGAAATAGGCCACATACGACATTGATGACGATTTAAAAGAATATGCATTTTCGAAAGTAAGCAAAGCTTGGAAGGTATGGAAATACAATCTGCGAAAGGAATATAATAAAGTCGATAATGATGTAGAAAGAAGAAGAAAATGTCTCATTGGTGTAAAGCAAGAGGATTGGGACATTTTCATTAATTTACAATCCACAGAATTATTAATCAATCTTCGTAAGAAGGGGAAGACTTCCAGAGCACAGGTGAAATACCCTCACATGCCTAGAAGACGAGGTGCTGCTAGGACATTAGAGAAAATGGTAATTTGTACTACATTTTTTGACAATTTAATTGATGAATATAAATTCTTGTTAACTAATTTGCTTATATAATTACAGTGAAAGGAAAATCCAAATACTATCATCACCAGGACCGACTTGTTTGTTGTCACTCATAACAGACCTGATGGGTCTTACCCAACACAAACATGTAACATCCCGAATTTTTGTCAACTTGGAATTAGACGTTCTTAGGCAATGGGTCGATCCTAATACCTTATTACCTTGTCAAAACTCAATCCCACAGTCGAAAACCGCTTTTGAACCCTTTTCCTTCACAAATCCCACCCTTCACCACCTTGTTCTTTCAATTTTTCTAAGTACTTTCACATTAAACACTATCTTAAAGTTTAGGTGATGAAGAACAATACTTAAACTAAACATTACTACAAAGGACTAAGTACCACCTCAGACAAAAATCATAAAGGACTAAATCCTTTAGAGAGTAGGTGAGAATTAGCCAGTGTTAAACTAGAGTACCTGTGAAATTAGCGTCAATCACTTTAAATACGATCTGCAAGACCTAAAAATTGTAGAATCATTGATGCTAGGTTACCCTAAAATCTAGGATCAATCTCATTACCCGGCTACTCTCGGGAGCATCTCGAAACTCCGTATCAGATCTGCACCGCACGTCGGAAGTCCGATTAACACAAAGTTAAGGAATTATGACCGCCTTGCTGGGCTTGACAACCATCTCGGAAATCAAATCCAGATAGTGTCCCAGCGCTATTCGCTTGAGCTCGGAGCGGGGAGTGTGAGAAATGTAAAATTAATTAAAAATAAAATAGAAATTTATGAAATTTGGCACCTCGCGCTTGCGGATCAGTATTAAGCAACCAGACCGTCAGAATTAGGTCAAATTACACCCTCGAATTAGGGATATTTCTCCAAACATATCCATGTACTCGGAATCTCCGATCGAGATCCACTGACCGTTGAACTGAAACTGGTCCGCCATTTGCGATCTGGAATCTCGACTGAAATGAAAACTTAATGGTACCTAGATCCATTGTCTGTGAGCTTAAGTCCGACCTTTGGCTCAAGGGGGCCCGCCAGAAGTCCTCCGTTGAGCTGAAACAGGGCCACTTTGGCTATAACCCAAGTATACCTTGACCTAAAGTCTATTTCGGTGAGATTTAGACTATATAAGGACCTTAAACCCTCTCTCATTGCAGTCATACGAATTTGAGAAAAACCTTAGGAAAAGTGAGAAAAGAGAGAAAGTGAGAGAGAAGTGGGAGCATCTCCCTGCCATGCTTCCCTGCTGCTATACGTGTTCGACCGCCTCGTTCTAATCGCTTTCCCGGCGATTCCGGCGTCATTTCTAGGTAAGAAACCCTAACCCTAATCTGTTTTGGGGTTTTGATAGTTGTAGGTTATGAAATACCTAACCTATTTCATTCTATAGGTTACCAAACTGCCGAATACGGAAGCTTAGCAAACCTATCTAATTCGTTACGATTCTACGATAAAAGGTGCGGACTTTAGGTGTATAGGTTATGGTTTTCAATGCTTTCAATGTCAATAATGATAGATTCATGATCTGTATGCAATTGCACATGTACAAAGTGTTGTCTGTTTTCCGTTTCGATTAAAAATGAAGAATATGGAATTTTACATATTCTAAGTATTTATAGAAAGTGTCGTATATGTATAAATTTTGGAAATGTGTTTGCCATGATTAATTGTTGTATGAATATATTATGTATGGATAAAATACTTATTTGGCGAAAGGACTCGCCCTAATACATGTTTTGCTAATATACACTATGTATGTTGAAATAGTGTATTCTAGAATTTACCGTATACGTATAAATTTTAAAAATGTGTTTGCCATGATTATTTGTTGTATGAACATATTATATATGCGTAAAATACTTGTTTGGCCAAAGGACTCGCCCTAATACATGTTTTGCTAACATACACTATGTATGATTGAAATAGTGTATTCTAAGTGTTTGTGAAAATGCTTGTGAGAGTAAGTGCTTGGATGATAGTGCCTTAGGTAGGTGTTGAGATGGGATTCTCAATTACCTTAGAGACGTATATGATTTCCTCGATGTTGGTTGTTTACTTTAACCGCTTATTTATGAAATATATGTGTTTGTATTTCCTGTTTATATGATGCTTTATAACATGCTTGTTAACTTGCTTGAATCACTTTGTTTATTATGATTTACTCCACATGCTCTAAATAAGGATTGATTGAGTTTGGGACTATGATTATAGTCCAGACAATCGGTACCAGACTTGAGTTCGTGGTTGAGATTCATTTCACCACGTAAGATGTGTTTGACGAACCCGAGTCATACTTCAGTTAGCAACAGTGGTTAGGCCATGCGAAGTGCTTATACACTTCATGTCGTTCAGTTGATTGTGCACTCGAGCTAGTCAGGCTCGTCAAGTAACCCGATATGTCTAATGTATGATCACCATGTTTGGACGCTACTGCTTGAACCTAGGGTACCAAACTTACCAGTGAAATCCTGTTAACCATGATACCTTGATCCGCTAAGACTCATGAGCCGGACATGGTGGTATGGGACACCGTGGTCGAACTGTCGGCCTACGCTTGGGCCACGTGCCTCCCCGTAGTGACCAGTGAGTAACCAGACTCGTGAGCCAATTATGGTGGTATGGGACACTATATTCGAGCTGTCAGCCTACACTGATTGGTGACAAGCCCTTTGTAGTGACCTCGAGCATACTCTGAATTTGCGGTGAGGTGACGAGTTTTACCACAGTGTATAGAGTATGAACTAGGCCTGTATCAATTTAGTGATGAACCGTTAAAAAGGTGATGGGGGAGTGGTGTAACGAATGCATGTAACAGCCCTAGCAGACTTTGCAGCGACCTCAAAACACACCATCGTATGAGATTAACTAGGACTGACGACCCTAGAATGGATCATGTTTGGGAATGATACAAGGGAGGTACCTTAGTTTCCCAATACTGCTGTTTGAAATGGACTAATAGCAACTCGGTAATCATGCTCATCATCGCATTGCATGCGCGTGGAAGATATGGAGCACTAAGGGATGAAAGCATGCCACGAACGTAATATGGTGTCGCACGAGGGAGTGTGTGGTGAGGGCATGCATCATGATTGCATTCATACTTGCATTAATAAGAGTAGTTAGGAGTGTTTGATTGTACTGCTTTATCATTACTGCTTGACTGAATTGATAACATGTTAACCTATGCTTTATTGTTCCACTGAGTTGATCACTCACTCTCACGTTACGGGACGGTGTTGTACACACCAACCAGACTTATTTGAGTTTCAGATGATGGCGACGCTACGAAGCGGAGACGGACTTTTATGAGGATGAGGAGGATTCCTCCTTTATGCAGTTTCAGGCGGGTCCTGTGAGCCATGTCCTGATCGACGAGGCTTTCTAGGATATTGACTAGATGACCTTACACAACTTGGTATAATTTGAAATTGTACTTGTAAATAGTTAACCTGGTAACATTATCACACTCTGGAGACTCACCACTGTTTTTATATTTTATATATCTATCATAGTCTTCCGCCTGCAATCTCACTTGTCTCTGGAGTATGATATGATGTTTTGGCTTAATCTCACTCATGTTCAATGCACTAATACAGACAACATTCAATCATCATTCATTTTGTTACATAAGTGATGCATTGGAACTCGGGAGTTGAGTTTATGCTCGACCCCAAATTTTCAGGGCGTTACAAGATGGTATTATAGCATGATTTGGATTAAACCGGACCTGGGTTATGGTCACACGACGCACTCTGATGCACTCTGACTTAGGAGGGAGCGACGGAATGTAGAAACAGACTTAGGTTCTGTAATTTCGCCAAATAACACAATTGGTTGAGATCAACCGTAGAGATTTGACCCGTAGGCCTCAATGATTGCATGAAATGATCTCGAATCACTTCTAGGCCGTCAGTTGACGGGTTTAAGTCATTCCCTAGAAATGAATGTCCTTAGGTTGTGGGTCAAACACAACACTAAAGCCTAAAACCCCTTTTTATCCAATTCCTTCAAAATCTCTCCTTGCACCACTTCATTCTTTAATTTTTTCTAAATCCTTTCATACCAGATATAAATTCTAACGTATAAATGATGAAGAATAATAGTTAAACAAAAAGTTACTATAAATAGTAAATATATTTATAAATTAGACTTTTAATCATTCAAGCTTTGAATCTAACCAAATAAATGGGTTAGTTGGATAGATTATCTCCTCCTACCCCCAAAATCATATGCCACATGTCACATAAACTCTTTCCAGTTTACAAATTGGCCCCAAAAATGCCTCAAATGGAGTCAGGGGCCACACTACACAATCCGGAGGGACCCGGGACAGACCCGGGGTACCATTGGCAGCATGGGAGGGTGGTGAACACCGCCCTACCACGGCGGCACCGCGGTTGGTCTGGTGGACAGCGGTGGAACCGCGATCACCGCGGTCAGGTTGGGCCGGGCTAGTCGGGCCGGTGCTGGTCAGGGTCGGCCCGACCGTTTTTCCCCCTCTCTCTCAACTACACCTCCAAGCTGTCATTTCTCTTTAAACTTGTTGTCCTCTCTCTCAAATCTGTCTCCCAATCGTCCGATCTATCATTTTCGGCCACAACCCATCCACATCCATCGTTCACAGCAACACCTACCCTCTACCCTTTCCGTTTTCTCTCATTTGAGCTCCTACACCCCCCATTTGAAGCTCAAATTCGTGTAAGCTCTCTAACCCATCCATTTTCTTCCCTTTCCTTCTTCAAACCCTGCCTTTTGGGCCTTTACAATCCCTGTCGAGGCTCAAGTCTGTGGAGAACTAAAAACTCTAGCCCTCATTTCCCCTTATCCTCATTTTTCATGGCTCTATCGAGCTTGTACGGCCATTTTCTTGGAGGCCTAATCATTCATACTGTTGTCTTGTAGTTTGCATGGGTTACCGTCTTTGGATGTTTTTGTTTTCATGTTGATGGGTGTAGTAGTTGGTAGAATGTTTTAGATGTTTGAGGACGTTTAGGGCCCATTCGGCCAACTGCATTAGGTGAGTTAGGTGGATAGAATTGTATAAGTAACAATAAATGTATGTGTAAGGTATGGCCCCTAGATTGGGTGTATCCTATGTTTTCCAATGCCATGTTTGGAATGTATGCAATGAAAAGTATATCCCGGATTTTCCTATTACACTTAAAAATTCCTCATCCTGGGATTTGGAACTCCCATCTCACGCTGTCCCACACAAGACTCATTTTTCAAAGCCTATAAAATTAATCCCCACCCACCCTCCTACCAACCATGCCACTCCTAATCCGGAGGAGGGATTAGCAATGCAAGCCCATTAAATACAACTTAAGACCACTGGCCAAATAGGCCCTTAGAGTTTTGGACCTAGAGCGGTTCTCCTAGATTTCGACAGAACTGACCGTGTAGGAAATTCAACAAATTTATAATGTGAACCTTAGGACCCTCTTAGTTGGAATGAGCATATATGAAATGCTCGAGCGTCAAGTACAGATAACTCAGTTCCAATAAGACAACTTTGTCCCTAAGTGATAAAACCCTTCCTTGTATTAGAAATGATGTGAAATCATCTAGCGTATGAGCATAGACTTTGGACTACACCTATGGATTTCCTGTTCACTCCCCAAGTATAGGGTTGTGATGTAGTAATAAACTCGGTAAGATCGAGGTCGAATCCCACGAGGATTGATCGTCACAATTCAAATCTGTGATTCTCCTTAACTAATTCAACAAATAATGGAGCAATTTACTAACACAAATCTATGAAAAAACAATTGAGAATAAGGAAGAAAATTCAATCAGAGAGAGCACTAGGACTTTCGAATCAACCCCTAATTATCCTAACCATTGTTTTGTCTGTTAATTCACCTTAATTTAGATTGATCTAACTTATCTAGAGAAAGCACAATCTGTGTCCTTAATCGGGCATACAGATTGTCTAATTCCTTTAAGCAATGCCACGAAGAACATATCCCATGTCCAAATCGGGCATATGGAATATGCAGTTCAGTAAAGCACCATGTTTCTTCTTCTATAGGAACCTGTTCATGATCAGATACAAGTACCTAGAATAAGCATCCAAACCACATCCATCCATAGACTCTGATCAAAGTTCATAGATGGAGAAGTATAGAATTTAAAACAATTAAGCACACTAGGGAAAGAAACAAATCAATCTAATTAAAGTAAAATCAACATAGAACAATGGGTGTTCAAATTAGGGGTTTCATCTCAGCCCTAGCTGAGAGATTAGTTACCCAAAAATCCATTAAACAGATGGATAAATAAAAATAAAAATTCATAAAAGAAAAATCAAACCAATTTCTCTCTCTCTCTTTCTTCTCTTTCTTCTCTTTCTTCTCTCCCTTGCTGTAGATCTGAAAATCCTCCAATTTCTGAATGCTTTTCCCAGATCCAAGACTCCTTTTTTATAGTTGCTGGAAAGCTGGATCAGTGGCAGAGTTGTAGCAGGACATGGAATGGAAATTTTCGCAGCCATGATCGGTGGGCCCCACCGAAGTGTTTTCTAGAAAATCCACCCCGTCCATTGGATTCAGGATGAAATTTCAGTCAAGAATGGGTGGTTTTGAACGTCCATTAACGCGGCCCAGAGAAGAAAACACGAACAGATCAGTTTTGAACGTTGCAGGGCAGCCCATTTGTGGCCTCTGTATCATGCACGTGTGTACGCATGGGAGTGGAATATCAGCATGGGTTTGTAGTGCTCACGGCCCTCTACAAGATGAACGGCTCGAATCGGTCGTACGGGCGATGTGTGGGGCCCACAGCCGTTCGCAAAAACGGACAGCGTCCGTTCCTTCGCTGACGCGGAACAGGGACGCGGATTCGCTGCGGAAATGGTGGGGCCCACTCCTTGTCTTAAATCGAAAATCCACTCCGTCCATTGAAGTTCTATCGAAATTTCGGTTGGGAATATGCATTTTTTTTCTCCATTTTTGTGTGGCCCACAGAGTTTTAAACTCACCGTCCATTCCATGTTTGAAAGGCTGGATTCCACTCTTGATGATCATTCACGATTCTTCCACCTAGGTAGTGTTAACAGCCTTCCTTTAGTCCTGATAGACGGTCCGGATTACGCATTTGGCCGATGTGTGGGGCCCACAACTCAAACCCATCCGGCCAGCGTCCGTTCGCTGGACGCTGGCTGCGTGAGAGGGAGAGAAGCTGCGGGTCAGCGGCTCGCTGACCACCTTAGCCGGTCCGGTGCACGGCAGCCATTGTGAGTGCATGGTGCACATGCATCACATATGGGGCCCGCTATGATGTTTATGAGAAATCTGCACCGTCCATCCTTTTCTTCATATAATATCAACCGCCAAATTCAAGTTTGAGGCAGTTCCGAATATCAGGTGGGCCCAGAATCGAAGATTAATGGGCTGATTTGTCCGTTGGACCACTTCCCGAGATCTTCAAGGGCTGAAATTTAATATGTACGGTTGATTTACGGCCCCCATCACATGTATGAAGTTTCGAGTTGAACGGATGGCGGGAAACGTGTGATCTTGCATTTTCCACCAATTTCAGGCCCCTTTGGCTTGCTTTCCTCAGATCCCAGGCGTGTAAAATCTTCATTATTGGTTCTCTGGAGTCCATCCCGTGTTCTGGAGACTTTGGATCATGAAATCCATGCCGTTAACATCAATTTTCAATTATCACTCCTGATTTCATCCTGTGACAGAAACACAATTAATACACCCCCTTAAGCCTTATCATGTACGTCAATTTAGGCAATTACTGGGGTCTGATATGTAATATTTGACCCTGATCACAACCCCCAACCAGCATTTTGCTAGTCCCGAGCAAAACATGCGAAAAATAATTTTAGAAATAAAAGACAATTCCTGTAAACTCAAGTGACTTGTGAACAGATAGTTGAGATGTGAAAATTCTAAAATTCGTGAATGGTGAGAAGATTTTTCTCCTGAAATCAAGCTTACAGTAAACTTCATAATCAAGTTCAAAATATTAATCCATTAATTAGAACAATTTTAAACATTGAGTTCCATGAGTGTATAGTGTAATCTCGGCTTACAATCATTAAAAGATCCAATTGTCAATTTCATGATATCATTATTAATTCGTGACAACCAAACCTGGAACCAACACTAGCATTTTAGATCATCTTTTCCTTCTATCAGCCTTTGATTTCCTTTATAAACAGTGGTGCCAAGGAGGGGAATCAAATCCGCACCTATAGGGAGCAAACCTATGGTGAAAACTTGTCGCCTAACTCTTTTCTCATGTCAACTATGGGGAATCGAATCTTCATTTATAGGGAGCAAACCTATCATGACAATTATGCAACTTACTCTTTCAATTCTTCTTTATAAACTGATGCTTAAAAATTTTATTTTTCAGGTTGGTTTCTTTCATGCTTAGTGATTACCAAGTTACCATTTAATATCGAACTGAAAACTTAATGTGTAAGTGAGATCTGATATGTGCAATCCTGGCTCAATCAATGTTTACAACTTCTAATCATGGATTAACAACTCAAACTTAAGTGTGAAATCTGCCAAACAACCGAATCCAAGAGTCATAAATTACTCACATTCTGTATCTTGTAATTTCAAAATCACAACTATCCTTCAAAATCACTTTGAATTCAATAGAAATTCCAAAAAAATTTTAAAATTTTCACAATTTTGCTCAAGACTAAGAAAATGCTGATTAGGTAACCTACTCTCTCCACCCCCAACCTAAAATCTACATTGTCCTCAATGTAAAAGAAATAAGCATGCGATGTAGATGAGACAACAAGAAGAAAAGAGGAGTGAGGGAAAGATAGTACCTGGATGAAGAATCAAGAGGTTTTCCCAAAAATATCAACGTAAAAGTAGGTTAGCACAAGAGAGAAATCAATAAAATAAAATCACAAAAAGAAAAACCCTACCTATACCACTTTCGCAGGTGCTCGCGATTGCATTTAGCGTATGCAACAAGCCTTTAAACCCCTAGGTTACCCCTAGTGGACGAGTTGTATCTCGTGAGGGTTTGCAGTAATGATACCCACAAACATTGAACTAACTAACAAGGAAAAAGAAATCAAATGAAATGCTGGGTTGCCTCCCAAGAGCGCTAAGTTTAATGTCTTCAGCCAGACAAAAACGGACCATGAATTCATTAATCTTTAAGACCAAGGTCCGCCAAAGAACTTACCTCAACATTGTGGTTAACCAATCCCAGACAAGTGATGTGAGTTCCCATGAGCTGTGCTATCTGCAATGAGGTAACTGACACTGTCGTCAAATAATTTAAGGACTTCTGCTCGAACGACTTGTTCCATGTTAGGATCATGCTTCCTTTGCATTTTACGTGATATTTCCGCAGCATGATCCTTACATACAGTGGGGCACACTCCTTGTATTTCTACTATCTTCCGTTCAATCGCTGCCTTATATGTTCGAAGAACATTAAGCAACCTGCTCTTCTTTGCCTTCTCAGAGTTAGGAACTGTGCTGTCAAGAAGAGTCTCAAAGGGATGAAGAGGTTCCACTTTCGCTCTCCATTTTTCAGTCTCCAATATCGGAGTAGAGTCGAGCAGTGCATTGACTTCGTGGATGGGACTATCTATGTCAAAATCCGTGCCATGTTGTGCTAAGCAGGTCTCAAGTGGATCTTCAAAAGATTTGAGGAAGGAGTCCTGCACTAGACTCTCGATCATGTCCACTTCAAATATGTCGTCCAAATCCGCGGGTTGTTGTCCTGCATTAAAAACATTGAGTTTAATATTCATGTTACCAAATGACAACTTCATAACTCCATTCCTGCAATTTATAATAGCATTAGATGTGGCCAAAAATGGACGACCCAAAATGACTGGGATCTGACTATGAGGATTCTGAACAGGCTGAGTATCTATAACTATGAAATTCACTGGAAAATAAAATTTATCAACCTAGATTAGTACATCTTCAATAACACCCCGGGGCACCTTGACAGATCTATCAGCTAGTTGTAATGTTATTTTAGTCGGTTTCAACTCACCAAGTCCTAGCCGCTCATAAACCGAATATGGTAACAAATTGACGCTCGCCCCTAAATCAAGTAATGCCTTCCCGATTTTATGATCTCCTATGCCGCAAGAAATGGTGGGAGCTCCTGGATCCCTAAATTTAGGAGGGGTGTTATGTTGAATCATGGAGCTGAGCTGCTCTGCAAGGAAGACTTTCTTATGAACATTCTGCTTACGCTTTCGAGTGCATAATAAGGTGGCACATCCGTGGTTCTTGGAGAGTCAGAGAGTTTTTGGACTTTAGATGCATTGGTGTGTCCCTCTGCTTCATCTTGATCTTTTGCTTTAGAATTTGATTCATCCCTAGGCATCTCTTTTCTTTTGTCAATCTGTTTGCCTGACCTAAGGGTAATGATCGATTTGGCTTGCTCATGGTATTGCCCTTGATTGGAATTAGAGCCAATCTCATACTGTCCCTTTGGATTAGCCACAGGTTGGCCAGGGAACTTGCCCTTCTCTCTCTCACTCAATGTGCCAGCTAGTTGACCCATTTGTACTTTCAACTTGGCAATGGATTGCGCATTTGCATGTAAGCTTTGCTGGTTGGCTAGTAAGGTTTGTTGGGTGTCTTTTTGGAATTGGAGAGAACTCTGCATAAAAAGATGGAGTGTATCCTCAAGAGATGGTTTCCTTGATTGTGTAGGCAGTTGTTGATATTGCGGAAACTGCTGAGGTTGCATAGGAGGATTTCCAGATGGTCCTCCTTGTTGCGGTCCTTTTGCCCAAGAAAAATTTGGATGCCTAGCCCACCCTGGGTTGTACGTGTTCGAGTAAGGATCATTCCCAGGTTTCTGAAAGGTGTTCAAAGCATGAACTTGTTCAGAGAGGAATTCTGGAAATGCTGTACCAGATGGGCAAGATTGCGTAGGATGGGTAGGAGTAGAACATATGGCACAAGCCTCGGCTTGAGTTGTTTGTGGAGGTCCATTATGCAACATCAGAGCATCAACCTTCTTTGTCAGGCCATCAATCTTGGCATGGAGATCTGGCGTGACTCCTATCTCATATATGCCACCTCTCTTTTGTGGTTGGGAACTTCTTTCACCTCTATCTGAATAGTCCCATTGCTGGGAGTTTTCACACAAGGTTTCAAAGAATTTCCACGCTTCGGTATCGCTTTTGGTCATGAAGGACCCTCCACTGGTGGCATCAACCATGCGACGGTTCTGGGGTGTCAGACCATCATAAAAGTATTGCACTTGTTGCCACTTTCAAAACCGTGGTGTGGACATTTAAGAAGCAAGTCCTTCCATCTTTCCCAACATTCATGAAAGTGTTCTCCCTCTTTTTGTGTGAAATTAGTGATTTCTCTACGGAGAGCATTAGTTTTGTGAACAGGGAAGAACTTGTTTAAGAACTTCCTAGACAATTGGTCCCATGTAGTGATAGACCCAACTTCTAGAGAATTCAACCATGCTTTCGCCTTATCCTTCAAAGAAAAAGGAAACAGGCGTAGGCGGATCGAATCGTCTGAGAAGTTTTGGAATTAAAGGTGGAGCAAATGTCTAGGAATTCCTTCACATGATGATATGGGTCCTCCTTGTCTAACCCATAAAAGGAAGGCAACAACTGTATGACCCCAGTCTTGAGTTCAAAGTGTGCTGCCGTGGTGGTGGGCAACACTATGCATGAAGGCGCATTGAATTGGATAGGAGCTGAATAATCTCTAAGAGTTTTAGTTCCATTCTCTTCTGCCATTTCAACTGGGATGTCTTTCAATCTTCTATGGAATGTTCTTTCTATTTCAGGATCACAAGATGCTAGTTCTATATCTAGAGATGTACGTCCTAGCATAAACTAAGTAACAACCTAAGAGAAAGAAAACTAGAACTAGAAACTATGATATTCAAAAAAAACAAGTTAAAACTATGTAAGTAAGAATGGGAAGAAAGAACCCGGAAAAGGAGATGATTGATGTCAGAAGATTTAAGAAGTAGCTTTCTTCCTCAATTCCTGAAAATAGAAACATAAACAAATCAAGTTTCCTAAATTAATGATAAAAAAATTCTAAGCAACGGTTAATTTCTAAAAACGAAAGTTTCTAAAAAATAAAAAGAAGAGTTAGTTTCTAAAAAGGAAAGAAAAATTTCTAAAACTAGAAAATAGGAAGTTACTTAAGAGAAAAATCTAAATCTAAAAATAAAAATTCAAAAGAAATTCTAGAATTAGAAAATTTCTAAAAAGTAAAAACCTAATTCTAAAAATAAAAATAAAAAATTAGAAAAAGTAAAGAATTTAGAAAGGGATTACAAATTAGAAGTTTATCTCAGGACCCTACAAAACAGGAAATAGGTTAATTTTTAAAATAAAGAAAAAGAACTCTAAGTTAGTAAAATCCTAAGCTATGAATTATGATAAGAGAGAATCCTAAATTCAATTTGGAACGAAACAATCCCCAGCAACGGCGCCAAAAACTTGTTCACTCCCCAAGTATAGGGTTGTGATGTAGTAATAAACTCGGTAAGATCGAGGTCGAATCCCACGAGGACTGATCGTCACAATTCAAATATGTGATTCTCCTTAACTAATTCAACAAATAATGGAGCAATTTACTAACACAAATCTATGAAAAAACAATTGAGAATAAGGAAGAAAATTCAATCAGAGAGAGCACTAGGACTTTCGAATCCACCCCTAATTATCCTAACCATTGTTTTGTCTGTTAATTCACCTTAATTTAGATTGATCTAACTTATCTAGAGAAAGCACAATCTGTGTCCTTAATCGGGCATACAGATTGTCTAATTCCTTTAAGCAATGCCACAAAGAACATATCCCATGTCCAAATCGGGCATATGGAATATGCAGTTCAGTAAAGCACCCTGTTTCTTCCACTACAGGAACCTGTTCATGATCAGATACAAGCACCTAGAATAAGCATCCAAACCACATCCATCCATAGACTCTGATCAAAGTTCATAGATGGAGAAGTATAGAATTTAAAACAATTAAGCACACTAGGGAAAGAAACAAATCAATCTAATTAAAGTAAAATCAACATAGAACAATGGGTGTTCAAATTAGGGGTTTCATCTCAGCCCTAGCTGAGAGATTAGTTACCCATAAAATCCATTAAACAGATGGATAAATAAAAATAAAAATTCATAAAAGAAAAATCAAACCAATTTCTCTCTCTCTTCTTTCTTCTCTTTCTTCTCTTTCTTCTCTCCCTTGCTGTAGATCTGAAAATCCTCCAATTTCTGAATGTTTTTCCCAGATCCAAGACTCCTTTTTTATAGTTGCTGGAAAGCTGGATCAGTGGCAGAGTTGTAGCAGGACATGGAATGGAAATTTTCGCAGCCATGATCGGTGGGCCCCACCGAAGTGTTTTCTGGAAAATCCACCCCGTCCATTGGATTCAGGACGAAATTTCAGTCAAGAATGGGTGGTTTTGAACGTCCATTAACGCGGCCCAGAGAAGAAAATACGAAGAGATCAGTTTTGAACGTTGCAGGGCAGCCTTTTTGTGGCCTCTGTATCATGCACGTGTGTACGCATGGGAGTGGAATATCAGCATGGGTTTGTAGTGCTCGCGGCCCTCTACAAGATGAACGGCTCGAATCGGTCGTACGGGTGATGTGTGGGGCCCACAGCCGTTCGCAAAAATGGACAGCGTCCGTTCTTCGCTGACGCGGAACAGGGACGCGGATTCGCTGCGGAAATGGTGGGGCCCACTCCTTGTCTTAAATCGAAAATCCACTCCGTCCATTGAAGTTCTATCGAAATTTCGGTCGGGAATATGCATTTTTTTTCTCCATTTTTGTGTGGCCCACAGAGTTTTAAACTCACCGTCCATTCCATGTTTGAAAGGCTGGATTCCACTCTTGATGATCATTCACGATTCTTCCACCTAGGTAGTGTTAACAGCCTTCCTTTAGTCCTGATAGACGGTCCGGATTACGCCTTTGGGCGATGTGTGGGGCCCACAACTCAAACCCATCCGGCCAGCGTCCGTTCGCTGGACGCTGGCTGCGTGAGAGAGAGAGAGAAGCTGCGGGTCATCGGCTCGCTGACCGCCTTAGCCGGTCCGGTGCACGGCAGCCATTGTGAGTGCATGGTGCACATGCATCACACATGGGGCCCGCTATGATGTTTATGAGAAATCTGCACCGTCCATCCTTTTCTTCATATAATATCAACTGCCAAATTCAAGTTTGAGGCAGTTCCGAATATCAGGTGGGCCCAGAATCGGAGATTAATTGGCTGATTTGTCCGTTGGACCACTTCCCGAGATCTTCAAGGGCTAAAATTTAATATGTACGGTTGATTTACGGCCCCCATCACATGTATGAAGTTTCGAGTTGAACGGATGGCGGAAAACGTGTGATCTTGCATTTTGCACCAATTTCAGGCCCCTTTGGCTTGCTTTCCTCAGATCCCAGGCGTGTAAAATCTTCATTATTGGTTCTCTGGAGTCCATCCCGTGTTCTGGAGACTTTGGATCATGAAATCCATGCCGTTAACATCAATTTTCAATTATCACTCCTGATTTCATCCTGTGACAGAAACACAATTAATACACCCCATTAAGCCTTATCATGTACGTAAATTTAGGCAATTACTGGGGTCTGATATGCAATATTTGACCCTGATCATTTCCACTACTCTTAAATTAAGACTAAACTACCGGTTATATTAGAGAATGTCAGAGACCAATAGATGTAGCTAGGTCAAATCAATACACCTCTTTGATCTGGGTGGCGCAGCGAAAGCGTGGTAGACCCTACCCCACTGGCCCAGGATTAAAACTGTGCTCGTTAAATACACACATTATAGAAGCCTACCAAGTTCTACTATAGAAAATGTTTTAGGATGATCTAGTAAGATTTGATTCACCATTTCTTTGGACATAGATAATAACGAGGACTCTCTTAGACTAAGACCTAAAGGACAACCTTAGAAATAGACAATTTGAACATTTCTGTGATGGGCATTCCCTAAGTTTTTATAGTGATCGGTCTACGGAGTTACTGAAATATATAACTGCGAAGCATTCGCGGCTTGACCCAATTCTCAATCCTGGGCGACTACCAATGGACTCACTGTTAACGAGCAGAAGACCAGGATCCACCAGGATTCGGAAGGGATACGATGAGCTTTCTACCCTAGCCCGGTAGATGATCGATGTATCGGGATCAAACCCACTACAACCGTCTCTCCGTGTTGGTCAAATAATGAAAACAGCTATCTTATTCTAAATTATTGGGAATCGTCGTCAAGACTCCAAATAGGTAAAGAAATAAATTATAGTAAACCATCAGGGTATGAGAAATGGATAAAGAAATAAGTTTTAAGGGGGGTAGACTAAAATGAACCAGGCTAGTATATACCCTACGCAATAAAACTTAGGCAAAGAAATAATTAAATCTTTCCTTATTACCCTTAGGGAATTTCGGGGACGAAATTTTGTTTTAAGGGGGGTAGATTGTAACATCCCAGATTTTTGCCAACCTGGAATTAGACATTCTTAGGCAATGGGTCGATCCTAATACCTTATTACCTTGTCAGAACTCAATCCCACAGTCGAAAACTGGTTTTGAACCCTTTTCCTTCACAAATCCCACCCTTCACCACCTTGTTCTTTCAATTTTTCAAAGTACTTTCACATTAAACACTATCTTAAAGTTTAGGTGATGAAGAACAATACTTAAACTAAACATTACTACAAAGGACTAAGTACCACCTCAGACAGAAATCATACAGGACTAAATCCTTTAAAAATTAGGTGAGAATTAGCCAGTGTTAAACTAGAGTACCTGTGAAATTAGCGTCAATCACTTTAAATACGATCTGCAAGACCCAAAAATTGTAGAATCATTGACGCTAGGTTACCCTAAAATCTAGGATCAATCTCATTACCCGGCTACTCTCGAGAGCATCTCGAAACTCCATATCAGATCTGGACAGCACGTCGGAAGTCCGATTAACACGAAGTTAAGGAATTAGGACTGCCTTGCTGGGCTTGACAACTATCTCGGAAATCAAATCCAGATAGTGTCCCAGCGCTATTCGCTTGAGCTCGGAACGGGGAGTGTGAGAAATGTAAAATTAATTAAAAATAAAATAGAAATTTATGAAATTTGGCACCTCTCGCTTGCGGATCAGTATTAAGCAACCAGACCATCAGAATTAGGTCAAATTACACCCTCGGATTAGGGATATTTCTCCAAACATATCCATGTACTCGGAATCTCCGATCGAGATCCACTGACCGTTGAACTGAAAACCTGGTCCGCCATTTGCGATCTGGAATCTCGACTGAAATGAAAACTTAATGGTACCTAGATCCATTGTCTGTGAGCTTAAGTCCGACCTTTGGCTCAAGGGGGCCCGCCAGAAGTATAACCCAAGTAACCTTGACCTAAAGTCTATTTCGGTGAGATTTTAGACTATATAAGGACCTTAAACCCTCTCTCATTGCAGCCATACGAATTTGAGAAAAACCCTAGGAAAAGAGAGAGAAAGAGAGAGAAAGTGAGAGAGAAGTGGGAGCATCTCCCTGCCATGCTTCCCTGCTGCTATACGTGTTCAACCACCTCGTTCTAATCGCTTTCCGGCGATTCCGGCGTCATTTCTAGGTAAGAAACTCTAACCCTAATCTGTTTTGGGGTTTTGATAGTTGTAGGTTATGAAATAGCTAACCTATTTCATTCTATAGGTTACCAAACTGCCGAATACAGAAGCTTAGCAAACCTATCTGATTCGTTACGATTCTACGATAAAAGGTGTAGACTTTAGGTGTATAGGTTATGGTTTTCAACGCTTTCAATGTCAGATAATGATAGATTCATGATCTGCATGCAATTGCACATGTACAAAGTGCTGTTTTCCGTTTCAATTAAAGATGAAGAATATGGAATTTTACATATTCTAGGTATTTATAGAAAGTACCGTATATGTATAAATTTTGAAAATATGTTTTCCATGATTAATTGTTGTATGAATATATTATGTATGGATAAAATACTTATTTGGCGAAAGGACTCGCCCTAATACATGTTTTGCTAATATACACTATGTATGTTGAAATAGTGTATTCTAGAAAGTACCGTATACGTATAAATTTTAGAAATGTGTTTGCCATGATTATTTGATGTATGAACATATTATATATGCGTAAAATACTTGTTTGGCGAAAGGACTCGCCCTAATACATGTTTTGCTAATATACACTATGTATGATTGAAATAGTGTATTCTAAGTGTTTGTGAAAATGCTTGTGAGAGTAAGTGCTTGGATGATAGTGCCTTAGGTAGGTGTTGAGATGGGATTCTCAATTACCTTAGAGACGTATATGATTTCCTACATGTTGGTTGTTTACTTTAACCGCTTATTTATGAAATATATGTGTTTGTATTTCCTATTTATATGGTGCTTTATAACATGCTTGTTAACTTGCTTGAATCACTTTGTTTATTATGATTTACTCCACATGCTCTAAATAAGGATTGATTGAGTTTGGGACTATGATTATAGTCCAGACAATCGGTACCAGACTTGAGTTCGTGGTTGAGATTCATTTCGCCACGTAAGATGTGTTTGACGAGCCCGAGTCATACTTCAGTTTGCGATAGTGGTTAGGCCACGCGAAGTGCTTATGCGCTTCATGTCGTTCAGTTGATTGTGCACTCGAGCTAGTCAGGCTCGTCAAGTAACTAAATATGTCTAATGTATGTTCACCATATTTGGACGCTGCTGCTTGAACCTAGGGTACCAAACTTACCAGTGAAATCCTGTTAACCATGGTACCTAGATCCGCTAAGTCTCATGAGCCGGACGTGGTGGTATGGGACAGCGTGGTCGAGCTGTCGGCCTACGCTTGGGCCACGTGCCTCCCCGTAGTGACCAGTGAGCAACCAGACTCGTGAGCCGATTATGGTGGTATGGGACACTATATTCGAGCTGTCGGTCTACACTGATTGGTGACGAGCCCTTTGTAGTGACCTCGAGCATACTCTGAATTTACGGTGAGGTGACGAGTTTTGCCGCAGTGTATAGAGTATGAACTAGGCCTGTATCAATTTAGTGATGAACCATTAAAAAGGTGATGGGGGAGTGGTGTAACGAATGCATGTAACAGCCCTGGCAGCCTTTGCAGCGACCTAGAAACACACCATCGTATGAGATTAACTAGGACTGACAACCCTAGAATGGATCATGTTTGGGAATGATACAAGGGAGGTACCTTAGTTTCTCAATACTGCTGTTTGAAATGAACTAATAACAACTCGGTAATCATGCTCATCATCGCATTGCATGTGCCTAGAAGATGTGGAGCACTGAGGGATGAAAGCATGCCACGAACGTAATATGGTGTCGCACGAGGGAGTGTGTGGTGAGGGCATGCATCATGATTGCATTCATACTTGCATTAATAAGAGTAATTAGGAGTGTTGATTGTACTGCTTTATCATTACTGCTTGACTGAATTGATAACATGTTAACCTATGCTTTATTGTTCCACTGAGTTGATCACTCACTCTCATGTTACGGGACGGTGTTGTACACACCAACCAGACTTATTTGAGTTTCAGATGATGGCGACGCTACGAAGCGGAGACGGACTTTTATGAGGATGAGGAGGATTCTTCCTTTATGCAGTTTCAGGCGGGTCCTATGAGCCATGTCCTGATCGACGAGGCTTTCTGGGATATTGACTAGATGACCTTACACAACTTGGTATAATTTGAAATTGTACTTGTAAATAGTTAACCTGGTAACATTATCACACTCTGGAGACTCACCACTGTTTTTATATTTTATATATCTATCATAGTCTTCCGCTTGCAATCTCACTTGTCTCTGGAGTATGATATGATGTTTTGGCTTAATCTCACTCATGTTCAATGTACTAATACAGACAACATTCAATCATCATTCATTTTGTTACATAAGTGATGCGTTGGAACTCGAGAGTTGAGTTTATGCTCGACCCCCGATTTTCTGGGCGTTACAAAACACATCTTGAAACAGCGGTGAGAATAATTTTTTATTTTTTAATCATTTTTTATTTAAGTACAATGAAGGATTTATTGTAACAATTATCTTCTAACAGGAAAGAATATTATCGATAGCTAGTAGTGATCCTTCCAGTAAGCACAAGGATTTAGACCACGACCCAGTTTCACAGGTTTTCCATCAATTCTACTCACTTTACATACATTGTCGTTGGTTTTTTTTTAATAATAATATTCACACATCACTAAACTTAAAAATTATTGTTTAGGTTTGTGGTCGTGATAGCAGAGGCCGGGTTAGGGGCATGGGTTTGGGTATTTATAAGGCTACTATGAAGGTTGCCACCCCCTACATTATATAAGCTCGGTCAGAGAGGAATGCACGTATGTCCATTGAGGCTAAATTTGAAGCATCAATGACTCAATTTACTGAACTTAGGCAAGAATTTGCTGAACTTAGGCTACAAATTACTTAAAGCCAACTACTTCACCGCTCTCCTCATACAGCTGCATCTCAGGTATTACATTTGCCGCGATCAAATGATATAATTATTATTTTTAAAGATAAAAGTTGCATTTTTATTTACACGAAACCATTATTTTAGGCCTACCGTCGATCTGGTGAGCCGAGTACTCGAGAAGACTCTGCAGCAACTCCATCGATGGAACAAATTTGCCAATTGAGAGATTTCCGTGGTCAGATTGTTGCTAGTGGGAGAATGGTGTCAGATAATACTGGCATCCCTCCAGAATGCATCAGAGTTGTAATAGATGAGATCAACGTTCGCACAGCAGAGTTGTTTAATGATGACAGGACATTTGAAGATATTCAATTGGGTGAAATGGTTGTTTGGCCCAAATTCCTGATGAGAATTTGAATATTCAGTAGTTTTGATTAACTTTTTGAAGTTTACGACATTTTGTATGATGAAAACTTGATTATTCAATGAAATGCTTTTTTGATCAAGTTGCCTTTTTTATTTATTTAATCTTTAGCATCCTTTTTATTAATTATGGTTTGTTGTCATTTGTTTTTTATTAACCAAGTCACTAAAGGATTTCAATTTCAAATGTAACAGAAGTATTGACAGAACGTTGTCTCTTGTTGCAGTATGAGATGTAACAAGAATATACATTGATTGTGCACCAAATTATTTTTTTAAATGCACCAACCAGAAACGATTTGAGATGACGTTCAATGATACTTTGTTAAATATGAAATTTATGACCTTTAGTAACTTGGTTAATTAAAAAGAACTACGTAGTGACTTGATCCCAATCTGACTTTTTGGGTACGTAGGCAGCCGTTCGTAATGTACTAGAATAACGGTACAGCCACAAATCTTTTTTCTCCTTTGAATTGTAACAGACTGTATTGGTTGCATTTCTCTGTCAGACAGGTTGTTGCTATCAAAGATATAATATCACCTCCTTATAGGGAAACATTTATACTTGTGTACAGGTAAATTCATTTTTTCTTATTCCTTATATTGTTTCCCAGTTATATTTGTGTTGGTTTCAGAGTACAGGTAACGATAAAAATTGTTGGTCGATTGTGGCTTGTAGACAAAGGGATGAGTAACCAACAATACAAAAATGGGAGGCCTTCCCCAAGAATCCAGATGCTTTTAGATATATTTATGTTGTTTTTAAATGTATTAACTCGAAATTAATGGAGTAGACCCGGATGTGCGTCGGAGCTATCCGGATGAGTGGGGGTCCCTGAAAGGTGGGAACCGCTGTTATGACCATGATGAAGCTGTCCATTTCCTATGGACGGCACTGGAGGGGCCTAGCCATTTGGACAGGTCGTGTTTATGTATTTGCTTGAAAGTAATGGAGCAAATCCGGATGTGCGTCGGAGCTATCCGGATGAGCGGAGGTCCCTAGAAGGTGGGAACCGCTGTTATGACCATGATGAAGCTGTCCATTTTCTATGGACAGCATTGGAGGGGCCTGGCCATTTGGACAGGTCGTGTTTATGTATTTTCTTGAAAGTAATGGAGCAAATTCAGATGTGCGTCAGAGCTATCCAGATGAGCGGGGGTCCCTAGAAGATGGGAACTGCTGTTATGACCATGATGAAGCTGTCCATTTCCTATGGACAGCATTGGAGGGGCCTGGCCATTTGGACAGGTCATGTTTATGTATTTGCTTGAAATTAATGGAGCAAATCTGGATGTGCGTCAGAGCTGTCCGGATGAGCGGGGGTCCCTGAAAGGTGGGAACCGCTGTTATGACCATGATGAAGCTATCCATTTCCTATGGACAACATTGGAGGGGCCTGGCCATTTGGACAGGCCGTATTTATGTATTTGCTTGAAAGTAATGGAGCAAATCCAGATGTGCGTCGGAGCTATCCGGATAAGCGAGGGTCCCTGGAAGGTGGGAACCGCTGTTATGACCATGATGAAGCTGTCCATTTCCTATGGACAGCATTGGAGGGGCCTGGCCATTTTGACAGGCCGTGTTTATGTATTTGCTTGAAAGTAATGGAGCAAATCTGGATGTGCGTCAAATCTATCCGGATGAGCGGGGGTCCCTGGAAGGTAGTAACCGCTGTTATGACCATGATGAAGCTGTCCATTTTCTATGGACAACATTGGAGGGGCCTAGCCATTTGGACAAGCCATGTTTATATCTGTATTTGCAGGGACCACACCCTTAACCTAAACCACACCCTAAACCTATAACCTAAACATATTCTCAATTACCTAAACTTATAACCTATAAACTAAACCTAAACCTAAACCTATAACCTAAACTTATTCTCAAATCCCAAAAGTTATACTTATAACCTTAACCTAAACTTATAACCTTAACCTAAACCTATTCTCAAATCCCAAAACCTATACTTATAACCTAAACCTAAACCTTAACCTATACTTACAACCTAAACCTAAACTTGAAAACCCAAACCTAAACCCGATCCCGAACTCGAACCCGATTTCCTAAACCTAAACCTTAACCTATTCTAAAATCCCTAAACCTAAACCTACACCTAATCCTAATCAAAACTCCCTAACCTAAACCTAAACCTAAACTTGAAAACCAAACCTAAAACCCGATCCCAAACCCGAACCCGATTTCCTAAACCTAAACCTTAACCAATTCTCAAATCCCTAAACTTAAACCTACACCTAATCCTAATCTAAACTCCCTAACCTAAACCTAAACTTAAACTTGAAAACCCAAACCTAAACCCGATCCCGAACCCAAACCCGATTTCCTAAACCTAAACTTTAACCTATTCTCAAATCCCTAAACCTAAACCTACACGTAATCCTAATCTAAACTTCCTAACCTAAACCTAAACCTAAACTTGAAAACCAAACCTAAAATCCGATCCCGAACCCGAACCCGATTTTCTAAACCTAAACCTTAACCTATTCTCAAATCCCTAAACCTAAACCTACACCTAATCCTAATCTAAACTCCCTAACCTAAACCTAAACCTAAACTTGAAAACCCAAACCTAAACCCGATCCCGAACCCGAACCCGATTTCCTAAACCTAAACCTTAACCTATTCTCAATTCCCTAAACCTATATAGCTTATAACCTAAACCTAAACCTAAACCTGAACCTATAACCTAAATATATTCTCAAATCCCTAAACCTACACCTACACCTAATCCTAATCTCAACTCCCTAACCTAAACCTAAACCTAAACTTGAAAACCCAAACCTAAACCCAATCCCGAACCCGAACCCGAATTCTTAAACCTAAACCTTAACCTATTTTCAAATCCCTAAACCTAAACCTACACCTAATCCTAATCTCAACTCCCTAACCTAAACCTAAACCTAAACTTGAAAACCTAAACCTAAACCCGATCCCGAACCCGAACCCGATTTCTTAAACCTAAACCTTAACTTATTCTCAATTCCCTAAACCTAAACCTAAACCTAAACCTTAACCTTAACCTAAACCTAAACCCGAACCTATAACCTATAACCTAAATATATTCTCAACTCCCTAAACCTACACCTAAACCGAATCCTAATCTCAACTCCCTAACCTAAACCTAAACCTAAACTTGAAAACCCAAACCTAAAACCCGATCCCGAACCCGAACCCGATTTTCTAAACCTAAACCTTAACCTATTCTCAAATCCCTAAACCTAAACCTACACCTAATCCTAATCTAAACTCCCTAACCTAAACCTAAACCTAAACTTGAAAACCCAAACCTAAACCCGATCCCGATCCCGAACCCAAACCCGATTTCCTAAACCTAAACCCGATCCCGAACCCGAACCCGATTCCCTAAACCTAAACCTTAACCTATTCTCAACTCCCTAAACCTATAGCTTATAACCTAAACCTAAACCTTAACTTAAACCTATAACCTTAACCTAAACCAAAACCTATGACCTAAAACCTAAATGTATTCTCAAATCCCTAATCCTAAACCTACACCTAATCTTAATCTCAACTCCCTAACCTAAACCTAAACCTAAACTTGAAAACCCAAACCTAAAACCCGATCCTGAACCTGAACCCGATTTCTTAAACCTAAACCTTAACCTATTTTCAAATCCCTAAACCTAAACCTACACCTAATCCTAATCTAAACTGCCTAACCTAAACCTAAACCTAAACTTGAAAACCCAAACCTAAACCCGATCCCGAACCCGAACCCGGTTTCCTAAACCTAAACCCTAACCTATTCTCAAATCCCTAAACCTAAACTGACACCTAATCCTAATTTAAACTCCCTAACCTAAACCTAAACCTAAACTAGAAAACCCAAACCTAAACCCAATCCCGAACCCGAACCCGAACCCGAATTCTTAAACCTAAACCTTAACCTATTCTCAAATCCCTAAACCTACACCTACACCTAATCCTAATCTCAACTCTCTAACCTAAACATAAACCTAAACTTGAAAACCCAAACCTAAAACCGATCCCGAACCCGAACCCGATTTCCTAAACCTAAACCTATTCTCAATTCCCTAAACCTATAGCTTATAACCTAACCTAAACCTAAACTTATTTATATGTATTATGTGTGGATGAATGTAATGTGGATAAGATTTGTTTGGATGGATGTAGTTTATGTTTGGATGGATTTACGTAGTTTGGGTTTAGATGGATGTGAATGTGATGAAATGTGGATAAGATTGTTTCTTTACTTATGAAGTTAAACTTATATGTATTATGCATGGATGAATGTAATGTGGATAAGATTGTTTGTGTTTGGATGGATGTAGTTTATGTTTGAATGGATTTACGTAGTTTGGGTTTAGATGGATGTGAATGTGAATGTGATGAAATATATTGTATAACAAGTGTATATCAGGAAGAATACTGTAACAAGTCAAATTTGAAAATGTCCTTTAAGGGTCATAAGAGACGGCCCATAGCAGTCCATTTAAAGGACGGTCCATGACCGTCCTTTTAAAGGACAGTCTATAACCGTCCTTTGAAGGCTCATAAGAGACAGTCCTTTTTAAGGACGGTCCATGAACGTCCTTTAAATGGACTGCTATAGGCCGTCCTTTGAAGGCTCATACGAGACGGTCCATGACAGTCCTTTTCAAGGACGGTCCATGACCGTCCGTTTAAAGGACGGTCTATGGCCGTCCTTTGAAGGCTCATAAGAGACGGTCTATGACAGTCCTTTTTAAGGACGGTCCATGGCCATCCTTTTTAGGCTCATAAGAGACGGTCCATGACAATCCATTTAAAGGATGGTCCATGACCGTCCTTTTTTAGGACGGTCCACGACTGTCTTTTTTTCATCAATAAGAATGACGGTTTTCAACCATCCTTTAAGTAATAGGACACGTCAAAATTTGACTGCCTATGCGACGGTCCATGACCGTCCTTTTTGGTCATTTGAGACGGTTTTGGACCGTCCTTTTTTCGCTGTTTTGGCGTAGTGTGATTATGTGTAAGGGGACTCTTGGGACATAACTCAATGGCCTTGGATCACTTTACAAGATCAATGCATGATCACTGAAAGGGGGTGATGCTAGGTGCGTCCATCATAATTTATTGATTCTCACAGTAACCAACATGGGATCCACTAAATTCACCATGTATGCATCTTATATATCCATGCTGTCCATCCATTTTTTGGGATCATTTTATGGCATGAGCCCAAAATTAAAGGATATCCAAAGATCAAGTGGAGCACATCACATGAACCACCACCACCGTGATGTTTATATTCCATCCAACCTGTTTATGAGGTCACAAAAACATGGATGAAGAGAAAAAACAAATATTAGCTTGATCCAAAACTTTTGTGGACTCGTAGAAGTTTTCAACAGTAAGCTTTCAACACCCACTTCTTGTGGTACCGTCTACATGAGCTTTTCATCATATGCTCCAATTTTGGGCTCATGGTAAAAAAAAATCTAGAAAAAAGGATTCGTGTTTACACTGCGTAACTGACATCTGACATGACATGAGAGCCACTGACCGGATGGACCCACCCATATGTGGCACCAAAATGACGACAAGACTCTTGTCAATTGTTCACCATCACCTTTCAAGCTGTGGTCTCCAATCCAAAAAATAGAGGTGTCTCACATGCATAGCCTGAAAGTTACACCGATAGCACTATCTTAGCCATGGGGCTTGGTGGTTATCAATAGATGGTTATAAATCAAACAGTGACTGGTCCACACGAAATGAACGGAATCAGATGGTTAAGGTTGTTCAATTAGTGGGTGTTTTGGGCTAGGCTCCATACACCCACATTTTAGACCGTCCAGGATCTGTACATCTACAACACGTACATCTTGGAAAATAGTGAGGAACTACCCTGTAATCTTGCCTTCAGGGAGATCTTGACTAGTCATCCAGTGGGCCACACTACGAATTGGCCATATGACACCGACCCCTGTGTTTGATTGGCGGACGTAAACGTATAACTGGACTTTTTAACGAGCCAGGATAAGATGGTCAGAATTCTTGAAAGAAACAAAACCTGAATGGTTAGGATAAACGAATTGGGCTAGTTCTCGGACTAAGGCTTTTGGATGGTATACCATGTAAAACTAAAACAAAATAAGATAACTTGGGTTTAACATGGTTTGGCTTAGTTTAGCTTTCAAAGTGGTAAGTTTTCTGCACCAACTATGGTATTGTTCTCATTATTTATAATTGAATTAGTTAAAAGATAAAAATCTCAAGGATAGGATGATGGAGATTTTGTAGATTGTTATTGATACAAAAATAAGAAATAAAATTAAAATGGTTATAAAAATCCAAAACAGAAATGGTTGGTACATAGTATTCTCTTATCTTAACGGTGGTCGACCCAATCTAACATATTCCATGACCGGACATTATGTGATGGGAACCAGTCTCTAAGGCTGGACGTGGATTTCCTGCTAAAGCCAGGAAGTTCCCGAGCAAGCATGATGGGTGGGGCCCACCATGATGTAAAGGAGACAAGCACCCCGCCCACCTGTTTTGCGAGCTCATTTTAGGATATGCAACCAAAAATGAGGTAGATCCAAAACTCAAGTAGGTCATACCAGAAGGAAAATTGGGGAAAGAATCCTACCACCGAAACCATTCTCGGCTCCACCTTGATGTTTATATTCCATCCAAACTGTTTATAAGGTCATCCCTACTAGGAAGAAGCGAAAAAACAAAAACAAAAACAAAAACAAAAAAAAAAAAGAAAAAAAGAAAAAAAAATGCTTGATACAAAACTTTTATGGCCATAAGAATGTTTCAACAGAGCTCAATTAATCCCTATTGTTTTCTCTTGTGTGGCCCACTTGAGTTTTGGATACACCTCATTTTTGGTCGCATGTCATAAAATGATCTCTTAAAAATGGATGAACCAGGTGAATTTCTCAAAAACATCATGTTGAGACCCACCCAATATCCTTGTGCAAGAACTTCTTGGGAAAGGCTTTCACAGAAAATCCAGGTCTTTATAGCATCTGACTTTCAAGCATGGGATATGAGGTTGATCCAAGCTATCCATCGTGAGGGTCTCACCATATGGATGCCCTGATTTAAATATTAGTGGACCTCCCATCAAGTGGGCATAGTTTATTAAACAAATTGACAACTGAAAAAACTAGGCTTCCTAACATTGAGGCCCACTTGATGAGAGATCTAAATTGATTTTTGAACAAGGACGCTAACTAGTTTGCACGAGCACATAGGAACTCACCAACATGCATTTATACTAGGTTCCCAATCAGGAACTCGAGATCGGAGTTTCCGTACTCGAATGCCGAATTTCAATGCGTGACAATTCAATGAAGTTATTTGGCTGAAAGGGATGATGAATGAGTTGGGGCTAGCTTCAACAGGAAGTCGTGCTTGTGTATTATGATAGCGAGAGAACTATCAATTTAGTGAATAACTCGATGTATCATTCCCAAACTAAATACATTAATGTTCGTCATCATTTTATCCGACAGATGCTAAAGGAATGTAGTGTTACTCTTGAGAAGATTCACACAAGCAATAATCCGGCAGATATGCTTACAAAAGTTGTTCCTAAAGATATTCAAATTTTTCTCAACCTTTTTAAGCTTGGTAAATAAGATATAAAGACAAAGTGTGCACGAAAAGTGACAATGATAGTGCTAATATGAAGAAGATTAGAGATTGTGATAGCATCTTAGAGCAGTGGAGGTAGAGGATTGAAGCCACGATGGAAATTGTTGATCGAGTGCCTTCAATTTATTGTCATAAGATAGGATTTTTTATTCAATCGACAGGGTGTCTATTTGATATATTCCAAAAAATCAAGTTTTCTCGCTAAACGTTTTTGGACGTTGTTAATTCGATCGACAATTGTGATGATTCGATCAACAATCTATTTAGCCATGTCGATTCGATTGACAGTGCGCATAAGCTCTGTGTAAGTGCGGGTTTTGTTTCTAATTTTGTACAAATGTGTATAAATATATTTGTAATATAGGATTAAGGTTAACACATGAGGACTTAACGCAGAGAGATTTTTTTGAAGGGATCTAGGGTTTTGAATCTGTAAATTATTTCATCTCTTGTAACTTTGTGATATATTGGATTTTTCGTGGCTTTGTGCCATAGGCTTTTCCAACAAGAATTTTCAATGTAAAATTTGTATGTTCTCTATGGTTGCTTGAATGTTATTTTTCTATAGCAGTATTCGATTCTATCTAAGGTTAATTTCACGCCCAAACAGTCATGTTAGGGTTCCCAACACCCCCACCCATTTGTTCTCTCATCGCTTTGCATGTAGCTCTCTCTTTCCCTTTCTCTCTCTCTCTCTTCCCGAATTTGTCTCTTGCTTTGGTAGCTACTTTCTCTCTCTTCACTTTCCATGCAACTCCCTCCCTTTGTCTGTCTCTCTTCCCGTCTTTATCTCCTCGAATTTGTCTCTTGCTTTGGCGGCTACCTTCTCTCTCAATCTCTCTTCCTTCCATTTTATGTGTAACACATTTGCCATATCTCTAATGGTACTTATAACATCCTTTATAGTAAAAGGATGCATGTAAAAAGGTGGGTAAATGATATTCCTGATAGAGTATAATACATGTATCTACAGTTGTATATGTACAACAATACATACTATAAATAGTTTCTTAATAGGCATAGATAGGTACATATTATAATAACCTTGGCAGTATAGAGTCACAATCTCAAAATCAAGTTTCTTGAACGATCCTAATCTCTGATTTATGGATACTTTGCTTTTTAAAATTGGTTTGCCAAATATTTTCAATTTTAATTGTCTAATTAATATCCAATAATTCAATAGTTATGTAATCAAATGTGTAATTTTTTTAGTTCATGATACATTTAAACTGGGAATCATGGTTCAAAACAGTTTAATTTTACTTACCTTTTGGGAGGCATGCCATTTGTAAGTAAAATTTTTAGGTATATGCGTGGATTACATTTTCATATTGTAAAATTGTGATTTTCACAATTTATCTAAATAAAACAATAATATAAGTCATGCTATCATTACAGTGAAATGCAACTAATGTCATCGAATTGATAAATAAATTTATAATTATTATTCATTTATTTTATTTTACTAATGCATTTGGTGAAACAAATAAGCCCTTAAAGAACTAATAAAATACAATCAATATAACCGCTCATTATGGTGCCGCTCCATCTTTGCAATCAACATAACTCTTGTGTTGGACATCGCTACTATGAAAATTATAAGCCTTGACATGAATATGACCTAGGAAAAAAGTAGTTTGCTCCACTCATTAGGTGGCCCATACCGTTGGAATTAATGGACAACCAATGTTTTTACTCAACATATAGGTGTCGCCTGCTTATAAAGGGATCAGCCTAATTTTCAAGAAGGAAAATCTTCATGGTGGGGCATACCATTTTTACGGTTAAATTGTCCAAAGCAAGTAATCATATTGGTAAGAAAGATTGAACGGTAACTCGGGTTGGCTACTCCCCGGGCACAGAGATCTATCCCGGGGGCTGTAGAAATAGATTGGCTACTCCCCTTGCCACCGGCCAATGGCTGATGGTCAGTGCTCTGTGTGCCCCACCATGCTGTATTATACGTGTTTCATCCATGCCGTCCTTATGTTTTTATAGATTATTTAACGAATGAGACAAAAAATGAGGTATATCCCAATCTCAAGTTAACCACATTACAGGAAACAGTTAAAAAACTTTTGGGGGCCATAAAAGTTTTGGATCAAGCTTATCTTTGCTTTTTCTGGGTCTGTATGACCTAATCAACGGATTAGATGTCAAATAAACAATACAGTGAGCCTTATGAGGATTTTAATGGTGGATATCTAATCACTATTATTTTCCGTGGTGCATGATATTTATATCCCTATCATTTTTGGAATCAACTCTAAACTGATCTATAAAAATAGATGAATGAAATGGATGAAACACATATCATGGTGAGCCATAGAGCACCGATCACCAGCCACCGGGCTGGTGGCAGGGGACCGGAGTAGCCGTAGGGCCGTATAGATGTTTCTGACAAATCTATTGTCCATCTGTTTTGAAAGACCACGATACAACAGAAATCTAAAAATAGGAAGATCCTGAACTCACGTGGGCCATACCACACGAAACAGTAGAGATTGGACTGGACGCCTGGCAGTAACAGAAGTTTTGTATCAGAGTTATATTTGTTCCTACAGTTTATCTGAGTGGTAATAACTCTATGAACGGTTTGGATGGCACATTAGTCAGCTTTAGAAAAGTTTCAACGGTGGACATTGTTGTTCCGACTGTTTTGTTGGTGTGGCCCACCTGATTTTTGGATACGTCTAAGTTTTAAAATCATGTCCTATTGTGGTCTTTCAAAACAGATGGACGGAGTGAATTTGTCACAGACATCTCTGCAGACCCACGCAGCTCTCGGAAGGTTGGAACTTGCACCAGGTGTCATGGAACGCGGTTTTCATGCGAGTGTTATAGAATTCTTAGTCCTGTAAGCCCACTTTCGTGTCACATGACTAACATCCACTCTATCTACCGGGGCCACATCACAAGAAATAGTGGTGGGGATTGAATGTCTATTATTGAAATCTTCTTGAGCCCTATGAAAATTCTAGATCAATCTTATGAATGGATTAGATGGCGTAATAGGCAGGCCCGGGAAGGTTTCAACGGTGAGTGTTTTCTTCCGCACGGTTACTGATGGCCAGGCCAACTTTGAGTTTTGGATATAACTCATTTTTGGGATCACAGCCTAACTTGAACGGTGTGGATATAATAAATACATCATTGTGGGGCCCACGTAACTTTGATCTCCTTTGAAGCGTTCGTACAACTCGGACCTCGAGGAGCGTCAGCGCTCGTCCTCGCACGACACGTACTGGTGTGTGGTACACTAGCCAATCCGCTTCCCTGTGGGTGGGATCCCTGACCGTGGGGCCCACCTTGATGTATGTACCTTACATCCACGCGGTCTATCCGTTTCGAAAACTCATTTTAGGTCATGATCCCAATAAATGAAGCAGATTCAGATCTCAGGTGGACCATAACACAGGAAACATTGGCAATCGACCATTAAAACTTTTCATGTGCTGCAAAAGTTCCGGATCAAGTTGATATTTGTTTGGTTTCTTCATACAAGTCTCTATGAACTTATCAACAGGTTAGATGTTAGATTTTAAATAAACATTTCATTGCCCCCATTACGTTTTTAACGGTGGGATTCAATCGCTACTGTTTCATGTGGTATGCTTAACCTAAGATTTGAATCTGTTTCATTTTTAGGATCATGACTTAAAATGAGCTGGAAAAATGGATGAACAGCGTGGATGTAAGGAACATACATCACAGTGGCCCCCACAGGGAAAAGTTCCAGCCTGTTCAGCAAATACATTTGAATTTCCCACATAATGTAAAACAGTAACAATATTACACGGGTATTTCATCAAACACCTAGAGATCAGCATCAAAATCAAACAATAGGGCAAGCAGCATCAATATCAAACAACTGAGATATCCATTCCTTCCTCGCCAATACTTCGTTGAGTCATTTCATCAAACACTCTGCGAGCAACATTCATATCAAAATAACCGAGTCACCAAGCTGATTCAATCCGAGTTGTTTTGAGTTGAGGTTCGATCCGAGTCGAGTTGAGCTCGAGTAAGCTCGAACTCAGGTCAAAATTTTTTCAAGCTCTAAAAACCAGCTCGACTCAATCTGAATCCAATTTCAAGCCGAGGTAAGTTGGGCTTTTCTGAGTCAAATCATGTGAAAAGACCTAGCTAACTGAGTCATGTACAACTCTAGATTTGAAACCCCATGATGTGAAACTCATTACTTTATGATGCCAAACATACCAAGGGATTTGAAATCCCCTCAAACCCCTCAAAATCCATGATGCGAAATGAACCACAAGGCATTGACATATCAAGGGGATGGGAAGAACGTGACTCCAGAGGTAATGAATCCATTGTCTTTGTCTAATAAAGTTCCCGCCAGTCATTTTGAGACGCGGCTTCGGTGGATCCTTGACTAGGGAGCTCAACCTGACGTATGTTCCTTAAATCCATGCCATCCATCAGTTTTTAAAGCTCATTTTAGGGTATGATTCCAAAAATGAAGCAAATTGAAATCTTAGGAGGATCACACCACATAAAACATTGGTAATTGAATACCCACCATTGAAAACTTCTTGGGGGCCATCGGAATGTTTATTTGCCATCCAATCTGTTGATAAGGTCGTAGAGACCTGAATAAAGGGATCAAACAAATATCATCTTGATCCAAAACTTTTGTGACCCAAGAGAATTTTTAATGGTCGGTGTGATCCACCTGAGATTTGGAATCATGCCTTAAAATGAGGTTTCAAAAGGGATGGCCAGCGTGGATCCATCAACCTCAGTGGATCCATTGAAGCCATGTCAGTCATTTTGACCTTTGTGGAGCATCCAACGGTGCAAAATCAATTTTTGATCTTAGATGTTGGGGCACACACCAGGTAGTGATTCTGTGCTCTTCATTACCCAACCGTATAATAAAGTTCCATCCTTTGATGAGATGTGAAGAGAATGTGGCTCTTGAGATATTGAATCCATTCACTTCACTTTTAAGCATTCATTGAAATTCCAACACATACTTTTAAGATTTATTTTTTTTAAAAAAAAGAAAGGTGCAGGGACCACTCTACTTATAAATAGAGAATTACATCTTGGGATAAGCACCACTAAGAGATTTATGATGAGGATTTTCTCCTCATTGTTCGGTTCGATGAAATCGAACAGGTTTCGATAGAATCGATAATTGCAAGTTTTTTCACTGCTGATTGTTGGACTGTTTTTGGTCCTGTCGATATCATCGAGAGACTTTCAGATGATATCGAGACTGTCATCGAGAGTGGCTCGATGGTATCGATGATTGTTGGATTTTTCACCCCTGGTCGCTGGACAGTTTTGGTCGTGTGTCGATATCATCGAGAGACCTTCAGATGATATCGAGGCTGTCAGCAAGAGTGACTCGATGGCATCGAAGAGTTCCACAGACGCGATTGCGGAAACGCAGATTTTGCGGATTTTGTTTCTTATTTGGATTCTACCTCTTTCTTTACTTATATAAAGGGGTGTATCCGGAATTTGGGTGTATTTTAGGGCATTCTAAGTTTCCTAAAGGTTTTCTAGGAGGGCTTAAGGCTATCAAAAGGTGTGAGAGAGAGAGAGAGAGGAAGAGAGAGAGGAAGCTTGTGGAAGGGAAATTCTGCTCGTAGAGGTGATCTACTTCGCAGTCCACGCCTCAGCGCTTCTACGTCCTCGTGATCGGTGAGATCTCTCCGTTTTCTCTTGTTCTCTTTTTGTTTATCCACTCCTGCGTGAGTGAAGAAGGTTTGATCCAAGTGGTATGTGCTTGTGATCAGTTGTAATGTTCTGCTTTATAGTGGATTGTTGATCTGGACAAGATCCCGTGGTTTTTACCTCTTTGAGGGTTTTCCACGTAAAAATCTCTGGTGTGGTGTGGTTTATGTTTTGATTTAGTTCATTGCATTATTATTCCATAATTCTGGTTTGTTTCGAGAGGCTAGATCCTAAGGTTTTGTGCAAGGCTCCACCAAAGTGGTATCAGAGCTAAGTTCATTGAACGGGTAGGATTAGTTTTGAATTATGGAAGGTGGCTCATTAAGGATGATCAGCCTCAATGGTTCTAACTAGACCATATGGAAGGTTAAGATGGAGGACTTGCTTTATTGCAAGGACCTATATTCTCCAATTTTAGGCATATCAACAAAATCCAAGGATATGATTGATGATGATTGGAAGAAGATAGACCGAAAGGTGGTGGGGTTTATTAGATAATGGTTAGATGACTCTGTGTTCCACCATATGTTTACAAAAATCTCAACTGCTAGCATATGGCTGAAATTACAAGGGTTGTATGAGAGGAAGACATCCGGTGATAATAAGATTTTTCTGATAAGACAACTTGTGAATCTCAAGTTCAAAGATGGTGGTTCCGTGGCCAAGCACATAAATAAGGTCAACAATATAGTGAACCAACTCTCCTCTATGAAGATGGTCCTGAATAATGAATTGCAGGCTTTGTTATTGCTTAATTCATTGCCTGATAGTTGGGAGACATTGGTGGTGTCTCTAAGTAACTCCGCATCAAACGGAAAGATATCCATGGAACAGGTAACCAGTTGTCTCTTCAATGAGGAGACAAAGAGGAAGTCTTAGAAGTCTACTCAGCAAGAGGCTCTTGTGACACGGAACGGGGGAGAAGAAAGAACAGGAAGGCGGGAAGGCCTGAGATAAATCAAGAGGCAAGTCAAGTAACAGAAAAGATGTTGAATGCTGTAATTGTGGCAAGAAGGGTCACTACAAGCATGAATGTCGTGGAAAGAAGAACGACAAGAAAGGAAAAGGGAATTAAAATGAATCAGATTCCACTGCGATCGCTTCAGATGGCGACGTTGTAGTTATTCTTTCTGCAGATCATGATGTATGTCTCACGGCTACGAGTCAAGACACCGATTGGGTGATAGACTCGGGAGCTTCTTTTCATGCGACTCTACGTAGGGACTTCTTCACAAGCTACATGTCAGGTGACTATGGGACTGTGAGATGGAAAATTCTGGCATATCGAAGATTGTAGGGGTCGGTGATATTTGTGTGAAGACCGATGTGGGCTGCACATTGGTTCTCAGGGATGAGAGACATATCCTAAACCTTCGTCTCAACTTGATGTCGACGGGAAGGTTGGATGATGATGGCTATGAAAGCCGGTTTGTTGGTGGGCGCTGGAAGCTCATCAAGGGTTCGTTGATCACAGCTAGAGGAAAGAAGTGTTGTACCCTTTACAAGGCAAGTGTCAATATGTGTAAGGGTGGGTTGAACGCAGTGGAATATTCAGCTATTGACATATGGCACAGGCGTCTGGGCCACATGAGTGAAAAAGGGCTTCAGCTACTAGCGAGGAAGCGGCTCCTTCTAGATGTGACAGGTACACCTCTTAAAACCTGTGCTTGTGATCGATTGTAACATTCTGCTTTATAGTGGATTGTTGATCTGGACGAGGTCCCGTGGTTTTTACCTCTTTGAGGGTTTTCCACGTAAAAATCTCTGGTGTAGTGTGGTTTATGTTTTGATTTAGTTCATTGCATTATTATTCCATAATTCTAGTTTGTTTCGGGAGGCTTGATCCTAAGGTTTTGTGCAAGGCCCCCAACAATTTAGGCCTTGCCTATCATATTTTATACTAAAAAAGTTACGTGATTGATTGAACAAATGATCCGATTAGTCTAATTGATGCAGGAATCTGTCATTAAAAAAGTAAGGTGACTGTTTGAATGATTCAACTAGTCCAATTAATGAAGGGAATCATCATTTAAAAATTCAGGTGATTGATTGAACAAATGATCCGATTAATGAAGGGAATCATCATTTAAAAATTTAGGTGATTGATTGAACAAATGATCCAACTAGTCCGATTAATGAAGGAAATCATCATTAAAAAATTTAGGTGATTGATTGGACATTGTGATGATCCAATTACCTTGATGCAGGAAATTAGCATAATAGAAATTAGGTGAATGATTGGACAGTTCATGATGTTTATTAAAGTTTTAAATATGTAAATCAACATGTTTGTTGACGACAGTTCGATGCCATCGAAGTCTTGCTCGATGTCTTTACAAAAATCTAAAATTTCCCTGTTTACAGGAGTACATGGCGCAAGGACATCAAAGTAAGCCCCACTAAGCTTTGGGTAACGGGGTTCCCTGTTTACAGGAAACTTGCGACGGTTCTCATGGGAAACGGATTGGCTACTCCCATGCCACCAGCCAATGGCTGGTGATCGGTGCTATGTGGCCCCCACCATAATGTATGTGTTTAATCCATGCCGTCCATATATTTTCCTAAATCATTTTATGCAACGAAACAAAAATTGAGGTATATCCCAATCTCAATTTGACCACATTACAGGAAACAATGTTGAATGAATGTCGACCATTAAAAACTTTTTGGGGGCTATAAAAGTTTTAGATCAAGCTGATCTTTGTTTTTTTCCCTTCATCTGGTCTGTATGACTTAATCAACAGATTGGATGTCAAATAAACAGTACAGTGGGCCTCAGGAAGATTTTAATGGTCGATATCCAATCACTATTGTTTTCCTGTGGTGTGGTCCACCTAAGACTTATATCCATTTCATTTTTGAGATGAAGCCCTAAAATGATCTGTAAAAATGGATGAACGGAATGGATGAAACACATACATCATGGTGGGACCCACAGAGTACCAACCATCAGCCACCGGGCAGGTGGCAGGTGAGTAGCCAATCCGTTTCGGTTCTCATGAAGCACACCTGTACGGGATCCAGACTATTTTAGTAACTGTAGCCCACCGTTTGTATACCGTCGCTAGGAAATAGGCCAAATGTGTGCACAAATGCAAGGACGATGAAGCAAAACGGACGTGGTCCATAAAAACTCCTACGAAGCCCAAAGTTTGGTATCAAGCTAATATTTGTGTTTTCCTTTCATCCAGGTCTTCGTCATCTAATTAGCAGGTTGGATGGAAAATAAACATTTCAGTAGGCTTTAGAAACTTTTTAATTATGGCATTCAATCACAACTGTTTGCCAATAGTGTGGTCCACATGAGATTGGGATCTGCCTCAATTTTGGGATCGTCTCGTAGAATAATGGTCTAAAATGGATGGACCAAGTGGATAAAGCACACATATCATTGTGGAGCCTACAAAGCACTGTCCGATAGCAGATGTGGCCACTGGCAATATCAGTACCAATATAGCTCGACACAAACCAAGCCCGCTCGAAAAATCACGCGTATTGATTTGAAAAGGCTCAACTTGGATTGGTACGAACAGAAGTTCAAGCCAAACCAATTCATAGTCAATCTCGTTTGAGAAACAAACAAAGCTCAAGTAAGGGCAATATCGGCTGGGCTTGAAGGTCCGTTTGATTCAGGTTGTAAACTGTATGCACATTGTTTCCTATGGTATGATCCACTTGTCCTAAAATGATATGTAAAAATAGATGGACAACGTGGATGATACATATACATGATGACATGTATAATACATAATCCGTATACATGAATGGACATTGTTCCGATAGTTTGGCCTACTTGAACTTTGGACCAAACCAAACCAAACAATATACATAACATAAAAATGGTTTTGTTTATTTAACCCAAAAAAAAAAAAAAATAGTTGACCCGTATTCAAATTTGGCTCGGTTTAGCTTGGCTTGGCTTAAATATTTGAAGCTTAAGCTCCTATAATTTAGACCAAACCAAAATCAAACGGTAAGGATATGTTCCAAGTTTGGTTTATAAAGCTTAAATAGACCTTGTCACATAAACAAGCCAAACTAAACTTGGCTTGAACTCGGTTCAAATCAATTTGTGTATACCTCTAAGTACACAATCTGTAGACTGATGGAGCCAACCTTCACGTCTGCTCGATCCTAAGGAACGTGGATTAGCTATTGATGCTATCAGTAGGTATGAGTGTTTTATCCACACTGTCCGTTCATTCTTCCATATCATTTTATTGCTTGATCCAGAAAATGAGGCAGATCTAAATAAATCTCAAGTTGACCACACCACTGGAAAACAGTACTAATTAAATGTTCATTGTTTAAAACCTCCTAGGGCCCACCGTAGTGTTTATTTGACATCCAACCTGCTGATTAGATCATACATGAAAAGAAAAAGCAAATATCAACTTATCAAAACTTGTGGCCCCCAAGGAGCTTTTAATGGTGAGCGTTCAGTTAAAACTATTTCCTGTGATGTGGTCCACTTGAGATTTGGATCAACCAAAATTTTGGCTAGTGCAATAAAATAATCTGAAATGAATGCACCGTTGTGGGACCCAGAAAGCACCGGCAGTAGCAGTGAATACTTGCAGCATTGGCCGCCAATTCACATCCGCTCTTAGGCGCCTGTGGCTCGCGGATTAGGTACTACCCCCGCCTGTTTGGAGCTCGGGACAGGTGGGGGATCCGATGGCCACTGAGGGGCCACCGTGATATATGAAATTTATCCACACTGTCCATACAATTTTACATATCATTTAGATCTTTATACCAAAAACAGAGAAGATCGAATGGTCACCACAAGGTGAGGATTAAATTAATACCATTGAGAAATTCATAGAGACCACAGAAGTTTTGGATCAAGATGATAATTGTTTTTTCACTTCATCCAGGTGTAAATGACGATATCAATAGGTTGGATGGAAAATAAACGACATGGTGGACCCTAAGAAGGTTTCAATGGTAGGCGTCATTAGCACAGCAACTTCCTATGGTGTGCTCCACTTGAGCCTTGTATATGCCTTAATTTTGGTTCAATACTCTGAAATGATATGGAAAATGGATGGACGGTGTGAATAAAAGTTATACATCACGGTGGCCCCTCAGTGGCCTTCGGATCCTCCGCCGGAACAGGCGGGGGTAGTACCTAATCCCCACCCACCTGTGTGACTGCCACGTTTGCAAGCTGCCCACGTGGGTACTATTATTATTATTGTGGATGCAATCGTCCTTCACATAGAACTCGTCTTGCATGCCGTGGCGTTGCTATTTCAAGATTGTAGCACAAACATCATTGAAGGCGCAGCTCATTTAAAAAAGCAAGGCCAAGAATTAGACCGATCTAAAACTAAAGTGAGCCATAATGGAAAACACTAGTAATTGAACAATCAACATTAAAACATTTGCATGGTCACAAATAGAGTTGAGCATCGAGTCGAGTCGGACCAAGTTAGGGCTAACCCAACTTGATCCAGTTTTGAAATTAGCCTGACCTGAACTCGACTCAACTCAATATCGAGTCTAGCATGCCTAAACTAATCTGAATCTAGGTCTGGCTTAGACTAATTCAAACCAAGTCTAACCCGATAAAAAGTACCGAGTCGGTTTGAGTTGGCACCGATTCGGATTGAGAGAGAGAGAGAGAGAGAGAGAGAGAGAGAGAGAGGTGGTGGTGGTGGTGGTGATGGTGGGCTTGGAAAAGGAGGGTGGAAGGGAGTGGAGAGGAGAGAGATAGGAGGGTGGTGGAGGTGGGTAGTTGATGTGATTGAAAGAGGAGGAGGATGAGGGAGGAAGAGAGAGTTTGGGATCGGGTTAGGATTTTTTATTATATATATACCCAAAACCGAGTCGAGTTGAATCTGACTCGATCGATTTTCGGGTCGAGTTACTAGGTAACTCAAACTCGACTCAGTTTGAGTTCTGATTAATTCTGAGAAAACTACTAGGTTTGGACCGACTCATTCATTCGGTTCGGGTCGAGTCCGGTTGGAATAAGTCGGATGAGTCGAGTTAGGCGAGTCGAGTAGTCCCCTACCAGCTCTAGTCACAAAAGTTTTGTATTAGGCTAAGTTTTCTTGTTTCTAGTAATGACATTACAAACATCTAGGTGGACCACAGAAAGGTTCCAATGGTGGGCATTTCTTTCCCCACTTTTCTCTTTCTCATCTCCTCCTTGAGTTTTGGATCTACCTCGTTTATTGTCCCATGTCTTAAACTAAGCTAGAAAAATGGATGGATGGAGTGGATTTCTCACAAACATTGTGTCCCATCTAGCATTCAAGCACAAAAAACCTTTCACTAAGGGATGTCATGGCCTACCAGAGGCTTTAGAAGTGAGTTTTTCAGAAGTTAGGTGAGGCCTTTCATGATTTTTGTGAGAAATTCACCTCGTCCATCCATATTTCCAGCTCATTTTAGACCATGAGACTAAAAATGAGATGAATCCAAAACTTAAGTAGGCCACACAAGAAGAAACGGTGAATTGAATGACCATTGTTAAAATATTTGTATGGCCACAAAGGCTTTGTATCAGGCTAAGGTTTTCATGTCTTCATTCCATCCCATTGGAAATGTGCTTATAAATGGTTTTCATGGGATATAAACATCAAGGTGGGACGGGAAGGTTTCAATGGTAGACATTTCTTTCCCTACTTTTCTCTCATTTGTGGCCTCTTTGAGTTTTGGATCCACATCATTTTTGGTCTTACACCCTAAAATGCTCTATAAAAACAGATGGATTCATCAAAAATATTATGATGGCCCCGACCTAGCTTCCCATTTGCAGGCAATCCACATCCACATCTGACTCCCACCGTTAAGGAAGCAGATTGCCTACTGAGTTACTGAGTAAACTCTGTGGGATCCACCATGATTTATGTATTTTATCCATCCATCCATCCATCCATTTAACCATATAATTTTAGGGCTGGAGCCCAAAAATGAATCATATATGAAACTCAAGCCAACCACGTTACATGAAACAGTGTGAATTTAAAATTTATTCGGGGTCATAGAAGTTTTGGATCAAGCTGATGTTTGTGTTTTCCTTTCATTCACGTCCGTGTGATCTCGTATAAACAGGTTGAATGACAAATAAACATCATTGTGGACCTGAGAAAGATTACAACTGTGGAAATTATTATTCCTTCTGTTTCCTCTAATGGGGTCCACTTGAGTTTCGGATATGCTTCAATTTTGGGCTCAACCCCTAAAATGAGCTGTTAAAACGGATGGGTGGCCTGGATAAATCACATATATTCATGGTGGGCCCAACATAGTTTACTCAGTACCAATCCGATTTCCACTATGAATTATCAGCTGACGAGAGAATTAGCCTGGTCCACTCATCGGGCATAACAGCTTGTTCGATAAAAATGTAGTGTAAATCAGACTCGTGGTGGGTCTGATTAGACGAACCACCTCCACCCAATGGGTAACTGAAAAACACATTGCATGCTCCCATAAAAAGTCCTTTAAAAATAGGGGTTTTTTCATGCGGGCGCCTGCCTTTTTGGCTATGAACTAAAAATCTCCTGCTTTTAAATTATTTTTCAAAACCTATTATAATTTTCACCATTAGACATTAAACCACACGCTGTTAGTTACATATATGAATGTATCCTGTATTTTGATATTAACAAGTCTCCTGAACGTGTATTTCCTTGGAAAGCCTTTAGCAAGAAGTTCTTGTGCTTGGAAACCTAGGTAGAGCCCACCGTAATGTTTGTGATGAATCCATCCCATTCATCCGTTTTGTGAGCTCATTTTAGGAAATAAAACCAAAAGTGAGCAGGATCCAAGACTCAAGTGGGCCGTACTAAAGGAAAAGGTGGTTAGGGAAATTCTCACCATTGAAACCTCCCTATGGTTGATAGTAATGTTTACATGCCATCCATACTGTTCATATCGTCATTCCTACTGGGATGAACTGAAAACACAAATATTAGCATGATTTAAAACTTCTATGGCCCATGAATATTTCAACTGTGGACGTTCAATCGTAATTTTTCAGCCCACTTGAGTATTGGATCCGGGACATTTTTTGCCTCACGTCCTAAATTGAACTCACAAAATGGATGGACAGGGTGGATTTCTCACAAACATCACAGGAAGCCCACCTTTGTTCCCAACGCAAGAACTTCCTACAAAAGCCTTTCAAAGGAAATCCGCGTCCAAGGATTCATAAGCACGCCACCCTAACCCCCATTGTACGTGAGTCCTATCTTGTTGTTTTTTTATTAAATCCATGCCGTTCCCCTATTTTTCAGCTCATTTTAAGCAAGAACCCAAAAATGAATCAGATCTTAATCTCAAAACGAGCCTCATGATGGCCCTAAGAATTTTCAAGATGTAGTGTTCATTCCCTAGTTTCCTATCATTTGTCTCACTAGAGCTTAGTATAGGCATCTTTTTAGGCCTAGTTCATAAAATGATTTGAAAAACAAATGTACAGGGTAGATTTGTTATTGTTGATGACAAAATCTGGACCACTCCCCACTCGGCGCGGCGAACTTCCAAGGAACCCTGATTCTACACAGACCATGAGCAAAGGAGACCCTGGCTAGGCTGGGGGAACCCTCCGATGCCTAAGTCAGGTCAAAGGAATCTGGGTTTATATTGAAGAATTGAGGGAGAATGTCAGATGTTGCATACCTGTAGCAATGAGGTCTCATTGTATTTATACCTGAACATCGGACGGTCTAGATCCGTTATTCTCGGCATGATTTACTCAATCAGCGGGATATTAAGATCATGGAGATATGGCATGTAATCTGGAGATCGTGTAACATATTGTGCTTATCTGTGGGCGAGACAATCAGTTATGTCCTCTTAAGGCAGTTTTCCAGTTTAGTTTGGCGCATGATACACTCACGTTCTACTCCAGCTTCAACTCGGGACATCTTTCTTCAGAGGAATATGAGGACGAGGATGAGCCCTCGGCTCGGATGACCTTCTGACGAAGATGAGGACGAGGACGAGGCCTCGGCTCAGACAATCTTATTCGGATGACGATGAGGATGAGGACAAGGACGATAGCTCGGTTTGGCCAGTTTAGGGTTATAGTCTAGAGATCCACTCACGCCCTACCTGATGTTCTCTTTCGTTCGCATCTCTAGTCCGAACCGAGCACTGGACTGGATTGATGAGGGACTGGGCTTTTCCTGCACTTTGGGGTAGGGACACTACTATCACTCGAGTAAATCTGTGTATCACATTGGAAGTTCGCATCCGATCAGGTTACTACGATGTCGGCCCTTGAATCTTCAGGAGCTCGGATCTTCCCATAACAAAAGCCCTCTAGTCTTCGAGGTCGAACTCAGACTCGGAGAGTAATGGTATGCCACACTCATTCTCGTGCGCCGCTGTCATCATGAATATTCGAAGCGTCGTATTTTCGGGATTTCCTGCTCACGGGCTAGTCTTCAGTAGACGCGTGGCGACGGTTAGAATTTCGAATCGTCACTCGCCAACGGCTGACTGCCACATGCGTTTTACGAAGCGTCCAAGCGACGCTAGCTTCTTTCGCTTGGGAGTCGTTTCGTCTATCCAGAGAGTGTCATTCAATGTTAGAGGCGTGCTGCTTGTCAGAGCCCGAGCCAGTAGCGTGAGGCCACGTGTGCTCTAGAGTCAACTCACGACGATTCGGTTGCGGCCATCATTCCTCGCTAACTTATTCACTTGGTTGCTGATTTGTAATTTTCTGCGTAGGCATGGCCGAGACATCTAGTTCTCGAAAGAGGAAAGCCGCCCCAACGGTAAAGGAGATGTTGAGGGCTGAGCCCCAGATAAAGACCACCGTTCGGATGAGGCAGGCCGCTCCTCGCGGGGAGAGCCCCTTTGGTCCAGTTTCTATTTTTACAGCTCCGGCTGTAGCTCTGATTTCTGTCGCCGCAGCTCCAGTTGTGGCGCCCGCCGAGGCCCAAGTCCCAGCAATCATTGTTCCGACTCCGGCAATCGTTGCTCCGACTCCTTCCCTTCCGCCTACCGTCGCTCCCGCTACTATGGAGGTTCCTCCTGTAGCCCCCGAGCCTTGCATTGTCGTGCCCTCTTCCTCCGAACGAGAGGAGGCCATCCGGATGGCGGACAACATGTTTTTTCCTCCCAACGCCGGGAATGATCTCGGGGCCAAGGTTCAAGTCTCGGCGGGCAGTCGGACCGGCGCTGAGGAAACAGTGGGCTCAGCCTAGGTGGGGACGAGCGGCGGGAGGTTTGACCTGGGCTACCACCTGTCTTGCCTGACGCCTTGGGCTGCCAAACATGCAACAGAGAAGGAGATAGCCCGCCTTCTCACCAAATCGGACAGCTCCTTCTTGAATGACATGGCTTCCATTTTTTACACGGTATTTTCTGTTGCCTTTTTGCTTCTTAGTTTCTATTTCCTTCACACCCATATGTTTATTTCTCTGTTTTCATTCAGTCTGTCCTGAAGCTCCTTTTGGCTCGGGAGATAATACGGGAACTTGAGAAGAGGGACGCCGAGGTGGAGGTCCTTAAAACCAAAGCAGGGATCTTGCGAGATGAAGCTACTTTTCTCCGACTTGAGCAGGGCAAGCTACGCCGACAGCTTGAGATGAGAAGGCTAGAGAGCTCCGGCTGCAGGGGGTAGTGAATGATCTTGAGGTCAGGGAGCTTCAACTGCGGGGGGTCATGAATGATCTTGAGGCCCGATGCGGTATGGCGGCGGTTGAGCTGACGCGAACTAGGGCCCATGAAGATTCGTTGGCCAAGGAGAACGCCCGATTGGGCGACGACCTGGAGTAGACTAGACCTGAGGCAGCGGAGGAACGGAGTCGGGCCGTCACTCAAGCAAAGGAGGCTCAACAGGCTGAAGATAAGGCTTCCACAATGGTAACGGTGGCTGCTGCAATTGACGCCTTCAAAACTTCAAAGGAGAGAGAAGTTGAGGCCACTAAGTTCTTCAATTGTGGCTTTGATGCCTGTATTGATATGGTCCAGGACTTGTAGCCGGACCTTAACCTTGAACCTTTGCTGTCTAAAGACGTTGGAGAGAAGCCCGCTGAAGATGTCTGCCCAAACTAAGCCCTCGACTCCCAGGCTCCTCCGACTGCATAGTTTTTAATATTTTTTTTTGTGAATGAGTGATGGATTTTATTTTTTGACCCTCTGAGGAGGGTGTGTGGATGATGATTTTTGGCCCTCTGGAGAGGGCGTGTGGATGGTGATTTCTTCATGTGTTAATTTGCATTTGGTGGTTGTCGATCGTTGAGTTAATTTGTTGACAAGTAGATTTGCATTAAGGCCTTGCTGAGCCGACTTCTTAATGGGTCAGCTCATTCTAATGCCCTCTTGAAAAATCTTACCCTTTACCCTTGTTAAGCTTGGATCCCTAGGGGATCAGTTCTTCCCACGTTTGGCAAGAAACTTGTTGATTTATCCGTCAGTTGGGTGACGAACTGACACTTCCGTAAGGGAGTCGGGTCGTCAATTGGCTTTTCCCTCGAACCTGAGGAGATGCCTTGTAGAATTTTCATGGGATAACGTACTAACCCCTTTTTTAAGGGATCAGCTCGTTAAGTCCGCCTCTACATATGAGAGACAACTTTTTCTTAGTGGACAATTCGTTCATGTAGATGGGAAGAGATGTATTTCATTGAGAGCCTTAAAGGCCATGGGATAGAGATGTGTATGGCCATGACCTCCCTTTTTTCCTTATGCTAATTTGGGGCTTTTTGGATTTAGGGCTTTGTCAATCTAGCTCGTGAATAGTGGCCATAGGATAGAGATGTGTATGGCCATGACCTCCCTTTTTTTCCTTATTCTTTTTTTTTTTCTTTTCTTTTTGTTGTTTGATCATTGTTTTGGGCCATGTATTTGTGTTCAGCCTGTTGCTTAAAAAAAAGAATATTGGAGTTAGAGAGAAGGTGAATATGCTAGAACATATGCACTATATGTAACTCATAATAGTCATAGATGGGAATATGCAATTGACATGAATTATCATTTAAGAATTACTGTATCATGCTCTTTTTTATGGTTATAATACATTATGGTTTGTCAGTTATAGATGTATCGGACTTCTTTGATTTTATTCAGCCATGCAATAGTTGGTGTTATTATTTAGATGGATTCTGTTTTCTGCTTGAGTTTTGTGGGAACTTGTGAAATGTTTGTTTATGGATCTTGAACTGTGGTTAGTTTACCCATATTTATTGATTGGAATATCATTTAGTAAAAAGATGGTTCATTTAAAGAAGTGGACAGCCTGTAGTACAATACAGGCAAATTTACTTGTGTAGACAGCTAGATCAGAATAATGCGGTCTTTTTTTTTGTGTGTGTATTTTCCTGCAGTAAGCATTATATTATATTTTTGTTTCCTTCTAGGTGCTTGTGTATAGTTTGCAAATCATGGCATGTCTTTGTGGAATTTTCAGTGAGTGGGAATGAGCTAAGTGAGACATCATCCAAAAAAGAAAACTCTGCATGGATGAGCACATCTCTCATGGGAAGGCAGAGCTCTCGCTGCTATTGTTCTATGAAAATATTTACTGTCCTTACATCAGATGAACAACATTTTCTTGGAAAGTAATTCTGTCAAAACTTAGTTCTTGAAATCGCATCCTGATTTTATCGGTGTTGTAGTGCTTTTTCAAGCCAGATGGTAAGGTAGGGCTGGTAGAACCAGAATATGGTGGAGCCATCTCTCCACAGCGCACATTGCAGGGTAATGTATCAATAAGGGCTGTCTCTCTTGTGGGTCATGTCACGAATGTTCTATGTTTCAAAAATCACACACATTAGACATTCCTAGCCATCATTTTTCTTCACTTTCCTGCACCAAAACTTATAGCAGATTTTCTGAGAATTGAAACTACTTGCAGATTGCATATTTAAAGTTTAGGATCAAATTGTGTTTTGGATTGATATTGAAGTGAGGGTTTTAGATGAGAAAAGTGTTGAAGGATGGCTACCGGCGTGTTTGGGCGGTGGGATTAGAAGGGATTAGGTGGGATGGGATTCAAAAAACATAATTATTAACCATGGATGGCAGGGATTGCCCCTGTTACTTTGTTGGTAATGTGGTACATTGAATGGATATACCCACCATCATTTGAAATTACTAAGAATAACACACGTGTTATATCTAAACTGTTCATTTGCTTTGTAACCTCATTTTATGGCATGGGCCTAAAAATGAGGTAGATCCAAATCTTATGTGGCTCCAAAGAAGTTTTTAAATGGTAAGTATTCAATCCCCATTGCTTTCTATGGTGGGGTCCACTTGAGCTTTAGATTTACCTAATTTTTTGGCCCATGCTCTAAAATAATCTCAAAAAATGGGTGGACAGTGTGGATATAGCCCACACATCATGGTGGGACCTACACAACTTGCTAACATTGAGTGCAATTAGCATGGACCCAATGCAATTCCATCTCATCTAATTCCGAGCTTTTCCATTCTTCCCAAACATGGAGTGGAATTGGCACACGACCAGATGAATCCCATCCCACCTAATCCCTTCTAATCCCACTGCCCAAACATGCCCTAAAGGATATTGGAACATTGGGAGATGTGGTTCAGGGAATTTGGGGATTTTGAGAAATTAGGTGTTAGGGTAGGTGGAAAATTCGGGAACTTTGCAAATTTTGGTTTTTAGGGTTTTGGAAAAATTGGAGAAATCAAGATTATTAGGTGTCAAGGGTTCAGGAAATTTTGAAATTTTACCTAACTGGGTTTTAGGTTTGCTGGTTTCATTTTCATACAGGTACTATTGTAACTCTGTCATTGTTATGCAGAAGGCGGGAACAATCATGACGAACACCTGGTGCAGAAATCATGAAATAGTGTGGTCCATTTGGTGAGTGGATCAGCTTGATTTTTGCACCAGGTGATCACCATGATATTCCCACCTTTTGCATGGCTCACATGTCCTGTTCATAGGACAAAATGGGGGGAAAACGTTTTGCAACATGATGAGCATTCTGGTGGCTGTATTAGGACATCCTCCATAAAACATTTATATAATATATATATATATATATATATAGATATAATATAGATATATATATATATATAGATATATATATATATATATATATAGATATATATATAATATATATATGTTAATGTTTTTTTTTTAATAATCAGCATGGAGATTACAAGGAGAAATTCGAACTGCTTGACAACTTGACATTCTCAGTTAACTCAGTTGAAAACATATCATAACTCCCATAGTATGAAATTTTTAAAATGAATAGTACAGCCACTAGTCTCCTTGCCTCTAAAAAACCAGCAGAAAACTTTGGAGTATTAATCATTGTATACATGCTACTGATCCGAGTTTGACTTACTGCTGGAGTTTCCTTCTGTCGGTGTAAGATTTCCATGATATGTCAAATTGATTTCTAATTGGTTTGGATATTGTCGCGTTAGTTTTGAGATCTTTCTTTGCCTGGGACAGAATGATTAAGGTGTTGGGCTTTGCTTTTGAGCTGCTTTTGGTATTCTGATGTAAAGATTGTGATTCCCATGTTCATCATGGTTTAGACTCAAATATAAAGTTTTGATTATTAGAACATTCAGAACCTCATATGATGATGTAGTTGTTCGACTTCTTCCTGTTTGTATTTGCAATGGGCTTTTATTAAACAGATACATAAAATCAAATAACCGTTTGTATTTATGATGGGCTTACGCTGTTACTGCAGATTCGACAGATCAAATAAGAAGGGTATATTAAATGGTTACTTTCTTTGGTTGGTATTTGGCTATGGATTTGGTGAGTCTCTTTGCATCTTGTTTCCTTTCATGTTTCCATTTCTCCATCTTGGAATCATTTACAACCATTATTTCTTTATGTACTATAATATTTTTTTTTTTATTTTTACTTTTTTGAAAGAACAAGAGTTGCATTGAGTTATAAAGAAAATTGATAAGAACAAGAGTAAATCATGTTGGCTAACTTGTTGATTTACCCAACCTATCATATGCATTGGATGCTAAGTCAATCCAAATTGCAAAATTAGAGTTAAACACTTTCTATCCAAAACCAATCACACATCAATCCTAAACCCATGCACAAAACAAAAAACATTTACAAGAGAGAGAGAGAGAGAGAGAGAGAGAGAGAGATCTTTTCATTTAGCTCAATTCATCTCTCCTTAAACCTTACACATAATAGAGGGCCAAACAATACTCGTTCCAATAGCATCCCCAATTGTTTTATATCGTCCATAAGGTCTTATCAAAACCTCCTCCCGTACTATTGCCGCATGAATTAATACCTCCCAAAAACCAATTCCAAGTTCGTGCCCCCTACTTTTGTGAGCGGATCCTTGCTCAAAACAATTCCTTTATATAAGGTAGGCCAATTGAGTATATTGGTAATGGAAGAAGTATAGATATTTTTTTTCATAATATATATTCCCGTTTCTCTTGACACCTCATGTTCTTTTAGATATATATTATTATATATATATATATATATAATATATATATATATATATATATATATATATATATATAGATGAATGTAATGTATAAGATATAAGGCAGGGCAATTAGAAAAGAATGTATGGATGTCATGAATTCGACTAAAAGCCATCATGTTGGCACTGTGTAACTGTGTCTCCAGTTAACTATTACACTTATCAGCATCCAAGACTCCAAGGTACGTGGATTCTAAGACCTCTAATCCTTAGTAAGCTATTTACATGGGGTTGAGCCCTAGTGGTTTTTCTTGCCCATATTCTAACAACTTTCTTATACTTTCAGATATGTAAATTCAAGTCCATGCAATCTTATCCCAATTTAAAAGCTCTACGTAAACCTTATTAGTGTTGGGGTATCTGATAAGTGCACTGAACATGCTGTGAGTAGAGGAAACATCTATTTGAAAAAAAAAAATAGCTTTGAGTTGAATGTATCAAAAATATCTAAGCACATGTCTGCATCAGGTTATAAAGTTCTCCTCACCAACTTCTGCTAGAGCTGAGTGCGTCAATCCTGATTGGTGCTGGGTGGAACAATGGTATTGTTCTTTTTTCGCCTCATGACACTGTCCTTTAGCTTCATATTGGTGTCTTAAGATACCACCAAACCCACAAGATCTGACAGTGATGTATAGCTATCTAGACCATCCCAATTGTAGGTCCCAATTGTGGACGGAGCATATAATCACATGAATCAAACAATATTCCTAGCTGGTCCCAAACAGATCTGATATCAAAGCTGTTAAACATAGTCTCATAAGCAATCATGAATGCATTAGTTAAAAAATTCAGTAGGTGAAATAGTTTCACTATCTTAGACATTATTATGGCTCAACAAAATCACACAAATCCTTAATTTGTTAAAAGAAGTGCATTTGGTTGTACCGAATATCATGATATCAAAGCTGTTAATCATTTTCAATAAGCAATCATCAATGCATTACCCAAATAAACAAAGCAGTATCACTATCTTAGCCATATAGATTTTCTTGAATGTTGCAAATCATTGCTTTCTTACATATAAATAATAGAACTCGATAAGAAATGAGTAACCCAATTTCTTGACCAATCTGTAATTGAATAGCAGAAAATGAAAAATCATAAAAGAGAACTTGGAAGGATATGCCATGATCAAGTCATACACCACAGCATTTGCTTCTTAATGAATGCTAATAGATCCTGTGATAGTACCATAATCAATATATCTGTAAAATTAGTAGAATTGTTCAATAAATTCATCAAATCTAATACCTGTAACATTCTTTGAGTTGATCATTCCTGTCAATGCCCATAAATTTCTATTCCAGACCTTGAATCTTTTTGTTTGTGTGTGTATGCATTAATTGTTTCTATCTGTCTTACAAATGCCTAGCTTTATCTACAAACATGTGACACTAGCACACTTCCTCCTCTCTGCCATTGTCCTATCAAGGTAAACTCTTTCCAGTCTTGATTTACACTGTTGTCACTTGGAGAATAGAACACCATAGGCATAAACTATATAGTTACATTGTACCATATATGTTCAACGAAGTTGTTTAAATTTTTACTTATGTTAGCCTAAGTTGTCTACATTTGCATGCTTCCATTTACATCTGTTTACTAGTTTATTGATCAATATAAATGAAAAAATAAGGTTAAATTTATCAATGATTTCATATGGGTATCTAACTACAAATATCTCTATGCATGTTAAATTTGTGCTGATACAGGTTTTTATTTTTCTCAGTTTTCTGATATATTGATTTCACCATATATCTCTATGCAATATTTTTTTTATTTTTTTTTAAGACACAGGGTGTCCCCACCTCTTTTTTGAAGTGAGACTAATCCCCGCGGATACAAGCAATCACCCAACGAGGTTTGGATGTTTTTTTTTCACCTAAAATACCAACATCTGCAAGTTTCATATTGAGAAATTATTTTTGACCTATCAAGTCTTATAACAAAGATTTCCTGTAGTTCATTATTATAATTTTGTAATTAACAGTTGAAGGACAAAACTAACAGTCTTTCTACTACTGTTTTGCATATTCTTAGAAAGCTTGCCTTCTAAGAACAGTTGTTGTTCTGTTCACCTTGTCTCTTAAAATCCTGGGTGTTCTACTTAACTTATAAATCCATGACTGTGCCATAATTGTTCAATGCATCTATCCACCACAAAATATGTGTGGATGTATTCACCGCATGAAAACCATCCATGACTGTGCCATAATTGTTCAATGCATGTGACCTTTCACCAAGAGTTAGCTTAGGACCACATTTACTCTAGACCATAGCGCATTTGGTGTACACAGAAAAATCTTCTCTACTCATTCTAAGAGTTCTTTCATGAATTCTTTGTGACAGATTCCTTCTGGTGTACTTAGACCAGATAAAGACTTTGTGAGGTTTGTCTAGGTTCAGTCGAGTCATGGGGCCAGTACACAAGAGCTCTACTGCACCTTTTGAGGGAGTAAACAAATATCAAGAGGCGGCAATGTAGCGCACATCCAAACCAAAATTTTTCAAGTGAACTATTCCTTCATTACAAAAACTAACAAGGTCCATTGTGGCAGACTTGCAGCTAGGTAACAAGACATGTCAGTCAAACATTGATGTTTGTTGTGAACAATTGGATTCACGATCCTCACCTACCTACTTTGGAAACAACACCTATGCCATCAATATTGCATCTAGAGCATCAAACACACTGAAGTCCTATCTCCACGATCAGATAAAAGCTTTGGCCGGACATTAGAATCTCCATATTTTCCCAAGTGAACAGCTCTAAGACATGCACAGGTTCATGACTAGAAATAAATTACAGTCTCTGTTGTTCTCCAACATTGGTCATTTAACATTAACAGATGGGCATCACCAGATCTGATTAGTTTATGTATTTCCCCCCTTTTATCTTCTATTTATAAACAATAATGGTGTGAAACAGAACAACTATAAATCAGCCTTACGCAACTGACACAAAAGGAGGTCCTCAATTCCAATACACTTTCGTATATTTGTTCATTCGAATGATAATCAATGAGCATTTCCTGAGAAATATGGAGTGCAACTCTATTATTTAGATTTGAGATTCATTAAGCAGATCATTGTACATACTTGTGCTGGATTTAAATTAGTCCAAGGTTGTTGCAACGTCAAAAGCTCCCATAGGATCACTCCGAAGCTGTACACATCAGACTTCTCATTTGATAGCTCATCACGAAGAACTTCTGGTGCCATCCACTCGGGCTAATGAAAAAAAACGTTAGGTCAAAATGAAGGGGAAAAAATATTTTATGGAGGTATCAACCAAATAAGAACATAAAAAATAGTGGATGACTTTTGTGTAGAGAAACTTACAGTCCCAGCCAATGACTTAGAGAAAGAAGAAAAGAGTTCTCTTTTAAATGGGACAGACCAAAATCGCAAACCTGGATGACCACCAAGTAGACTGTGATGTGCAAGGAAATAATGTTAAATGACTGAAACTACTCAACTTATGGAGCCAATAAGACTACAAGCATTGTTGCAGCAAGACATTATCCATTAACAATTGCAAAAAGGGTGTTACAACGTTCAGATGTAATCAGCGAAAAGTAGCCACTTGAACTATTTTGCATCAGAATACAGCTTGAGAGAAACTTCAAACAGTATCCATTCAGGCAATATATTGTGACGAACAGTTGTCTCCATAATCATCACTAAAACTACTATTTCCCATTAACTCCATGATATCAGATATGCAGCAATATATTCTGTTTTTTCTTTTCTTTTTCCTTAAACATAATGTAGAGATGGATTTAACTTTTATATCCGCTTCTATGATTGCTGGCCCAATCTAGTGGGCTTCCTTCAAGCGGTTTCTAGCTGGTCAAGACTCAAGATATTATTCATAACTCAGAACTTGGGAGAGTTTGACTACGTGTAGCGAACCTAAATTCCGAATATGAAACATATTTATAAATCATTGTTGAATTTCCGTCGACTTTTAGTGGGAAACTTTTAGGACTTGATCAGGTTGGTTAATATGCTACTTCTTTATTTAGTTAACTTTAGTAGGAAACTATGCTTATCATGATATTTCTGTTAGGTTGAAACTCATTTCTAGGATTTGTATTATGGTCATGAGTTTCTTCTCTTTTAAGTCGTCTATTGAGAATTCATGTTCAAAATACACCTTAGTAGTGTCCAAGCATTTATTTGTGTGTTTCATGTTTGGATGATATTTTCTAGCTTGAGGATATTTGTATCTTATTTTGTGGATATTTAATTATTACTGTTTTCTTATTTTGTTGTACACCTTAGATTTAGATATCATTCATTTTTAGGATCTATGAGTATGTTTACATGCCTTGCTTTTTGTATAGGTTGGTTTGTTGAATTTGGAAAGTGAGGACTTCGCCAAGAAAGTAGTAGATGCTACGCAAACTAGTTTACAGGTTTGCAATTTGAGACTCTTGATTACTTTTGTGGTCTTATCCTTATTTTGATTGCATTTGGATCTTTTGTTGGCTGCTGATATTCCGTCTGCATGTTTTTTACAGGTTGTATAATTTTAAAAAAAAAAAAAAAATTTAAAAAGCAGGTGCAAATTTCCTTCATGACTGGTCCATTATTTGATCGTGATAGTCATCTGTAGCAGCCCATTTGTCGGCACTTGATTGTATTAGTTTCATATGAGTTATAATACTATACTGTCTTGTGATATACTGATACCTGTATCTTTTCCTTCTACATTTTTTGTCCAATTGATACCGTTGCATCCCCCTCTTGGCAATACATCAACTGAGAGAACCGTACGGATTGACGGCACCAAAGAACAAATTGAATCTGCAAAACAATTGGTCAATGAAGTCATCGGTGAGGTATGTATGAGATTCCTGGATTGGCTTGTATACTGGACCGCCGTTTTGCCTGAAAATAGTCAAAGAACAAGTTCACTCCTAATTGTGTTTAGGGAATAGTATTTTATCATTTTTTACCGGGTTTCTGTCCTGAGTAAAATGGCTCTAACCTAGCGTCTCATGAACTGCACACATGAGATTCTACGCTCTGTTCAAACCAATCATGGGCACAGCAAGATTGTCCAGGGATGTGAACCTTCTACTTCTTGGGCATGTCATACTAAATCCTGCTGTCAGTACTGTGCACATGCAAATGCATGCCAGTTGCAGTATCTCCACGAAAAGTAAAGGCAAGGACATTAGTGACCATGACATGAACTAAGGGGTATGCCTTCCAAATTCCATTGCAAGAGATGTTTGGAAGTGATTATAATCTGACTGCATTGTCTTGGTCAATATCCATGCAGTAGCTTGCATGGTAGTTGTTGATTTCACTCTGGTGGTATTGTCTGTCGACCGCCCGTGCGTGTGTTGTCTGTTGGTATCGTGTTGTGTGTGGTGCATGCATCGTAGTGTAAAACTTGTGTTACGTACTTTAATTATTATTTTTCCTTTTTCAGGATGACTTTGCTTTTAGGCCCTCCAGGCTCTGGGAAGACCACTTTACTATTAGCTTTGGCTGGGAAGCTTGATAAGGATCTAAAGGTATATGTCTTCTTCTTTCTAATTTTCCATTTGGAGTGATTTTGTCGAAAGATATAGGTTGAGATAGGTTTCTTGGAAACAACAGGTTACAGGGAAAATAACCTACAATGTCTAGCTTGTGATGAAGTTAGTCACTTATATTGGAATTACCGTCTGAAAAAAAAAAAAAAAAAAAAAAAAAACCTACAATGGCCACGGATTAGACGATTTCGTCCCTCAGAGGACTTCCGCTTATATCAGTCAGCATGATCTCCATATCGGGGAAATGACAGTGAGAGAAACCTTGGCTTTCTCGGCCAGATGTCAAGGAGTCGGTACCCGCTATGGTAAGTAATAGTGAATAGTTTCAGACAGCAAAATTGAATGGAGGTCATTTGAATGAGTTCGAATGTGTTAGCATTTTTTTTTTCTTGTGTAATTTGTAGAAATGCTGACGGAGCTGTCGAGATGAGAGAAAGCAGCAAACACCAAGCCAGATATCCCGACGTAGATGTCTACATGAAGGTGATAAAGAAAATTTCTTTTTTCCAATTGAAATTTTCTCTAATAAACAAATTGAATTCAAAGCAAGGGAGTACCAACCATGTGAATTTTCTTTTATCAGATTGCTGCCAACCTACACGGTCAGCTTTGAAGACTTTTAGGAGGGCAAAATCAAAGATATTGGAGTGGGCTTATGGATTGTTAGGGTGTTGTTGTTGTTGCTGTTGTTGTTGTTGTTTTTGGGGGGTTATTTTCCTTGGCTTGTAAATAGTAGTAAATTGTTGGTATTGCTAGGTTTTGTGGCTGGTTGTTTTCTCAGTCGTAGATTTCAGGCTCTTTTTCCAAAGGCTGTGATGATGGTTTGGACTTTGCTAATGTTCTTCCTTATGTTGTTTCTTTTTACATGATTTTATACAGAAGTTGAAAGTGCGTCTCCGAAGTGCTGTGATGATGTGCTCACATGGGATGATTAATGCTCACAGGCAATGTTTTTTCTTTCAACATATTATAGCGACCCAAAAGGTTCACCAAGTTGGAAAATCATCTGGGGTAAAACCTGGCATGGTCCATTTATCAGGCAGGCTATGATTTTGAAATCATGTGGACAATTGATGGGCTGAATCAATATATGTTTGTGGCCCACCTAATGAGTGTAACTCCGTGTAATTTTCATTGTGTGGCTCACCTTCTTCATTGTTTCGGTGCTCCACTAAAGTGACAAAAATGCAGAAATCAGAAGGGTTGTATGTGAAAGTTAACAAACAAGGTTGCATGGAAAGACGTTAGGTACAACATTGGAAAGAGGTATTAGAGATGAAGATTTGAAACACATGCAACCCGGCTCACGTCAGAATGTGCCACAATAATGGTATATGGGAGCTCTACATGTGATGGACGGACCCCTGCTGTGATGATTGCCTGGCCCAGAAATCAGCTTGGTCCAGTTACCAAATGGGTCACACATGTATGTTAGATCATACTATTGATTGTAGTGATTCAATCCGTCATTTGTTCTACGGCTATGAGTTAAATCCAAAAGGCCTCTCTATGGCTACGGATTTTATTCGTAGCCTTTTACTGTCCACTTATGATTTAGGAGTGGCCCGCAAAACCATCAGTAAAAGTGCTGCCGCCGGTAAACCCTTTACCGACCGAGGCTTTGCCGGCTGTTGTATGACAGCCGGAAAAATCTGTACCGTCGGTAATTTGGACCTTTGATGGCGGTTTTGGCCGCCGGTAAAGGCCCATTTTGTTGTAGTGTTTGATCATTTTCAAATTTGATTTATACCTTATCTATTTATTAGTGTTGTGCTATTCTTACACTCCCTATAAGAAAATATACCTTTACCGGCGGCTTGGGCTACCGTTAAAGCTCTCAAAAACCGTTGGCAAAGGCTTTGCCAGCTGCCAGACATGCGTCAAAAAAAGGTGTCACTAAATTATTTTTTGGCGCCCATAAGGCTTTCTCAACTGTTTTGCTGACCATCACTATAGGGAGAGCTTTATCGGCGGTCAGCGGTCTTTACTGGCATTCAACAACCTTTATCAGCGCTTCTTCTAAATGCCATTATAGTCTGAAAAAGCGCCGTTAAAAGTCTTCCTAAGCGTCGCGAAAAGCTTTTCACATGTTGGGCTGAAGAATTAGGATTACTTATTTCAAATTGTCTATTGAGATTAGGTTGAGGTTGGGTCGAAAAGGTCCATTTCTCCCTGCCACTTAAATTTGTCCCAATTCTTGCAACCGACATTTTTAGTTTGTTTATACCCTGCATGGTGTTATGATTGAATTGCGTCAAACGCAATTCAATATATCCTTAAGGATTTTCTTTGGTGGAGGCACTTAAGGTGTACTAGTAGATAGCCCTTATGGATTATATATTGTTTACATTCGTAGTTGGTTTATTTCTCCAACTGAGATTTGGATGATTCTGTCAATTCAGAGTGTATGCGCTTGAATTAGGTGCATCGAAAGAGCATTGGTAAAAGTTCATGACATTTACTG
>JAJHSJ010000016.1:37556749-37739836 GCA_021015155.1 Magnolia officinalis
CCCTCATGCGCTCATATATATCCACTCGATCTCGATGTTGGGGTGTCTCCTGGTCACGGAGGTTTAGGGATTTTCATCTAAGGACATTTATGGCGCTCGTATGCTAGAACAAAACATTTTCGATGTCCTATCTAGTCATCAACGATATGCTTGTGGAGGCTATGACCCTGATATCATTAGAGCGTACAGTAGTCACAACACACAATGCAAGATGCATGAGTCATATAATCCAGTCATGCATCAATCATACACATACCGTGTGCTCATGTGAGATAACTTTCGCCTATCAGGGAGTCTCAAAACAACCTGCCCAATGACATATGCAATGGTCAACCACATCTCATAACAAACATGCAGATGATGCATATGAGCATATATCATGATGCTATGCTGTCACATACTCATAATTGGTGTTAATAACCGGCATCAACAATCGGCCTTGACAATGTGGACATTTAGCCAACATTACCCTCAAGGAATGGCCCACATAGAGCCTAATATATAGTGGACCCATGACCTCACACAAAGGCCCAATATACAACACCATGGGCCTCACTCAAGGACTTAATACACATCATGATGGGCCTCTCACATGGGCCTAATATACATCACAACGGGCTCCATCGACTAACCCTTAAATGCACCACAATGAGCCTCATCACGTAGGCCTCATATACAACACATTAGTCCTTTAACACGAGCTGCATATACTTCACATTGGGCCTCAAACACAAGCCGAATACACATCACAATGGGTCACGACTGCGGGCCGCATATACATCATATGGGTCTCGACATGTGGCCTCAGCAATAGAGATTGGCCTCGACAATCGGAATCAGCCTCGACAAATCGACATCGGCCCCAATACTCGGCCTCGACAATCGAAGTCGGCCTATACAATTGGACTCGACAAATCGACATCGGCCTCGATACTCGGTCTCGACAATAGGAATTGGCCTAGACAAATCAGAATCGGCCTCGAAACTCGGCCTCAATAATAAGAATTGGCCTCGACCAAACGGAATCGGCCTCATCAAACGGAATCGACCTCGGTAATCAGAATTGGCCTCGACAATCTGACTCGGCCTCGACAATCTGACTCGGCCCTAATAATCGGAATTAACAATCGGAATTAGCCTATACAATCACCATCGACAAATTGGCATTGGCCTCGACAATCGAAATCAGCCTATACAATCGGCCTCGACAAATCAGAATCGACAATCGGAATCGGCCTATACAATCAGCCTCGACAAATCGGCATCGACCTTAATACTTGGCCTCGACAATCAGAATTGGCCTATACAATTGGCCTCGACAAATCAGAATCGACAATTCGAATCGATCAATAATTGGCCTCGATAATTAGAATTGGCAATTGACCACAATAATTAGAATCGATCAATAATCGGCCTTGATAATTGGATGAACAAGGCCTAAGGGAAGGCCACAATGTGGACATTAAAGCAACATTGCCCATCAATGTGGCCATTTAACCAACATTGCTCCCAAGGAGTGGCCCACATAGAGTCAAACGTATAATGGGCCCATAGCCTCACACAAAGGCCTAATTACTTCGCAATGGGCCTCACTCAAGAGCCACATATACACCACATCGGACCTCATCAAATGGGCCACAAATACATTACAACGGGCCACATACCTGGGCCTATATATATATCATAATGGGCCGCATCTTATGGCCAGGAATATATCACAATGGGCCTTATCGCATGGGCTTTAAATACATAATAGGTGGGCCCTGCATATGGGCCATTAATACATCTCAATGGGCCATGACCCATGGGCCTTAGTACATCACAATGGGCCTAATCATATAGGTAGAAACATATCACAATGGGCCATGACATATGGGTTGGAATTACATTACAATGGGCCTCGCTAATGGGCCATAAATACATAATAGTTGGGCCCCGTACATGGGCTAAAAATACATCATGATAGGCCGCATCAATGGGCTGCACCAATGGGCCATCATATTCATCAAGTGGGTTGCATCAATGGGCCGCACCAATGGGCCTTAACCCATTTAAAGGTCAATCTAGAGCATTTCCAAAAGAATGAATCGTATCGAAAGATCATCTGGACCAAAACACAAATAGCAGTGGAGATAATGATTTTTTTTTTCATCGTTATAAAAATTCCAGGGCCCACCATCAAGTTCATTTTCCATCCAGTCTGCTAGTAAGGTCACAAAGTCCTGGTTGGGAGGAAAAACAAATATCAATTTACTCCAAGATTGTCATGGTCCAAAGGGACTTCAAAGGTAGGCATTCATCACTCCACTATTTTCTGTGGTGTGGTCCACCTGATAAATCTGCCTCATTTTTAGTCTTAAGCCTAAGATGGGCTTGCCAATAGGATGGATGGTTTGGATACAACACATACATCAAAGAGGATCTCACACAGTTGGGCTGTGGATGTAATAGATACCACAAGCCCCCAAAATTTGCTGATGGCATGACAACAGCCATGTTGCTGTTGGATGGACACCATAGATAAAACACATATATATCATGGCATGGCTTTCTGCACAGACGGTGCAGATGGACCCTATGCATCACGGTTGGCCCCATCAGCCAACGTCCATATAAATGGATGGTGTAGATGGTGGATGGGACCCACATAGTTTGTGAAGTCACTACAACAGCTATATAGCCGGTGTGAGGTACACCAGCCGTCCCACTTCCCACACGGGGACAGTGTAGGTAAAACACATACACATAGTGGGTTCCACCATCCAGTCATCATCTGGATGGTGTGGAATACAATACATACATCAGTGGGTCTCACGTGGGGCCCACCATAATGTTTACCTGCCCTCCAATCTGTTGATAATTTTATAATGATTTAAAACTTCTGCAACCCAAAAAGGTTTCAATGACAGCTGTTCAATCCCATTGTTTCTTGCTACGTGGGCCACTTGAGTACTACAGACGGCTGATTTTTGGAGGGCCCACTGCCCTAAGGGCCCCCATCAAAATGCACGGTGTTGATGTTCTCACACATCACTATGGGGCCCACGGCTGGGACCCGTGGTCCCTGCCTGTCCGTCCATAGTGCAGCACCTGCTACTCTGGACGTCAGCGACAGTAGTGCTGCTGCCCCCTTTTTATTTATTTTTTATTTTTTTGAAAAATTAGTTTTTCCGTGGTTTTTCACAAGTGGGGTCTGCATCAGTAAAATCCAACCCAACCATTGGTCTCTATGGCCCAAGACAGACCAAACAAGCCCAATATTTGGCATGTTATGGTTTGTAGAAAGATCAAAGTGAATTTTAACGGTGAAAACCAATGTTTTCTATGCTATGGCCGGCTAGATAATCAGATTTTCTTCATATGGGCCTTATTATAGCACAATGGGCCTAATCGTATGGGCGAAAAACATATCACAATGGGCCATGGCATAATAGGTGGGCCCCGCACATGGGATAAAAATACATCATGATGTGCCGCATCAATGGGTTGCACCAATGGGCCATCATATACATCAAGTGGGCTGCATCAATGGGCCGCACCAATGAGCCTTAACCCATTTAGAGGTCAATCTGGAGCATTTCCAAAGGAATGAATCGTATCGAAAGATCATCTGGACCAAAACACAAATAGCAGTGGAGATAATGATTTTTTTTCACCGTTATAAAAATTCCAAGGCCCACCATCAAGTTCATTTTCCATCCAGTCTGCTAGTAAGGTCACAAAGACCTAAATGGGAGGAAAAACAAATATCAATTTAGTCCAAGACTGCCATGGTCCAAAAGGACTTCAATGGTAGGCGTTCATCTCTTCACTATTTTCTGTGGTGTGGTCCACCTGATAAATCTGCCTCATTTTTAGTCTTAAGCCTAAGACGGGCTTGCCAATAGGATGAACAGTTTGGATACAACACATACATCAAAGAGGATCCCACACAGTTTGGCTGTGGATGTAATACATACCACAAGCCCCCAGAACTTGCTGATGGCATGACAACAGCCATGTTGCTGTTAGATGGACACCATAGATAAAACACATATATCATGGCATGGCTTTCTGCACGGACGGTGTAGATGGAGCCTATGCATCACGGTTGGCCCGACTAGCCAACATCCATATAAATGGATGGGGCAGATGGCGGATGGGACCCACATAGCTTGTGACATCACTACAACAGCTATATAGCTGGAGTGAGGTAAACTAGCCGTCCCACTTCCCACAGGTGGGGACGGTGTGGGTAAAACACATACACCATAGTGGGTTCCACCGTCCAGTTATCATTTGGACGGTGTGGAATACAATACATACATTAGTGGGTCCCATGTGGAGCCCACCATAATGTTTACCTGCCCTCCAATCTGTTGATAAGGTCACACAGACCCAGATAAAGAGGAAAAACAAATTTTATAATGATTTAAAACTTCTGCAACCCAAAAAGGTTTCAATGGCAGCTGTTCAATCCCACTGTTTCCTGTGATGTGGGCCACCTGAGTTCCACAGACAGCTGATTTTTGGAGGGCCCACTGCCCTAAGGGGCCCCATCAAAATGCACGGTGTTGATGTTCTCACACATCACGGTGGGGCCCACGGCTGGGACACGTGGTCCCTGCCCGTCCATCCACAGCGCAGCGCCCGCTACTTTGGACGTCAGCGGCAGTAGTGCTGCTGCCCCCTTATTTATTTATTTTTTTGAAAAATTAGTTTTTTTGTGGTTTTTCACAGGTGGGGTCCACATCAGTAAAATCTAACTGAATCATTGGTCTTTATGGCCCAAGACAGACCAAACAAGTCCAATATTTGGCATGTTACGGTGTGTAAAAATATCAAAGTAAATTTTAACGGTGAAAACCACTATTTTCTATGCTATGGCCCGCCAGATAATCAGATTTGCTTCATTTTTTAGCTCAACGCCTAAAATGAAATGAGGAATGGAATGGATGGCATGGATATGACCCATGCATCCCAGGTAGGGCCTACATGAGCAGTCCACCCAAAAGTTTAGAGTCAAACTGATATTTATTTTTATTTTATTATATATATATATATATATATATATATATATATATATATATATATATATAGTTTTAGTACGCCCACTGTCTATTCACACTTCACTTGTCCCATGTCCAGCGTCCTTGGACACTGGATGGACGGTGTGGGTATTTCATCAAGGTGGGTCCCACATGGACGTGGCCCACCTGATTTGAATCAATCTGATACTTGTGTTTTCCACCACCATAAGGTAGGGTCCACATGACTTGGATGGTTGGATAAGACACACATCAAGGTGGGGTCCATCTGAGTGGGCCACACATCACACAAAAATGAAGAGAGAGAGAGAGAGAGAGAGAGAAGCACCCACATCAAGATCTTCCCCTCTAACTTCTACCCTTATGCTCTAATGCCCTTACGAAGCTTCCTCAATGGTGGAGATAGTGATATAAAGGTTGGATTGGTGTGGATCTAAGGTGGAAGAGGGGTGAATTTTTTTTCTTTTAAGGCCATCATAAATGCCTAAAAGGGGAGGTGTTGACTTAGAAGAGGGGTCATTATTACTTGTTTAAGGACATGTCGTCACCCACCTAGGGAATGATGCCATAGGGGTAAGTAAGTCCTGCAATGTGCAGTCCATAGCTATTATAATGCGCGGGCCACAACTTATGATCTAAGCATCGCATTGACGTAGGAGACGCGACATTAGAACTGCGGCGATGACGCGGTCATGATGGTACAAGTTTCGAGTCGAGCCGACTCAGATATACTGGATACGACTCAAGATCATGCGCAAATGCCGATAACAGATCGCGGGTCGCCGAAATTCGTCCGGAAGGACCGCGGAAGCCTATAGAACGATACAGTATGGGATACGGGTCTTACACCCATCATGTCAAAACAAATGCTCAATATACATCATTGAAATATGGCATGGGCATTACATAGTCCGAATGATATCCTTCGATAAGCAAATGTGCCAACTGGACATGTGAATATTATTTTTTCTTAATCTTCAAGGGCTATCTCTATCTGATTGTAGCCTGAATACATGTTCAAGAAACAATAGCAAGAATGACCAGCTAGCCTTTCCAAATTTGATCAATGAAAGGTAAAGGAAAGTGGTCATTCCTTGTGATGATATTCAACTTTCAGTAGTCAATGCACATCCTCTAACCAGAAGTAACTCTAGTTGGCACGAGTTCATTATCAGCATTGGCTACGATGGTGATTCCGAACTTCTTAGGAACCACATGTGTTGGACTCACTCATTAATTGTTGGATATAGGGTATATGATACCCACATCCAACAATTTAAGTATCTTAGTCTTAACCACTTCTTTCATGTTAGGATTTAAATGGCATTGTAGTTGTCGGAAAGTTTTCACATTTTCTTCCAGTATTGCCTCCACTGAGGTCGGAGCATTTGGACGGTAAGCTTGCCGTATATCGCTGATCTGGCCCCACAAGTCATTGAGCTTGGCTTTCCAAAGGTTTTCGCTTTCAGCCATCACCTTGGTTGTTGCCTCAGGAGCTTTGTTGCACTTCTTTTGCTCTAACTCATGGCGCAGGTCGAAGGTTGCCAGCGTAGTGATGCCCGAGACGTGGGAGGGTGCTGGCTTCGAGATTCTGATCTGCCTACTTCTTCGAGAGCTGGCGAGCGCTTCAGAAAGGTCAGGGATCACTGTAGCAGCTCGTCCTGAAGTTTGTCTAGTCCTCTGGATGGGACGAGCTTACAATTGTTCCAACATTTGCTTCATCGAGTTCATATTGTTATTCAATGCCTCAACTTGCTGCTCAAGGGAAATAAGTCGTCCTCCACGATTCTTGGACCGCTGAATCGGTCCCGTGGGTGCAGAATCAGCTTGAAGTTGGGAAGACGAATCCTGATGGCTAGCGGATTGCTTTGGTCATGCGAGATCGAGGGCAGCGGTGGAGGGGACCATCTTCTTTTTCCCCTTATTCATTGTTGAGCGTTGATGGATTATGAGAACGACTTTCGATGTCATTCCCACAAATGACGCTAAACTGTTGATGCGAGAAATCTGGTTAGCCTTCCTTGGACCTTCGTGTACCTGCACAAGGAACAGACAAAGGAAACCCTGGCTAACACAAGGGACCCTCTGATGCCTAAGTCAGGTAGGGATTCTGGGTCTGGTCGAATAAAATGGTTTTAAGCTAGAGATTGTGCGTACCTTTCATCATAGGAGGTGGCGTGTAACACCCCGAATTTTTGCCAACCTAGAATTAGACGTCCTTAGGCAATGGGTCGATCCTAACACCTTATCAACTTGTCAAAACTCAGTCCCAAAGGCTAAAATCGCTCGTCAAACCATTTTCTTCACAAATTCCACCCTTCACCACCTTGATCTTTCAATTTTTCAAAGTACTTTCACCCTAGACACTATCTTAAACTAGCTAAGTAGTATAACTTGGATCACTTTATATACAAACTACAAAGGACTAAGTACCACCTCAGACAGAAATCTTATAGGACTAAATCCTTTAGAAATTAGGCGAGATTTAGCTAGTGTTAAACTAGAGTGTTTGTGAAATTAGCACCAATCACTTTAAATATGATCTGCAAGACCCAAAACTTGTAGAATCATTGACGCTAGGTTACCCTAAAATCTAGGATCAATCTCATTACCCGTCTGCTCTCGGGAGCATCTCGAAACTCCGTATCGGATCTGGACTGCACGTCGGAAGTTCGATTAACACGAAGTTTAAGAACTAGGACCGCCTCGCTGGGCTTGACAACCATCTCGAAAATCAAATCCAGATAGTGTTCCAGCGCTATTCGCTTGAGCTCGGAGTGAAGAGTGTGAGAAATGTGAAATTAATTCAAAATAAAATATCTTGAATAGTAATCTGGCACCACTCGCTTGCGGATCAGTATTAAGCAACCAGACCGTCAGAATCAGACCAAATTACACCCTCAGATCAGGAGAAATTTCATACACATTTACATGTACTAGGAATCTTCGATCGAGATCCACTGAACTGAAACTGGTCCGCCACGTGTGATCTGGAAATCCCACTGAAATGAAAACTTAATAGAACGTAGATCCGGTGTTGGTGAGCTTAAGTCCGACCTTTGGCTCAAGGAGGCCTGCCAGAAGTCCTCCGTTGAGCTGGAAAAGTCCTGTTTTGGTTATAACCTAAGTATACTTTGACCTGGAGTCTATTTTGGTAAATTTTTACGCTACATAAGGACCCTAAACCCTCTCTCATGGCAGCCATACGAATTTGAGTTTGAGAGAGAGAAAAGAGAGAGAAAAGAGAGAGAAAGTGTGGGAGTTGTGAGAGAACTTCCCTGCCGCTCCACGAGCTTCACAGCTCCGTTCTCATCGCTTTCCCGACGATTCCAGCTCCGTTTCTAGGTAAGAAACCCTAACCCTAATCTGATTTGGGGCTTGGGTAGTTGTAGGTTATGAAATAGCTAACCTATTTCGTTCTATAGGTTGCCAAACTGCCGAATACGGAAGATTAGCAAACCTATCGACTCCATTACGATTCTACGACAAAAGGTGCAGACTTTAGGTGTATAGGTTATGGTTTTCAATACTTTCAATGTCAGATAATGATAGATTCATGATCTGCATGTATTTGCACATGTACAAAGTGCTTTCCGTTTCCTATTTCGTTTAAAGATGCAAAATATGGAATTCTACATACTCTAGGTATTCATAGAAAATACCGTATACGTATATTTTTTGGAAATGTGTTTGACATGATTATTTGTTGTATGAATATATTATATATGAATAAATTACTTGTTTGCCGAAAGGACTCGCCCTAATACATGTTTTGCTCATATACACTATGCATGTTGAAATTGTGTATTGTAGAAAATACCGTATACGTATATATTTTGGAAGTGTGTTGGACATGATTATTTGTAGTATGAATATATGATATGTGAATAAAATACTTATTCGGCGAAAGGATTCGCCCTAATACATGTTTGCTAACATACACTAAGTATGTTGTAATAGTGTATTCTAAGTGTTTGTAAAAATGACTGGATGAGTATAGAATTCTCATTCGTGCTCGCTATGACTAATTGTCATGGATAATTGATTGTTGTATTGGCGATATCCCTTTGACGAAAGGATTTGCCCTAAATCACGCCACGGCTAATATACGTTATATATGTTAAAAGGTATGGCCCAAGTGTTTATGGAAATGACTGAATGAATATGGAACTTGGATTCCTGCTTGCCATGACTATCCGTCGTGGGTGTACGCGTGTTATGATTGGGGCAACTCCCTAGTGAAAGGATTTGGCCTAATGCCTATGTGATCAACATATGTCATGTATGATGATGTATGTATTTTAAGGTGTTTGTTGAATTGTCTGAATGAGTAGTAGTTAGTAAATTGTAATGTTTAAGGGTGTTGAGATATGATTCTCAACTCCTTTAACTATGTGTATGATTTCCTTGGATAGTTGTGTGATTAGGAATTTAATATGTATAAACTCATGCTTGTGTTGTGCTTCATAACATGCTCAATTGATTGTATGATTTTATCTATGTAATGCATATGCTTAAATTCATGTTTACGTTGTATAATCCGTCATGGGTGATGGGGGAGTGGAGCAACGAGTGCGTGCAACAGCCCTGGCAGCCCTAAACGGAAAATATCATACTTTGATTGTATGATTTGAATCTTGATCCATTACTGTTTTATCTATCTGCAAGTTATCGTGTTTGGGGCTATGATTATAGTCCAGACAATCGGTACCAGAATTGAATTCGTGGCTGTGATTCAATTGTCACGTGGGATGTGTTCGACGAACCCGAGTCGTACTTCGGTTGGCGATAGTAGTTGGCCACACGAAGTGCTCATGCACTTCATATCGTTCAACTTGATGTGCGCTCGAGTTGGCCGAGCTCGTCAAGTAACCCGATCTGTCTTTTGTATGTTCACCATGTTTGGACGCCTCTGCTTGAACCTAGGGTACCAAACTTGCCAGTGGAATCCCTCTTAACCATGGTACCTCGATCCGCTAAGACTCATGAGCCGGGCATGGTGGTATGGGACACCGTGGTCGAGCTGTCGACCTACGCTGGGGCCACGTGCCTCCCCGTAGTGACCAGTGAGCAACCAAACTCGTGAGCCGATTATGGTGGTATGGGACACTATATTCGTGCTGTCGGCCTACATTGATAAGGTGATGGGGGAGCGGTATAACCTTTGTGCGTAACAGTCCTGACAGCCCTTTGTAGTGACCACGAGCATACTCTGAAATAGCAGTGAGCCTTAGGGTTTGTCGCGGTATATAGAGTATGAACTAGGCCTGTTTCTGTATTGTGATGAATCGTTTAAGGGGTGATGGAGGAGTGGTGTAACCTTTGTGCGTAACAGCCCTGACAGCCTTTGTAGTGACCTAGAAAATACACCATCATCTGATATTAACTAGGACTGACGACCCTAGAATGGATCATGTTTGGAAATGATACAAGGGAGGTACCTTAGTTTCCCAATCCTGCTGTTTGAAATGGACTAATTAAAAACTCGGTAATCATGCTCATCATGCATTGCATGTGCCTGGAAGATATGGAGCACTGAGGGATGAAAGCATGCCGCGAGCGTGAGATGGTGTCGCATGAGGGAGTATGTCAGTGAGGGCATCCATCATACCCGCATCCATACTTGCATTAATAAGAGTAGTTAGGAGTGTTTGATTTTACTGCTTTATCATTACTGCTTGACTGAGTCGATAACATGTTAACCTATGCTTTATTGTTCCACTGAGTTAGTTACTCACTCCCACGTTACGGGACGGTGTTGTACACACCAACCAGACTTGTTGAGTTTCAGGTGATGGCGATGCTTTTGAAGCAGAGCCGGACTACTATGATGTTGAGGAGGAGCTCTCCTACATGTAACTCTCTGACAGGTCTATGAAGACCTAGTATTGTATTGACGGGGCTATGGTACTTGGAATAGAAGACATTACACTTACACATTTGGTATATTTTAAGATTGCACTTGTAATTATTTAACCCGGTAATGTTATCACACTCTGGAGACTCATCTTAGTTCATATATTTTATCTATCTATTACAGTCTTCCGCTTGCAAATTTAACCATCTCTGGAGTATAATATGCTGTTTTGGCTTAATCTCACTCATGTTCACTACTCTAATACAATCAACATTCAATCATCAATCATTTTGTTGCATAAGTGATGCGTTGGAACTCGGGAGTTGAGTTTATGCTCAACCCCCGATTTTCAGGGTGTTACATGGCGTGGAGAAGATCTCTCAGTTTAGCAGGGGTGAGTTATAGTAGGATTCGTATGTGTGTGGGGATCTTCTAAGATCCTCGACGAAGATCTCGAGCGGATCTTTATGTCAATTGCACCCTTAGATTCTAGGCTAGGATCTCGCGTAGATACTGTTGAAATCAGGTCAAATTCGATGGAAGGAGAGTCATGTCGATCTGGGATTATGCTAACCTGGGGTCATGTCGATCTGAGATTATGCCGACCTAAGATCATGCCGATCTGGGGTGTGGGAGTCGAGCTCCTTTTAGTGATGGACGGATTAGTGGATCTTCCGACCTGCCGACAATGGGACGAGCTCGACCTCATATCATACTCGGTTAGGGGTCGAGAGTCGAACTTTTAGTCGTATATATCTTCAAACCTGGCGAAGTGTATAAAATTCCGACATGACCTCTTCTTATTGGTCAGTCTATTTTCCCCGTAACAATCCCAATCTCATAGGGACCACATCCCAAGAAACAATGTTGAAAGAATACACACCATTAAAAACTTTATGGGGACCACAAAACTTTTGAGTCAAGCTAATATTTCCCTTCATTATGGTCTGTATGACCTAATCAATGGTTTATGTCAAATAAACACTAAATTGGGCCCTGGGAGGTTTTTAATGGTGGAAATTCAATTACTATTGTTTTATGTGGTATGGTTCAACTGAGATTTAGATCTGCCTCATATTTTAGATCAAGTCTTAAAATGATATGAAAAAATGGATGGACAACATGGATAAAACACATACATCATTATGGGGCCTAGAGAGCACCAACCACAAGTCACCTAGCTAGTGATAGCGTCATTAGCCAAACCATGTCCGGTAAAACTAGGGGTGTACATGGACCGAGCTAGCTCGGTTAGCTCACTCATCTCGACTCGAAAAATCTCGATTCAACTCTATTCGAAGTTGAGTTCGAGCCGAGTTGAGCTGATTTTTGAGCTAAAACACAAAAGACGACTACGAGTTTGAGCATCGCAGGCACACTGATCTAGCCTAACGAACTCGGATCAACTATCGATCAAGAATTCTGAGATCAGCTCGAACCAGATGTTATGTTCTGAATTCAGTGTTGAAGACGATGTCACTGATTTGCAAAGTCTGACTTATGACCGAGACGAGTGCTGGATGTTTGGACTCAAGAGAATATGGCTCTGTGAGAGTCAAGCGGATGACTCGGCAATCAAGGTCGACTGTACGAATCCATGATATTGCAATGATCAATCAAACTTGGATCGAACCATTTGACTCGGTTACTTTGCCATTGATATTGCTCACCAACTGTTTGATGAAATGACTCAACAATGTGGCTGGTGGCAAGAAGGTTTGGCTGGTGGCAAGTAAGGTTTGGCCGGTGGCAATCAAGGTATGTACATTAAACAAATACATTTTTTTTTTTTCTTTTTCTTTTTTTAAAAAATTATTTTACGTAGAATGTGTTTGATAATAAACACCTGTAAACATTGTATTTGTTTATAAAACAGTAGGTTTTTGAAGTTGCAATTAAGGTGTTTGTGGAAATGCCTCAATGGCGAACTCGGCTCGATCTTGGCTCGAGCTCAGCCCGAGCTGGCCCAAACTGCTGACCGAACCGAGGTGAGCTGGCCAGTCAGACTCAAGGATTGAGCAGCCATTGTTCGAACGAAGTCAAGCTAAGGCCAGCTCAACTCGGTTCGACTCGACCTACACCCCTAGGTAAAACCCATACATCGTGGTTGGCCCCACAAAGCCATGCATAGACGGAGTCCGTCAGGCAGGGGATGACACAACCACCCCATTCCATTCTGGATGGATGGTCAGACAAGACATAGTATTTAATCTACTAATCAAATTAAAATTATGAATAATCAACAACGTGGAATGATCTCGTTTGGCGAGGTTTTGAAAGAGGGTTGTCTCATGCCTCAAAATATTCTGCGTCAGACCCACATGTGTCTGTCTATTTGTATGGGAAGCGGATTGGCTGGTGGACCACACACCGGCGAGCTATATAGCTGGAGTATTGACGTCAGCAAATTTTGTGGTCAAAATCATGAGGTATGTGTTATATCCAAACCGTCCATCCATTGGGCAGCTCATCTTAATGCTTGAACACCCTGCAAAAAATTAGGGGATTGAACGTCTATCATTGAAATCCTTTTGGAGGTAACAAAAGTTTTGGATCAATATGTAATTTGTTTTTCCTCTTCATACAGGACTTTGTGACCTTATGAATAGATTGGATGGAAAATAAACGTTATGGTGGACCCTATGAAATTTTTAACAGTGAAAATCATTATCCCCGCTGCTATTTGTGGTGTGGTCCAGTTGATCTTTGGATATGATTCATTTTTAGGATGATGCTCTAAATTGATCTCGAAAAATAGATGAAAGATGTGGATATAATAAATACATCACTGTGGGGCATGTAACTTTGATCTCCTTTGAACTGCTTGTACAACCTGGAGCTCGAGGAGCGTGAGAGCTCGTCTTCTCACGATACGTACCTGTCTTCTCACGATACGTACCTACATCAGCTATACAGCTGGTGTGTGTGGTACACCAACGAATCCGCTTCCGTGTTCCTTATCAGCTATTCGGATGGTGCGTCCAATCAGAACTGCCAAGAGTCTGACTTATACCGTCCGAATTATATCGTACGAGTTGGTAAGCCCCATAAATGGACCAGGCTAATTCGTTTGTCAATAATTCATAATACCTGTATAGGATACAAGCCGGTTAGCTGGTGTAGGGCACACTAGCCACGCTGATGTGTTGACATCGTCAAGTTCTCTTAGCTTCATCATAAGGGTAGAGGATTAGGCAGTGAGCAACTCGCTAATCTTAGCATAACTGAGTAAACTATTTGAGGTCCACCATGATTTATATACTTTATCCACTCTGTCCATCCATTTTAATAAATAATTTTAGGTTTTGAGCCCAAAAATGAAATATATTCAAATGGACAACACCATAGGAAATGGTTGAATTTAACGTCTGCCATTGAAAAATTCTTGAGGGCTACAAAAGTTTTGGATCAACCTTATAATTTTTGTTTTCCCTTCATCTACGTCTTTATGATCTCATGAGCATGTTGGATAACAAATAAACATCACTGCAGGCCTAAAAAAGGTTTCAACGGCGGAAATCATTATCCACACTGTTTCCAGTAGTATGATCCACTTGATCTTTGGATATGCTTTAATTTTGGGCTCAACCCTTTAAAATAGATAGAAAAAAACAGATGGACGGCATGGATAGACCACATAAATTCAAGGTGGGCCCAACTGATCAGTTTACTCAGTAGTACATAGGGGTGTACACGGGTCGGGCCGAGTCGAACTGGCCTCAGCTCATCCAGGCCCGTTCAACAGCCACACCAGGTTTAAACTCGACCGGGCCTGGTCACCGGGCCAACATCTCCTGCTTGAACCGGGCCCGGGCGAGTTCGGGCCAGTTTCGAACCTTCGAGTTCGGACCAGTTTCGAACCTGAGTTCGGACCAGTTTCGAACCATACAGTAAGTTCATGGGAAGGGCTTTGGCAGGTAATCCGTGTCCCATTAATTTACAAGGCCCTCGATCAACGGTTTAGATAGTTGAACTATAAACTCCACAAAAAATCTTCTGGCCTAGAACGTTCAATTCCTCCTGGTGACCATACTGCCCAAAACAAATGGGTGACTAGAGAATTTGTTTTAGTCGTTTATTTGTTTTATACCTATGGCCAACCTAAGGTGTTTACCAGCCTGATTTTTGAATCAGAAGATCTAATTAGTACATCCAACCGGATGTAACTAAGATTTCATTTTTCTAATCCATATTAAGACAAGAAATGTGACACATGTGTTTCACATCTAGGTCAGTCCTTATTAGGTCCCACTTTGAACATCTAATGGCCCAAAAAATAGGATGATAGACTCACCATCAATCATTATTGCTTTTCCAACCATTAATTCTTCTGGTAGAAATGTGGCCCAACTAATTAGTGGGAACCAGGGCTAGCCCACCTGATGACTGACCCAGATCTTGTACACATGACATTTTGCCATGTTGTAAATCATCTTCACAATTTTCATGAAGAAATGATTTGATACTCTTGCAGAGTGATGGATGAGACATGAGCAGTTAGAAATTACTTAGAAAATACATATATGGCTTTAAAACCTTTCTAATTACAAGAACTAGTTATATATATATATATATATATATATATAGTCGGGCCGAACTGGGAGGTATCCGAACTCGGCTTGAACTCAGTTTCGGGCCTAGAAAATTGGCCCATCTGGACCCGAACTTAGTTTCGGGCCTAGAAAATTGGCCCATCTGGACCCGAACTCAGTTCCGGGTCAGGCCGAGTCGGGCTTTTTCGGGCCGGGTCGAGCGAGCTAATCGGGCTAGCCCGGTTTGTGTACACCCCTAGTAGTACAGGAGGTTACGAATCATAAGGTACTTGTCGTGCGGCACAGCAGCCAATCCACCACACACCAGCTGTATGGCTGCTGTAGGTACTTGTCGTGCAAAGACGAGCACTGACGCTCCGAGTTGCGCAGAGGGCTCAAAGGAGATCAAGGTTACATGGCCCCACAATAATGTATTTATTATATCTACACCGTTCATCTATTTTTAGATATCATTTTAGAGTATTATGCAAAAAATGAATCATATACGAAAAACATCTGGACCACACTAAATAGGAGCAGAGATAATGGTTTTCACTGTTAAACAATTTTTAGGACACACCATAACATTTATTTTACATCCAATCTGTTCATAAGGTCAGAAAGATCTGAATGAATTGATCCAAAACTTCTGTGACCCCAAAAATGGTAGACGTTCAATCCCCCACTGGTTTTTGTAGTATGGTCCACTTCATCGTTAGATCTGTCTTATTTTTCGTCTCAAGCCTTAGGACGAGCTTGAAAAATGGATGGACGGTTTGGACATAATACATACTTCATGATCATACCATAAAACTTGCTGACGCCAATACAGCAGCTATATAACTGGTGTGAGTTACACCAGCCGGTCCGCTTCCGTCCAAGATGTTCAACACGTGGGCAGCTGAGACGAGTTCCAAGTACAGGGCATGGCCTGCACAGTAATAGCCAAATCCTTGCAATGATACTTACACTAGGGCACATGGAAACCGATTGGCTACTGGCTGGTGGTCGGTGCTCCAATAGTGATTGGATATCCACCATTAAAAGCCTCCTAAGGCCTGCTGTACTGTTTATTTGACATTTGATCTGTTGATTAGGTCATACAGGCCCAGATGGGAAAAAAAATAAAGATAAGCTTGATCCAAAACTTTTATGGTCCACAAAAGATTTTTAATGGCCTGTGCTCATTCAACACTGTTTCCTATAATGTGGTCCACATAAGATTGGGATGTACCTCATTTTTTGTCTCAACCATAAAATGATCTGAAAAAAAAATAATAGATGGATGACATGGATGAAACACATGCATCATGGTGGGTCCCGTAGAGAACCGACCAGCCATTCGGTGGGGGAAGCGGATTGCGTTAGTGAGTCACTACGCTTGTTGTACTGAGTAAACTCTGTGAGGTCCACCATGATTTATGTATTTTATCTGCTCTGGCCATCCATTTTAACAGATAATTTTAGGGTTTGAGGCAAAATATGAAGCATATACAATGTACAAATGGATCACACCATATGAAATAATTGAATTGAATGTCTACCGTTGAAAAATGATTGGAGGTATTTGATTTTTCTCTTTATCCATGTCACATGTATGATCTTATGAACAGTTTGGATGACAAATAAACATTACTATGGGCTAGCAAGGTTTCAACAAGGAAATCATTATCTCCACTGATTCCTAACGTATGATCCACTTGATCTTTGGATATGCTTCAATTTTGGACTACTCAACCCCTAGATTAGATGTAAAAATGAATGGACGGCGTGGATAGACTACATACATTCAAGGTGGGACCAACTGAGTTTACTCGGTACGATAATAGCCTACTGATCCGATTTGGGCACATCTGCGGCTTGCCAACGGCGCAGTCGCATCCGAGGGCAAGATTAGGCTGTCCGTGTAAGCGGATTGCGTGTTGTGTATGGTGGTGTGTAGACGACTCCAAGTTTTGTGGCCAATGATGATGTATGTGCCATATCCACACAGTTTACCCATTTTGGGAGATCATTTTAGGACAAGGGCCCAAAAAATGACTCAGGTCCATACGTCAAGCGAATCACACTACAGAAGCGGTTGCGGTTTGAATACCTACCATTGAAAACTTGTTAGCCATCGTGGAAGTTTTGAATTAAGTTGATATTTGCTTTTTCCCCTTTGTCAAGGTCTGTGTGACATTATAATCAGGTTAGCTGATAAATAAACATCACAATGATTCTTAGAAAAGTTTCAACAGTGGGACATCATTGTCTCCACTATTTTCTAGGGCGAAGTCAGCCTCCAATTAAGCCTAGAGGCAAAAATGATCTCACAAAATAGATGGATGATTTTGATGGTTGCTGTGCGTATCACGTGTACATATAGTGGAGCCTACATACTCGGTGATGTCAACACACAATTGAGGTCACGCAATCAGGCAAGAATTGTCTATTAATGCTGTCAATTGCAAGGTGGCTACTAACTCCATATTGCTCTATGGCCCCATCATGATATATGTGTTTTATTCATGTTGTCCGTCTATGTTTTTTCAGATCAAGAGCCTAAAATTGAGATGTATCCAAATCTCAAGTAGATCACACCACAAGAAAAACTGTGGTAATTGAACTCCCACCGTTGAAAGCTTTTCAGGCCCTACCGTAATGTTTATTTAGCATCAAACCGGTTGATTAGGTTACACAAACCTCTCGGTCATCCATACCCCTAGAGAAGCCAATAGAGTAGCAGAAAGCTCAGCCCCCCTTGGCTGCGCTGACCAGCAAAACAGGATCATTGCTGAGACCTAGTCCTAGACAGAAAGGAGCTAGGAGCTAGCTGTTAAAATCAGACCAAATCTGGACACCCTTTCTTAGTCTTAGCTTATGAGGGTCATGATAGGCCGCCCTTTTCCCTTTTTTGTTGCAGAGGACGGACCGAATAGACATTGTGTAATGATGTTGTCAAGTTCCCTCATCTAATATACACATTTTGAAAAAAAAAAAAAAAAAAAAAAAGGTTGCACAGACCTTGATGGTGCTTCATCCAAAACTTTTGTGAATCACAACTGTTCATGTAGTGTGGTCCACATGAGTTTTGGATCTGCCTTCATTCCCTTAAAAGATCTAAAAAAGTGGATGGATAGTATAAATAAAATACATACATCATGGTGGGCCCACAGAGCACTGTCCAGTAGCCACAGGCTATGGACAACATCGGTAGGAAATTTGTGCCCCTGTTGGTGAATGTTGGCTCCAACATGTAGTGTAACACCCCGGTTCCAGGAACCCAAGTAAACTACTCGTTTTCCAAAAACCCGAGTGTTAACCTTTAAAATATCTCAAATTTCATGTACATTTTTTTTTTCTTTATCAGAGTTAACCATTCAAGCGGAATAAAAACAATTCAAGTATAAGAGGGAGTCCAAATATACATAATCAAGGTTTTCAAGTGGTTACCCAAAAACTTATACAAATCATTGTTTTAACTTTAACAAACATGACCATACAAATTAAATACAAATGAAATTAGGAATAAGGAGTCGCAAGATCATTTGACTCCTCCAATTCCATATAAACGCCAGCATGCGCGTCATCTATGTCTCATGCACACTGAGTACAGCTTGATAGTGTCAATGACTATCCAGTAAGGTATAACCCACAAGATTTATAACAACATCAAGATAATTAAGCATAGTTATCAGAGACAGTATATAACAAATATTACACAATGATTATCAGTGGAATCAGATAAGGTTCATCAGATAAGCATTCATTAAATAAATCACACAAGACAATCTTGTTTAAATGCATGGATGCATGCGTATGCTCACAGACCTAAGGATGCACATCCAGCTGGTAAAAAGTCACCCAAGGAGAACTAGCCACCCGCAAAAGACTATGCAATAAGGTCGCCCAAGGAGAACTAGCCACCCGAAAAAATACTCAAAGGTATGCCCAAGGAGAACTAGCTACCCGGAAAAGACCATATAATATAGATAACCCAAGGAGAATTAGTCACCCAGAAAAGTACACAAATGTACGCCCAAGGAGAACTAACCACCCAGAAAAGATCAAATAATATATATCGCCCAAGGAGAACTAGTCACTCGGAAAAGTAAACAAAGGTACGCCCAAGGAGAACTAACCACCCGAAAAAGACCAAATAATATAGATCGCCTAAGGAGAATTAGTCACCCGAAAAAGTACACAAAGGTACACCCAAGGAGAACTAACCACCCGAAAATGACCATAATATATGCCATGAAAATGCATGATTAGCCCAACCATTATTATTCCAATTTCAAACAATCATTTTAAGAAAGCTCAAAAGTCACTATGGGTGTTGGTTACCCAACATAGGCCGACAGCTCAGGCATAGTGTCTCATTCCACCATCCCTGGCTCATGAGACTAATAAATATGATGTTTCAAGGGTAATCCCTGCAACTAGTGGTCAATTGTAGTCTAACAAGTGGAACTTACCATCGCAAGGTTGTATAAAATAATCCATTAAGACCGCAAAATAGCAAGTATTTCATAAAATCCGCAAGGGCCAAATATTCTACCTAATGGTATGATTAAAAGAGACTATTCCCCAAAAGCTACATAGCCACAAATGGTCCACAAGATGGTAGTTCTACCTCAAACATTTTATTTAATCTTATCAAGATAATTGACCACTAGCTCGAGGATCACCAAAATACCATAAAGTAATCGCAAGCGGTAAAACAAGCCATATACAATTTGAATAGTACTTATACATTTAAAATTTCATCTTAGTCCAAAACATATGTAATTGAGATCTACAACATGTTCATATTATTGAATTAAAGTCCAATCATCAGTTATTTGTAAATAATTACACATGTAGAGACTAGTATTTATCATCATTTCTTTTAAGGCAATTAATTAATATAAATAAACAACACTAATTATCATGATTTAGTAAAGCTTGAAGGGTGATCCTCACCTTAAATTAGAGGTTTTGTTTTCGTGGTTTAGGAGGTGTAAATGCAAATCGTAAGAGCGCAAATCTGGAGATGGAATTAAACATCTTCGATTAAAATCAAAATTCTAAAACTAATTTACCTAAATCATGGTCACTTTAAAATTCTAAAGAAGACTTTAGGAATTGACTCAACAAATTCTACTACTCCAATTCCAAGTTGAGTCAAGGTGGATCAAGAGGTTGAGTTTTGATGTCAAATTTCCTGTATCATATTTAAAATTCAACCACGGTTAACCCTAACCCCGATTTAAACTTGAATTCCAATTTGAGAGGTTAATTTACCTCAACCAAGACAATCAACTCTGTTGATTCCAATATGAAGAGGATGATCTTTCTTGCACTTAAAGCATTAATAATTATTAACATTCCTAATATGACCCTTAATTTAGTTCACGAAACATGAAAGCAACGAGTTAACTCACTGAGTTCATAACACAGCTTGCTTGATTCTAGCTTATGAAGATCCAGATTCCATTTGGTCCCGTGGAATGGACACCCCGCCAAACATTCTCTCCAAACGACGTTAAATCAGACCCCAGCCTTTGATAGATCTCAATCAATACAGACCACGAAGGACCCACTGAGTCAACTCGGCATCCGACTCGAATATCGCTTAAACATGACTATGGACCTGAGTTTGAGCAATGGCTGTAGCAACTCTTTGTCAACATCGCTAAAGTTGATCTCATCTCTATCTACGAATGAGGATAACTGAACTTAAGTCAGGCTTATGCTGAACTCAATACATGACTTGCTTAGTCAATCTAGAGACGAGTTACACAACTCGATCTCCACCTGGATTTGAACCAGCGACCCAAGCATTCCATCTTCTCCTTATCCCTCTCCTTTCTTTCTTATCTTTGCTTCCGATGAAGGGACTAACAACCCAACAGACTCTGGACTCAACCTGACCGAGTCCGAGTGAGTCAGAGACTTAACTCAAGTCGAGCTGGAGCAGTGCAGCAACGAGCTGCACCCTTTCTTCCCTCTCTATCTTCCATCTTCATCTTCTCTCTCCTCTTCCTTTCTTCTCTACTTCTTTGGCTAGATGGGAGAGGATCCAAACTTGCACTGGACATAATCGAGTCACGACAACTTGATGCAGTGGCGGAGAACAGCACACGTCCTCACTTTCTCTCGAATTTTCTCTCATTCTCTCATTTTCTCCTTCTTCTCTCTCGTCTTCCGTTTCTGCTTCTCTTCTTCTTCTGCCTTTCTACTGCTAAGAGAACTACAGAGGCGCTGGACTCGACCTGATTCGAACCGAGTCGACTGGCTCAGTGCAGCAGGAGAACGACGCCTTTACTTTCTCTCTCTCTCTCTCTCTATCTTTCCATTTTCAGAAAGAATGCCCTAAAAGGGCGCCTTTTATAAGGCATATTAATCCTCTTCTAGAGGATTCGAATGCTAACTAATCTTTGGATTAGTTGCGGTTAGATCGGAATGATGACGGACAACACCCCCATCTTAGTTTAGATGTAATTTAAACTAGTTTGTGTGGATGAAATCTATCATTACAAATGATGTTCTAGTAACATGGTCCATTATATGGATGACTCTGATCTTGAAATGGGACCCACTAGAAGAGATGGGTCAGTTGGTTCAAAGGGGGAAGATGATCCAGCCGTTAATGGAGGATCATCTTCAGACGGTTGATCCGACGATCCACTACACCTGGATGGCGTGGATGCGACCCTAGAATGTTGTGGGACACATTAAACGGATGGCTATTAACATTTCTTAATGGGTTGATTCCAACAGCGGCGGCGGGTGAACTCTCTTGCAAAAGGAAAGAGGTGTGCACCCTAAAATGAAGGGTTGGGATTCTCCTGATGTGCGGTTAGGATGGGAGAATTTCCTGCACATTGATTGCCAGGCTGACATCTAAAAATGATATTTTCCGTTTTCAGGAAAATGTCGTACGCATAAGTTTACTTCTGCTAAACTTTGTGGGCACACTTGTGTATGGATATGCATACAATTCCCAGGGTTTGATTGTCTTTGGTCCACCTACAATCTGGACAGCTCGGATTACTCCTTAGATCCCTAATGGTAAGCCACGATCTAGACAAGCAGGCGGGAAATAGTGGAGAATTTCTCCTTTATTTTTGAAAGTTTCGGGTCAATCCAGTTTGACCCTGGTTGACGGTTAGGTGTACCGCAGGTGTGTGTGTACTGTGCACACGCATAGACCCAAAGTGGGGTCCACCAGTTTGGTTCGCACGATCTGAACTGTCCACCTACTTCTACCAGCCTAATTAAGACTCCTGTCCCAAGGTGGTGCAGATCCTAAACTCGGATGGCCCACAATTATCAATTCTAGTGTGTTTTCTTGATAATTTCCTACAGTCCAGTTGTCAGATCTTCCTCGAGACTGATCATCTACGTTTTTTAGTGCTCTTAGGTTAACACGGGCAGAATTCATTTGTTAATTCCTTAATTTAATAACATGACGGTATGAGTGAATGATTGATTCCCATATTTGAGTAATACGGGCAAGAAGGGTAGGAAATCTGATAATTTTGGGTTCTCGGTTGTTGAGAGAATCTAAGATCTCGCATTAGACGATTTTGATGGTTGGTTTAAGTGTCAAATATTCTGGATTTCCATTTAATAACCCGATCTCACATGTCCAATGGTCATCCGATGGTCACCCTTTGATTTGGGGTCATGTGACTGTTTAAAGACGTATAATAACTAATCCTTTGAATAGATGATTAGGTTTGTTCAATCATCACTCGAGTTATTTGACATATGGTGTGGGTCACTTTAACCTCTAGGATAGACATTTTGATTTATGGCTGGGGGTTACTTTTGATGGTCGGATTTAGGATGGAATTAAGGCAAATGTTCACATAACTTAGGTTTGTATTTATACTAAGTTACATTACACGGTGACACCCGAGTACTGAGAAGTACGGGGTGTTACATGTAGAGAACCCAATTTGCATATTACGTAAACTTTGTGGGCCCACCATCATGTATGTGTTTTATTCATGCCTTCCATCTGTTTTTCCAACTCATTTTACGGTGTGAGCCCAAAATTTAAGCACTTCCAAAGCTCAAGTGGACCACACCACTAGAAACAGTGAGAATTGAGTGCTTTGTTGAAAACTTCTTAGGGGTCATGTAAGTTTTGGATCAAGTTGATATTTGTGTTTTCCCTCCATCTATGAGTGTCTGACCATGTGAATGGATTGTATGACAAACAATCATCATTGTGGGCCCTAAAAAAGTTTCAACGATGGATGTCATTATCTACACAAATTTTGTGGTGTGGTCCACTTGAGCGTGGGATATGCTTTAATTTTGACCTCAAACCCTAAAATGATCCGGTAAAATGGATGTACATCATGGATAGGATACACACATCACTTGTGAGCCCAATGGATAGGATACACACATTACTTATGGGCCTAAATTACACAATAGTAACATTGCCACGAGAAGGTGCTCTGTGAGCTCCATAATGATGCTTGTGTTTCATTCACATCATCCATCTATTTTAGATCATTATTTTACAGCATGAGCCTAATGAGGCATATCCAAATCTCAAGTGGACCACCCAAATGGAAAACTGTGGTGATTGAGTGCCCACCATTAAAAAGTTCCTAGGGCCACTATAATGTTTATTTACCATCCAACATATTGATTAGATGACAAAAACTTAAATGAAGGGAAAACACAAATATCAACTTAATCTAAAACCTTTGTAAAACTTTTGTTGTCCTTATAAGTTTTTAATGGTGGGTGTTCGATCACCACTCTTTGTTGTGGTATGGTTCACCTAAGATTTTAATCTACCCTACTTTTAGCGCATGCCCTAAAAAGAGCTGAAAAAAAAGGATGGATAATAGGGAAAAAATGCATACATTTATCATGGTTAAGCCTACAGAGCACCGTTAAGTAGCAAGTTGTTGAGATGTGGAGCCACATCTGGACTGGGCCGCTCAACTGGTCGAGCAGGCTCCTCGACCGGTCGAGTAGCATGTTTGTCCAGTCGAGGGTTCGCTCGACTCAAAGTCCAACAAGCTATAGTTTTTTGGGTCCGAGATGCTCAACCGGTCGAGGCCCATGCTCGACCAATTGAGGGTCCGCTCGACCAGTCAAGGAACCTGCTCGACCAATCGAGGTTATGTAGATTCGTTTCTGGATTTTACACGAACTGCGTAATTTTGAGGCGGTTTTCGCAGAAGTGCGAAAGGCAAGTTGCCTAAACTATAAATAGTGGTCCCTAGGGCTATTATAGGGTTATGGGGAGTTATTTTAAGGTATATGCAAAGGGTTTTTTATATATATCCAAGGGAAGAGGTTAGTATATTGCTTGTAATCTTATTTTTCTTCATAGTGGAAGTTTGCACTCGTGGTTTTTTACCCTTGTTGAAGTTTTTCCATGTATATTCTGTCTTGTAGTTTGTTTAGTATGCTTTAATTCTATCTCTAGATTATATTTCTTCTTGTTTATCGTTTGTAGGTGAGACCGGAGATTAGATCTCGGTTCACTACGTTGTTGGCGTGCTGCGCAACAACTGGTATCAGAGCTATTAGTTTAGTTCAAGTGGGAGCGATGACGGAAGAAGGGAAGATTAGAATTGAGAAGTTTGATGGTTTAAACTTTACCTTCTAAAAGATGTAGATGGAGGATTATCTGTATCAGAAGGACCTTTATATTCCTCTAGAAGGAAAGAGAAAAAACCTGAGAAGATGATAGATGATGAATGGTTTTTATTGGATCGAAAAACTTTAGGAATGATCCGACTCCCTTTGTCTAAGAGCGTCGCCTTCAATATATCCAAGGTGAAAACCACAAAAGAATTAATGTATGCCCTAGCTACGATGTATGAGAAACCCTCGGCATCCAACAAGGTTCATCTTATGAAACGGTTATTCAACATGAAAATGTCAGATGGTGGGAGCGTGGCTGAACATCAAAACGAGTTCAATACAGTCACGTGCCACTTGGAATCCGTTGGCATTATTTTTTAGGACGAGGTTAGGGCGTTATTGATCTTATCCAGTTTGCCAGATAGTTGGGATGGTATGGTGATTGCCGTGAGCAATTCTTCAGGGTCGACAAAATTGAAATTCGATAATGTATCCGGTCTAATTCTCAGCGAAGAATCTAGAAGAAAGACATCGAGAGTTTCAGGGGATTCAGGGAATGCTCTAAATGTTGAAGGAAGAGGAAGATCGCTGAATAAATGAGGCAATAAACACGGACGTTCTAAGTCGAGGAAGAAGTCCAAGGGACTGAAAGACAAAAAAGGGTGTTGGCATTGCAAGAAGAAGGGGCACATGAAACGTGATTGCAGGGTGCTTAAGAAATAAGAAGGAAGCTCTCAAGGCAGGAAAGATTCGATGAATCTATCTGAGGAGAGTGACACATAGGCATTGATCTTGTCTCTTGATGCGAGGAATGAGTCTTGGGTTATAGACTCGGGTGCTTCGTTCCATGCCACTTCATGTAAGGAAGTTCTGTGTGATTATGTATTAGGTGACTTCGGGTAGGTGACTTCGGGAGAGTCTACCTGGGTGATGATGAGCCGTGCAGTATTGTTGGAAAGGAAGACATTCATATAAATCAGAAAGATAAAACATTTTTAAAATTGAAGGATGTGAGACATGTACCAAGTTTGAAATGGAACTTGATCTCAGTGGGGCAGTTGGCCGATACCGAATATGTGACGACCTTCACTAGTGATTCCTGAAATATCACAAAAGGTGCCTTGGTGATATCTCGAGGCAAGAAGGAAGGTACTTTGTACGTGACTTCAGGATCGTATAGTTCACTCGCAGTGTAAGTGTTATTGTTTATAGCCCTTTCGTTGTCAAATTTATGGTGCCAAAGACACTGTTATGAAGCTTGCATATGTGAAGATCAAAGCACTACTTAAGATCAACTTTGATGGACAAGCACTGCTCTCAAGTCAAGATCTCAAGATGCTTTCAAGTTCAAGAAGCTTTCAAGTTTAATCTCAAGATCTCAAGAAGCTTTCAAGTTCAATATCAAGATCTCAAGTTTAATCTCAAGCTCTGAATATGCTTTCAAGTTTAAACTACATCAAGACTTCAAGCTTCACTACTTTTAAGGTCCTTAAGTTTCAATGTCCTTACTTCACTATTGAGGTTTGACTAACCATAGATTGACCTTTAGAGTAGGCCATTTTGGATATATAATTTATATATTTTATATATGTGTGTCTGGCCTGTTCTATGACTAGTCCTGGACTTTGGTCGAGTAGTCCTAGCACTGCTTCAACCTGTCTAAGGATTTCCTGGATCAGTTGTAAGTTTTTTGTAAAATATGGATATTTTTGTTAGGCTTCGACTAGTCCTGGGGACTGTTCGACTAGTCGTAGGAACAGTGTCGACTGGTTCTGCGATCAGTCGTAGACCTTTGACTCAAACTATAGTGATGATTTGCACTTTGCTTCGACCAGTCGTGTGTGACCTTCAACCAGTCGAAGGTACCTTACGACCAGTCGAAGGTGCCTACGACCAGTCGTGAAACCGTCTTATCTTATCGCGCCTAAATTTTCAAATATCTGTTGGATCTTCGATTAGTCGTAGCAACTTAACACCAGTCGAAGACGTGATTTATTCACACTATAAATAGAGCACGAATCTCAGAATTAAATAGACCATTCAAGCTAATTTAATTCGGCCTTCTGAGAGATAAATCTGCGCTTCGTTTAAAGCTAAGTGTGCTTATTTAATATTCTCTTTCTTTAGCTTTATTAATTGATTTTGTTTCTTGCATTCCAATCTAATCTGTAAAGTAGAAGTTTTATTTTCCTTTTACTGGAATCAAAATCAATTCAAGCTAGCCCATTTGTTTAATTTAAAATCTATTAGAAATTAAAACCATTATAAAGTGAGTATTGGACATTGATCTTAAACATTCAAATCTCTACTCCAACTCGGTTCTTTTTGGGCTACTACATCGAAGGAGAAATTCAGGTATTTTATATTTACTGTAAATTCCTTTATTTTGATTTTATTTGAGGTTAAGCCAGAAAAATCTCAAAGCTATTGGTTATCTGAGGAGAGACAGAAAACTCAGAAGTGAGGGGTTTTTGAACTGTGTAAGCCCTTTGAAAAAGACACAATTGTAAAGGTTTTGGGTGAACCTGTGAAAACCTACTTGATAGTGAAAGCTAATATCCCCTATGTGAGGATATTAGGAGTGGAGTAGCATTCCGTGTGGTTGTTTTTGAACAGTTGGTGTACACACAAGCGAACCACTATAACTCCTTGTGTTGTGTGGAAGTGTGCTTTATTTTCCTATCTTTGATTCTTCTTTTGTGGAATGTATGTGGATGTGAATGTTGTAATCATTTTAATTTTAAGCTCAGTGGGGAATGTTGTAATAGTTTAGATTTAAATTTCTGTAATTTATTTCAAGCTATTCTTTTATTTGTTTGAGCTTTAGATTCTCTAAATTGTTATAGTAAGGTTTACCTGCCATTTCTATGGTGCATGGTTGTCCCTAGAACAATCAATTACATTCTATTCCTCTGTTTTGTTTCAATTTGGTTATTCCTAGAAAGTTTAAGTTCTTGATACAAAGATCTTTCTAGAAATCAGGTTGTCCTACCATAAACTTTGGTTTTTGGTGTAAGGTTGTCCTTAGAATAACTTTTGTATCAATCTCTCAATACTTGTTCATTGAGGTTGCTATTCATTTAAGCATTGTGGATTGATTTACTTTATTTGGCTATCTTGTTATTTAAATTCTGCTGTAATTATCTTAAATTTGGCATAGTTCTATTCACACCCCCCACCCCCTCTAGGACATATAGCTTGGCCATTTCACGCAGTCGCATCAACTAGAGTGAATGGGCAGTTATGGCATCAGAGGTTAGGACATATGAGTAAGAAAGGGATGAAAGTGCTATTGTCAAAAGGGAAGCTACCAGGGCTGAAGAAAACGAGATGCACTTTAAAGACGTATCTGTTGGAGCTTGTACACACTGATGTGTGGGGACTGACATAGGTATCATCTCTTGGTGGCTCACGTTATTTCATTTCTTTTATTGATGATGCTAGTAGAAAACTGTGGGTCTATTTCTTAAAGCATAAATTTGATGTATTTGATGTATTTAAGAAGTGAAAAGTAATGGAAGAAAATGAGACAGGTAAAACATTAAAATGTCTCAGATTAGATAATGGGGGAGAGTACTGTGATAAGAGGTTTGAGAAGTATTGTGCAGCAAATGGAATCAAACATCAGAAAATGATTCCAGAGACACCGCAGCAAAACGGTGTGGCTGAGTGCATTAACATGACTATCTTTAAGCGTGTCAGGAGCATGAGGTTACATGTAGGGTTGCCTAAGACATTTTGGACAGATGCTGTGAATACTGCCGCATATCTCATCAATAGAAGTTCTTCAGCACCATTGGATGGTGAGCTACCAGAGAAACGTGGACTGGGAAAGAAGTGAACCTTGCACATCTCAAAGTGTTCGGTTACACTTCATATGTTCACATTGATGTAGAGCATAAAAATAAATTGGATGCAAAGTCCAAGAGGTGCATGTTTATAGGCTACGGGCAACATGATTTTGGCTACTATTTTTGGGATACAGAAAACAGAAAAATCATCAGAAGAAAAGACATAGTATTCAATCAAAAGGTGATGCATAAGGACAATGAGTAGCGAAATAAGGCCAATGATAAAGATTTCGTAGAGTTAGAAGAGTTACCGGACACAAGTGTTACAGTGCCATATGATGATCATGCACAAGAGCATTATGAGGCAAAGCCGCAGACACCGGTTGTGAGGAGTTCTACTCAGGAGAGGAGACTAATGGTCCGATACTCATCCTCCTTACATTATCTACTGTTGAGAGATAATGGTGAACCAGAGTGTTTTGAAGAGGTATTACAGTCACATACAGGGGTTAAGTGGGAGCAGGTCATGGATGATGAGATGGACTCTCTTAAGTCAAATCGTACGTGGGAGTTAGTCACTCTACCTAAGGGTAAGAAAGCTTTTCATAACAAGTGGGTTTACAGATTGAAGGAGGAGCACGATGGTTCGAAACGGTACAAGGTTAGATTGGTAGTGAAAGGGTTCCAACAAAAGGCAGGTATCGACTTCACTGAAATATTTTCATCAGTGGTGAAAATGTCTATGATTCGTATGGTCTTGAGTATAGTGGCTACAAAGGACTTACATCTAGAGCAGTTTGATGTTAAGACAGCCTTTCTTCATGGGGACGTTGAAGAAGAGATATATATGCATCAATTGACTGGATACGTGGCACCAAGAAAGGAGAACAATATGTGTAGATTGAAGAAGAGTCTTTATGGCCTGAAGCAGGCCCTGAGGTAGTAGTATGAGAAGTTTGACAATTTCATGTCAGGAAACAGCTTTAGGAGATGTCATGTAAACCACTGTTACTATTTGAGGAACTTTGATATGTTGTACATCATGCTTCTTCTGTACGTTGATGATATGCTTGTGGCCAGATCAAGTATGAAGGACATCTCAGATCTCAAAAGACAACTATCTAGAGAATTTGCCATAAAGGATTTAGGAGCTGCAAAACAAATCTTAAGCATGAGGGTAAACCGTGATAGGGAGTGTGATAGAGAAAATAAGAAACTAGTTTTGTCACAGGAAGAGTACATAGCCAAGGTACTTGATCGATTCAGTATGGGAGGTGCTAAGCCGGTTAACACTCCATTAGCCAACTTTAATATTTCTAAGGAGCAAAATGCGAAGACGCGGGAGGAATGAGACTACATGGATAAAGTCCCATATGTGCCAGTTATTGGGAGTCTCATGTATGCTATGGTGAGCACTAAGCCAGATATTGCTCAAGCAGTGGGAGTTGTTAGCAGGTTTATGAACAACTCCTGGAAGGAACATTGGGAGTTGTGAAGAGGATCCTTAGATACCTGGTAGGTACTAAGGATATAGGGTTATGTTATGGTGGATCGGAAATCAAGCTACAAGGCTACGTAGATTCAGATTTGGTAGGAGATATTGACAGCAGAAGAAGCACTACAGGATATGTCTTTACTCTATGTAGTGCTGCAGTCAGTTGGGTTCAGTTACAGAAGATAGTATTTATTAGTACAACGGAAGCAGAATATGTTGCAGTTAAAGAAGCGTGCAAGGAGATGATATGGATGCAAGGTTTTTGGGAAGAGTTGGGTAAGAAGTAAGTATATTGCAAGCTATACAGTGACAGTTAGACTGCAATACACTTGGCTAAAAATTCAGCATTTCATTCAAGGACCAAGCATATTGACATCAGATATCACTTCATACGTTCGTTACTGGAAGATGGATCGATTACTCTGGAGAGATTCATACAAGTGAGAATCCTGTGGATATGCTGACCAAGGCGGTCATACGGGAGAAGTTGAAACTCTGTTCAGCTTTGATTGGTCTTCAAGCGTGAAGATGGGGAGGTGGTGCACTCCGGATGTAGAAGACGAAGGTTTATGGTGATATGTCTCCAAGTGAGAGATTGTTGAGATGTGGAGCCACATCTGGACAGGGCCGCTCGACTAGTCGAGGGTTTGCTCGACTCAAAGTCCAGCGAACTGCAATTTTTTGGGTCCGAGGCACTCGACCGGTCGAGGCCCATGCTCGACCAGTCGAGGAGCCTGCTCGACCAGTCGAGGTTACGCAGATTCATTTCCGGATTTTACATGGACTGCGTAATTTTGAGGTGGTTTCTGTAGAAGTGCGAAAGGGAAGTTGCCTAAACTATAAATAGGGGTCCCTAGGGCTATTCTAGGGTTATGGGGAGTTATTCTATGGTATATGCAAAGGGTTTTTTATATACATCCAGGGGAAGAGGTTAGTATATTGCTTGTAATCTCGTTTTTCTTCATAGTGGAAGTTTGCACCTATTGTGTTTTACCCTTGTTGGGATTTTTCCACGTATATTCTATCTTACGGTTTGTTTTGTATGCTTTGATTCTATCTCTAGATTATATTTCTTCTTGTCTATCGTTTGTGGGTGAGACTGGAGATTAGATCTCGGTTCATTGTGTTGTTGGCGTGCTACGTAACACAAGTTACTACCGGTTGTGTCAGTAGGCAATCTGTGTCCCCATGTAGATAGTTAGTGTTTACACCCATTTTTGATACCCCGACGTAGACCAATAAAAAGTTGCCACGTGTTGACGCTATGTGACTAGTACGTGTAGAAATTATGTTGTTGCCCGAGAGTATCTTCGTTTGATATTCTTTCGACAATATACATTAAGTTATTAATGCGAAGACACAGACCCTTAAGCCTGCTATTATAAGAATGAATCAACAAATGCCACATGGCCATGTTTACCTTGCTAATTATTAATGATGCAGTGTGCCCAACACGTCTATAAGAGACCCATTAAGAGAAACTTAGTGAAGCCATCTCTCATAGTCCTTCCAAAATAGGAGATCTTCCCAAAGACGTTCAAAGACTTTATAACGTTTGAGAAGGTTTTAAATATCAGAAACTCACACTGATATCCAAACAAATCCATTTTCAGTTCAGACCCAAGTCAGGAGAGATAGACACATCATCCGGATGATCTAATCTCATGGTCGTGGTCCAATAGGGATTAAGAGAATGAGAGAACTAGATCCGATCTGGTATGATAATAGATCAATATTATGTTTCAAATCTAACTGGTATCCTAAACGATCAGGATCGTCCAATATGTTAAAGCGGAAGTAGATGAGGTGGGCCATCAGATGAGCGGTCATGATTGATTTAAGGTCCAAGGTCAGCCCTTGAGGTTCCCCTAATCTTAGCCTAATTGTCTTCATCAAAGGAATCATAATGTTCACAAGCCTGATGACTGAATTCATTTAGTGGGCTATGAACATCTCTTTCAAGATCCGTCCAGGAGATTTTCATATTAAAAAAAGTGTGGAATATCCAGGATCAGCAAGGAAAAGGAGCAATCAAAGAAGAGCTCGTGACCTTACGTCAAACGCATCTATCTACTTTACATTTACCTTTCTCATTTATATTAGTGTAGCCTAGCCTAGTTCTAGCTCTAGTATCACGTGTGTCTAGCGGCTTTCGCCAAGTACCGTAGGAGTAGATTAAATATCCAAAGCCTTAAGTTATATGTACATGATCAACTAAGTTCCAATTTAAGTGATCATATTCATTCAATCACATTTTGTTGATCACCCATCTCGATCGTCTATTTCAATAGACGAATCATATATTTATATTTCTTTTTCATTTATTTCCTTTGTTACTTAATAATCTATTAATTGTAACGAGCCATACATTCAAATATTAATAAAATTAGCATTGTTTAGCGTTCTTTTATTATCTATTTATTCTTGTTCCTTTAAGAAATATTGAGCTTATAGTAATGGTGAAAGAAAAAGTCTTTTAAGTTCGTAGAATCACGTCTATTGTCACAAGGTAAATTGAATTCATTTAAAGAGGTTAACCCCTATCCTTTTATAAATCACATGAACGCTTAGTGCAACCTGTGGTTGAGAGAATAATTGGATCCTACGCCAAGTTTCTAATTTGTCCATCTCAACAAGGAGGAACACCAATAGTTCAATTAAACTTTGAATTAACTAGACATTAACAGCCTGCCTATCGTACCCACACACGAAAACCGAATATAAGCCCTCGTTGACACGCCTAGCCTTGTTTGATTGAATTGGTAGCAACAGTCGGGCCAAGAGTCTACATCAACTACTTCATCGGGTGGGTGAAATATGAACCAAGTCCATTTCGGTTCATCATACAAGTGTGGCTCATGAGAATCGGACGCAAGTTTCCCGTAAATAGGGAGCCCCAGTAACTGAAAGCTCTGTGGAGCTTACTTTGATATGCCCTCGTGGTATCCACTCCGTCAACCAGTTTGGCCAGTTTGTATTAGGCTGCAAACTCAACAGATCCAAAACTCAGAGTTGGCCACGCCTGGGGATGAAATGGCTGGCCATTGAAACTTTCCTGAGACTGCCACGCCATCTAATCTGTTTATAAGGCGAATGGAACTAGATTTAAGGGGAAATGCAAATATAAGTTTGAGCTCTGACTTTTGTCAGCCCCAAGAAGATTTCAATAATGATCATTTTAATTTCCATAGTGTGGCCCAACTAAAAATTTTAATATATCTCATTTTTCGTCTCACATCCTCAAATGAAATAGCGAAACTGGTGGATGGAGTGGATGCCACACGGATGTGGGTCCACAAAGCCTAAGATTAGAGGTACTTTCCTGTAACACATGAAACTCGCGTCTCATAAGAACTGGTGCAAGTCCCAACCTGCCAATGACCATTCTTTCACTGTATGATGGTTGATATGAACGCACACCAGTCGCAAAAAGTCATACATGTCCACGTCCAAAGAAAACAACTTGGCCAAGTGGTAATCGCTTATCCTAAGGTACCACAAAAGATTGGTAGTGGTAGATATTTTGGCGGACTCATCACCTACATCCATGTGTAGGTTAATTTAACGAGAATGGATCATATAGAACAACACCCCAACTTTAGTTACCATTCAATCTTCCTTGCCAATATGCTTACTTGCGTAGGACATCAATACCGTAAAAATGGTATGCCCCACCATGAAGATCATCTGTATTGAAAATTAAGCCGATCAACTAATATGTTTAGTTAGTCCATTGGTTTTACATTGATTTTGACAGTATGGCCTGTAAAATTTGATGCGGAATAGCCGAAGGATCTGTAAGGACCGATCTATTCATCGGATATGGAGATCTAGAAATCTGATAAAATGGCATACCTGATTGAGATGCCATTGCTATAGGTCGGACGCTAAAGTCTTCCTTTCCTTTCACCCTTAGAGAAGTTCTGATGGGGCGCATGCTTCTATCGGTGGTGATGGATTGGGGACCCAGCTCTGATTTATAGATGTGAGGGTAGAGGATTTTGAAACCCATTAAAACTCCTCTCCCTAAAAGGCTCCACACGAATTGGGAATCCCAGTTCCTCTAAGACACTATGCACGTATCACGGTAATAGCACGCCATCCCTTACACGAATTTCTGGATGTATCACAACTTAGCGGAGCCCACTGGTACACCCGATCACATTATCCAACCCTTAGGATAATGCCGAACATTGATCAATAAGGCACACCTTATAGGATTCTTACATTCTCCCACTTGGGCTACATTGATCAATGTCAATGATTAATCTTTAGAAAATACTTTTGAAAATTATATTGATTTTAAGAAAACATACAAATGGTTAAGCAATTACATTGTTAGATAATACGGGTAGTGCTATAACAATCTGGTCCATTAAGACTACCAGTATCGAATTACGGTAGTTATCACAACATTTAATCCAAGCGAAGTTAGGCTAAGCGCGGTCACAAATACTAATAGTCTTGATGACATAGATCTGGAACTAAGAAGTGTCGTATAAGGATTACACACGTAATGTGATGATGTGTGTCTATTATTAAGAGGTCATGAAGCTTTAAAATGTCTCCAATGAGATACAACTGTAGTTTTACTTACTCAAATTATATTGCGCATACTAAAAAAGAAGCAGAAATTAACTATATATCAGAATCATCAAATAACTTTATTAAACGAGATCTCTTTAATGTCTGTGAAAATAAAACACGCTTAACTCCCACTAATTGAAAACATCTGTAGGATTAATGACTCTTATAGATTTTACATGCTCCTAAATTGGCGTGATAGGAAGCCCTTTAGTGAGCGGATCTGCAATCATCTACTTAGTGCCGATGAACTCCACAGACACCTGATGATTCTGAACTCTTTCCTTTACAATAAGGTATTTGATGTCAATATGCCTCAACCTTGATGAGTGCTTGTTGTTATTAAAGAAGGAAATTGTAGCCGAATTATCGCAAAAAATTCTTAATGGTTTCTGGATATGCTCCAGTACCTGCAAACCAGATAAGAAATGTTGTAACCATAATACCTGATTAGATGCCTCATGACACGCAATGAATTCAACTTCCATAGTGGACGAAGTTGTGGTAAACTCTTTCAAGCTTTTCCAAGATACAACTCCTCTAACCATCATGAATATATAGCCTGAGGTGGACTTCTTAGTGTCAATGCAACCTGTAAAATTTGCGTTTGAGTATCCAATTAACTCCAGATGATCAGATCTTTTGTATGTGAGTCTGAAGTCCTTTGTTCTCTATACATACCGTAATACTTTCTTTACAACTATCTAATGTTGCATTCCTGAATTAGACAGGTATCTGCCCAACATTCCAACAACAAATGTAATGTCCGGTCGCATACGAACTTAATCATACATGATCCTCCCTACTACTGATGCGTATGGAAGTTTCTTCATTTGATTCTTTTCTAAATCATTCTTGAGACACTGGAATTGACCGAATTTATCACCCTTTATAATGAGTGACTGTCCAGGAGTACAATTTTGTTTGCCATACCTTTTGAGTATCCTAGTAATGTAGGCCCTCTATAACAAGCTGAGCAGTCCACGAGATCTGTCACGACAAATCTCAATGCCAATGACATAAGAGGCATCACCAAAGTCCTTCGTTTCAAATATTTAAGATAAGAATCGCTTGGTGTCGCTCAACATCTTAATGTCACTGCTAGCTAACAGAATGTCATCAACATATAAAATTATCATAATGAACTTACTCCCGCTTATTTTAATGTAGATACATTCATTTGTGGTGTTTTCTACAAAACCATATGATAAAATTACTTCATGAAACTTTAAGTACCACTGTCATGATGCCTATTTCAACCCATAAATGAATTTCTTTAGTTTACAAACCAAATATTCTGAGCCATGGGCTACAAAGCCTTAAGGTTGTAACATATATACATTCTCATTCAGATCTCCATTGAGAAATATTGTCTTTACATCAATTTAATGTAACTCTAAATCCATATGAGCTATAAGAGCCATTATAATTCTGAATAAGTCTTTCTTAGTTACTGGTAAGAAAGTATCTTTAAAGTTAATACCCCCATATTGGTTAAAACCCTTGGCAACAAGTCTGGCTTTATATATTTCGACATTACCCTTGGAGCCCTGCTTAGTTTTAAATATCCATTTACAACCAATTAGCCTTATTCCAGAGGGTAACTACAGAAGATCTCATACTTTATTGTCCTTCTTGAATTTCAACTTATCTTTCATGGCATCAAACCAACAAGAAGGATCAACACTTTGTGTGACTTGTGCGAAGGATTTACGATCCTTTTTCATCCCAATGTCAAACTTGTGCTCCTTTAAGTATACGATGTAATCGTCTTAATTTACAGGTCTTCTTTCTCTTTCAGATCTTCGCATTGGTTCAGCTTGTTGGGTGTGATTTTGATTTTCCTCATCGGTGGGTTGTACATGAGATTCAACGTGGTATTCTAGAGTGACTGTAAGGTCAACTGCAACATTTATATCCACATGATCTTGAGTGATTATGACCGAAGTCACGGTCCTTTCTTCCTCAAATACAAAGTTTTTAATGTTCGTTCTCCTACTATTTTTAATTTTCTCTATGAATCTGGCATTCCCAGTCTCAACGATCCTTATAGAGTGGGAAGGACAATATAATCGATAACCTTTTGACCTTTCTGGATATCTAATAAAGAAACAGCTTATGGTTCTAGGATTGAGCTTTCTATCATGCGGGTTAAAAACTTTAACCTCAACAGGACACCCCCAAACATGCAGATATCAGAGACTTAACTTTCTCCCATTCCACAATTCAAAAGGGGTTTTACTTACAATCTTGTTGGGGACCCTGTTAAGGATATGAACTGCAGTTTTGATCGCATCATCCCATAAAGATTTTGGCAATGTCGAATTACTAACCATGCTTCGCATCATATCTATAAGGGTGCGATTACGCCTTTCAGCCACACCATTCTGTTTTATAGTACCAGACATAGTGTACTAGGCGACAATGCCACAATCTTATAGGTATCTAGCAAATGACCCTGGACTGCGACCTGATTCGTCATATCTACCTAGTATTCTCCACCACGGTCAGATCTGATAACTTTAATCCTTTTATCGAGTTAATTTTCAACTTCGGCCTTATAGATTTTTAGAAGCATTCAGGGCATCTTATTTTTCACTGATAAGATAAAGGTGCCCGAAACGAGAATAGTCATATATGAAGGTAATAAAATATTTGTGTCTATTCTAGGATGCTTTAGGGAATGGTCTACCAATGTCCATATGTATCACCTCTAAGAGTCCTACACTCCTTGTTGCACATTTCTTTCTGGTTCTAGTTTATTTTTCTTGTATGCAATCAATACATACTTTATAGTCAAAGAAGTCTAGAGAATAAAAAATCCAAGCCCGTCTAATCTCTCACGAGATGTATGGCACAATCGCATATGCCACAACATGGAGGAATTCTCATAGTCTAGTATATGTTTAGATCCTATTTTATTTCCATACAAGTCATTAACATTATAGACGTGTGAGGCAATCAAGTCTAATTGGTATAGGTTGTTCACCATAGAGCCGGTGCCAACTTTAATCGAATTAAGGTAAATACTGAATCCTTTATTCTCAAATTGGAATGAATATCCCAATTTATCTAAACAAGAAATAGAGACTAGATTGCCCTTATAGAAGGCACACAAAATATATCTACCAAATCCAATAAACAAATAGACTCTAACCTGTGCCTATAGACTCTAATTGTCTCTAAGTCGACTTTAACACCATTACCTACGTATACTGAGCGTTTTACATCAGTTGGTGGCCTGGTCAGTTGTAAGTCCTGTATAGAAGTACATATGTGAATAGTGGTTCCCGAATTTATCTACCTAGAATTCACCAACACATCTGTTAGATTAGATTCAAAACAAATTAAAACAGAATTATTACTCTTCTTTATAAGTCATTGCTTATACCTTATGTAGTCGTTCTTTCGATGGCCCGACTTCTTGCAAAAGAAATAATTATTACCTTTAGCCTGCCTGCATCTTGATCCATTCCCAGCTCAATTTTCAACTGGAGAACCTAGAGGACCGTGAGGTCTTGAGTATCCCTCGTTAGAACCATGTTTCCTTTTTTTTTATTTCCATTATGTCCAGGTACATGTCATGAGGTTACAAGATCAATATTCTGACTATTTTCAAAGGATTTTGACGGTTCAGAAATTTCTGAAGTGATCTCCAAATGTAAGCATCCCAGGACTGTCTCTATGGCCTTTATTTGTTGAACATAATCAAACCCGGTTAGGATAGAAGCTTAATGCGTTTGAGTTGAAATTTTAACTGGTTGCAAAATATACTCACATTAACAGATTGTTTATATAAAACATTTCATTAATAAAACCAAATATCAGGCAAACTTATCAATTCAATTGATTGGGGCTTTCAACTAAACTATCTAGGATGAAGGTGTGCCTAAATATCCGATCCTGTTGAGAGTCGGTTGCATCATCATTACTCCTCCTGTAGGAGGTAGTGACAATATGCAAGTGACCCTCCTAAACAGGAAGCTAAGCGATGTTAATTATGTAAATTTGAGACACTTAACACCTGTGGGAAGGATGAGTCTTTTAGCTTTACATCATAGGCACCATCTACTCCACCCCATTCATGATCCTGACAAATAGAGATCGTCTGTGTTTTCATCACTGTTTACATGAACCATGAACACAACTGAATGTAATCCTTTAACTGAATTCCCAATTTCACTAGTCCTAATTCGTGAAAATTTTCACCGATTGAGGTCACTGTGGTCGCTAACACAACTGGATTCAATACCAAAATTTTTTACTTAGGATTGTGATTTTAATCATGTCCTCAATGGATTAAATCCAAATCAGTTTGATACGGCCCACAAGGCAGTTGGTATCGATCGTTAAAAGTAGAGGAATCTAAAGAGAAACAGACGGGTAAGTTTCACTTTTTATATTTCAACGGTCTATATTAATTCCTAAAAAATGGGTAATGGGCTCACAATTTGGGCTAAATCGAGACTATGAATGATTAGACCATCATCAATGAGTATTACAAGTCTAGACCCTGACATTCACATGATGGACAGTTAGAATAGAGCCATTTAGATGGATGGTTAGATCCTTACATTAGTGTCCATAAGATGGATAGATCAAATCCGATACTAAAGATCCACATGATGAAAGGTCCATTTTCTTTATTGTCCATCTAGTGAATGATCTAGATTATACGCTTATTTTAAACTAAATAAATGGCTTAAATTCAAAACATAAACCCATAAACGTGCTTCATAGAGAGGACCCATATACTAAACACTAAATGGCCATCCAACATGCCCTAAATTGGTTTGAATTAAAAATGGTATGGTCCTAAAATAAGAGCTTCATCTGATCAACCACCAGGCCTAAAATTGAACCCAAAATCAACTGGAGTGTGTCCATAAAGTTTCAAATGAATGTGAACCAAAACAGTCCCAAAAGATAGGTCTTACTTAGGCCTATTAGATCCGACAGCCTGGAGGTTTGGTCCACAAAAATGGGCCAGTACTTGTCAAACATGAAACATGGCACATAAACAAGCATAATCTTCACACTAATATAAGTCTCATGCACTAAGTGGACCCCATATAAGAAAATTAGAGCCATCTGACCTGTGAACTAATGTTCACAAAGGTGCTAGATGAATGGGCATATGTCCATAAACGAGAGTCAACAGGGTCAACAAGATCCCGTGGTCTGGAGATGAGGCCCACCAAAATAAATCTGAATGTGAGTTGACACATCAACTGGGCTGGCCAGATGGTAACGAGTATGAGTCCCAATTAATAGTCCACATTGTGGGCCTGCTAGACTTGAGGCCAAATAATAAAGAAGTATAAAAGGGGCAATACGGAAACAAGGTCTTAAACTTTGTAGTTCAAACAACAATAATTTCTCAAATCCTATTCCATATATGTCTATGAAAGAGTTTTAGAAAAACCTGGAATAGGTCAATAGCCACTGCCTCCATGACATGCCTTCATCCGACCATTCAGCCATTCAATGCCAATCAGAGGTTATCTTCATTAGTGGCAGGATAGGGGAAGCCAGAATTGACCGCAACCACACACGTCATTGCCGAGCAGATACCCCTATATTAGAAACCCGACGATCGTTCACCAAAATCAATGGTGGCCAAGTCACTTCCATCATTGGATGTCGGCGATGTAAGTGCTACACCATTTCCTAAATTTCGGTGACAAATCGATGGTTGCTCAAGGGGTTTCATTAGAGTTCCGGTTTCTGGCAACTGTGCCTACAAGGCCTTGAAATGAATAGTTATGGCAACTCTATTTTGGTGACAGAGGAGGCCATAAAAAATAAAAATCCTTTATCTTTCTGATGGTCATGACTGCCATCTAGAACTCTAGCAATGAAAAACCCTTAGGACATCAATGGATATCAATGGGGTTTCCACAATCCCTAATTTGTTGATTTGGGGATTGAAATCCCAATTCTGATTTTGGAATTAGAATCCCTAATTTGTTGATTTATCTGAGATCGATGGCCCAAGTCTGATACCGAATGTCTATCAATGGACATGTTAGATCTGGCCCATGAAGGATTTAATAATCCATGCAGATTCACCATATTCGATGCACAGTAGTAGGCTCTGATACCAAATATAAGATTTGATGCAGAATAGCCAAAGGATTTGCAAGGACCGATCTATGCATCGGATATGGAGATATAGAAATCTGAATAGATGGCGTACCAGATTGAGATGTCATTGCTATAGGTCGAACACTGAAGTCTTCCTTTCCTTTCACCCTTAGAGAAGTTCCGATGGGGCTCATGCTTCTTGTTCACACCTCAAGTATAGGGTTGTGATGTAGTAATAATCTCGGTAAGACCGAGGTCGAATTCACAGGGACCGAACCTTGTACGTAAACTGAAAGTAACCAAAACTAGAATTAGACGAAGATGTAATCTAAACCAGGGAAAATTTAAGGGAATAATTGTGAATTTAATTAACTAAAACTTGTGAAATTCAAAGGTGGGAAACTAGGGTGCCAAGGATCCACTTGTAGCAATCAGGGAAATCTATGCTTGACTCATAAACATAACTGGATTCAGAGTCCTATCCTCATCCAGATGGAAGATACTTCATTAAAAATAATTATGAATGTCCTTTGATCTAGTCATCAATGGATAAAAGCTATGAGAATTAGACTTGATTTCATCACAAGGTCATGCTCATGAGACAAAGCAAACAACATAATCTAACCAATCCACATCCATCTGAGAGAGTTATGAACCTTAGGAAGGGTTCTATCATCCAACCATGTCCAAGGGGCGATGGTAAACAACAGGGTTCCTAATTTCATAATCATAATAAAGCAAAAAATATGCTCTAAGCTATCGCAGATCCATTGTAATTTAAGTCACAACAAATCATTAAAAACTAAAGGCATTCCTTATAATCAAAATAGAATCAAAATCAATTTAGGTTAAACATGAATCAAAGGCATATAGAAAAGCCTCCCATCTCACTACAAGCTTCACCTCTTAGCCCTAGTTAAGAGGTTTAGCTAGCCATAGCCATGGTTAGACAAAAATCTCTTTAAAAAATAACATGAATAGAATTAGAAAAAAGAAGAAAAAAACTCATGACGCCGGCCACGATCTCTCTTTCTCTTCTCTTGTTTCTTCCTTTGCACATCCAAAGATTTCAAGATGCCTCCTCCACGCCCTCTCTCCCCCTTTTTATAGAGGTTGAAAGTCAGTTGGCTGGGGCTTGTAGAAGTCAGTGATGTTGCATGAGTTTACGCAGCAACTGGACTGCGCAAGAAAGAAAACACAAAACTCGTTGCGTTTGGATTGATTTTGGACAAAAGGCCATCCCATCTTCCATTTTGACTTCATGGTTGTGGTCTTGGCCCCCTTCTGGATCTTCTAGATGGTCCGGATTGGCCGGCCAACCATAGCCATGATCGCACTATGGCCCGCAATTTTTGAACGTGCGTTTACGCACGTACTTGCGTTTGAAACTACGCTGACATGCTCGGCGGGTCCCACAATGATGTTTTCAGTGAAATCCACCCCGTCCATTGAATTCCTGACGAAAAATCAGTCGGGAAGGGGTGATATTTGTCGAGTTTGGTGCGGCCCACTGTATCAAATTGTCCTGCGGTTCATCCTGCATTTGATGGTGATCCACGTGTGTCCACGTGCATGGAAGTAAAAAGGTCAGCATGGCTAGGGTCTTGTCCACCCCCTGAACACTTTGGACGGTCCAGATCGTCGAACCGGATGATGGGTGGGGCCCACTACTCAACTCAGTGTCCACACCTTGCAGACGCTGTGCATATGTAGAAACAGGGTCGGGTCAGCGCCCACTGACCGATCTCAGCGGTTTGGTGTGGCACGGGAGTGCGCTGACTATGCACTCTCATGCCCCCATGTGGGGTCCACTGTGATGCTTATGAGAAATCTGATTTGTCCATCCCTTTCCTCATTTAAATTAAGGGGTTGAGACCAAAATTGAAGCATACCTAGAGATCAGGTGGGCCCCAAATCGTTGATATATGGGCTGATTTGTCCGTTGGGCCACTTCCAGAGGGATCCAAAGGCTAAATTTCAACGTGTACGGTTAATTTATGGTCCTCAGGCCAGATATAAAGTTTTGATCCAAACATATGATGGGAACCCTATGATCTTGCATTAAGGATGACTTTTAGGCCTCTTGGACTTTAATTGCTTGATTTTCTTGGATCTTTGGCGTGTAAATTCTTTGATCTCGCTTCCTTGGGGTCCATCCATTGCCTTGGTGATTTCTAAACATTAAATTCATGCTTTTAGTATCCTTTTCCAGTCCAGGCTCCTAAAGTCACCTTCTAACACAAACACGATTAAAATAAGTCATTAAACAGTATCATGTTCGTAAAATCAAGTAATAACTGGGGTCTAATATGCAATATTTGACCCTCAGCACAATCCCCAACAAGCATTTTGCTAGTCCTGAGCAAAGTATGCGAAAAATAATTTAAGAATTACGGGACAATTCCTATAAAATTGAGTGATTTTTTAAAGACATGCCGGTCAATAGAATTCTAAGATTCATGAATGTTGGGCATTACTTTCTCCTGGATGCAGGCGCACGGTAAACTTCATAGTCAAGTTTATAGTATTAATCCATCGATGAGAAAAATTCCAAACATTGAGTTCCACGGGTGTATAGTGAAACCTAAACTTATCACAATCAAAGACTCAATTCTTTATTTTCATGAAATCATAATCTAAACCAAAACTTACCTTACAGTTCAACTTTTCATTCTTGCAGCTTTTGATTTTTCCATTAATGGCTTCCACGCTATGTTGACCTTTTAAAGGTAAAGCTAAGGAGGGAAATTGAACTCTCACTTATAGGGAGCAAACCCATGGTGAAGACCATTCGCCCAACCCTTGCTGAAGACAACTGTTATTTAGCTAGGTATTATTTTTTTTCTTTGAACATGATGCACAAATTCCCCAGATTAGCTCCTTCCATGTCTAGTGACTACCAGGTTAACAATTCAATATCGAATTGAAGCCTTAATATGTAAGCTAGGTGTGACATGTGAAATCATGACTCAATCAATGTATAAAACTTCTAATCATGGATTAACAATTCGACTTAATTGTAAAGTCTAATAGATAACTGAATCTAAGAGTCATAAATTACCAACATTACGTATCTTATACTTCTAAATCAAATATGGCCGTCAAAATCACTTCGAATTCACAAAAATTTCAGATTTTTTTTTTTAAAATTTCACAATTTTTACTCAAGATTGAGAAAACACTAATTAGGTAATCTAATCTCTCATCCCCAACCTAAAATCTACATTGTCCTCAATGTAAAAGAGATAAGCATGCAATGCATATGAGACAACGAAAGTAAATGAGAAGTGATGGAAAGATAATACCTGATGACGGAGTTAAGCGGCTTTTTCTCAAAGAGATTTCAGCGTGAAGGCGACTCAGCATAAGAGTTAATCCAATGAAAGCAAACTATCCTAAAACAACTGGAAAGCAAACTAACTTAACGGCATAAATCAGACTAACTTAGAATGACAAAAAGCAAACTACCCTGGTCCTATGAAAGCAATAAACCTACCTATACCTCCATCAGACTAAGAGATCAATCCTGGTAAACAGGATCATTCGGAGTCATGGACATGTCTTCTAAATCAAATTCTCAACTAATGGCTTTAATCGAAGTCCATTTACTTTAAACTCATTGCCACTGTCTGGATTCCAAATCTCAATGGCCCCATGAGGATAAACATTGATAACAGTGAAAGGGTCGATCTAACAAGATCGGAGCTTACCCAGAAAGAGATGTAATCGAGAATCATACAAAATCACTTTCTGACTTGGCGTAAATGATTTTCGTAGAATGCATTGATCATGAAACGCCTTCATCCCGTCCTTGTAAATTCTCAAGTTCTCGTATGCATCGTTCCATATTTCTTCAAGTTCATTCAACTGAAGTTTGCACAGCGAGCCAGCGTTGTCCAAATTGAAATTCAAATTTTTGATCGCCCAGTAAGCTCTATATTCCAACTCCACAGGCAAGTGGCAAGCTTTCAAATAGACAAGTCTAAAGGAAGACATTCTAATAGGGGTCTTAAATGCAATGGGGTAAGCCCATAAGGCATCGGTCAATCGGATTGACCAATCCTTACTGTCAGGGTTAACCATTTTCTCCAAGATGTGTTTGATCTCCCTATTGGAAACTCAGCTTGCCCACTTGGCTGTGTGTGGTATGGGGTGGTCACCTTATGGGAAATACCATATTTCTTCATTAAACTCTCGAATGGTCTATTATAAAAATGTGAGCCCCCATCACTAATGATGGCTTGAGGTGTTTCGAATCGAGAAAGGATGTTCTCTTTTAAGAATTTAATGACCGTACGATGGTCATTGTGCCAGCACAGAATCGTTTTGACCCATTTAATGACATAGTCTACGACAAACAAAATGTATAGATTTTCAAAGGATTGGGGGAATGGATCCATGAAATCGATGCCCCAGCAATCAAATGCTTCTATGATAAGAATGGGGTTCAAGGGCATCATATTTCAACCTGACAATGCTCTCAATTTCTGGCAATGTTCACAAACCTTGGAAAACTCATGTGTGTTCCTGAACATAGTGGGCCAGTAAAAGCCACACTGCAGAATCTTGGTCGTGGTCTTTTTAGTAGAAAAGTGACCACCATAGGCCTGTGAGTGACAAAAGGAGATGGCACTCTGATGCTCATCGTCTGGCACACATCTCCTTAAGATTTGGTCTGTGCAATATTTAAACAAATATGGATCGTCGCAGAAAACATTGCGCACCTCGGTGAAAATTTTCTTCTTATCTTGCGCAGTCCAATATGTCGGTATAAAACCTTTGGTAAGATAATTAACAATATCAGCGAACCAAGGTGAATGGGAGACTCTGAACAATTGTTCGTGAGGGGACGTGTCATTAATATGTGCTGTCTCAAGGTAATCAGAGGGATTAAGGCGGGAAAGATGGTCAACCACTACGTTCCCTACTCCCTTTTTATCTTTAATTTCTAAATCGAATTCTTGGAGTAGAAGGATCCATCTTATCAGGCGGGGCCTAGCATCATTCTTAACAAGAAGATACTTGAGCATCGCATGATCTGTGTAAATGATGATCTTGGATTCGATCAAGTAAGACCTAAATTTGTCCAAAGCGAACACTACAGCTAAGAGTTCCTTTTTCGTAGTCAAGTAGTTCACTTAGGTAGGATTTAGAGTCTTACTCATGTAATGAATAATGTAGGGTTTCTTATCTTTCTCTGGCTTAAAACCGCCCCAAAAGCATAATCAGATGCGTCGCACATAAGTTCAAAAGGCAAGTTGCAGTCAGGTGGTTGTATGATAGGTGCAGTAGTTAATATGTCCTTAAATTAGTGAAAGCTTCCTATCATGGTTTAGTCCACTCGTATTGTGCATCCTTTTGAAGTAGATTACATAGAGGACGAGAGATGAGACTAAAGTCCTTTATGAATCGTCTGTAAAACTTAGAGTGTCCTAAGAAGGATCGCACGTCCCGTATGTTCTTGGGTGGAGGTAGGTTAGAGATAAGATCGATTTTAGACTTATCTACCTCGATTCCTTTGGACGAGATGATATGTCTAAGGACAATTCCCTTACAAACCATTAAATGACACTTCTCCCAATTAAGCGCCAAATTCTTTTCTTCACATTTTTTCAGCACACATTTGAGACTTTCTAAGCACTCGTTGAAAGATGGATCGAAGATAGATAAATTGTCCATGAAGACCTCTAGATATTGTCTCACCATGTCAGAAAAGATACTCATCATACATCGTTGAAAGGTGGCAGGGGCATTACATAGTTCGAATGGAATCCTTCGGTAAGCAAAGGTGTCATAGGGACATGTAAATGTAGTCTTTTCCTGATCTTCAGGGGCTATCTCTATCTGATTGTATCCCGAATACCCATCAAGGAAACAGTAATAGGAATGACCAGCTAACCTTTCAAAGATCTGATTAATAAAGGGCAAAGGAAAGTGGTCCTTCCTCGTGACGGTATTCAACTTCCTGTAGTTAATGCACATTCTCCAACCAGTAGTAACTCTAGTTGGCATGAGTTCATTATTGGCATTGGCTACAATTGTGATTCCAGACTTTTTAGGAATCACCTGAGTTGGACTCACCCATTGACTATCGGATATAGGGTATATGATACCCACATCTAATAGTTTAAGAACCTCAACTTTAACCACTTCCTTCATATTGGATTTAGTCTACGTTGTGATTGCCGAGAGGTCTTCGGATTAACCTCAAGATAAATGCGATGAGTACAAGGGCTCCTTTACGCTCAATGAGAGTGGATATGAGCATACTCTCCTATTCTTTCTCCAGGTGGGCAAAGATCACCACCGGGTATGTCTCATCTTGACCTTAATAGACATATTTCAAATTAGAGGGCAAAGGTTTTAGGTCAAGCTTCGGTGCCTTGAAGTTAGATGGCAGAGGCACTTCTTCGGTTTGGGATAATTCTTTAAATTGTGGCTTCTACCGATTAACTTCAAGTACCGATGTAATATCAAGCATGGCAACCATCTCCCGGCCCTAATTATGTCATCATCAAAATCATAGGAGTGGGCCAAGCACGTCTCTAGAGGGTTAGAGGATAATGTCAAAGGTGTCTTATCTTCCACGAAATTGTCAATCATGTTAATGTCGTGGAAATCGTCATTATCCTCTAGCCGTCTGCCCATGTTGAAAAATATTTTTAACTCTAATGTTATATTCCTGAAAGACATACTCATGACACCATTCCTGCAATTGATAATTATGTTTGAAGTGGCAAGGAATGGGCGACCAAGAATGACGGGAATTTGAGTGCTCATGTTGCTAATGGGTTCGGTATCTAGGACGATAAAATCTACAGGGTAGTAGAATCTGTCAACCTGGACCAACACATCCTCAATTATTCCTCTTGGTAAATGAATAGAGAGATCAACAAGTTGTAATGTAGTTAAGGTGAGTTTTAATTCACTCAATTCTAACTACTTATACACCGAGTAGAGAATCAGATTGACGCTCGCTCCTAAGTTAAGAAGTGCGTGCTCAATTCGATAGTTCCCGATTACACATAATATGGTTGGGCTACCGGGATCTTTGAATTTCTACGACACATCTTGCTTTAGGATGACACTCAATTTCTCAGTCAAGAAGATTTTCTTTTAAATATTTTACCATCTTTTGGTCGTGCACAAGTCTTTTGAGAATTTAGCATATGAAGGTATTTGTTTTACGGCATCAAGTAGAGGAATATTGACCTTCACTTGTTTCAACACCTCTAGAATGTCCTGAGAGTTAGAGAGAGGTTTTTGTGCAACCAACCGTTGGGGAAATGGAGCAACCGGATTCCCTTGAGGTTCCGGTTCTAATTCTTGTAGAGCAGTTTTAGGTCTATCGTCGTTATCCTCATCCAGGTCCTTAGGCTTTTCAGCCCTTACCAGAATAGATTTATCAATTATCTTTCCACTCCTAAGAGTGGTGATAGACTTAGCTTGCTCCTTCTGATTTGAAGATCTTGGATTACTTATCTTATATTACGGTTTAGGATTGGGGAGAGGTTGAACAGAAAGCATCCTCTTTCCTCGAATTGTTAATTGCAACTCTATTCTTTGAATAAATGTCATAAGTGATACCAAAGCTGCTCTGATGTCCTAGTTAAGTAGCTCTTGGTCTCGAATATGTTTTTGAACTGGATCCTCTTGAGGTTTCACTTGATTTGGAATTTGATTGAAGAAACCTTGAGGGGTAGCCGTTTGTTCATTCCTCCAACTGACGTTTGGATGATTTCTCCAAATAGGATTATATGTATTAGAGGTAGGTCCATTGAAAGGTCTTTGGTAATTGTTTATGGCATTGGATTCCTCATTCAACAACCCTCGAAAAGCAGGTATTGTTGGACAATTTTCAGTTGTGTGAATGTTGCCATCACAAATACTCCAAACAGTTTCATTAACCTTATCCTTCTTTAATTCCATGGCCTCAAATTTCCTTATGAGATTAGTCACTTTAGAATTGATATCATCGTCCTCTTTCAGGAAATATATTCCACCCCTCTCCTTAGATTGAGTCGGCTTAGACATGGTGCTTGATTTTCGGTATGTCCCATGATTGTGTGTTTTCAGCAAGTTTATCCAAGTAGTCCCACACATCATCGACATTTTTATTCATGAATTCCCTATTGCACTTCGTCTCAACCAATTGGTGCATGAAAGATGTCAGTTCATCATAGAAAAAGTATATAATGAGTCACGTTTCAAAACTGTGTTGTGGGCATGAACGGACAAGATCCTTGAACCTTTCCCAATATTGGAAGAATGTTTCATCCACCTTTTGGGTGAAGTTCATGATTGACTTTCTAAGGGTGTTCGTATTATGATGTGAAAAAATTTCCTTTATGAACTCCCTTTACATATCATTCCATGTGCCAATAGATCTAGAACGTAGTGAATGCAACCACGTCTTGGCTTTCTCTTTCAAAGAAATGGAAAAGAGTTTCAGTCTGACGGTGTCCTTAGACACATTTGGAAAATATAAAGTGGCTATGATCTCATCAAACTCTTTCAGGTGTAAATATGGATTTTCTGACTCAAGCCCATGAAATTTAGGAAGGAGTTGGATCACCCCTGGCATGATATTCATGTGTCCCGCATTTTCAAAAAAAAACCATGCATGAGGGCGTGCTCACCCCTGCCGGTTGTAAATAATTTTGTAAAGTACGAGGCGGGGGTGCTTGATGCACCTCATTCTCATCCTTGATGTCCTCCACCCTAGGTTAGGGTAGAAGAGGTTGGTTTGCAACTATTAACTCAATTAACTCTGGGGATCTCGAGCGGCGTCTAGTCCTGCGATGGATAGTCAACCCCTCAACCATTCCTCCTTCAGTCAAGAGACATCGAGTGTTGTAATGAACCCACTTGGGCATGAAATACTCGCAACCCTCAATTCAGATTCTAAACCTAACCTAAAAGAAAGGAAATAGAAATCTACGAATAAAGAAAAAAGAGTTGGAAGGAAGTTACCAAATTCGAAGTTTCTAACTTAGATCCTGCAAAATAAAACAAACCAAGTTAGTTTCTAAAGATAGAAAGTCTAGAAATAGCAAGAGATCCTAAAATAGAAAGTAAACTAGTTTCTAAAAAGGGAAACAATTCCTAAAAGGAAATAGAAAATTTCTAAAACAAGTTAGGAAAGTTCTAAATTTGAATTAGAGGGTAAGTTAGTTTCTAAAAATAAAAGTTCTAAAATAAGAAAATTTCTAAAAATAAAAATTAAAAAGATGAGTTAGTTTCTAAGACTAGAAAAAGTTCTTAAAAAAAAAAAAAGAAAATAACTAACCTAGTTTCTAAAAATTAATCAGGAAGGTTCTAAACCTAAATTAGAAAACAAGTTAGTTTCTAAAAACAAAAGAGAACCTTAAAAAAAAAAAGTTTCTAAAGATAAAAATAAAACCTAATCCTAAAAATAAAAAGAAGAAAAATTAGAAAGAGATTACCAATTTAGAAAGCCTATATCATGGTCCTACAAAACAGAAAAATTATGTTAGTTTCTAGAAATCAAATAGAAAAACTGAAATCTAGAAAAACCTTAATCTTAACATAATTATAAAACTAGCTAATCCTAGAAAAACGTAACCGTCAGTCCCGGCAGTGGCGCCAAAAACTTGTTCACACTCCAAGTATAGGGTTGTGATGTAGTAATAATCTCGGTAAGACCGAGGTCAAATCCACAAGGACTAAACTTTGTACGTAATCTGAAAGTAACCATAACTAGAACTAGACAAAGATGTAATCTAAACCAGGAAAATTTTAAGGAAATAATTGTGAATTTAATTAACTAAAACTTATAAAATTCAAAAGTGAGAAACTAGGGTGCCAAGGATCCAATTGTAGCAATCAGGGAGATTTATGCTGGATTCACAAACATAACTGGATTCAAAGTCCTATCCTCATCCAGATGGAAGATACTTCATTAAAAACAATTATGAACGTCCTTTGATCTAGCCATCAATGGATAAGAGGTATGAGAATTAGACTTGATTCCATCATAAGGCCATGCCCAAGAGACAAAGCAAATAACATAATCTAACCAATCCACATCCATATCTGAGAGAGTTATGAACCTTAGGAAGGGTTCTGCCATCCAACCATCTCCAAGGGGCAATGGTAAACAACAGGGTTCCTAATTTTATAATCATAATAAAGCAAAGAACATGCTCTAAGCTATCGTAGATCCATTGTAATTTAAGTCACAACAAACCATTAAAAACTAAAGTCATTCCTTATAATCAAACTAGAATCAAAATCAGTTCAGGTTAAACATGAATTAAAGGCATAAAGAAAAGTCTCCCATCTCACTACAAGCTTCACCTCTTAGCCCTAGCTAAGAGGTTTAGCTAGCCATAGCCATGGGTAGACAAAAATTTCTTAGAAAAAATAACATGAACAAAATTAGAAAAAGGAAGAAAAAAACTCAAACGCTGGCCACGATCTCTCTTTCTCTTCTCTTGTTTCTTCCTTTGCACGACGCCCTCTCTCTTCCTGTTTATAGAGGCTGGAAGTCGGTCGACTGGGGCTTGTAGAAGTTGGTGATGTTGCGTGAGTTTACGCAGCAACCGGATTGCGCAAGAAAGAAAACACAAAACTCGTTGCGTTTGAATTGATTTTCGGGACAAATGATCATCCCATCTTCTATTTTGACTTCATGATTATGGTCTTGGCCCCCTTCTGGATCTTCTGGACGGTCCAGATTGGCTGGCCGATCACAACCATGATCACATTATGGCCCGCAATTTTCGGACGTGCGTTTACGCACGTACTTACATTTGAAACTACGCTGACATGCTCGACGGGTCCCACAGTGATGTTTTCGGTGAAATCCACCCCATCCATTGAATTCCTGGTGAAAAGCCAGTCGGGAAGGGGTGATTTTTGTCGAGTTTGGTGTGACCCATTGTATCAAATCGTCTTGTCGCTCATCCTACGTTTGATGGTGATCCACGTGTGTCCACGTGCATGGAAGTAAAAAGGTCAGCATGAGTAGGGTCTTGTCCACAACCTGAACACTTTGGATGGTCCAAATCGTCGAACCAGATGATGGGTGGGGCCCATTACTCAACTCAGTGTTCGCATCTTGCGGACGCTGTGCGTACGTAGAAATCGGGTCAGGTCAGCGCCCACTGATCGATCTCAGTGGTCTGGTGTGGCACGGGAGTGCACCGGCTGTGCACTCTCACGTCCCCATGTGGGGTCCACTGTGATGCTTATGAGAAATCCACTCCATCCATCCCTTTCCTCACTTAAATTAAGGGGTTGAGACCAAAATTGAAGCATATCCAGGGATCATGTGGGCCCTAAATCGCTGATATGTGGGATGATCTATCTGTTGGGTCACTTTCAAAGGGATCCAAGGGCTGAATTTCGACATGTACAGTTAATTTATGGTCCTCAGGCCAAATATAAAGTTTCGAACTAAACGGATGATGAGAACCCTGTGATCTTGTATTCAGGATGACTTTCAAGCCCTCTTGGACTTTTTTTTTTTACCAAACCGTCAAAATTTCATTACTGATAAAGATTGACTTTACAAAGCCTCTTGGACTTCAATTGCTTGATTTTCTTGAATCTTTGGCATGCAAATTCTTCGATCTCGGTACCCTGGGGTCCATCCCTTGCTTTGGTGATTTCTGAGCGTTAAATCCATGCTTTAGCACCCTTTTCCAGTCCAGGCTCCTAAAGTCACCATGTAACATAAACACAATTAAAATAAGCCGTTAAACAGTATCATGTTCGTAAAATCTGGTAATAACTGTAGTTTAATATGCAATATTTGACCCTCAACACTTCTGTCGATGTTGATGGATTGTGGACCCAGCTCTAATTTATACACGTGAGGGTAGAGGAGTTTGAAACCCATTAAAACAATCTCCCTAGGCTCCACATGAATTAGGAATCCCAGTTCCTCTAAGACACTGTGCGTGTATCACAGTAGTAGTACGCTACCCCTTACACAAATTTCTAGATGTATCACAACTTAGTGGGGCCCACTGGTACACCCGATCACATTATCCAACCCTTAGGACAATCCAGACCATTGATCAATAAGGCCCACCTTATAAGATTCTTACATGGCCTACCTAATGAGTAGAGCAACCTAGTCTTGGCTTGTAGTTTTCATGAAAGGAAAATAACATCTTATGTAAGAGTCATGTCAATTTACTGTGCCATTTGAGTGGTCCCTTTGCCTTGTCTCATCAATTCTCTCCAATTATATTAATAAATTAAAAATAATAAAAAGAAGAATTATGAATTGCTTTAATTATACAATAAATTAAGTTGCATTTGACTTCACTGATAACATTATTTAAATTATTTATTTTACATAAATACAATTATAAAAATAACAATTTTATAGTGTAAAATTACAATGTAATGCTACAAAAATACTTAAAAGATTATATATAAACTACATGCCTAATATAAGGTATATAAAATTAAACTATTTTAAACAATAATTCTCATTTAAGTGCATCATGAATTTTTTTTTTTTATTTAAAAAAAAAAAACATATTTGATTATCTATCAAGCTGAGGCTTTCGCTTTTTTTTTTTTATATTATTTTTTTATTGTTTTTTAAGGTGGTCCCCACTTATTAGAATAATGTGATTGAATTGTGGTATACTAAATCATCTTAATAGGGATTTTAAGTATAGTTTCCAACGCATTTAATTATTTGAAGGATTCCAACCTGCCATAAATAGGTGAGTGAATCCTAGCGTGTATTATACATGTACAATTAAGATAGATGATGTGATTGATTACGATTATTATAATTGGTATGATTAACATTTAATTATTGAAGTGTTCCTCTCAAAGATATATATATATGTGTGTGTGTGTGTGTGTGTGTGTGTGTGTGTGTGTGTGTGTGTGTGTGTGTGTGTGTGTATATATATATATATATGTAGAGAGAGAGAGAGATGTATCTAATTGACTATAGGTGTCGATGCATAAACATTGAGCATACATTACATGCATCCATTGCAAATGCATACGCACACATCGTGTCTTGAGTTTCTTAGGAATCTCCTTGGATGGTTACGTTTGGTAGATTTGTTACTAGATGCCCACAATAGTGGAAGCCTACTCAAAGAGTAAATATATGATTACCCATGCCTACCTAGGTAGATGTCTAATGGGTACAAATTACCCCTGCCTAATTATGGTCGATGTCTAAAGGGTACAAGTTTTGGGTTGACCGATATCCAACCTAATGAAGTGGATGATCATCCCACTTCACATGCATCTCATAACAGCTCTGCATTCATACCCATATTGCATACATATTATTTTGTTTGATTGTGCTACCTTATATTGAGCTGCGTATAAACCATGCTGGGTTCACTCACTACCCTGGCTAGCTAACGTTGTAGATTGACAACTGTATAAACATGAATGAGACAAGTAATCTAAGTCAAGTGCTAACAAATGAGGCTGGGTTGGTGGATGATGCTCAATATTAATGACCATATTTGGGAGATGATGAGATTGTTTCATTAGATGACTGATGCACTATTATTGCTAATTATTAGGATGTTTAAGTTTCATTCTTTATATACAATGTTATATGGATTAAATTCAGAATTGTTCATAATATAATATGGTTGAGTTATAATTGATTATTTTTGTTAAACAAAGTTCCAAATAGGTGGACTTAGATTGATTTTGATGATTCACTTTATGAATATAAATGTTATGGACAGAGAGTAAACAAAATAAGTGAAACCAATTGGATGTAATGTTAATGTGGTGATGATCTATAATACATATAAATTGTGTCTGTTAATAATTGTATGATATAGGAAGATTTATGTACACTTAGTATATGAGTCATGAATTGTAACTCGAGTCTAAGGGTGCACACTCTGTTTCCAAAGTGAGGAGCATGACACTTATTTTATTATTAGTAGTATTATTCTTATTCTTGTTGTCGTTGTTGGTGGTGGTGGTTGCGTCGTTGTCGTTGTTGTTGTTATTATTATTATTATTATTATTATTTAATAAAAAGATGATAGGCTTGCTGCGCACATTGTAATTAGATTGCATGCTGAGTAACTCAATAAGCTTTTATGGTAATTATCGTACTGAGTAAACTCAGTTGGGTGCATTGTAAATGCACATGGTCCAAATTTTGGGTCCTATTGTGTATGAAGCCTATGCCAAAACACCCACTAATACCTGATTCCATTCATTTGGTTTCCACCAGTGACTGTTTTATTTATAGTCATCCAAATCCGACGGGTAAGATAGTTCTATTAGTGTAACTTTCGGGCTATGCCTGTGAGACACGTCTACTTGGATGGGAAAACACATCTTGAAAGATGATGGTGAACGATCATCAAGAGTCTTATCATTTATTTTGATGTCATGTGGATGGGGCCCATCCCATCAGAGACTAGCGGTCTAATGCCATGTAACCCACACACGGTGGTTCGGCCCACCTAGACGATTTGCAACATACAAAATGTGTTAAACACTATAATCATGAGCTAACCCGACTTTGATCCAGGCAGACTTTGTCCACCTGAGCTCCCAATAAATAAGAATGTTAAATGAAAATACAACAATCAAAATAATAAAATAACCAATCAAGCAAATGTAGACATATAATTTTACATGAAAAATCATTAAGAGAATAAATCATAGTATAAAGTCACAGATATCTCAACTATAATTGAAATCTTAGAGTTACACCACTCACCTTTTCTAATTATAAAAACAATTCGATCTTCCCTTACAACACTCACCCTAGAAAAAACCCTAGCCCTTGATAAAAATTCATTCTCAAGCCCTAACTAGTGTATAAAAATCCTTCTAACCTACAAAAACTTTGCCTTATGAGAGAAAACACACATCGTTATTAAGCTCTAATTGAAACCGAACTTAAATACCCTGATTTATGCAAAATAATGTAATTTGTCAGTTGAGCTGAACTTATCTGTCGATCAGACCGACAATGACCTTTGATAAAAGCGCCTCAAACCGATAGGGTCCTGCTCTGCTCCTAAGAAAATATGCACTCTATAAGTCAGATCGACAGTCAATTAGGTTGGATCGACACTCAATTAAGTTGGATCGACATAGCCCTGCTGCAGCTCCCAGACTGAGCAGAATTCAAGGCATCCACATAACAATGTCCACCTTGACTTGTATTTTTCCACGTCACCCTGAAGATTTCTTGTGCTAGCATTCCAATACCCTTTTTCCAGATTTTCCATATATCTGCTAACCATGATAACTGCCTATGAGATATCCTACCTTGTATAAAAGATCACATATATGAGACTCCTCACTACATTCGTGTATGACACCTGTAACATGTCTGAAATCTCCTCTTCTGAGCTTGGACATGACTTGGCTGGCAACTTAAAGTGACATGCTAGAGGCATGCTAACTAACTTAATATCTTCCATGTGGAACCCTTCTAGAACCTTCTGCACATATTCTCTCTGAGACAATCACAACTTCCAAGACTCTCTGTCATTGTGAATCTCCATACCTAAGATTTGCAATGCCCAAATCCTCCATATCAAACTCTTTTCTTAACAAAGACTTAAGCAAGAGTATTTCCTTATTGTTCTTTGCAACAATCATCCTAACATCAACATATAACATTAATAGAATATATGACTCATACATCCTCAAGTACCCTATAATATACGCAACAATCATACTCACATATGATATAGTTAATTTCTACAATGTATGAATTGAAGCACTTACACAATTGCTTCAAAGACTGTTTCAATCCATATAATGACTTCTTCAGCATACATACATGATCTTCCTTACCAAGCTCCTTGAATCCTTTTGGTTATTTTATTTAAATAATTTCCTCCAAGTTTCCATGAAGGAATGTTGTCTTTACATCAAGTTGATCAAATTTCAAAATGGATTCCGCTACCATAGCCAATAACACCCTGATTGATGTACATTTTAAGACCATAAAGAAAACTTCATTATAATTTATTCATTCCCTCTATGATTTTCCTTTTTCGACAAGCCATGCCTTGAACTTTTCTTCATCTGTTTCTGTTAGTGCTTCTGATCGAACCCACGAGTTGACAACCCTACGTATATGGTTGTGATGTATTAATAACTCAGTAAGACCGATGTCAATTCATAGAAAATTTGTTGAGAATATACTAAAAAAATAATCTAAGAAAAATGATTGGTTTGAGTTTTTAATCTAGTGGAATAGAAGAGTGGTAGAAACAATTATAAAAATAAGGATCTAGTAATCCCCAATTAATGGACTTTGAATTCAATTCGTATTCTCGAGTTGATAACTCAACTAGAACTGGATTCTAATTGAAAAGGCCAAGCTATATGTCCTAGGAGGGGGGGGGTGTGAATAGGACTATGTCAAATTTAAAATAAAATTAGCGGAAATAAATTAAACCAATAGCCTTACAATCTGAATCAATTCACAAAGCTAAATTTAAATCACCTTGATAAATAGGTATTGAGAGATTGATACAAATTCAGTTCTAAGGACAACCTTACACCATAATAAACAAGGGCTTATGGTAGGACAACCTTATTTCTAGAACCTCTTTTGGATCAAGGACTCAATTTTAATATAAGTAAACGAAATAGCAAGGAATTGAAATTAAATGCAGTAGTAAGATCTAAATTATTACAACAATCCCCACACTTGCTTGAAATGTAAATAGTTACAACATTCACATCCACTTGTACATTCCACACAATCGAATGATAAAAGATATGAAAATTAAGCAAGCATTCAAACCACAAGACAAAGAGTTATAGTGGTTCGCCTGTGTGTACACCAACTGTTTTCCAATAGCCACACAAAAAGCTACTCCACTCCTAATATCCTCACACAGGGGATATTAGCGTTCACTATCAGATAGGTTTTCATATGTTCACCAAAAACCTTTACAATTGTGTCTTTTTCACTTGGGCTTATACAATTTAAAAAACCACTCTTTTCTGAGTTTTTTGGTTTTCCTCAGACAACCAATACAATGAGATTTTTCTGGTTCAACCTCAAACAAAACCAGTACAATGAGATTTTTCTGGCTTAACCTCAAACAAAACCAAAACTAAATAAATTTTACAGAATTGTAAAATACCTGGATTTCTCCTTTTCGTAGCAGCCCGGTAAAACCAATCGGAGTAGATGATTGAATGTCAAAGTTCAATTTCCAATACTCACATTCATAAGGTTCTAAATTCTAATAGATTTTAGATTTAACTCGTTGGGCGTAGCTATATTTGATTTTGATTCCAAGAAGAAGGAATAAGATAATTCCTCTTTTCAAATAAAAGATTGGAATACAGAAACAAAATCAAATTAAATAAGCTAGCAAAAAGGAATATTAAATAAGCACAATGTAGCTTAAAATAAACACAGACTTATCTCAGAGTGATCACTTGAAAATTCTTGAATTGAATAGAGTTGAAGTGTGAAAACTCTGAATTTCGTGTTCAATTTATAGAAGCAAAAATCGTTCCTACGACTGGTCTTAGAAACCTACGACTGGTCATAGATCTAACAGATTTTTGAAAAAATAAGCGCGATCTTTGAAAGTCGTTCCACGACTAGTCGTGAGTAGCCTAGCTACGACTGGTCGTGGGTCACCTACGACTGGTCGTGGATATCTACGACTGGTCGTAAGACCAGAGATTTCGTTGCTGGACATTGAGTCGTAGATCTACGACTGGTCGTGGACGAGTCAAAGCCACTCCTACGACCGGTCGAAGGACCTCCAGGACTGGTCGTGGGCGTACCAAAAATTCCAAAAAATCTTCAACTACTTAGGACTGGTCGTGGAATTTCTTGGACTAGTCGAACCAATGCTAGGACTGGTCGAACAAGAGCTAGGACTGGTCGTAGAATAGACCAACCTTATGTAAAATAAACATTTGATTTATGTATCTAAAGTGACCTACTTAAAGGGTCAACCTAAGGTCATTCAAACCTGAACCATGTCGTATGGACATTAAACTTCAACCATTCAACGAATGTAGATATTTTGAACCATATCAGGCTTGAGATCTTGAACTTGTTGTAGCTTTAAACTTGAGATCTTTATCAACATAAAACTACTTCATGCGTTGCTTCTTCAGACTTGAACTACAACATTGTAGCTTCTTGAGACTTCAACATGTAGCTTCTTGAGTCTTCATGTAAGACCCGTAACCTAAACCGTACCGTTCAGTCAGCTCCCGCGATTCTACCGGTCGAATTCCGGTAACCTTCGACCTGTATTCAACGTTGCGCATGCACCTAAGCCGAGTCCTGCATATCAGAGTCGGCTCGACTCGAAACTTGTACCTTGGCGACCGCGTCGTCGCCGCGGTTCCAACGCCGCGATTCGCGCACCGAACCGATACCTAGGTGGGAAGATGTCAGTCAGCGTTCGATTCGAAGAAACGCCGCACGTTGCGAATCTCGAGGGAATCTCTACAAGATGTCCCATCAATCAATCAATCAAGTACAAGTTAAGTCACACCTTACCTCAAGTACACAACCATCCCTCCCCTTTTTCAAAAGTCCACTCTCTCTTCCATCACCATATCTCCTTTACAAATTTTCAAAACAAACCATTCCTCCTTTTACAAAAATCAAACAAACCCATGCCTCATTAACTACACCCATTCCCTCCACCCATTCCTTCCATTACTTCTACTCTCTCCCTCATTCTTTTCTCAAAAGAAATCCCATGGAAAATTCCATGAGAAATCCAAGCTCTCTCTTTCCCTCTCCCAAAACTCCAAGTGTGGCCCGCCCTCTCATCTCTCATCCACACCATTAAAAGTCCATCATCCACCATTAAAAGTCAAGCAAAGGAGCATTGGAGTGCAAGGAGGCAAGGAGGAGTGCAAGAGGTGGGTGATCCACCGTCATTCCTCATATTTTGGGCCACAAGTGGTGGGACCCGTTTGATGTATGAATGTAAGAAATGGAGGGCCCATAGTGGCGGGGTCCCTCCTCTATCTCACCGTGTATCCCTCTCTCTCTATCTCTCTCTCTCTCTTTTCTCTCCCTAGAATGAAGTGGGTCCCACTAAATCATGTTAAATCCACTCCATCCATCATTGGTGTGGCCCACTACATTTTTAAGGAGACATCCATCATCCATTTTTTTGGGATGGTGGGAAGTCCTCATAGTATATAATTTATCATATTTATTTTATATTAATACTATATTAATATATATAAATATGTGCATGGTGGGCCACGTGCATGTGGGACCCACCATGAAGTCTGTGTACGTGGGACCACTACAATGTCTGTGTATAACATCCAGCGTCCAGAGACGCTGGACGTGAAGGACCGTATTCATGTAAAAAAAAAAAAAAAAACATTGCTTTTGGAGTGGGCTGCTTATGCAGGCCCCACCCTGATGTTTGAGGATGATCCACGCCGTCCATTCTGTTCTTCAAATAATATTAGGCGTTGAGCCAAAGTTTCAAGGCGATCTGATCATCAGGTGGGCCATACCATCTGAAATCATGTAAAGACATGCCAGAACACATAAAAGTACTCGGTGGGACCCACTTGATGTTTGGATGCAGCTGAAACTTGTTCTGGACGGGTAGAACAGTGAGACACACTTAATGGATGGGCTGGATTGTGAATCACATTTCGGTGGGCCCATTTAAAAAAAAAAAAAAAAAAAAAAAAAAAAAAAAAAAAAAAAAATTGCAGCGTCGCTGCTGCTGCAGCGCAGGCAGCGCCTGCGGCTGCTGGCGGCGGACCGAGTAGGCTGGGCCTCACGGCCCAGCTGTGGACCCCACTGTGATGCATTTCGAGCATCTGCACCGTGCATTGGGTGGGCCTCCCCCCTGGACATGGGCCATCCAAAAATCAGCCGCAAACGGAACTCAGGTGGGCCATACCATTCAAAACTATGTAAAGACATACCAAAACATATAAAAGTACTTGGTGGGACCCACCTGAGGTTTGGATGCAGCTGAGACTCGGTCTGGACGGCCAAATTAGTGGGGCACACGCATTGAACGGTCTGGATTCGTCCAAAATGGACCCCACTTAAAAAAAAAAAAAAAAAAAAGAAAAAAAGAAAAAAAGGGAGCAGCACTGCTGCTGCTGCCAACGCAGGCAGCAGGCACTGCGGGTGTGAATGGGGCAGGGACCCACGGCTCCCTGCCGTGGGCCCCACATGATGTGTGAGTTTCATCCATGCCGTCCATCTATTTGATGAGATCATTTTAAGGCACGAGCCCAAAAACGAGGTAAATCCCAATCTCAAGTGGACCACGTTACAGGAAACGGTGTTCATGGGGCTGACCCCATGAACAGTTTGGACGGCATATAAACGTTATAGTGGGCCCCTAGGTCTGTGTGACCTCATCAACAGGTGAATGGAAAATATATATTATGGTAGGCTTCACATGAGGCCCACTTGGATATATAGGGGCTCATGTACTTAGGCCCATCTTGATGTACTTTTAGACCTATTATTGAGGCCCACTTTGATACATATGGGCCCATGTGTTTAGGCCATCTTGAGGTATTTATGGGCCCGTTGTTGGGGCCTACCTTGATATATATGTAGGCCCACGTCATGAGGCCCATTTGGGGTATTTGTGGCCTATTGTTGGGGCCCACTTTGATATGTATATGGCCCATGTAATTAGGCCCGTTTGATTCACATAAAGCCTATGTGATTGGGCTCATTTTAATACATTCTCAGGCCCATGGATGACGGCCTATTGCAATGTACCTAGGGCCCATTGGCGAGAGTCATTGAGGTGGCCCACTTGATGAATATAAGGGCTATGAGATACGGCCCATTTGATATATTTGAGGCCCATGGGATGTACCTAAGGCACATTGCAATCTGTAATTCCACCAGGATTTATTTAATGGTATTTAAGACGAACCGAGCCTTGGGGACAATGTTGGTTTGACGTCCACATTGTACGAGCAATGTTGGTTAGATGTCCACATTATAACTCTCCCTAAGGCCACTGATAGGCCCGTTTCGGTTTCATGTAGACCATTTAGGCCCATCTTTATTGAGAGGATAGTTTATTACTTTATAACATGTTTAGCACAGCCCATGATTCATGATCATACGCATCATATGTATGCTCGAGATGAGGAGTGTCTGATCATAGCATATGCTTTCGGGCAGACTATTTACGGGCCCCCTGATAGGCGGAGTTGCCCTTCATGAGCGCGTGCTTCACGCAGGATGGTTGCATGACTGATAGTGTGATACATGCACTTGCATTTGTGTGATTGTGATATGCCCTAGCGACATCAGGGCCATAGCCTCCACAGATATATCGTGGGTGGCTGGTTGGATACCGGAAAATCTTGTTCCAAGCAATTGGGGCACCATAGATGTCCCTGGGTGAGAGTTGTTGAGGGTCAAATATTGTATATCAGACCCTACTTATTCCCTGGATTTATGAACTTTGTACTGGTTAACGGTCCGATTTAGTAGTAATTGTGATGCAGGGTATATTTACGAGCTTAGATGGAAATATGGTGTTAAAGCGTGGATTTAAGGCTTGGGCATCACCAAGGCATTGGATGGGACTCCATGGGACCAAGATCAAGGATTTACACGCCGGAGATCAAGGAAAATCCAGCCACTCACGATGAAGAGGCCCGAAAATGATCCAAAATGCAAGATCACAGGGTTTCCGCCATCCATTCGGCCCGAAACTTCATACATGAGATAGAGGCCATATATTAACCGTACATATTAAATTTCAGCCGTCGGATCCTCCTGGAAGTGGCCTAACGGGCAGATCAGCCCACAAAACTCTGATTTTGGGCCTATCTGATATCTGGATATTCTTAAAAACTGGTCTCAACGAGTTAAATGAACTGACAATATGAATGGACGGAGCGGATTTCTTACATACATCAAGTGGGACCCACATGTATACTGAGTGTACATAAGGTGCACGTGCACCAGCCGTGCACCCTTACAGCCAAAGTCGGTCAGCTAACGCTGACCGACTGCGTCTTCTCTAATCCAAAAAACGCAACAGCGTTTTCGCTGTCGTCCGCCAGTCCTTCTTAGTGGGGCCCACTCGCCACCTGCAGTGATGATCTGAACCGTCCATTGTATCAAGAGGATGGGCGTGAACATCGCCTAGGTGGCGTAATCTCGGAAGATAATGGAGAGTGGATTTCAGCTGTTAAAACGGATGATTAACGGTGGAACGAAAGAATCAGTGGGCCAGGCGGAATTCAATATGAAACCAGTCAATTCTTACTGGTTTTTCGCCAGCATTTCAGTAGACGGAGTGGATTTCATTGAAAACATCAATGCGGACACCACCGACCATCACAGCGCGCGAGCAAAGGCTCTGTTCGCGCGCCCGCGCAATCCGGCAGCCGTGGGCCCCACTACGTTCATGCAGATCGTCAGATCGATGATCCAATCCGTCCAACGGATTCATTGAAGGGTTCTGACGCTAACCATGAAGCCAAATCAGAAGTTTGGGATGATTGTTTGCCCCAAAACTCAATCCAACGCAGGTCTGTCTTGCGGTTTCCTCTGTTGCTGCGTCTGTTGCTGCGTAAACTACTCCTCACCGCCTCTTGTGCGGAAATTCCCTACCTTCTCCACCGTTTTTCTGCGGCTATAAATAGAAGAGAGAAGAGGGAGCTTTGGGGGCATCTCAGCTTAGCTTGGGGCAGACGTGGGAACCATCAGTTGAGGCAGCAGCTTGGTTTTGATGGAGCACCAGGGAGAGAGAGATTAAAAAGAAGAAAAAAGAGTCCCTGAACCCGATGGTACCAGAGGATGACTCCAACGTCGAGACCGAGTGGATATATGAGCGCACGAGGGCCGAATACCATGAGGTCGCGTCTCCCACTGTGTCGTGGTCGGTTGGAAAGGGGTGTGGCCTTACTCGCCCGGGAGCAGGGGGCATTACTAGGCTGAGTTTGACCAGCTCGGAAATGGGTTCGCTATCGACGTGCCGGATAGGTATTGGCTGACTATTGGCCTGGCGGATAGTGAGGTTTCTTACGCTCACTTGGACTGTGCTGCCTGGAGAGAGACAGTGCCATTTGGAGTGTACTGAACCCCGGTGATTATCCAGACTGAGAACTATATTGGGATGAGGATTGGCATGCTTGACTTACATATTGTTTCGCATGGCCTTGTTATGGCCGATAGCATTCACATCTTGTACTGCATAGCCTTGGTACGGCTGGTTGCATTTACGTACTCATCAGCATGATTCCGCATCACTCTGGCATTGCATTCTGAGCACGTTCGCACACACTTACACCACCCTCTAAGCTTTCTATAAGCTTATGCACGATTGATGCGTGCAGGTGACGCCAGGACGCAGCCATAGTCTCGCCGCAGTTGGAGTGTGCAGCTGAGCTTTTGGAGTTTTGATATTACCACTATCTTGTATTTCCCTTTATACGCACTGTATTCAAAGTTTTTGTTCATAGTGGATTTTGTGATGGTGTTCTTGTGGTTATTGTTTGTGGGTTATGCTTGTGGTTATGCTCATTACGAATCAAATGGATTATTAGAAATCCTCCTTGTAGCATCCCAGGATCGGAACCTGGCGTATGGGCGCTGGGAGCCGAGAATGGGGTACTACGGAGGCTGTCGGCGCCGGATTCGGCGATCGGGAATTTTGTGAGCCCGGTCTCCAAGTTCGGGGCGTGACAGAAGTTGGTATCAGAGCATAACTTGGGAATAACCGAGAACAGCATCACATGTTTACTATGAGTTTAAGGCGATTAGGTTCCGAGTGCGAAACCTTCTGATTTAGTTCCCTAACGTACGATTCTCAAGGTTGATTGGCGTCCTTATTCTTCCTATAGGACATGCCGCGTAGGCGAGTGACCCGATCGACTCCCGTCCCACCACCTGAGGATCCCGAGGCTCCAGCTTTACCACCCGCGCCTCCCGTTCCACCGCCAGAGATCCCTGCTTCCCTGTCTGAGGATGACGTTCCTCCACCTGATGTCGATGCGGATCCGACTGTGTCCGTGAGTGCTGCCCAGCTACAGCAGATGTTACAGGCTGTGACGGCTGCACTCCAGGGTCAGGACAGGCGACCGGCTGTTTCTCCAGCCCAGACAGAGCAGGAGCGCGCGAGTGCCATTCTTCGCGAGTTCAGACGGATGGATCCTCCACGATTTCAGGGCGAGCCAGATCCGACAGCAGCTGAGAGATGGCGCTCCGATGTGGAGAAGATTTTTGATATTATGTCATGTACGACCGAGCAGCGAGTCCGATTGGCCACATTCCTTTTCCAGGGCGAGGCAGAGCACTGGTGGACCTCTGTTACCCGTGTCGCAGGACCTGATCATGTCTGGACATGGGAGGATTTCGTTAGCCGATTCGAGGAGCAGTACTTCCCCGACCACATTCGTCGTCAGAGGGCACGAGAGTTCGAGACTCTAGTACAGGGAGACATGTCCGTAGCGCAGTACGCGGCTCGCTTTGTGGCGCTGTCACGGTTTGCGCCATATATGGTTGATGATGAGGGGCGGAAGGCCCGCCGTTTCGAGAGCGGCTTACGTTTCGGTCTTCGAGGCCGTGTTATTGGGCACGAGCTCCCGACCTTTCAGGCGGTAGTACGACGGGCCCAGATCTACGAGACTGAGTGGGCTGACTCTCAGAGCGGTCGAGATCAGAGGAGAGGCCGGAAGAGGCCAGCCCAGTCCAGTAGCTCTCAGCAGCATCGACGACCACAGAGGTATAGGGATCATCCACCTGCTAGAGTACCAGCAGCACCAGCAGCGTCAGCGGCACCTTCTGCGCCACCCCAGCAGCTGTTTCCAGGGACGTGTTTTGGTTGTGGCGGTTCTGGACACCGCATATCTGAGTGCCCCCGTCCTCATCTGCAGCAGTCTAGAGGGCCGCAGCAGTCTTCAGGACAGCCGCGACCACAGCAGCAGCCTTCAGCACAGCAGCAGCGGCCCCATCAGCAGCGACCTCAGGCACCTCAGCCACCGAGGCCCCAGCAGCAGCAGAGACAGCAGCATAGGCAGCCGCAGAGGCAGCAGCAGCACCAGGGACCTCAGAGGGGACAGGCACCTCCCCAGCCAGCTCAGGCTAGGTTTTATGCGGCTCAGCAGGACCCACAGACCTCAGGAGGAGTCGTTGAGGGTATACTTCCTGTCTCTTCATGCATCGCCCGAGTATTGTTTGATTCCGGCGCTTCGCACTCATTCATGTCTGAGGATTTTTGCCGATCGACTGGATTACCGACTGAGTCTTCTAGCGAGGGATTGACCGTATCGACGCCTTTAGGGAAGACCGCAGTATTGGGCCGTTTCTGTCCGTCTTGCCCTATTCTGGTCGGTGATATATTCTTACCTGCTGACTTATTTGTGTTGCCGATGACGGACTTCGATGTTATCTTGGGCATGGATTGGCTTGCCGAGTACCACGCCATCATGGACTGTTCCGCAAGGACAGTCACGTTCTGCATACCCGGCTTGCCGCAGTTTCAGTTTGTTGCCGAGCCCCGAGGAGAGTCGTTGTCATGCTTGGTGTCTTGCGCCGTTGTGGAGCCCGTTGTCGATTGTATCGATCATATTCCGGTGGTCTGTGACTTCCCCGACGTGTTCCAGGAGATTCCGGGATTGCCGCCGCGTCGTTATATTGAGTTCGGGATTGATCTTGTGCCTGGTACCGCGCCTATCTCGAAGGCCCCGTACCGTATGGCACCGATGGAGTTGCATGAGCTGCAGCGTCAGTTGGACGAGCTGCGTGAGTTGGGATTTATACGTCCGAGTAGTTCACCTTGGGGAGCGCCGGTACTCTTCGTCAGGAAGAAGGATGGCTCGTTGAGGCTCTGCGTCGACTACCGCGAGCTCAACCGGGTCACGATTAAGAACAAGTACCCACTCCCGAGGATAGACGATTTATTTGATCAGCTGCAGGGTGCACAGTTCTTTTCGAAGATTGACCTGCGTTCCGGTTATCATCAGATTCGTGTCCGAGAGGAGGACATCCCGAAGACGGCTTTCCGGACGCGTTACGGTCATTTTGAGTTTCAGGTCATGTCCTTCGGACTGACCAATGCACCCGCGGTCTTCATGCAGTTGATGAACGAGGTCTTCCGTCCATATCTCGATCAGTTTGTTGTGGTCTTCATCGACGACATTCTGATATATTCGAGGACCCGTGAGGATCATATGCAGCATCTGGAGATCGCTTTGCAGACCCTCCGTGCCCACCAGCTGTATGCGAAGCTGGAGAAGTGCGAGTTCTGGCAGGAGGAGGTGAGATTCCTCGGTCACGTGGTGACGAGGGAGGGTGTCGCGGTGGACCCCTCGAAGGTTGAGGCAGTGCGTCAGTGGAGCCAGCCTACGACAGCGTCCGAGATCCGCAGTTTCCTTGGTTTGGCGGGCTATTATCGGCGTTTCATTGAGGGCTTCTCCCGTATTGCTGCCCCGATGACCAGGTTGACTCGGAAGGGCGCAGATTTTGTATGGACTGATGCATGCGAGCGAGCATTTATGGAGTTAAAGGACCGTCTGACGTCCGCTCCTGTCCTCACTCTTCCCTCTGGGAGTGATGGATTCGTTGTATTTACTGATGCTTCGCGTATTGGATTGGGTGCTGTCCTGATGCAGCATGGCAGGCCTGTAGCCTTCGCGTCTCGTCAGCTCAAGGTCCATGAGCTGAACTACCCCACGCATGATTTAGAGCTGGCAGCAGTTGTCTTCGCATTAAAGGTGTGGAGGCACTATCTTTATGGGGTCAGGTTCGAGCTCTTCTCTGATCATAAGAGCTTGAAGTATTTATTCTCTCAGTCCGAGCTGAACATGAGACAGAGACGCTGGATGGAGCTTTTGAAGGACTATGATTTTGACCTCCAGTACCACCCAGGCAAGGCAAACGTGGTGGCGGATGCCCTCAGCCGTCAGCCACGAGGCCTGGTGGCACACATGATGATGCAGGAGTGGAGGATGCTCGAGGATATAGCAGAGTACGACTTTGATTTTGGTCTGCAGTCTTCTATCGTTCAGTTATCGAGCCTGTCGATCCAACCCTCTCTTGTCGCAAGGGTGATCGATGCTCAGCAGACAGATGAGTCGTTACAAGATTATCGAGCAGAGGCAGCATCTGAGAGTCAGACAGATTGGCAGATTGGATCTGATGGTGGACTTCGCTTCAGAGGCCGATTATGTGTCCCGGATATTCCAGAGTTGCGCAGAGATCTTATGACCGAGGCACATCGATCGCGGTTTTCTATCCACCCTGGCTCGACGAAGATGTATCGTGATATGAGGAGACAGTATTTCTGGGCGGGGATGAAGCGCCAGATTGCTAGTTTTGTGCCGAGTGTGACACATGCCAGCGTGTCAAGGCCGACCATCAGAGACCCCCTGGTCTATTGCAGCCGTTGAATGTCCCGATGTGGAAGTGGGAGCACGTGTCGACAGATTTCATTATGGGCTTGCCGAGGACTCAGCGCGGTCATGACGCCATTTGGGTTGTTGTGGATCGTCTGACGAAGTCGGCACATTTTCTCGCGATGCGTGCGACCTTGTCTATGGACCAGCTTGCGAGGTTATTTATCGAGGAGGTTGTGAGACTGCATGGCGTTCCAGTCTCGATCGTTTCTGACCGAGATTCACGGTTTACGTCTCAGTTTTGGAGGAGCTTCCAGAGAGCTATGGGCACTGATTTGCAGCTCAGTACCGCGTATCATCCGCAGACCGATGGCCAGACCGAGAGGGTCAATCAGATACTTGAGGATATGCTTCGGGCCTGCGCGATTGATTTCGGGGGTAGCTGGGATGAGCATCTGCGATTGGCTGAGTTCGCATACAACAACAGCTATCAGGCGACCATTGGCATGGCTCCTTTTGAGGCATTATATGGCAGACCGTGCAGATCTCCGAGTTGTTGGACCGAGGTTGGAGAGCGGCGTCTCCTAGGTCCCGAGCTTGTGCAGGAGACTTCTGAGGCTATTGATATCATCAGGCAGAGGATGCGCACAGCTCAGAGTCGGCAGAAGAGTTTTGCTGATCGCCGGCGTCGCCCTTTGGAGTTTGACGTAGGGGACCATGTGTATCTCAAGGTCTCGCCCATGAAGGGCGTGGTTCGATTTGGAGCAAAGGGCAAGCTTGCCCCGAGATTCATAGGACCTTTTGAGATCACTAGGCGCATTGGCGCTGTGGCGTATCGGCTTGCCTTACCACCGCAGTTGTCTGGCGTCCACAACGTTTTCCACGTCTCTATGTTGAGGAAGTGTGGGTCAGACGTGGTACCTGTTATTGATTGGCAGCCGTTGGAGGTTCGTGAGGATGCTTCTTACATTGAGCAGCCAGTTCGTATCCTTGATCGGAAGGAGCAGGTCCTCCGGACCAAGGTCATACCCCTAGTAAAGGTTCAGTGGGGTCACCATTCTGCTGATGAGGCGTCTTGGGAGCGCGAGGCCGAGATTCGAGAGCGCTATCCCCATCTTTTTGATGATTGACCATATACTGTATCTTGTATGTTGTCTTCGACTTTATATGACGATGTATTATTCCTCTTCTATTATGAGTTACGTTCTCTTGCGATGATTGAGTAAATTTTGAGGACGAAATTTTTTATTTGGAGGGGAGAGTTGTAAGACCCGTAACCTAAACCGTACCGTTCAGTCAGCTCCCGCGATTCTACCGGTCGAATTCCGGTAACCTTCGACCTGTATTCAACGTTGCGCATGCACCTAAGCCGAGTCCTGCATATCAGAGTCGGCTCGACTCGAAACTTGTACCTTGGCGACCGCGTCGTCGCCGCGGTTCCAACGCCGCGATTCGCGCACCGAACCGATACCTAGGTGGGAAGATGTCAGTCAGCGTTCGATTCGAAGAAACGCCGCACGTTGCGAATCTCGAGGGAATCTCTACAAGATGTCCCATCAATCAATCAATCAAGTACAAGTTAAGTCACACCTTACCTCAAGTACACAACCATCCCTCCCCTTTTTCAAAAGTCCACTCTCTCTTCCATCACCATATCTCCTTTACAAATTTTCAAAACAAACCATTCCTCCTTTTTACAAAAATCAAACAAACCCATGCCTCATTAACTACACCCATTCCCTCCACCCATTCCTTCCATTACTTCTACTCTCTCCCTCATTCTTTTCTCAAAAGAAATCCCATGGAAAATTCCATGAGAAATCCAAGCTCTCTCTTTCCCTCTCCCAAAACTCCAAGTGTGGCCCGCCCTCTCATCTCTCATCCACACCATTAAAAGTCCATCATCCACCATTAAAAGTCAAGCAAAGGAGCATTGGAGTGCAAGGAGGCAAGGAGGAGTGCAAGAGGTGGGTGATCCACCGTCATTCCTCATATTTTGGGCCACAAGTGGTGGGACCCGTTTGATGTATGAATGTAAGAAATGGAGGGCCCATAGTGGCGGGGTCCCTCCTCTATCTCACCGTGTATCCCTCTCTCTCTATCTCTCTCTCTCTTTTCTCTCCCTAGAATGAAGTGGGTCCCACTAAATCATGTTAAATCCACTCCATCCATCATTGGTGTGGCCCACTACATTTTTAAGGAGACATCCATCATCCATTTTTTTGGGATGGTGGGAAGTCCTCATAGTATATAATTTATCATATTTATTTTATATTAATACTATATTAATATATATAAATATGTGCATGGTGGGCCACGTGCATGTGGGACCCACCATGAAGTCTGTGTACGTGGGACCACTACAATGTCTGTGTATAACGTCCAGCGTCCAGAGACGCTGGACGTGAAGGACCGTATTCATGTAAAAAAAAAAAAAAAACATTGCTTTTGGAGTGGGCTGCTTATGCAGGCCCCACCCTGATGTTTGAGGATGATCCACGCCGTCCATTCTGTTCTTCAAATAATATTAGGCGTTGAGCCAAAGTTTCAAGGCGATCTGATCATCAGGTGGGCCATACCATCTGAAATCATGTAAAGACATGCCAGAACACATAAAAGTACTCGGTGGGACCCACTTGATGTTTGGATGCAGCTGAAACTTGTTCTGGACGGGTAGAACAGTGAGACACACTTAATGGATGGGCTGGATTGTGAATCACATTTCGGTGGGCCCATTTAAAAAAAAATAATAATAAAAAAAAAAAAAAAAAAAAAAAAATTGCAGCGTCGCTGCTGCTGCAGCGCAGGCAGCGCCTGCGGCTGCTGGCGGCGGACCGAGTAGGCTGGGCCTCACGGCCCAGCTGTGGACCCCACTGTGATGCATTTCGAGCATCTGCACCGTGCATTGGGTGGGCCTCCCCCCTGGACATGGGCCATCCAAAAATCAGCCGCAAACGGAACTCAGGTGGGCCATACCATTCAAAACTATGTAAAGACATACCAAAACATATAAAAGTACTTGGTGGGACCCACCTGAGGTTTGGATGCAGCTGAGACTCGGTCTGGACGGCCAAATTAGTGGGGCACACGCATTGAACGGTCTGGATTCGTCCAAAATGGACCCCACTTAAAAAAAAAAAAAAAAAAAAAGAAAAAAAGAAAAAAAGGGAGCAGCACTGCTGCTGCTGCCAACGCAGGCAGCAGGCGCTGCGGGTGTGAATGGGGCAGGGACCCACGGCTCCCTGCCGTGGGCCCCACATGATGTGTGAGTTTCATCCATGCCGTCCATCTATTTGATGAGATCATTTTAAGGCACGAGCCCAAAAACGAGGTAAATCCCAATCTCAAGTGGACCACGTTACAGGAAACGGTGTTCATGGGGCTGACCCCATGAACAGTTTGGACGGCATATAAACGTTATAGTGGGCCCCTAGGTCTGTGTGACCTCATCAACAGGTGAATGGAAAATATATATTATGGTAGGCTTCACATGAGGCCCACTTGGATATATAGGGGCTCATGTACTTAGGCCCATCTTGATGTACTTTTAGACCTATTATTGAGGCCCACTTTGATACATATGGGCCCATGTGTTTAGGCCATCTTGAGGTATTTATGGGCCCGTTGTTGGGGCCTACCTTGATATATATGTAGGCCCACGTCATGAGGCCCATTTGGGGTATTTGTGGCCTATTGTTGGGGCCCACTTTGATATGTATATGGCCCATGTAATTAGGCCCGTTTGATTCACATAAAGCCTATGTGATTGGGCTCATTTTAATACATTCTCAGGCCCATGGATGACGGCCTATTGCAATGTACCTAGGGCCCATTGGCGAGAGTCATTGAGGTGGCCCACTTGATGAATATAAGGGCTATGAGATACGGCCCATTTGATATATTTGAGGCCCATGGGATGTACCTAAGGCACATTGCAATCTGTAATTCCACCAGGATTTATTTAATGGTATTTAAGACGAACCGAGCCTTGGGGACAATGTTGGTTTGACGTCCACATTGTACGAGCAATGTTGGTTAGATGTCCACATTATAACTCTCCCTAAGGCCACTGATAGGCCCGTTTCGGTTTCATGTAGACCATTTAGGCCCATCTTTATTGAGAGGATAGTTTATTACTTTATAACATGTTTAGCACAGCCCATGATTCATGATCATACGCATCATATGTATGCTCGAGATGAGGAGTGTCTGATCATAGCATATGCTTTCGGGCAGACTATTTACGGGCCCCCTGATAGGCGGAGTTGCCCTTCATGAGCGCGTGCTTCACGCAGGATGGTTGCATGACTGATAGTGTGATACATGCACTTGCATTTGTGTGATTGTGATATGCCCTAGCGACATCAGGGCCATAGCCTCCACAGATATATCGTGGGTGGCTGGTTGGATACCGGAAAATCTTGTTCCAAGCAATTGGGGCACCATAGATGTCCCTGGGTGAGAGTTGTTGAGGGTCAAATATTGTATATCAGACCCTACTTATTCCCTGGATTTATGAACGTTGTACTGGTTAACGGTCCGATTTAGTAGTAATTGTGATGCAGGGTATATTTACGAGCTTAGATGGAAATATGGTGTTAAAAGCGTGGATTTAAGGCTTGGGCATCACCAAGGCATTGGATGGGACTCCATGGGACCAAGATCAAGGATTTACACGCCGGAGATCAAGGAAAATCCAGCCACTCACGATGAAGAGGCCCGAAAATGATCCAAAATGCAAGATCACAGGGTTTCCGCCATCCATTCGGCCCGAAACTTCATACATGAGATAGAGGCCATATATTAACCGTACATATTAAATTTCAGCCGTCGGATCCTCCTGGAAGTGGCCTAACGGGCAGATCAGCCCACAAAACTCTGATTTTGGGCCTATCTGATATCTGGATATTCTTAAAAACTGGTCTCAACGAGTTAAATGAACTGACAATATGAATGGACGGAGCGGATTTCTTACATACATCAAGTGGGACCCACATGTATACTGAGTGTACATAAGGTGCACGTGCACCAGCCGTGCACCCTTACAGCCAAAGTCGGTCAGCTAACGCTGACCGACTGCGTCTTCTCTAATCCAAAAAACGCAACAGCGTTTTCGCTGTCGTCCGCCAGTCCTTCTTAGTGGGGCCCACTCGCCACCTGCAGTGATGATCTGAACCGTCCATTGTATCAAGAGGATGGGCGTGAACATCGCCTAGGTGGCGTAATCTCGGAAGATAATGGAGAGTGGATTTCAGCTGTTAAAACGGATGATTAACGGTGGAACGAAAGAATCAGTGGGCCAGGCGGAATTCAATATGAAACCAGTCAATTCTTACTGGTTTTTCGCCAGCATTTCAGTAGACGGAGTGGATTTCATTGAAAACATCAATGCGGACACCACCGACCATCACAGCGCGCGAGCAAAGGCTCTGTTCGCGCGCCCGCGCAATCCGGCAGCCGTGGGCCCCACTACGTTCATGCAGATCGTCAGATCGATGATCCAATCCGTCCAACGGATTCATTGAAGGGTTCTGACGCTAACCATGGAGCCAAATCAGAAGTTTGGGATGATTGTTTGCCCCAAAACTCAATCCAACGCAGGTCTGTCTTGCGGTTTCCTCTGTTGCTGCGTCTGTTGCTGCGTAAACTACTCCTCACCGCCTCTTGTGCGGAAATTCCCTACCTTCTCCACCGTTTTTCTGCGGCTATAAATAGAAGAGAGAAGAGGGAGCTTTGGGGGCATCTCAGCTTAGCTTGGGGCAGACGTGGGAACCATCAGTTGAGGCAGCAGCTTGGTTTTGATGGAGCACCAGGGAGAGAGAGATTAAAAAGAAGAAAAAAGAGTCCCTGAACCCGATGGTACCAGAGGATGACTCCAACGTCGAGACCGAGTGGATATATGAGCGCACGAGGGCCGAATACCATGAGGTCGCGTCTCCCACTGTGTCGTGGTCGGTTGGAAAGGGGTGTGGCCTTACTCGCCCGGGAGCAGGGGGCATTACTAGGCTGAGTTTGACCAGCTCGGAAATGGGTTCGCTATCGACGTGCCGGATAGGTATTGGCTGACTATTGGCCTGGCGGATAGTGAGGTTTCTTACGCTCACTTGGACTGTGCTGCCTGGAGAGAGACAGTGCCATTTGGAGTGTACTGAACCCCGGTGATTATCCAGACTGAGAACTATATTGGGATGAGGATTGGCATGCTTGACTTACATATTGTTTCGCATGGCCTTGTTATGGCCGATAGCATTCACATCTTGTACTGCATAGCCTTGGTACGGCTGGTTGCATTTACGTACTCATCAGCATGATTCCGCATCACTCTGGCATTGCATTCTGAGCACGTTCGCACACACTTACACCACCCTCTAAGCTTTCTATAAGCTTATGCACGATTGATGCGTGCAGGTGACGCCAGGACGCAGCCATAGTCTCGCCGCAGTTGGAGTGTGCAGCTGAGCTTTTGGAGTTTTGATATTACCACTATCTTGTATTTCCCTTTATACGCACTGTATTCAAAGTTTTTGTTCATAGTGGATTTTGTGATGGTGTTCTTGTGGTTATTGTTTGTGGGTTATGCTTGTGGTTATGCTCATTACGAATCAAATGGATTATTAGAAATCCTCCTTGTAGCATCCCAGGATCGGAACCTGGCGTATGGGCGCTGGGAGCCGAGAATGGGGTACTACGGAGGCTGTCGGCGCCGGATTCGGCGATCGGGAATTTTGTGAGCCCGGTCTCCAAGTTCGGGGCGTGACACTTCAACATGTAGCTTCTTGAAGACTTCAACATGTAGCTTCTTGAAGTGTTTATGTAGTGTCTTGAATTCATATAAATCATCATACAAGCACAGGACACAGATAGATGTTTTGACACATCAAAATTTGACAACCAAAGGAGTATGAAATCATAACACTTACAATCTCCCCCTTTGTCAAATTTGTGACAAAACACCCAAATTATAATACTTCCAATTGAAACTAAGTACACACAACAAGTTCAACAATAGAGAAGCATGCACAGTTATATATGATAAGTAGTAACCAGCATCAGTACGCACAGCAAGTTCAACAATAGAGAAGCATGATGCACAGTTATATATGATAAGTAATAACTAGCAACATTCTCCCATAACTAACCCTGAGAAGCTTAACTCCCCCTGAGTAATAGGAGCACATCATAATCATTAAATTCTAATCATTAAATTCAAATAAAACCAAAGGCTACTTCTCCCCCTTTTTGTCACAAAATGACAAAGGAAGAAGAGCAACAAAGATAATGAAAATAGGAGTTGAATTAAGAAAGCATAAAGCATAATTCAAAAAGTCAGTGAGCATGTAAAGTTCAGAAAAAAAAATATTACAGACCCATCAAAGATTCAGTCAGAACCAGAAGAGGGAGCAGGATTAGAAGGATCAATTTTGTGTAAACCCTTAGCAATCCGCCTCATATATTTGCGTAAATATGAAAATTGCGTATATTGGGTAACACGAATTTGAGCCACATGCTCTTGAAGGGAATTCAATCTCTCATCAAAATCAGAGGGCTGAAAATCAGGATCATCAGCTGAGTCTGACTCAAGTTCTTCAAATAAATCATCCATATTCACGTCTTCAGGAAGATCACCAGCTTGACCTGCATCTCGTGCTTCAGCACCACTGCTACCAGCATCCACTTGGCCATCAGCCAATTCTAAATTCATCTTGTTAAGATTGGCATTATTAAAAGGGAGATGATGGATGGGTTTTTCTCTAGCAGGCATAGTCACGGGCATATGATTTGCAAGCATAGTCAACAAATAACCAAAGGGTATATCACTATGTCCAGGATGGTGACGAGACAGAATAATGGAATGACAAATTAAAGAAGGTAAACATATTTTTGCACCAGAGATGACAGAATGCGAAACACGAACCATAAAAGCAGTGAGTTCGGTTTTATTACTAGAACGAGGATAAAGATTTAAGATGAATATCCTATGAAGTACTTTGTTTCTGGGTAACAAAAACCTTGAGGGAAGTGCATGACCTTTATGAGTCCAGTGAACATCCAAATTACATAAATCTCTAGTAAGCATTTTTCGTTCAGATTCTGATAGGCTGTCATGTAAAATATTAATTGGAATGCTCTCATCATTGACAGGTATTTCCATAATGTCAGCAATCAAATGTCGATCCACTAAAAACAATCCTTCTTGAGTATCAACTTTAAAAGTTAAATTCTCAAGAGAAAAATCACAGATACATGCAAACATGGATTGGGCAATGGACTGGTATGCAGCTCCACCCCAATGTAAGATGTTATCCCATCCCACAGATTCCAACAGAGGAGGGATACCAAAAGAAGCAATATGATTAATATTCACAGGACGCTCAACAATAACATTACGCATACGCAAATCCCGAGCATTAGAAGGATCATTTTCGGGAGAGCGAAGATAACGTTGTACAATAGAAGTTGATCTAGAAGAAGATGGACCTCGAGTAGTTTTCTTTTTCCCTTTAGCATCCATTTTCACAGAAGGATTTCAAGGAAACAACAAGTTGCAAGATAGAACAAATGAGGTTTAGATAGAATAGATTTTTCAAGATAAAACCCCAAACTTACAATGAACGACCAAATAGATTCCACAAGAATGAGATTTGAAACACTAATAGCAAGAATCTACAAAAAAAAAAATGCAAAAGAACCACTAACCTTGAAGTACTATGAAGGTGGGTTCGACCGGTCGTAGCTAGAGCCGTTGGAGAGTAAAAAGAAATGAAGAAGAAGAGTCAAAATCCCCAAATTAAAGTGAAATCCCGAGTTTCACGACCGGTCGTGTAAGTGTTCGACCGGTCGTAGCACGACTGGTCGTGTACACTCACGACTGGTCGAGTACGACACAAAACATGCAATTTTTTTAAATAGTTTTCAAATTCAAGCAAATAAAACATCAAAGTTATGTACATTATGATACACCAAATCATGCAAATTTAATTTAGATTGCACATACCGAGATCAAACTTTAATTTATTAAACCTGCTTTTGTCGAGCGGTTTAGTGAAAATGTCCACAAGTTGAGTCTCGGTTGGAATGTAATCCAAATATATTACCTTTTCTTCCACTAATTCACGAATGTAATGAAATCTAATGTCAATATGCTTAGTACGTGAATGTTGAACTGGATTTTTAGAGATATTTATTGCACTGGAATTATCGCAAAATAAAATCATAGAATCCTAAGTAATTCCATAATCGCTTAACATTCGTTTCATCCAAACAAGTTGAGTACATGCATTTCCAGCAGCAATGTATTCAGCCTCAGCTGTTGATAGCGATATAGAACTTTGCTTCTTACTAAACTAAGAAACAAGACAATTTCCAATGTAGAAACAACCACCACTGGTTGATTTCCTATCATCAATGTTTCCATCCCAGTCAGCATCTGCATACCCGGCTAATTGAACATTAGTCTCATGTGGGTACCAGAGACCCAGTTTAGTAGAACTTGCGAAATATCGCATAATCCGCTTAACAGCAGTTAAGTGAGATTCTTTAGGATTTGATTGATAACGAGTACAAATACCAACACTTAAAGCGATATCTGGTCTACTAGCAGTCAGATAAAGTAAACTACCAATCAAACTACGATACAATTTAGGATCCACATCATTACCTGTAGAGTCTTTTGAGAGTCTCAAAGTTGTACTCATAGGAGTATCAAAATTTTTACCTTTCTCAAATCCAAATTTCTGAATTAAATTCTGAGCATATTTGGTTTGAGAGATAAAAATTCCATCAGGTTGTTGTTTAACTTGCAACCCTAGAAAATAGTTTAATTCTCCAACCATGCTCATTTTGAATTTAGACTTCATCAAATCTGCAAACTCAACAGTCATGTTAGTACAGGTTGATCCATAAATAATATCGTCAACATATATTTGAACCATTAGAATATCATCTTTATGTTTCTTAACAAAGAGCGTCTTATCAACACATCCCATCTGAAAATTATGACTCAGTAAAAACTTAGTCAGTTTTTCGTACCATGCTCTGGGAGCTTGTTTCAGACCATAGAGAGCCTTCTTAAGACGATACACATGATCAGTAAATTTAGGATCTTCAAACCCTGTAGGTTGTTCAACATATACCTCTTCATGTAAATCACCATTCAGAAAGGCACTCTTTACATCCATTTGGTAAATTTTAATCTTCCTAAAACATGCAATGGAGATAAAAAGTCTGATTGATTTAAGAAGAGCTACAGGGGCAAATGTCTCATTATAGTCAATACCTTCAATTTGTGTATACCCCTGTACAACTAGTCTTTCTTTATTTCGAATAATATTTCCAAGTTCATCAGATTTGTTTTTGAAAATCCATTTTGTTCCAATAATATGTTTATCTTTAGGTCTAGGAACAAGGTATCAAACAGCATTTCTGACAAACTGATTAAGTTCTTCTTGCATCGCAAGAATCTAGTTTTCATCCGAAAGTGCTTCTTTTACGTTAACCGGTTCAATCTGGGATGTAAAGCATACGTAGTTACATATGTCCTCTAATTGTCTACGAGTGCGCACACCAGTGAGAGGGTTTCCAAGTATTTGAGAAGTTGGATGATCTTTAACAGTCCTTAATTCAGAATTAGGTTCACTTGATGAAGTTTCTTGTTTTTCAAGTATAAGCACTTCATCATTATCTGAACTAGGGACAGGTGTCTTCAAAAGATCATCAATCACAACATTTATTGACTCTTGAATCACACCGGTCCTGTTGTTCAGAACACGATATGCACGACTGTTTAAAGAATATCCTAAAAAGATCCCTTCATCACTTTTAGTGTCGAATTTTCCCAAATTTTCACAGTCACGCAAAATATAGCACTTGCTGCCAAAAACTCGAAAGTATTTGACAGAAGACTTTTTCTCAAACCACATTTCATAAGCCGTTTTATTATTAGATTTACAAATATAAACACGGTTAATAATGTAGCAGGCTGTATTTACTGCTTCAGCCCAGAGATTCCTAGGGAGCTTTATGCTATTTAACATAACATTTCTCATTTCTTGAAGCACTCTATTCTTTCTCTCGACAATTTTATTTTGTTGAGGAGTTTTAGGTGCAGAGAATTCATGCGATATTCCCTGATCGCTACAAAATTTCTCAAAACCGCTATTTTCGAATTCGGATCCATGATCACTACGGATCTTGTTGACTTGAGAATTTTTTTCAGTTTGAATCCGTTTTATGATCTTTTTCACCTCATCAAGGGTTTCTGATTTGTCTCTCAAGAATGAAACCCAAGTGTATCTTGTATAATCATCTACAATAACTAAGATGTACTTTTTGCCACCTCGACTTTCTGTTCTTGTTGGTCCTATAAGATCCATGTGGAGAAGCTCGAGTGGTCTTGTGGTGGTATTGGAGTTCACTTTTTTGTGAGAGCTCCTAGTTTGTTTACCATACTGGCATTCACCACAAATCTTGTCTACTTTTTGTATCTTAGGTAGACCTCTAATTAGTTCTCCTTTGCTCAATCTGTATAAATTTCGATAGTGTACATGTCCGAGGCGTTTATGCCATAATTCTGTCTCATCGGTATGGACCATGTAGCACATCTGTTTAGATGAGCTACTATCGCTTACTATATAGCAGTTTTCAGAAGTTCTGCGACCAGTTAATATTACAGAACCCTTTTCATTTATAATTTCACAACCTTGATTAGAAAATTTAATATTATGGTTATTATCGCATACTTGAGATATGCTCAACAGGTTGTGTTTTAAACCCTCAACATATAAAACATTTTAAAATAAGGTAAGGTTATAGAGTTGGACCGTACCTTTGCCAATTATCTTGAAGTTACTACCATCACCAAATGTGACTGACCCATCAGTCATATCTTTAAGATCGGTGAATAGTGCTTTGTCGCCTGTCATATGTCTGGAGCATCCACTGTCTAGGTACCATTTCGAATGGCTTGTAGCTTTGAAAGCAATGTGAGCAACCAAACAGGCAACCTTAGGAACCCATTTCAGTACTGTTTTGGGTTTAGGAGAATAATTGGTCTTCTTTTGTTTATAGTTGTAAGAGTGACCTACTGAGTTAGATTTTAATAGCTCCTTAAGTAAATCAACAATTTTTTCAGCTAGTGGGTTTCGAATCTGATTTTTGAAATTTATATAGCTGCTTTTAGGTTTTTGAAAAGTTTTTGTATTTTTAGAAAAAACTTGACTAGTACCTTTTCCTTTTGAGTTAGAAGTCTCTCCTTTCACAAAATTGGAAGGAGTATTCTTCTGTTTAGGAGATGTGTTTTTATCATAGCCCAACCCAGATCGATCGCCACATTTTCTTGATCCGGATAATAATTTTTCTAATTTTGGATCACCTTGGGCATATCTTCATGTGTCCTTCAAACTCAGAAGAGAAGATACTTCATTATTAAGTTTCTCATTTTCAGATTTCAAATTTTCAATCAGAGAGGTTTTAAATTTCAGATCACACTTTGATTTTTCAAAACAATCTGAAATTTGGGATTTTTCTAAAACAAGGGTTTCAAAACATTCTTTAAGTTTAAAAAACTTTTCTTTTTGAAGTTTAAGTTTGACAGCAATTTTACAACTTTCCTTATATAAGGCATTGTAAGCATCTTGAAGATCTTCATCATTTTCATGATCACTATCCAAATTTTCTTCACTTGTTGAATCATCGTGATCTGAAAAAGTAAACTTGGCTAGAGTCATAAGGGCCTTAAGTTCACTGCCCGACTCGGTTTCTGAATTTTCTGATTCAGAAGAGGCTTCAGAATCAGACGATTCATCCCAAGTAGCCAACATACCCTTCCTTTTGGATATGTCCTTTTTAGGACATTTGTTTGCTAAATGTCCATATTCTTGACAGTTGTAGCATTGACTATCTTTCAATGACTTCCAAGTTTTAGACTTAGGTTTAGAATGTTTCTTTTCATTTGCCCTTTGAAAATCGACTCTTTTCTTACTTTTGAAAATCTTATAAAACTTTTTCGCCAAAAGGGCCATATCATCTTTAGACTTTTCTGAATCTGAATTTTCTTGAGTAATACTTTTAGATGACTTCAAAGCAATAGATTTACCTTTAAGAGCTTTAAAACTTAATTCATAGGTTTGTAAAGAACCAACTAATTCTTCTACCTTCATATTATCTGTATCACGAAGTTCCTGGATTGCGGTTACCTTAGAATTGAACCGTTCAGGAAGAGAGCGTAGTATTTTTGCACACACTTTACTTTCTGGGATCTTATCGCCAAGACCCCACATTGAGTTTACAATGTCATTCAATCTAGTGTAAAAGTCCATAAACATTTCATTTTCCTCCATATGAATTTCTTCAAATTTAGTTGTGAGGAGTTGGACTTTAGATTTCTTGACAATTGATGTACCTTCGTGTGTCATTTCTAAAATATCCCAGGCTTGCTTTGCAGTATCACAGGATATGATTCTTTTGAACTCATCCGGTGATAGTGCGCAAGTGATTGCATTTAGTGCTTTAGCATTAGCACTACTCTCATTTTTCTGAAGTGTGGTCCATTGGTAATACGGTGTAATTTTCATAGATTTTGAACCATCTACACCAGTTACTTCCATGATAGGAGGTTTCCATTCAGTCACTGTGGCTTGCCACACACTTTCATCCATTGATTTGAGGAAGATCCTCATTCTGGCTTTCCAATAGGCATAGTTGGAGCCATCAAATGGTGGAGGCCTAGTAACTGAAAGGCTATCAAAATTTGACATTTTTTTTATATAGCTTAGATCGTTAGCTCAGGAAATAAATCCAAATAAAAAGTGAAAAAATGAGCTATTAGGCTCTGATACCACTTGAAAAGGCCAAGCTATATGTCCTAGAGGGGGGGGGGGGGGGGGGGTGAATAGGACTATGCCAAATTTAAAATAAAATTAGCAAAAATAAATTAAACCAATAGCCTTACAATCTGAATCAATTCACAAAGCTAAATTTAAATCACCTTGATAAATAGGTATTGAGGGATTGATACAAATTCAGTTCTAAGGACAACCTTACACCATAATAAACAAGGGCTTATGGTAGGACAACCTTATTTCTAGAACCTCTTTTGGATCAAGGACTCAATTTTAATATAAGTAAACGAAATAGCAAGGAATTGAAATTAAATGCAGTAGTAAGATTTAAATTATTACAACAATCCCCACACTTGCTTGAAATGTAAATAGTTACAACATTCACATCCACTTGTACATTCCACACAATCGAATGATAAAAGATATGAAAATTAAGCAAGCATTCAAACCACAAGACAAAGAGTTATAGTGGTTCGCCTGTGTGTACACCAACTGTTTTCCAACAGCCACACAAAAGCTACTCCACTCCTAATATCCTCACACAGGGGATATTAGCGTTCACTATCAGATAGGTTTTCATATGTTCACCAAAAACCTTTACAATTGTGTCTTTTTCACTTGGGCTTATACAATTTAAAAAACCACTCTTTTCTGAGTTTTCTGGTTTTCCTCAGACAACCAATACAATGAGATTTTTCTGGTTCAACCTCAAACAAAACCAGTACAATGAGATTTTTCTGGCTTAACCTCAAACAAAACCAAAACTAAATAAATTTTACAGAATTGTAAAATACCTGGATTTCTCCTTTTCGTAGCAGCCCGGTAAAACCAATCGGAGTAGATGATTGAATGTCAAAGTTCAATTTCCAATACTCACATTCATAAGGTTCTAAATTCTAATAGATTTTAGATTTAACTCGTTGGGCGTAGCTATATTTGATTTTGATTCCAAGAAGAAGGAATAAGATAATTCCTCTTTTCAAATAAAAGATTGGAATACAGAAACAAAATCAAATTAAATAAGCTAGCAAAAAGGAATATTAAATAAGCACAATGTAGCTTAAAATAAACACAGACTTATCTCAGAGTGATCACTTGAAACTTCTTGAATTAAATAGAGTTGAAGTGTGAAAACTCTTAATTTCGTGTTCAATTTATAGAAGCAAAAATCGTTCCTACGACTGGTCTTAGAAACCTACGACTGGTCGTAGCTCGAACAGATTTTTGAAAAAATAAGCGCGATCTTTGAAAGTCGTTCCACGACTGGTCGTGAGTAGCCTACGACTGGTCGTGGGTCACCTACGACTGGTCGTGGATATCTACGACTGGTCGTAAGACCAGAGATTTCGTTGCTGGACTTTGAGTCGTAGATCTACGACTGGTCGTGGACGAGTCGAAGCCACTCCTACGACCGGTCGAAGGACCTCCAGGACTGGTCGTGGGCGTACCAAAAATTCTGAAAAATCATCAACTACTTAGGACTGGTCGTGAAATTTCTTGGACTAGTCGAACCAATGTTAGGACTGGTCGAACAAGAGCTAGGACTGGTCGTAGAATAGACCAACCTTATAAAATAAACATTTGATTTATGTATCCAAAGTGACCTACTTAAAGGGTCAACCTAAGGTCATTCAAACCTGAACCATGTCGTATGGACATTAAACTTCAACCATTCAACGAATGTAGATATTTGAACCATATCAGGCTTGAGATCTTGAACTTGTTGTAGCTTTAAACTTGAGATCTTATCAACATAAAACTACTTCATGCGTTGCTTCTTCAGACTTGAACTACAACATTGTAGCTTCTTGAGACTTCAACATGTAGCTTCTTGAGTCTTCAACATGTAACTTCTTGAAGACTTTAACATGTAGCTTCTTGAAGTGTTTATGCAGTGTCTTGAATTCATATAAATCATCATATAAGCACAGGACACAGATAGATGTTTTGACACATCAAAATTTGACAACCAAAGGAGTATGAGATCATAACACTTACACTAAGCCATTCTAATTGCAAGATAACATCGTAATATCAATTTTAAAAAAACATCCAACATGGTTTTTTTTTTAAAAAAAAAAAAATCTAAAAAAAAAAAGCTTTCATATATGGGAAGAATAGAACCTTTGCAAGTATGCTGGAGATGGGTCTGTTAATAAAAAGGAATAAGCAGACCCATATACCAAGAAAGGGAATACACAAGCATTAAGATTCTCTCAAGTAGCCAAGGGCCACTTTGTCTAGAAAAAGGAGGCCTTTAATGTTAGGGGGAAGCTTGAGCATGGACCGGAGGAACGAATGGAATTGACCACTACTGCCCATACATGCAAGTCCATCCGCCACAACATTTACTTCTCTCTGGGAGTAGGAAATGGAAATCTCCATGTTAGCCATGAGGGATTTAATCCTTACCCACTAATACCACATGGCCCACGATGGGGTGGAATTCATGGTGATGGAATCCACTACATATTTGGAATCACTCTCCAATTCCACCTTGTTAAAGCCCATTGCCTTACAATGGGATAGGGCCTCCTAGATCACCTTTATTTCGGTCCGGCCATTAAATCCAATCCCGTAGCCAGAATATAAGGAAAAGATGAGGACCCCTGAGTTGTCTCTAGCGTCCCCGCCACCCCTAGATGGCCTTGGATTGCCCAAAGAGGATCCATCAACATTTATTTTAATCCAGCCTGGGCGTGGCCGAACCCAATAAATCGTCTGAGTCTTAATATGCTTATTCTCTTATGAAAATCTAGGTAATTACATCGCATGGAATTGAAAGCATCTAATGTACCCGGAGGTGACAATAGATCATATTAATTCCTTCCCTAATATACGAATTCAACCACATACAATCACAATTCAACATAAAAACCTTAACTTTCATTAAATAAATGAATTAAAGATCAAATATCCATTAAATTGTTCATCCTTTAGCCTCAGCTAAGAGATTAGCCGAGCATAACTAACATCTTAAACAAACATAAAAGAAAACTAAAAAAAAAAAAAAACGAAGGATTGAGAATGAATGATGATTCTAAAGAAGCTCTGCAACTCGTAGGTCTCTCTCTCTCTCTCTCTCTCTCTCTCTCTCTCTCTCTCTCTCTCTCTCTCTCTCTCTCTCTCTCTCTCTCTCTCTCTCTCTCCCCTAATTCCTAATTAGAACACCCATTTAAATATGAAAAATGCGCATCAAACCCAGCTTTGGTTGGACCTAAGTATTGAGTCGAACATCACTTCAATGGCATCAAACCCGACTTCGGTCGTACTTAAGTGTCGAGCTGAATTATCTCTAAAAATAACAGTTTGTTGTTGGACTATTCTGTGCTCATTCAGTTGGACCGAACTAACCTTAGGTGGGATCGAATAGTCTATTTTTCTATTATTGAATTATATGATTTTTCAGTTTTTTCTCTATCTTTTGTACTTGGTTTTTTTGGATCATTGGCATTTGAACTCTTCATTAATGACTTCAAAATCTCTAAGTCTTCTATTAATTAATCTTTTGAGCTTTAATCCTTATTCTTAAGCATAATCTCATCTTTGTTTTCCAGATTACCTCACTTGTACAATTTAGATGTTAGTTAATCAATTAAGTACTTGTAATGCAAGGAAACTAGTGCAATTGAGATGATAAATATGCAATATTTAGATGTTATCAAATTATCCAACCAACATTTTGCTAGTCCCGAGCAAAACATGCGAGAAATTCTAGAAAAAAAAAAAGTTCTGAAAAAGAGCCAATTCTGTAATTTCAAATAGTTTCAAAATAAACAATTTAATAGGAACTAAATCAAGTATATTATTCATCTAAATTCTAGTACTTCAATAATTATCCCAATTAAACTTCAAGTAACAATCATATAATTGAATAATTCCCTACACTGAGTTTCATGAATATATTATGTAGTCCAAAATTAACAACACCACATATCTTGTTTTCTACTTTCATGTCTATAATGATAATAAAAAATAAACAAATTAACAACACCACATATCTTGTCTTACAGTTCAACATTTTAATCTTCAAGCTCTTGATTTTTCCATCGATGAATTTCACATTGTTACCCCCTTTTTTATTTCCTCTTTATTTATTTATTATTATTTTAATCATGAACTTCGATAAGTAACCCTTTTCGATGACAACTATTTTTTAAAAAAAATTGGGTAATACTCTTTCTTTTTCACTTTTCTTAATGAACATGATGGACAAATTCCTCAGTCATTATTCTTATCAATCTTGATAATCATCACTTTAATAGTTCAATATAATATTGAAGCAAGGTCTAATTTGTAAGTTAGATGTGACACATGAATTAATAACTTAATCAATATTATAAAAATTTCCTATTTCACACTACTTGTGGTATGGTTCACTTGAGCTTTTGATATGCTTCAATTTTGGGCTCAATCCCTAATATTATCTAGTAAAATAGATGGATGGATTAGATAAAATACATAAATCATGGTGGGCCCCACAGAGTTTACCCAGTACGGGTAGCCCGCTTTTGAAAGAAAGAAGAAGACGAAGAAGAAGAAGAAGAAAAAAAAAAACTGTACAATAATTGGAGTGCAAGAATAAAAAATTAATACAAGAAAAACTACATAGACGAGACGGCCAACCAAACAAACAATGAGAAGGTGTCATAGTGTAACAGAGTCATTTTTATCACGTGGCCTAGAAACTACTATATATATAGCCCAAAGTTTCATTTCCTCAATTATCCTTCTTTCTTAGTTAGAACAGTGAAACTTATTTTGTGGACATGACGGATAAGGATAAGCTCTTCTTCTTTTATATCATCGCCCTTCTTCTCTTAGCTGGTCAGAAAGAGAACTTCTCTATTTTATAAAATTTAGTTTTTTTTTTTTTTTTTTTTTTTCTCTAATTTCTTTATTATAGGGATTGGAGTGCAAGGTTCTCATCATCATGGCCACCACCACCGTCCTCGAAGTCTTCAAGTGCAGAAACTGTTTGTCTTTGGAGACTCGTATGTTGATACTGGGAATAGAAATAAGTCGGAGGCTGAGTCATGGAAGGAGCCATATGGGATCACCTTCCCTGGAAAGCCGAGCGGCCGGTTCTCTGATGGCCGAGTCTTGTCGGATTATGTAGGTGGGTTTTTTTTTTTTTTTTCGCACTTTCTCAAACACACACCAAACATGATTACTAGCTCGCTCTCTCTCTCTCTCTCTCTCTCTCTCTTCTATGGTCCGCGCCCGTCTGTAAAGACCTTCTTCCATTATCCTTACCAATTTTTAGTTTGTCATGTTTGTCTGATTGTGTCAGAGTTATTTCCTACCTGTTGGGATTCTTCATCTTCATATCGTGTTAGGGTACGTAACAGGCGCTACTAATCCTGCGGACTACCAAAGTGAATTCATAGCCTGCTGTCTTGGCCAAATGAATCAGTCGTAAGACCTACTTCAGGAAGCCTGCCCCTCCATTTATCAGCAATGGACATTTCCACCTTTAAAGAAAAAGATGATCCGAGCCATTCAAAACAATTCAATGATTTTATTTGTCTGCATATTGAAGATGTTTGCTAATTCCACACACGCCTCTACACATTCATGCGACAGGTGCATGTGTCAAAGTGCAACACACGTGTAGGATCTGAACTTACCATCAGGTGAATTACACTGTTTAGATCTTCCATCAAAATCAGGCCATTCCATACCTCAAGTGGGCCAATGCATACCAAAAGACATCAATAACATATGAAAACAAATGAATTACTAGAAATTTTTAACAGTGGTGGCCCATTTGATAAGTGAAATTGCCTGATTTTTTACTAACAATCTGCATTATTTCCAACCTCGTGGATGGCTCAGATCTCACACACTGTTTCAAGCCATGCGTGTACATGTGTATGGCTCTCTGTACGTTCTTAGAATCAGCACAGCTCTAGATTGAATGGCCAGGACTGTTTCTATGGCTGTCAATGGGCACTCGTATCCGAGGAACCGGACCCACCTAAAACAGGTCCGGGTCTGATTTTAGCTACTGGTTTACAAACCTGTTCGCATTTGGGCCAACGGATTATACCCGTTTAGAAAACTGAGTGGGTATCGGGCACCGGTACCCAATTATTACTACATATGCTGCTATATTACAACAAAATAAATCACATTGTATTGAAATAGTGACAAATAACGCTGAGATTTTAAAAAACTCATGATCTTTTCACCGAAAATTCATTAAACGAGATTACCGCGATAATATCGTGAGATTTCAAAATTTGCAGTAGTTTTAAATTTCTTGTAATTTTATCACGAAATTCCCATGATTTTTATAAAACAAATATCTAAAAGTTTATATAAATTCATGTTTAGCTAACTTTCAAAAAAAAAAAAAAATCACCAAGATTTTTCTCATATTATGGCAAGGAAATTTTTATGATTATTTTTTTTAATCCCAAAACCTCCCCGTAAGTTCGCATGCCGAGAAATTCAGAGAATGTGATTTGTCATTATGCTGCATGTGAAGCTTCACCGTATATGCATAAGCACACATATCCCTGCTCCACCGTGTGCTTGCAGGTAACCTCAATACACATGTGATCAATATGTAAATATTTTATTTTATTTTTTATTTTTATTATTATTATTTATTTTTTTTGGGTTTTCTTCGAAAGGAGAGTCACGCCCATATATCTTTGTTAATATGAATAGATGACGTACAAACCAACCTGTCAGGTGGGCTCTACAAGAACATCGGGCCTCACCTATGATATCGCCTAATCAGCAAACATAAAATGGTGAAAAGGCTATAACCACCCTAAAGAAACAATGCTTCAAACTGGCCTCTCCTACCAGCAAAGAGACGTATCCCTGCTCCACCTGCTTGGGATTCATTCGTACCCATATCTAGACGCTGCTACCATGATTGGAGATTACTTCACAGTAGTTTTTAATGAACCTCAACAGGCTAGTAGGCTATTACTCTCAAGCAACCAGATCTTTTTTTCTGAAAGAGATTCCTACAGCTTAAAGTGGAAACTTGGGTCTTGCTTTTGCTCCGGTGGTAGACTCTCACGAGTTTCAACGCCTGGTCAAGGGTTTGAGTACCCATAGGTGGTGAAATCCCACTATGGCGAGAGTCTGTGGCAGTGTGTGAAAAAAAAAAGAAGAAGCGGAAACAAAAGGAACCAATTACTAACATCACACCACACTTACCAATCAACTGCTTTAAGCTTCCCACCCAAAACAACCATATGAATTGTCTAAATTGTATATCATATGCTAACATGTTAGGTATTTAAAAATAAAATAAAATATTTTTGGTATGCTTGATTTTAAAATGAAAAGTTTTCTTTTATTTTTGCTTGAAAATTTTTATTTAAAACTTTTATTTTAGAAGTTATTTTTTAGTATTTGTAAACGGTTTGTCATAAAAATGAAACATGGAAAGTTGGTTTGATATAGACATTTTGCTATCAAGACCAAGGTTTAACACTCCATCAGAACCGTTTGCAGTAGTTTTAGTTAGCTGATTTGACAACTAGGTGACAGTTGACTATGCCCATATAAGCGGGTTCAAAAGATGACCGCTGAGTAACTGTTTGAAGGACCCGGATTAGGTACTTCCCTCGCCTGTCCAGAGCTCCCACCTGTATGGAGCTCCAAACAGGCGGAGGCTCTGTTATATTTTCATTTTATCCAAGTTGTCCTTCCATTTTTTCATATCATTTTAGAGTATTGAATAAAAAATAAAAAAATTCAAAGGCTTAAATGAACTACAAGATAAGGATTAGATTCCTACGGTTGAAAACTTCTCAGGAACAACAGAAGTTTTGTATCGAGATGATATTTGTTTTTTCAATTCACCCAGGTGTATATGATTGTATCAACAGGTTGAATGACAAATAAAAAACACAGTGGACCGTAAGAAGGTTTCAATGGTGGCCATCCTTATTAGCACCGCTGCTTCTTGTGATGTGGTCCAGTAGAGCGTTGGATCTATCTTATTTTTTATTAAATGCTCTAAAATAATATGGAAAAATGGATGGACGGTCTGAATAAAATTAAAACATTAAGGTGGACCCTCAGTGACCCTCATGGAGCCTCCGCCTGTGGGGAGCTCCAGCAGGCGGAGAATTACCTAATCCGCGCCCGTGTTTGAATTACTGGAAACGGAAGGGCGACACGTACTCACACCAGCCAGATAGCTGGTGCTCGGTACACCAGCCAATCCGCTTCCACGGGAACTACGGTAACGTAGAGTAAAATTCACATCATTGTCGCTTCCACGGGAAACTATAATAACGTAGAGTAAAATTCATATCATTATTGTTTTTCTTTGATTGGATATTATCTGTCAAATCACTTAAAGTTTTTGGAATCTTGGCATTCATGAACTGAACGGATTGGCTACTCCCCTGCCACCAGCCCCGTGGCAGGTGGTCGGTGCTAAGGGAGCCCTACCATGTATTTGTTTCATCCACTTTTAACTATCATTTTAGGGCATATAAATCTCAGTTACAACACACCATAGGAAAATAATAGTGATTGGATATCCACCATTAAAATCCTCCTAAAGCCCCCTGTACTGTTTATTTGACATCTAATCTGTTGATTAGGTCATAGAGGATCAGATTAAGAGAAAAAACAAATATCATCTCGATCCAAAACTTTTACAGCCGTAAAAAAGTTTTTAATGGTCAACGCTCATTCAACATTGTTTCCTTATAATGTGGTTTACTTGAGATTGGATATACCTAATTTTTGGTCTCGTATGATAAAATGATTTGTAAAAATAAATGGACAGCATGGATGAAACACATACATCATGGTAAGGCCAGAGAGCACCAACCACCAGCCATTGGCGGATGGCAGGGGAGTAGCTAAGCCGTTTCCTAGTTTCATGGCCCCACCCACCATGATGTTTGTGTTATATCTACAAAGTTCACCCATCTTGTGTTATTATTTTAAGTAATAAGACAAAAAAAAAATAATTTAAAGCAGATGCAAAATTAAAATGAGCCACATGACAGGCAGCAATAAGAATTGGATATCTACCTTTAAAAACTTCCAAAGGTCCTCAAAAGTGTTGGATCTTTCAAATTTTTTGGGACATGCCTTAAAACAATATTACAAAATATATAAACAGCGTAGATATAATACATATGAACAAAATTATATCTAAATGTATTTAACCAAGTAAACTTTGCGTGTCAGTAGGCATGTTACATAAGAGTAATATTCTGTTTTATTTCTGAAAAGGGTATTAATGGTAATTATTAGGTTTTTATTGCCACTTACACTACATTACTATGATTTGATGTGATCCGAACAAGCCATCAGAGAAGTAACTATTACTTGACATATATATGTTAATCACAACTAATGCAGTTTGAATAGTCAAGAGATGCATTAAATGGTTAAACGGTGCCATAGGGAGACCTATTCAAACATAATATCCATCACATGCTTCTTGAGTTTTTGATGTAGAGCGGGTCACGGACAGTTTCATGGCTAAGATGGATTAGAAAAAGCTCGGTCGACGACAGAAGTGATCCGGACGGTCAAACCATAGATCGGGCGTATCTCACAATCTGGGATGAGTTATCAGGCGTAAAATATATGATTTTGGGGTAGAACGAGCTACTTTAGCCAACCAACCTTGCGCAACCCAGAATTGCGAAATACCCCTGGATCGACGGTTGTTTCCCTGTTTTAATTTTGTTTTCCCTATAAATAGTAAGTTTTAGTTTGATTATAACTTTTCATCCGTCAGGCTTTAGTAGTTGCGTCCAACGTGAAAAGAGCTTAAAATAATTAGGAGAACGGTTTGGTGAAGCCAAATAGGACACTTACTATTTTTGGCCAAAAACCTTGCGCACTAGTAGACATCACGACCGTCTATAAATAGTAAGTTTATTATTTATAGTAAGTCACGGATTCTAAGAGTTTTAGTTGTAGTTTGATTTTGATTTCTTTCCCATTGCTTGGTACTCCTCTTTAAAGGGTTGTGAACTCGTTTTTATGAATTAATTAATCAATTTCGAATTTATTAGAATTTATCTCTATTTTCTGCTTTCTTTCCTTGTGGATTCGAGAAATCTCTGTGAGGAGTCCAGAGAAGCTCCGTGGATTCGGAGTAGTTATCCTCATCACGTTCATTCGTGCGTCGGTTTTGCCATTAGTACTAACATAATTCTTTATGGAATTCTATTCTTTCTTTTAAATTAATTTTCATGTCATAAGTTTCACTGTTCTTTTTATTATATGTCTATCACTATAAAGACAAAATATAATCTGATCTTTTTTTAACAATTTGTTGCAAGGGCCATTGAGATCGATCACCAACACTATTTGTTGTAGATCAACTATAGGAAAGCGGGTTCATTATATCTTAGGTATACGTTGTCGGTCACCTAGATATATAAACAAACAAGGATTCAATTCGTAATGGGATTCATCTTGGAGTTGCTTTCATTCTTATATAGTTTTGTTCTTGCTTTTGCCTCTCTCTCTCATTCACTTTTATGGTCTGTAAAATATTCCAATTTCCAGTTTTACTCTCCTGTTTTTGTTTTATTGAGCCAGAGTTGTTTTATGGTCTGTAAGTGAAATTGTCTGATTTTTCATGAACAGTCTTACATTATTTCCAACCTCAGTGGACCGCTCATATCTCACACACTGTTTCATATTTGTACATTCCCAGCGTGTAGATGTTTTTGGCTGTCTACATTTTCTTCGAATCAGTGAACCTCTAGATTGAAAGCCCGGGATTGTGTGCAGGGCTGTCAATGGGTACTCGTACCTGAGGAACCGGACCCAGCCGGAGCAGGTCCGGGTCTGATTTTTGGTCCTGGTTTTTAAACCTGTTCGCATTTAGGCCCACGATTTATACCCCTTTAGAAAACCGGGTTGGTGTTGAGCTCGGACGGGCACCCAATTAATACTACATACACTACTATATTATAATGAGATAAATCAAATTTAATCCATAAATCACATTGTATAGAGATATATAGTGGCAAATATTGCTGAGATTTTGAAACTCTCGTGACCTTTTCATCGTAAATTTATTAAACGAGATCATCATGATAATATCGTGAGATTTCAAAATTCTCATCAGTTTTATATTTCTCAAAATTTTATCATGAAATCATGATGTTATGAAATAAATATAAAAAAGTTTGCATAAATTCATTTTTACCTAAATTATAAATTTTAAAAATAAAATAAATAAAAAATAAAAAACTTTCTCACTGGGATTTTCCTGATATTATGCCAAGAAAAATGTCAAAAATCTGAAAATCTCTCTGCAGAAGTTTTCATGCCAAGAAACTGATGAGGATGAGATTTGCCACTGCAAAATGTGTAACTTCACCATATATTTTGTGTCATCAATATGTACTATATGAATGGTTCAAATTTTGTGGCATATGCTAGATATGCTGAGTATTTCAAAATAAGAAAATATTTTTGGGGTGCGTTGAAATAAAGATGAAAAGTTTTCTTTTATTTTTATTTTTCTTCAAAATTTTTCAAAACTTTTATTTCCAAAGTTATCTTTTTAATATTTGTACTAAAGGGTATTTGTACCAAAAATGAAATATGAAAAGTTGGTTTTATGTGGTCATTTTCTATCCGCTCATTGTACTTTGCACTTTGCACATCCTCAGCGTGAGCGTGAGGGCTAGTGATTTGACAACTCTGGTGGCAGCTGACTGTGACTATGTAGTGGGTTGAAGAGAAAACCATTGAGTACAAAGTAACTGTAATTTGACATTTGTATGTTAATAACACAGTTTAAACAGTCAAGAAATGCATTGAATGGTTGAGAGGTGCCATAAAGATGCTTATTTAGACACAAGATCCAACCCAAATTAATGTCTTTTGGATATTTATATAAGTCAGGGTTTAAAGGTAGGTTTCACCATAAGTACTAACACAAATCTCTATGGAATTGTGTTTTTCAGAAATTTGCTTTTTCGTGCCATGGGTTTTCATCATTTTTCTAATATTATAACTCAGCTACTACCATGAGTATTCATTATTTTTTATTTGTATTCCTATGACTTCAAAGATAGAATAAAATCAAATCTTTTTGTCAGATTCCTTGCAAAGGCATCCGGGAATAATCACCAACACTGTTCATTATATATTAACTATAAAAAACTAGGCTTAATTATACATTGGGGGCAAGTTGCCAGAAACTTAGATAAGTAGACTAGATTTCAATTTGTAGTGAAAGAAAATACTGTCTTAAGAAAAGCAACTTTGTAACCTATCTTGGAATTGCTTTCCTTTTTATTCACCATAATTTATCCTTGGGCCTAAAAATAAAGCTCTTCCATGATTTAGGTGAGTCACATTAAAGGAAATAGTTTGGAGGATGAGCGTTATTTTGTACACTGTTTCCAAACATGCGGACCATTTGAGTCATGGATGACTATAATATGGGGTGACACATGTCGAAGTCTAACAAGGCCTTGGGCCTAACATGGGGCGACACACTTGGTGGTAAGGTAAATTTCACATAACCATCACAGTGAGGCCCACTCAAGGCCCCAACCATTTGCTTGCGCTACGGACCTAATCAGGTGCTAAACAAATCTAACGGAAGGTGAAATGATAATACTTCTCAATAATAAGATAACTTCTTGAAAATATATTTTAAAAAAGTTACTAGAATCTAAATTTGATATTAATTAGGCAGTCTTTCTTTTCTTTTTTTATTGAAAGGTGGAAGCACACCTCCTGCAATTTGTTATATCCAAAAGAAAATATTATCCACATATTCCCATTAAGCGAAAATCAAAGGCATTTTTATCCTCATCTTCCATTTGAGGGTTATTGCCAATTCATAAGGATTTTTGCATTGTGATTCACACACAGCAAGGCCCATTTAGTTAAGAGTTGAGATAATCTTCCAAAAGTTTATATCAATTTCTTTGTATTTTCCTTAGCCCATCTGAACTCCTCTCCTTACAATTTCCACCTTCCTTTCAACAAGTGTCCATGAGCTAAAGTACACATCTAGATACATTCATACATAATATTTGATAATCTAAATCACCTACACCACAGGCCTCAAAGTGAATGATTCATAAAACATAAATCACATTGGTCAAACAATCATAACTATCCAATTGATGATCAAAACTTGCATGGTCATGAACATAGTGCTCAATGTCCAAATTTAATAGAGAAAGTCTGATTATTAAAATCATCTAGTTAGTGGAATTTTGGTCTATTTTCGACAAATAATCCACACTGCTCATTTTGCATACTCCATTTCTCTTAGGGTTGTTTGGTGTTGGGATTTTGGCCTGTGGAATCACACAGATCTAGATCTAGGATAGCAATCCAATGACACCAAGCACACACAAGAGAACACAGATTTACCGTGGAAAACCCTTGCAGGAAAAAACCACGGCACAAAGCGACAAATCTCCACTATGAAAATAGAAATTACAAAGAGAGAGGACTTACCTGATTCGAACAACCTCGAATCTCATCCTTGCTACACCCTTTAGAAACCTTAAAATTCTTTTAGAAACCCTTGGAACTCCTTTAGAAAGCCTTAGAATACCTCTCAATCCCGCATACACCCCTTTATATAAGTTTAGAAAGAAGTAGAATTGGAATAGGAAACAAAAATCGCAAAATCTGCGTTTCCGCAAAAAATTTGCGTAAAATCTTCGATGTCATCGAAAACGGACCAAAACTGTCCAGTGACCACGGGTGAAAAATTCTGAAAATTATCGATGGCATCGAGGAACCTTCGATGTTATCGACTACTAGCTTCGATGTCATTGAAGCCTGGTTGATGTCATCGACAGACCAACAGATAGATTTAAGACATCTGTCCATAACAATCTCCACCACGTCTTCAATCTCCATCCATGTAGTTTCTTGTCTCCTTCTCTTGTCTCTGCATCTCATCATAGATTTATTAACGCTTCTCGTGCACACTCCGTCCTTCTTTTACGCTATTGTCAAGCCTAGAGAAGCTACATAGAACTTGAACTTCTCTGTAAGAACATTCTTGTTAATCATGTCTGCCGGATCTAAATCCACATGTCCAATCACCTTTGCTTCTGTCTTCCCAAAAGAAAAGACGTAGTCTTCTTACCATCTCACCGCTACCCAATATTGCTTGCCGGGGTACTTTCTCACAACACTAATAGCCTGTGAAATAACCGGTCTAGTCCAGACCATAGCATACACTACCAACCGCATTCGAATAAGGCTCATGAGATATCCTGCTTTTCCTCATCTGTTTTGGGACATGTCCTGAGGAAAACTTGAGGAGAGACGCATAAGGAACGCTCTTCGGCTTTTCCTGGCCCATCACATCCTTGATCAATACCTACACACAAGGTATTCCTCCTGTGATTACCAAAGCCTACTCCTCTTTCAGTCTCAACGCCGAGAACCATGTTTGCAACCCCTGATCCTTCATCCTAAATATCCCACTTAACCGAGTCTACAGTACATTGATTTCAGACATATCATAATTGGCGATCTACATGTTATCAATTCCTGACTCACCATGAAGGAATCAAACCACTGCCTAGGCGATAGGTTGAACCACGACCTCCTGCAAAGGCTTTTGTCAGCCCCTTTAACTTCGAACTGCTCTAGTTGCTTCTGTAGATCTGCTCTTCACTTTCCCTTACAGAAGTGTAGACTCCACATCCATCCTTCCAGCTCAAGATCACATTGGCCAAACAGCGCCAATCACAGATCTAATAGAAACCTGCTATACCGTCGGCGTGAATATCTCTGAGAAGTCGATCCCTTCTCTCTGAGTATAACCCTTCGCTACCAACCTCGACCTGTATCTATTTTGTATCCTTCTAAAGATCCACCTGCATGCAACCGCTCTCCGGCCCACTAGAAGCTCCACTAGCTCCCATATGTCGGTCTGGTACAACGAATCCATCACATCGCCCATAGTCACCTTTCACTTCTCAGCCCTAGGCTCACTTAGAGTCATCTGAATAGAAGATGAATCCTCTACGATATTGGAGTCATCCATGTACCTCGCCGATATCCTGCGATCATGCCGTGTGATTCTTCTCATAGGTGGTTGCTCCACCTGCTCTGTATCCCTGTCCGTGCGTTTCAGCCTTCCTGTCCTGCCCTCTCATGTGGCCATGCCCAACATGTCACACACGTGCAGAGGTGGAATCCACTACATCCACTGCAGCTCCACCTTTTGGAGTGCTCCCGATCAACCTATACAAGTTACCAAGTCGTTGCGCTTTCATGATTACCCGTGCCCCCTTAGATACCTTAAGAGCACTATCAATATCTGTATACTTTCATCCTTTTGCCTCAAGTATACCAAGAGAAATCAGGTTCTGCTTCAAATCAGAAACGTGCCTGACATCAATCAAGGTACACTCCACCTCATCAAACATCCTGATGCGCACCGTACCAACAGCCACAACATTACAGGCAAAACCATTACCCATAAACACCTGTCCACCATCGCACTCCCTGTAACTGGTGAACCAACTCCGATGAGTAGTCATGTGAAAAGATGCCCCTGTGTCTAGCATCCACTCGTCCTTATGATCATCGTATGGCCGCTTGATAGTAAACACAGACAAAACATTACCATCACATCCACTCGATCCATCTGACGTGGCAGTATTGGCCTCCCTATACGAAGCCTCAGAATCTTCTCTCTTTGATATAGGATTTTCATAATCCTTTTTCACATGTCCTTCCTTTCCACAATTCCAGCACTTTACCTTTCCTTTGCCCTTGCCCTTGCCCTTGGATTTGGATCTAGAACCTGAAGAACTCGTACCTTGTTCAGAATTTCTACCCCTTGTAAACAGTGCATCAGAAGATGTCCCCATGTCGCCGTTTCGCTTTCTTATAGTCTTCCATTGAAGGACTGAGATAACGGTGTCGACACTCAGGGTTTTATTCGTGCTGCACATAGTGTCCTTGAATGACTCATACGACGCCGGAAGAGAATTCAGCAATATACATGCTTGTTCTTCATCTTTCATCACTTCCTCCATATCCAGCAATTTGAGAACCAATTTATTAAAGTTACTGATGTGAGCCTCTAGATCTCTACCCTCTGCCATCTTGAAGTTATACCACTGCCACTTCAAGTGCAGGCGATTTTCAGAGGATTTTTTCGCATAGACATCCTCTAACTTCGCCCATAACTTAGATGCAGTTTTCTCCCTTATGACGTTGTAGAGCACCTCATCCGTGATACATAAACGGATCGATAATAATGCCTTCTTATCAAGAGTATTTCATTCATCATCAGTCATAGTAGACTTTTGCTTCTAGAGCACCATCTTCGCCTTACTTGATTAAGGAATTCATCATCTTGATCTTCCATAACTCAAAGTTATTTTTCCCAGAGTACTTCTCAATCTCATACCTAGTGCTCGCCATTATTACTAATCTTGCAGATTCAGATTTGTGCCCCAACGATTGCTTTGATACCACTTGTTGGGATTTTGGCCTGCGGAATCACATAGATCTCGATCTAGGATAGCATTCCAATGACACCAAGCACACACAAGAGAACACAGATTTAAAAAAAAAAAAAAAAAAAAAAAAAAAAAAAAAAAAAAAAAAAAAAAAAAGAACACAGATTTAACGTGAAAAACCTTTGGGGGAAAAAAACCACGGCACAAAGCGACAGATCTCTACTATGAAAATAGAAATTACAAAGAGAGAGGACTTACCCGATTCGAATAACCTCGAATCTCACCCTTGCTACACCCTTTAGGAACCCTTGGAACTCCTTTAGAAAGCCTTAGAATACCTCTCAATCTTGCATACATCCCTTTATATAAGTTTAGAAAGAAGTAGAATTGGAATAGGAAACAAAAATTGTAAAATTTGCGTAAAATCTTCGATGTCATCAAAGGTCCATCAATGTCATCGAAAACGGACCAAAACTGTCCAGCGACTAGGGGTGAAAAATTCTGAAAATTATCGATGGCATCGAGCAACCTTCTATGTCATCGACTACTGGCTTCGATGTCATCGAAGCTTGGTCGATGTCATCGACAGACCAGCAGACAGATTTAAGACATCTGTCTATAACATATGGTTTTCCAATTACAATGGTAATTGGTTGAAAATGGATAATGATTACTTACCTCATAATTGTGTGATGATATTATTTATATTTGGCTGTAATAATTAATTACATTACACCAATGTTTGTCATATAAGGGCATGACTGTAAATATGGACCTTTTGATATGGATAAATGCAATTATCACAATTTTCTTTACATGTGTACTTGACTTTCTTTTTTTCTTTTATCCTTTTTTTTTTTTTTTTTTTTTTTTTGTAATTCTTTCTTAACCAACACCTAGAAAAGATAATAATGACTTATTTACTTTGAATTACTCTGAGAATTGAAAACCAAACATGCCATTAATTTTAGGGGATTTTTTGTCTGCACGGTGTTTACATATGTACAAAGTTGGACACATGTTTTTTTTTTCTTTTCTGTTTTTCTTTTTTGTTTCTTTTTTGCGCTGACTTGCATGTGCAAATGTTTCCTTGCCTCTCCATTTACAAATGTAAATCGACGTTGTTAAAATCATCATCTTATCACAAATCTTAACGGGGGTTGAATCATATTGAATCGCAAATCATATCATAAATCATAAGATTTTTAATGATTTTCTTAAAAATATAAATAAATATAAATAAATTAGAAAAAAAAATTAAATAAAAAAAACTTATCAATCATCATTTTACCACAATATGCACCAAGTAATACCATGTCATAATAGTATTAAAGAATTCTTGTCTTCCTTTCTTTTGTCTTTCAAGAAATTATACTTGAAAAGCATACTTTAATAATTTATGTTCTTGTTATCTTTCTTGATTGTAGAATGACATTGAAAAAGTGACATTTGATTATGTAGACCAACTGAAAAAGATATTTTGATTTCTAACCATCATTCTATGATATATAAGTCAACTTGATCATAACCATCCATAAAAACATTCCAAATAAGTCATACATTGATTTGGTGTTTCGAACAGTTAAGAAATAGGAAATCATAAAGAAAAAACTCTACGATTTAAGGCCGAAGAGAATTTATATAATTTAATCACTTATAAATAATAAAATAAAATAAATTACCTTTTTTAAATGATTTCTTAAAAAAAAAAAAGGTTTTTTCCTGAATGATTACCAAAGCCCTAACCAATTTAAAATTATTAAAATGAAAGACAAGTAAAGCTTAAAAAAGAAGAAAACCAATATAATTTAAATCGTAAACTGAAATTTGAATCCTAAATAATAAGATTCAAATCATAAACCCGTAGTATTCATATAAAATTGGAATTCAAATGTGGGCTTCATATTATTTTGCTTAAGATTTGACTCAAATCCTAAATAGTAGGATTTTGACAACATTGATGTAAATGACCAAAAAAATTTCACCTCCGGTGTAAGTAAGTGTTTACATATGTAAAGTACTCTCTTTGGCATTAACACCTCAACATGGATCATCTTTTTCCCAAACCACTTCTTAGATCTTTATATCATCCAATGATACTGATTCGAAAGGAAGGCCAGTCAAATCTAGGCCACACATGATGAATGTTCCACATTAATTTTTAAAGTTCTTTAGTGGACTCAATATATATAAATTCGTTCATTCCTTAAACCACTAATCTGTGGTTAGGTTCATTCTCTTTTTGAGATAGCTAATGAAAGGTTGGATAGCCCACATCAACAATTAGACCTCTCTCGTATACTCAATATGCACCGTCCATTTTCGGAACCATCGCTCCAATGGTTGGGATCATCCTATGGAAGTGATTTGAGAGAAATAGTCATTAAAGGTGCACCCACATGATGGACGGACCAGATGAATTCTTAGACCTCTTTAGTACATTCAATGTGGACCATATCCATTTCCTAAATGTAAGATCATCCAATCAATATGATTTGAGAGGGATGATCAATCAAAGGCGGGCATCACATGATGGACAATCTGGATCAATGCTTATACTTCTCTTGCATACTCAATGTGAAAAGTCCTTTACCCAAGCCACTAAATTGGATTCTTAGGATCATCAGATCAAAGTGATTTGAAATGGATGGCAATTAGAGGTGGGCCCTATGTGATGTCCAATCCACATTGATACTTAAACCTCTTTATTATACTCAACATAGACAATCCATTTCCCAAATCACTTATCTAATGGTTAGGACCATCTTATCAAATTAATATAAGAAGGGTAGCTAGTCAAAGGTGGGCTGCACAGGATAAATAGCCTAGATCAATGCTTAGACCATCTAGTTACTCAATGTGGACTTTCCATTTTCCAAACCACTAATCAGATTATTAGAACCATTGGATCAAAGTTATTTGAGAATGATGGTAATTAAAGGCGGGCCTAAGATAATTAATGGCCAGTCCATATCAATACTTAGACCTCTCTAGTATACTGAATATGGACAGTCCAATTTCCAATCCAGTAATACAATGGTAGCATTCATCTTTCTTTTTTTTTTTTTTTTTTTTTTTTTTTAATTTTTTATGGTAACATTCATCTGATCTATGTGATTTGACTCGTGTTTTGATGTGGTCGAGCCCTTCTACAATGATTTGGATGCATTTGATGTCACATGTGTGTTCATGTGGACGGATAGTTGGTTCATCACGTGAGTAGTTTTCACAGGTTGGGTCATATATATTCACACATTTTACACTTGTTTTCAGTGCAAACAAACATAGGAAAGCGTCTTACATATGTAAATTGGACCAAAATCATAATCGTGGTAAACTACATATATTGCATCAGTATGCCTGGACATCTAATTGATAAATTTGAACTCTCAATGTGATACTACATTTCATGGGCTATCAATCTAAAAATAACATCAGTCAGACAATTCAAAGCATGCCATAAAATGATTGCCTATATCACCTAAGAAAAGAACATCCAGTAATTGGAACCATCTCTTTGTTGGGGCTCAACATGGATGGCTTGTGACGCCAAAGAAATCATCTCAAATCAGACCATACAAAACATTCCATCATCTCTTGACAAATCAATGGATACAGAAAATAATGCCAACTCAAATGGATCGGATAATATGATCAGTGTAACTTTTGCTTGATAGCCCTTTGAATGTGTGTTAGACCTAATCGACAGTTCGGATTGATCAATCATGCGAAGTGCCCCGATTCAACTAGTAACACTGCAACATATAAGTGCTCAAGGAGCAAAGGATCATTTTTCATGTTTAATATTTTTTTTTTCCACTTTTTGGATTTCTCCTAAATTCTAGTTTCAATGCGGTTTCTGCAGCTGCCATTATAGGAATACGATCTCCTATACTGTACAGATGGAGGAATATCGGCCCAAAACAATACGGCATGAATTTCGCTTATGGTGGGACTGGTGTCTTCGATACGTTGTATCCCTACCCAAACATGACCACCCAAATTGATATGTTTCAGCAGCTGATCAAACAAGGGGTGTATACAAAGAGGGACCTCCAATACTCCTTGGCGCTCGTATCTGCAGTCGGTAATGATTACACCACGTATCAAGCCAACAACGGCTCCACAGCAGTAAGTAGTGTCTCGGTTCACAAAAGTGAGTTGTTAATGAAGTTTATTCTATTCAGTTTGAGGTTTTTACACTGATGCAGGAAGGACGTGAGGTCGAGCACCATCTTCCTCACAGGAATAACTGTTCTGAATTCACGGAACTTCTCTGGACTCATAGAGAAACTTCAAATCCGTGAGGGAAAAAAATAGAAATAATTCTAAAATATTCTAAATAATTTTATTGATGAAAAAAAAAAAAAAAATGAGTTTACAACTCTTTAAATAAGACTACAAACCCTAGGGAGAAGTTTCGGTATCATACTATAAATAAAACTCCTAAAAATCGTGGCTTAGTATAAATAGTAAACTTACTATTTATAGATGGTCGCGATTCCTACTAGTGCGCATGGTTTTCGGTCAAAAATAGTCAGCGTCCTATTTGGCCAAACTATGATGTTCCCCTAACTATTCTAAGCACTTTTCATGTTGGGTGCAACTCCTAAAGCCCAACGGATGAAGAGTTATACTCAAACTAAAACTTACTACAAATAGTAAAAATGAAATTAAAACGGGGATCCGACTGTCGATCCAATGGTATTTCGCAAAATCAGTATGCGCAACCCAGCATAGCGTGGTTGGGTGGCTAAAGTAGCTCTTCCAACCCTAAAATCATATATGGTACATCTGATAGCTCATTCCAGTTTACTGGATACGTCCGTTTTAAGTTTTAACGGTTCGGATTATTTCTGTCGTCAACTGGGCCTTTTCTGATCCATCTTGGCAATTTATCCGCAACCCGCTCTACATCATAGAAGTGGGTGGCCATGCTTTTCGTAATCCAAGTTGGAAAACACCTGTGTTTAATTTAGTTTCGATAATTATAAAGATGCCCAACAATAAGAAATGGAAACAAAAAATTTGGAAAAGGAAATTTTCGTGTTTAATACCATATAGGAGCTTGGAAAATGGGAGAGAATGACATTTTCTTTCAAGTTATTTTCCAAGAAAGAATTCGGTGAGAAATAAAAGTGGGGGAAGACTAGGAAACGCGGTTTCAAGACTTTTTCTATGGAAACACATTCTGAAAAATGCTTTCCACCAAAAAGGGAATTTCCAATCGGAGGAAAATGTCATTTTCTTAGAATAATTTCTCACCTTAATACTCTCCAAGTTCCCAAATAGGAAAAAAAATAAAAAAAAATCCCCAGTGAAATAAAAGAGTTATTCGTTTGCATGTATACATTAGGTACTTACATGTGGGGCCTCTGGATGAGCTGTTCAGATCTTATACTTGTCTACCATGTGCTTCCATGGGAACTTGTGGAAATGTCAATTGCAATTAACAACATAGTTAAAAAACCCAAACGTCGGATTCAAGTTGAGTTGACTCACTCGGATGAGTTCTTTCTTTACTTTTTTTTTTCTCCTACTTTTTTTTAAAAAAAATAATATTTAAATGTTAATATTTTCAACCAATCATGTTTCTATCAAGTATTAGTGAGATCTTAAATAGTTGAGGCTGCATGGGTGAGTTGGGTCCCTTTTTTCTTTTCGTTTCTTTTTTCTTTCAAGGTTATAAACGTTGATTATCATTCCACTCTGAACACATTTCACATCTTATTTCTAATCTCTTCTCTTTCATCCAATGTGGTAACAGGAGATACAATTCTTCATCCCATCCAGCTTGCATAAAAAAGATCGCAGTAACAGATCTCCCGCCCATCGGATGCCTACCGCAGAGCACCAAGGCTTCATCCTACCAACAATGCAATGACACGTTCAATCAGGTTGCGAATATACACAACCTCTTGTTGAAGAATGCTGTGGAAGAGTTGAACAAAAATGGCAATAAATCAACTGTCGTGATTTTCGATCTCTACAAAGCATTCAACTCCACACTTCAGATCACTGGAAAACAAGGTGATCATTCGTATGATGAATATTAGAGGCAAAGCTATGTTTTGTTTTTTGATTTTAGGTTTTGGGAGATCTAATTAGTTGGGTTTTGCTGATTTCTACAACCTATCTTTTGATACACATGCCTCGTTTCTACTTCGACAATCAAAATAGTAAAAAATATATATATATAATAATAATAATAAAATTATACTATTTCATGTGAAATTCACATGCAATGGGTTGCAGGTGGAATTGAAACTAAGGTCTCGGTTTGGCATTTTACTCTAATTCAATAAGAGATTTTTTAATCAGAGCTATTTCAACAAGCTTTTTTTGTTTTATCTCTTTTTGGAAAAAAAAAAAAAAAAGCCCTCTTTTGAAATAAGACATTTGGTAAAACTTTCAAAATAAGAGTGTTTTTTAAGGGTAATTGATTTCTTTTTTTAAAACCAAAAAAGATTACAACAACTCTATTATAAGAACAATCCATATGGTTATTTTGGTGGATCTTTTTTTTTTTCAAAAAAGAAAAGAAAAAAGAAAGGGGGATATGAATATATTATATATGAAGAAGCATTCATATATTTCGGGCTGCCCCAGGACAATACTAAAACATATGGATATGATGGGCCACCTATCATATCCATATACAAAAAGAAAAAGCCTCAGCAGATCATAGACATGATCAAACATTAGACTCTCTAATAGCACTCAAACCAACCTTATCTAATATATACAAACCTCTAATACAACAAGATAAATCATTTACCTGATTAACATGTTCCCTTGATTCACCGCCCCTTCATTTACATTTTGGTGGATCTCACTATAAATGAAGCATGCCCTAAATGACAAAAGAATGGATGGCTACAATCTCATATTTTAAGACATTTGGGCCATCTATTATGTCATACATTAGATGTAGATCATCCACCATATGGAGCTCACCTTTGATGTGGACCGTCCATCGTGTGAGCTAAACCTCAAAGTGGGTCGTCCATCATGCAAGGACCATCTTGGATGTGGACCATTCATCGTTAAGGGCCCACTTTGATGTAGGTTACCCATCATGTGGGGCCTACCATCAATGCTAATTGTCCTTTATGTGGGGCCCCTTAATGTCATCTATCCATCATCCATCACGTGGAGTCCACATTTAATGTGTCCATATTGTGGGGCCTACCTTTAAAGTGGATTGTCCATCATGTGAAGCCCACTTTTGATATGCATCATTCATCGTATGGGGTGCACCTTCTATGTGGATCATCCATCATGTGGCCCACTTTGGATATGGGTCATCCATCATACCAAACCTTGGATGTGGACTGCCCATTAGATCAGGCCTATTTGATGTGGACTACCCATTAGATCAGGCCTATTTGATGTGGATTGTCTATTACAAGGGGCCACCCTTTGATGTGGGTCATCCATCTTGTGAAGCCAACTTCATCCATTATGCGGGCCCACCTTGATGTAGACCATTCATTGTGTGGGGCCCCACCTTCAATATGGGCCGTTCATCATGTAGGCCCACCTTTGATATCAATCAACCATCATATGGGCCCACTTTCAATGACCATCATCCATCATGTGGTCCCACCTTTGATGTGGACCGTCTATCAGGTACAACCTGCTTGATGTGAATCATCTATCATGTGGGGCCACACTTTGACGAGGATCATCCATTATGTAGGGCTAAACTTTGATGTGACTGTGCATTATGTGTGCTCACCTTTGATGTGGACCGTTTATGATTTGGGCCCCCATCTTCAATATTAGTGGTTCATCATGTGGGCCTACCTCGGAGAGATTGTAAAGAGAAGAAAAGATGGTGAGATAGGAATTACTTAAGAAGTTTAAAGACAAAACTAGGTTGGTTTTTTTTTTTTTTTTTTTTTTTTTTTTTTTTTTTTTTTTTTTTAAAGAAAAAAAATGTCTATTAAGTCAAATAAACTCTTTTTCAAAAAGTAACTCCTCCCCGACTTATAAAAACCGAGCTTATTTGCTACTTTCTAAACAAATAAGCCCCATGACTAGACTTTTACCAAAGAGTCTAAAAGTTTATTTTTTATTTTTTAGAAATAAGCCAATAAATTCTTTTGTAAAGATGCAAACACCCTTCACATTATAGGCTAGACTCTTTGTTAGTTTTTCACCACTTGAAAAAACGGTGGTGACTTATCCTTTTCACACATGACACTGACGCACAATTATCCTAACCATCTAAATTGTGGGTCTCTAAGAAAGCAAATGCATAAAGGACAGAGGAGATATCACCCTCTACCTGGATAATTCTTCAATACACAGGATTGAAATAACTCTGAAAACAACAGCAAGAATCCAAAATTTAAAAAAAAAAAAAAAAAAAAAAAAAAAAAAAAAAAACCCTTGAATTGTTGAAAGAAATGTGTTTTATAGCATAGTTGCGCTCTAGAAATATGAAACATCCTCGAAATAGTAAAACTTATTAAAAATAATAATAAGGTGAAGATGTTAAAACCGACTGAAACTCATAAACTACTTTTCGGTAACCCGGATAAGGGCTTGAACTGGAGTCTTAAAACCATAAAAGTTGGGTCATTGATTGGGATGGTCTGGATTGATGTATAACTGAGCCAAGTGTATATGCTTGAACATTTTTTAATGACCCAAAACTAACACGGGATTCTAGCCCAACAATATTATAACGTACATGATTTTTCTTTCCCTTATACAGGAAGGTGGAAGTTTGAGAATCTGATGAAGCCTTGCTGCGCAGGAGTGAGCAGTGCATTCTCATGTGCGAGTGTAGATGGAAATGGTACCAATATGTATACAGTATGTGAAAGCCCAGAGTCTGCTTTCTTTTGGGATGATGTCCACCCTACACAGATGGGCTGGGCTGCTATCTCATCATATTTGAAAAAAACTCTCTACAATTTCTCATTCTAAAACTTCATGGGCTTGGTCTGTTTCCCATTAGTTTTTACAATTGGCTCAGTTTGCATGTAGTAATGTAAGTGCAAATATTTGGAGCACATGAAAATAAGGGAAACTTGTTTAACATATTTTATATTTTGTTACTATTTTTTAACTAGTAAGCTGGGATCAAACCTCCTGATTGAATTACTTCGTGAACTTTCCTGCCATTGTGGCCCACTTAATGAGGCCATGATGGGCTGAGATGACTTTTGTCCGTGTCACCTTTAAGCACTTGGCGGACTCCATCTGCAGCACAGCTTGGATGATCTCCACTTGCAGGTGTCACCGGATTAGCATAATTCTAATAATAAAAAATAAAAAAATGGAACGAGTAGAAAATTACAAAAGAGAAATGAACTGGTAGTCTGTCCTCCATATATACTTAATAGGTATATGGGACTTGGTTTCTATGATGGAAAAGAAAATCCAATCTTATAAATAAATGTGGGACTCGGGAGTAGGGGTGCACACGGTTCGGATCCGGTTCCAAAAGGTATGAGAACTAAAGGTGGCCCCCTTCACATTAACGGTCCATATTGACAACTGGCAGGACCAATTCACCTACATCCTTGGCCATTCGGTTCCAGTTTCAAAACCGAAACCGAACCGTGTGCACCCCTACTCGGGAGTTCCTAGCAATATCCTGATAAGTTACCGGTAATTTGGAGCATTGCACATGCTCATCTAGACCCCTTATTTGTAAACCCTAAGCTCCCACACACATATCCAACAACATGTGTGCCAATAGCCAAAGAATAGTGTCATAGCACTATAAATCACATTGTATTATATCGTTGTCGAATGTTGACAAAATACCGAAGGAGAGACTTTAACTCCATCTTTCCACATTACCATACGCATCACCATTAATAGAACTATACATGAGCCAAACCAGGCCGAACTCTGCCTAACTCAGTTCGGCTCGTTCAGCCAAGGGGCCTGGCTTGAGCTCGGCTCAGCTTGATCATCGAGCTCATTTGATTAGCTCGGCTTGATTCGACTTTAATAACTATGCACTTTTACATGTCACATGCACTTTTACACATCACCAAGGCACTTTCCACATCACCTATTCTCAACAACTTCCACTCATTCTCTCTCCTACTTCTCTTCCAAAAACAAATCCCTACCTATCCCACTCTTACAATAAATCATTTTCTACCTTACTCCCCATGCAATTCCTTCTTCTAAGCCAATACATGTGTAGGATTTGGCTACATCACCCTACACCAATATCTAATGGAAGTCCACAAAGTGCCAACTAGGATTTTCGCCCGAATTCCTTATACAAGGACTTCAAACTAGAGCTCAAAACTTAAATTTATATTACTATTATAATAATAATAATAATAAATTGTTTTAGAGAGAAAAGAGAGAGTGGGGGGAGTAGAGAAGGGGAGTGGAACTAGGAGTTTTCTACCTTGAGGTTGATGTATTTTACCCTCCTTTTCTTTTCATTTCTTTAATTTTCTTTTACGGATTTTTGGAGCCCATTCTTGGGGCTCAGATGCCATATATGGGGCCCACATTTCCGATCAAAGAAGAGCCGACCATGGTGTTTAGTCATGCCTCAACATTGGTCTTCGACAATGTTCTTTCTAGCCCAATCTTTGGACGGTTTTGGGCTCCACTTGGACTCTAATGGCAGCCCAAAAATTGTCCAAGTTTCAGTTTCAAAATCCAATTTTGGGGGCCAAATCTCCATTTTTCAGCCTTTGTAGCGGGCCTCACAAATACTCTTTAGAGGAACCGCCACTAGGGTTTGTAGTTCTCATAAGGGAGAATGCGAATGACTCTTTACACCACCCAGAGTAGACCCCACGTGATGGCCAACCCCGTCCAAATTGGGCCAACAATAGTTGTGCAGGAAAATGTCTAGAGTTTTTACAAGTACCAACATTGGGCCTTGCACCATTAATTCCACACATTTCTTTGACGGGGCCAACTTTCGGAATTTTGAAGGCCATATATAGGGAAACAAAGAGATCATGTCCTGTAGCTAAATGCAGGGTCTACGTGATCACAAATACCCATTCCTGCACGTAATTATGCAGGAAGGTGTACACCTTTTACAAATACCCATTCCTTGCACCATAATTTCCATACACACATCTTCAGTAGGCCTCACCTTAGGGGTTTTTAAGCCCAATATATAAGGCTACTATAGGGTCATTCCCCCTCGCCCAAAATGGGCCCAGCCCATTTCTTCACTAACTGAAAATGCAAATTTGTTTGAACCAAAACTTGTGTGGGCCCACCTCTGTGGGATCCACCAGTACTTGTGTATGAATTGTAACTTCCTGTTCGGACCTGACGTGATCCACCGATCAAGGTAGACCCACATATCAAGTGGGCCACTCTGTGGACCCCTCAACCATGCATGGAGAGTTTCCTAAGGCCACCATGATGTTTATTTTTCAATTCAAGTTTTTTAAGGTCTCTAACCTTTTAAAGTCAATAAGATGTACACATACACATACATATAGACACAAATGTATTTATATAATATAAAGAAAAAGAGGTAGGGTACACAATACTTTTGCGAGAAAATGACCACCGTAGACAAAACCTTTTATCCAGCGGTTTTTATGAAGGAATACAAACTTAAGTTACCAACTTAGACTAGCACGTGCGGACTGCGACATTGAGGATGAAACTACCCCTCCTTTTCACTGCGAAGACGAGCGCCGACGCTCCTCCAACTGAGAGTTGTACGAACGGCTTAGAAGAGATCAAAGTTACATGGCCCCACAGCTATGTATTTATTATATCCACAACGTTCATCCATATTTCGAGATCATTTCGGAGCATTATCCAAAAAACAAAATCATATCCAAAGATCAACTGAACCACACCACAAAGAGCAGCCGGAAAACTGATTTTCACCGTTAAAAATTTTGTAGGGCCCACCATAACATTTATTTTCCATCCAATCTATTCATAAGGTCACAAAGGCATGGATGAAGAGGAAATAAAAATAAAAATTCATAATGATCCAAAACTTCTGTAACCATTAAAAGGGTTTCAATGGTAGACGTTCAATTCCTCACTGCCTTTTACAGTGTGGTCCACTTGATAGTTAGATCTGTCTTATTTTATGTCTCAAGCTTAATATGAACTCGCCAAATAGATGGATGGTTTGGATATAACACAGACCTCATGATGGGACCCACAAAAGGCGGTGGGGATTACAACAGCAAATAATAATTTTTTTTTTTTTTTTTTTTTAAAAAGAACCTATGGCACAGTTTTCTATAGCTACGGATTATAACCGTAGCCATATCCGTAGCCCTTGCCTTTTAATAACTGTAACTCGGCGATCAATCCCGGCTCTCGCGATTCCACCGCAAGTCGCTGTCACGATCGGCGATCAATCGTGGATTCCGCGATTCCACCCCCGATCTATGGCTACGGATTATAACCGTAGCTATAACCGTATCCCTAGCCGTAGCTACGGATTATAACCGTAGCCATAGCCGTAGCCCCTACCTTATTTATTTATTTATTTATTTTTTATTTTTTACATGGAGAATTTTATTCTACCTACATTTTTCTCTAACACATATTTATATAAATATGTATATGTAAGCATATAAAAAAAATTTATCTCTTTTTTTCATTTCTTTCTTTATTCATATAACAAGAATATTAACACGGAATCGCCGGGAATGACCGTGAAATGCATGGAAATGACCGTGAAGTGAAGCGAATTGACAGTGAAATGCATGGAAATGACAGTGAAGTTGAAGGAAATTAACCCTGAAATGCATGGAAATGACCGTGAATCCAAATGGAATTGCCGGAATTGACCATGAAATGCATGAAAATGACCGTGAAGTGAAGCGAATTGACCGTGAAATGAAACGGAATCGCCGGGATTGACCGTGAAGTGAAGGGAAATGACCGTGAAATGCATGGAAAACGTACCAAAATAAGACTTTAATTTCACTACTAAACCATGGAGGTGTCCCAAAAGAATACTTTGTGGATCTTCTGAGGAATGCTTTGAGTGATGCTTGAAATGTTCGTTCCAATAAGCACATTGCATTGAGATGTATTTTTTCTACTTTAGACTTATTAGATGTGTTCTACACTTTGGAGATATCCGTGTTGTCACTGCGACTTACATCGGGGATTTGGAGAATGTTGTTGGAAATTCTAATTATGTTATTTTCTTTCCAACCAAAGGGCCGCGACCATTGGCAGATGAGATGGCGAAAAGTGATTTTAAACGGGCCAAACTGAAAATTGAGCGGGCCAAACTAGAAATTGAGCGGGACAAACTGAAAATTGAGCGGGCCAAACTGAAAATTAAGGGGGCCAAACCGGAAATTGAGCGGGCCAAACTGGAAATTGAGGGGGACAAACTAGAAATTGAACGAGAGAACCTCACAATTGAGCGAGACAACCTAAGAATTGAGCGAGGGAACCTAGGAATTGAGCGAGGCAAGCTAAAAATTAAGCGAGGGAACCTCGCAATTGAGCGAGGCAACCTAGAAATTGAGCAAGGGAAGCTAGAAATTCAGCGAAGCAAGCTAAAAATTGAGCGAGGGAACCTAGGAATTGAGCGAAGCAACCTACGAATTGAGCGAGGGAAGCTAGAATTTGAGCGAGGGAACCTATGAACTGAGCGAGGCAACGTAGGAATTGAGTGGGAGAAGCTAGAAATTGAGCAAGGGAACATAAGATTTGAGCGAGACAACCTAGGAATTGAGCGAGGGAACCTAGAAATTGAGTGAGGCAATGTATGAATTGAGCGAGGCAACGTAGGAATTAAGCGAGGGAAGGTAGAAATTGAGCGAGGGAAGCTAGAAATTGAGCGAGACAACCTAGGATTTGAGCAAGGAAAGCTAGAAATTGAGCGAGGGAACCTAAAAATTGAGCAAGGCAACGTAGGAATTAAGCGAGGGAAGGTAGAAATTGAGCGAGGCAACTTAGGATTTGAGCGAAGAAAGCTAGAAATTGAGTGAGGGAACCTAGAAATTGAGCGAGGCAGCGATGGAATTCAGCGAGGTAGCCTAGGAATTGAGCGAGGGAAGGTAGAAATTGAGCGAGGGAAGCTAGAAATTGAGCGAGGCAACCTAGGATTTGAGCGAGGAAAGCTACAAATTGTGCGAGGGAACCTAGAAATTGAGCGAGGCAACCTAGGATTTGAGTGAGGCAACGTAGGAATTGAGCGAGGGAACTTAGGAAATGAGCAAGGCAACGTAGAAATTTAGCGAGGGAAGCTAGAAATAAAGTGAAGGAACCTAGAAATTCAGCGTGGCAACCTAAGATTTGAGGGAGGGAAACTAGAAATTGAGCGAGGGAACCTAGGAATTGAGCGAGGTAAGGTAGAAATTCAGTGAGGAAACCTAGGATTTGAGTGAGGCAACCTAAGAATTGACCGAGGGAAGTTAAAAATTCAGCGAGGGAAGCTAGAATTTGAGCGAGGGAACCTAGAAATTTAACAAGGCAACCTGGGATTTGAGTGAGGGAAGCTACAAATTGTGCGAGGGAAGATAGAAATTCAGTGAGGCAATATATAAATTGAGCGAAGGAAAGTAGGAATTGAGCGAGACGACCTAGCAATTGAGTGAGGCAACGTAGAAATTTAGTGAGGCAACCTACGAATTGAGCGAGGGAAGCTAGAAATTCAGCGAGAGAACCTATGAATTGAGCGAGACATCCTAGGAATTGAGCGAGAGAAGTTAGAAATTCAGCGAGGTAAACTAAAAATTGAGCGAGAAAACCTAGGAATTGAGCGAGGGAACCTAGGAATTGAGTAAGGGAAACTAGAAATTGAGCGAGACAACCTAGAAATTGAGCAAGGCAACCTAGAAGAGTGAGGAAATCTCTTCACGTCAAGGAGAAAAAGAAGTACCCTTTCTAGCTTTAGAAGGTCTCACTTAATAAACAAGCTAAACTTGTAAAGGAAAATTAAATTTTAAACCAACTTCAAAAAGGTCAAAAAATTCAAGTAGTATTAGATGATAAGGCTTGATGGAAATATCTGATGATCAATTACCTCCTCTTGGAAACTTAGAAAATGATTATAGATAAACCGATACCTTAACTCTTTATCCTGAAATAAGATATTACCAAAACATTAATAGCAAGCAGGAAAAAAAAGTTAATGAAGAGAAAAGATGAGTTCGGATGAGGAACAATGTTAGACCCATAACAAGAGAGCTTAGACAGCCTTTACAATAGAACTTGTATGTGTCTACATAATAATAATAATAATAATAATAATAATAATAACAACAACAACAATAAATAATAACCTAAGCCTTATCCCAACTAATTGGGGTCGGCTAAATGAATCCTTTTCCACTATTCTATTCTATCAAGATAGGTAATATATAAAAATTATATGTGGGAGGTATAAACTGTATCATGAATTGTATGATAGGTTAAGCATTAAAGAGGAGAGAAAGATGCATCAAAGAAGTGGAAAAGTAGAGACAACCCACACTAGATGCATCAAGGGTAAGGATCAAAAGGTCTTGGTGAAAGTTGGTGAGATTAGGGTAAAATGGAGAGGCTACTTTTAAAGGTTGTTGAATGAAGGAGTACACATGGAGACAAAATTAGGAGGGTCTTGGACCCTGGAGAGTCGGGATTGCATATATATTTATCTCCAAATTCAAGCAAAGGGAAGTAAAGATAAATTTAACGAGGATGCAAAAAAGGAAGGTTGTTGAGGATATGCTATCATTTATAGAAGGCAGAAGGTACCAAGAAAAAACAGATTAGTTTGGTTACTAAATCTTCTCAATAAAATTTTACAGATAAAGAAAATTCCAGATGAGTGGCAGAATAGCATCAGAAGACCTATTGACAAAGAAAAAGAGATGAACAAAGTTGCATGAAATACAAAGGAATTAAACTTATGTCACACACTCACAATATGAAGGTCCGAGAGAGGGTGGTGGAATGAGAATTGAGACAATAAAGAAGGATTTATAGGTTAAGGGGGGAGGGGAGCTGTTGGAGGAAGAGAAAGACGCTGGAGTTAAATTATCTTTGAAATATAAGAACCATTTGAAGGAAGAAGAGATCAAGTGGAGGTAGTGGTCTAGAGAGACTTGGCTAAAATAAGTTTTTTCTATGGCATTGCTAGCACACGACCCACATCCACATAAATCCTGATGTAATTATTGCAGTTGAAAGAAAAAGCTAGTCAATCTGAAGAATATAACCTTTTACTTTTAGGCAAAGCATCTCAGACATTCCATTGTTCATCATGTTCTCATAAAATAGCATTTCTTAGTGAGATTGGTCAAGATACACTTATTAAAGAACAATTAATAGTGCACATTTTCTCTTTAGTTAGACAATGAGGAAGAAGTTTTCTCACGTTTGGAAACTTTTGAAAAAGAAGCATGTATGGTAACAGAGGTTAAATATATCATGACATTTCCAAAGTTTTATAAAGCATTTGCTCAGCCCAGCAAACTGTACATGTGAGGCACATCTTTTGGCTATCTAAATCATTAATATGGTGGGTCTCATGGTGTATGGAACCAGGTAGATACCCTAAATTTCTCTATCCAATGATCATAACCATCTGATTGGGTCCCTGTTAAAGGCGTGGTGTGTCATTGGTTGTATGATCCACTTTCATCATTAGGCCAGGATCATCCTATAGGGAAATATTGGGGCATGATCCATCTGATGATGTGTCCCGTGAGATCGAACAGTTGTACTATCAAAATGTGTTCCTACTCGTAGCCATTATTTCTCTTGATTGAGCAGCATATAATACTTCTATGTATGTGTATTGCGCATTTGTATTTGCATAGTGGCTTATGTGATATTGTTACTATTGATAGATGAAAGCCATTTGTTTTTTAGGAAAGCACCTCCATTTCATTGTTTTCACATCAAATAGTACTTCTTAAAGAAATTGGTAAGGATATTGTTTTAAGGTATTGGTAAAGATAGTTTTGCAGAAAAAAAAAAATCAATGTGTAAAAATGAAACCAATCCAGCAACTGCAAGAAGGCCATAAAAATATGGGGTATCTGAAATCCCGTTACCATCAGCATAAGATAGCATTCATCAAGTAAAACACTTACGCCCAATACTATTCTAAATTACTAATTGTCATAGGAATCAAAACTACCTGATGGCCAATGACAACGGGCGCATTTTGCAATACAAAATGCAAAAAGTTGTCTGCTCTTTTCAAAATCTGAGACAATTCTTCTACTGGTGAGGACTGTCTCTCAAGATACTTTATGATTTCCTGTAACTTCTCCTCAAGAACGTGCTCCCTTTGGATGCTAGCCTCCAACATATTCTCCAACTGCATTGCCTGCTGCTTCCAGTACATGATTGTGTCATACTCAGCATCTACTTCAGGCTTTTTGTTATGTCGAATGGCATCATTCTTCCTGCAGGGTACAACTTTCCATATGTCATATGATTAATCTAATATGGAAACTGCTCGCTTGTCTCCGGCATATTTGTCTTCCTCGAATCGATGTTGTTCCAGTATCTCTAGTTTCTTGAGCTCCGATAGTGAGCGGCCCAGCATCCGAAAATCTAAAAGGATCCGCTCTTTTATATCTTGTGTGAGATACATATATGTATATATGTAGCAAATGAAGGTCAATGAGATATTCTAACAGATGAATGGAACACAAAGTATTCGATGGTACTATGTCCAAGACAACAGGAGATCATTATTATTAATAGCTTAGTGTCAAATGCTCTCCTAAAGTATAAGCAGATGATCAATTTGATGACGGAGGCGCTCCCGATTCTCTTCCATGCCACCAGAGACATCACCGCGCTTGAAGGGAAGACTTGGACCGCCAAATCCATGAAATATGTGCCGAAGCAATGCAATGGTTCTGACTGTGGCATATTTGTAATGAAATTCATCGATATATTGTGCAACGGTCGCACCTTGGAGGGAACAGACATACAAAATTCACTATACATTGGAGGAAGTCGATAGCGTATGATTGTTTATCTGTAACCTGTAAATGATACTTGTTGTAGGCATGAGATGAAAAGGATAATTTTGTGGAAAGTTGTATTATATATAGTGTTGTATATACCCAGCACAATTTGTACTTCAGGAAAATTTATAATGAATTAAATTTCATGACGCGTAAATGTTTCCGTCGCTCAACTTTCATGCTTGCTTTGTTCAACTTCTACTTTGCCCTGCCTAATTTAAAGTTTCCCTATCTCACCGTATACTTACCCTCGCTCAATTCTTAGCTTGCCTCGCTCAATCCCTAGGTTCCCTCACTCATTTTCTAGGTTCGCTTACTCAATTTCTAGGTTCCCTCGCTAAATTCCTAGGTTCCCTCGCTGAATTCCTAGCTCCCCTCGCTCAATTCCTAGCTTCCCTCGGTCAATCCCTAGGTTCCCTCGCTCAATCCCTAAGTTCGCTCGCTCAATTTCTAGCTTCCCTCGCTCAATTCCTAGCTTCCCTCTCTCAATTCCTAGGTTCCCTCGCTCATTTCCTAGGTTCGCTCGCTCAATTTCTAGCTTCCCTCGCTAAATTCCTAGGTTCCCTCACTCAATTCCTAGCTTCCCTCGCTCAATTCCGAGCTTCCCTCGCTCAATTCCTAGCTTGCCTCGCTCAATCCCTAGGTTCCCTCGCTCAAATCCTATGTTCCCTCGGTCATTTTCAAGGTTCCCTCGCTTAATTCCTAGCTTTCCTCGCTCAATTCGTAGGTTGCCTCCCTTAATTTGTAGGTTCCCTCGCTCAATTCCTAGCTTGCCTCGCTCAATCCCTATGTTCCCTCACTCAAATCCTATGTTCCCTCGGTCATTTCCTAGGTTCCCTCGCTCAATTTCTAGCTTCCCTCGCTCAATTCGTAAGTTGTCTCGCTTAATTTGTAGGTTCCCTCACTCAATCCCTAGGTTCCCTCGCTCAATTCGTAGGTTGTCTCGCTTAATTTGTAGGTTCCCTTGCTCAATTCCTAGCTCAATTCGTAGGTTGCAGCCCGATTTGCCATATGTGGGCCCAAAGGGCCATTTCAACTAATAAGTGGCACCTGGGGCCAATTGAACTAAGCTGCAGGGTATATTTCAGCTAATAAGTGGCACCTGGGACACCTCCATAGTTTAGTAGTGAAATTATAATCTTATTTAAGTATGTTTTCCATGCATTTCTCGGTCATTTTCCTTCACTTCACGGTCAATCCCGACGATTCCATGCATTTTTCGCGACCTTACTGACAAAAAATAACCCATATAGGGTTAGTATGGGAGTACAAGTGTCACTAGGGCCATTTACATCAAAACTGGAGTTATATATAACCCCATTTTCTCACACCTCTCTAACTTGCACGAATTTTCTATTTTTTCCTAGGGCATTTCAAAAGGGAAATAAGGAGAAGAGAAGAGGAAGCTCGAAGAAGTGGGATCCAACCAAAGAACATTTCTAGTGATTCCGTTTAGATTCACGGTCATTTCGATGCACTTCACGGTCAATTCCCTTCACTTCACGGTCATTTTCATGCATTTCACGTTCAATTCGCTTCACTTCACAGTCATTTTCATGCATTTCACGGTCAATTCCGACAATTTCGTTTAAATTCATGGTCATTTTCATGCACTTCGCGGTCAATTCCCTTCACTTCACGGTCATATCCATGCATTTCATGGTCAATTCGCTTCATTTCACGGTCATTTCCATGCATTTCACTATCATTTCCAGCGATTCCGTTTAGATTTACAGTCATTTCAATGCACTTCATGGTCAATTCCCTTCACTTCACGGTCATTTCCACGCATTTCACGGTCAATTTGCTTAACTTCATGGTCATTTCCATGCATTTCACGATCAATTCCGACGATTCCGTTTAGATTCACGGTCATTTCGATGCACTTCAAAGTCAAGTTCCTTCACTTCACGGTCATTTCCATGCACTTGACGATCAATCCCGAAGATTCCGTTTCCAAGTTTTATCGGGTTGGTGTTTGTATGGCCCAACCCCAAGACCAAACCCGATACATCCTGCCCAAGCCCAACCCAATGTCGAGTGGGTCACAGGTTGGTCGGGTTGAACCCGCCCAACTTTCAGCCCTAAAATCATATATGATACGTCAAGTAACTAATTTTGGTTTAGAAGATATTCTTGTTATATGAATAAAGAAAGAAATGAAAAAATGAGAGAATTTTTTTATATGCTTATATATGCATATTTATATAAATATGTGTTAGAGAAAAATGTAGGTAAATTTCTAAATGTAAAAATATAATACTAATAAATAAATAAATTTAAAAAGAGAAGTACACAAGATATGGCTATAGCTACGGTTATAATCCGTAGCCATAGCCTTTCGTTTAAATCAGGGATCAATCGCGGATTCCACGATCCATCCCAAAATTCTACTAGCTGCGGATCCACGATTCATCGCAGATTTTTTTTTCTTCTTTAAAATTTTCGTTGCTTCTGTGGGCCCCACTATGAGGTCCGTGTTATATCCAAACTGTCCATCTATTTGGCGAGCTCATATTAAGGCTTGAGACATAAAATAAGACAGAACTAACTATCAAGTGGACCACATTGTAAAAGGCAGTGGAGAATTGAACGTCTACCATTGAAACCCTTTTAAGGGTTACAGAATTTTTGGATCATTATTAAATTTGTTTTTCCTCTTCATCCAGGCCTTTGTGACCTTATGAATAGATTGGATGGAAAATAAATGTTATGGTGGGCCCTACAAAATTTTTAACCGTGAAAATCAATTTCCCCGCTGCTCTGTGGTGTGGTCTGGTTGATCTTTGTATAGGATTTTTTTTTTTTTTTGATAATGCTCCGAAATGATCTCGAAATATGGATGAACGTTGTGGATATAATAAATACATAGCTGTGGGGCCATGTAACTTTGATCTCTTCTAAGCCGTTCGTACAACTCTCAGTTGGAGGAGCGTCAGCGCTCGTCTTCGCGGTGAAAGGAGGGGTAGTTTCGTCCTCAACATCGCTGTCCGCACGTGCTAGTCTAAGTTGGTAACTTAAGTTTGTATTCCTTCATAATAACCGCTGGATAAAAGGTTTTGTCTACAGTGGTCATTTTCTCTCCTTTTGCTGCAAGCAGCGCGCAGCACTGCATGCTGCATGCAGCAACGTACTGCTGCACATTAGCCCATAAGAAGGGAAGGTGGGCCCACCATGGGACCCATCCTGATGTACATATCCTATATTCACTCCACCCATCTGGTGGGCTAGATCATGACATGGAAAGGGCCCGAAATCAGGCAGATCCAAAATTCAGGTAGGCTATATCGTTGAAAAACTCTGGTGATTAAACAACCACCTTAGAACATTGTATATGTATGCATGTACGTACAATACTATATAGGTATACATTATATCAATGTCAAAAAGAAAAAAGAAACAAAAAGGCAACAGCAGCTACACGTTGCACTCAACAGCGTGCAGCAGCGTGTAACTGTTGCGGCAACCAGTTGCTTGTTGAAGCGTGGGGGTCCTGTGGAGCACACCTTGATACATATATTATCTATCAACACCTTTCATCTGGTAATCCAGATCATTTCAGGGTTTGGGCCCAAAAATAAAACTGATCCAAAACTTAGTTAGGCCACGCCGCATGAAACTGTGGGGATTGACACTTATCTTTGAAACTTTTGGGAACGTTATGATGTCTATGATAAATCCACCCCTGTTAATTTTTCCAGCTCATTTTAGGGATTGAGCCCCAAACATGCAGCAGATCCCGATCTTAGGTGGGCCACGCACGAAAATAGAGGGATGATGACGCCCACACTTGAAACCTTCATGGATCGTTGGGCCCAACACGTGCAGAGAGCCCTTTTGATGAATGTGTTGTATATTCCCGCTGTCCATCTAGGACAGTGGTTGGGGCCCACCGTCCGTGGGAGCCCTTGTGGATGTGTTGGATGCCAACGAGTAGGCCCACTTGTGTGGGACCCTCTAGGATGTATGTGTTTTAATACATGCTATGTTGAAGGTCGAATATTACATATTAGATCTCAGTTATTATCTGAATTTATGAACATGATGTTTTTTAATGGCCTATTTTAATAGTGTTTACATTGCAAGATGAATTTACAGGCTTGGATTGAAAAATGGTGCTAAAAGCATGAATTTAATACTCAGAATTCACTAAAGCAAGTGTACGGACCCCAGAAGACTAATATCAACAGATTTGCATACCCGAGATCCAATGAAATTAAGCAACTAAATCTCAAGTGGCCTGAAAGATAGACAGAATGAAAGATCACAGGGTTTCCACCATCTGTTGGTCTCGAAACTTCATACATAGCCTGATGACTATGAATTAACCGTACACGTCAAATTTCATCCATTGGATCTTTGTGAAAGTGGCCTAACGGATAAATCAGCCCCTAAAATCTTGATTTGAGGCCCTCCTAATATCTGGATATACTTTAATTTTAGTCTCAACCCTTTAAATGGAATGACACAACGAATGGACGGTGTGGATTTACTTTCCTAATACTACATTGGGGCCCACTTACAGTGCATGCACACCACTCACGTGCACCCATTGTGCACCGTGAGCAGCAAAGACGGTCAGCTGTCTTTGACCGAGAGAAAAAAAAACAGGAAAGAAGAATTTCCTTTCTTCTTGCCAGTGCGGGACGTTCGCACGTCCGTTCGCTGGGACAAGCAATGGCCCACCACGATCATCTGAATGATGATCCGACCCGTCCATCATGAAGAAGAGGTAGAAGGGACCAAACCCGTGTCGTCCACAAACATCTACGCACTCACCCAGACTCACAAAAACGAGGAAATACTATAGTACATCGAGTAGTGGGATGGCCCATTAAGAACTCGAATCCATTCTAAATTTTGGGCCACGATTGGTCACTAACCCAACAAGAAGAAGGGTAGTGTGGATCCTCCACAAGGGACGTGAAAGTGGACCCCACCGACTCCAGAAAAGGATTGGAACCGGATCCTTTCGCAGACGACGCACGGCGGGATGTTGTGGGCCATCATTATCAACTGAAAAGATGATCCAGACCGTTCAATGAGATCAGGGGCTACGTCCGATGGACCCTAGGTGTGATTTCGTGAAACTATACACGTAGATGTACGTATTTCTCAGCAGAAAAACTCGATATTAATGGGTAGGTCCTGTTTGCAAGATGGTGGGACCCACAAATGATTCAGATCGACCATCAGGCGAAGGAAGATCTGCAGAGAGTGGGCCACGCATGGAGAAAGATTGAAAAAAAAAAACAATTAAGAGGAAGTTGTTTTCGCAAGAAAATCCCGAAATCAATGGGATTTCCCACCGCGCATGCAAACGGGCAACTCTGCCGTTGCGATTTGATGTGATCCACCCCTGTGATCGGATAGGATAATCTAATCCGTCTATCACATTTAAAGGATAGGTTCAGCCCTAACCTAGCTTGTTAGGCACTCAGAAAACACCCACCGCACATGCAAATTGGTCTGCAACCGGACCTGTTACACAATCCTTTGCGCAATCTGTTTACGCAACTGCTCTTCCTGCGCATGTGATTCCCTTTACCGACTGATACAGCCAGCCGACTCCACCTAGCCTCTTGCTTCCTATAAGAAAGAGAGAAGAAATAAGAGAGAGGGCATCAATCCGGGGGTTGGATGTGAGAGAGAGAACGATTAGAAGTGTGGTTTCCTTTTTCTTTTTATTTTACTTTTTTGTTTTGTTTTTGTTTAAGGGATCTCGCCCACTCATGTCAGGCTAAGCCTCTTAGCTAGGGCTAAGAGGTGAAGCTGGTAGCATGATTAGGATGGTTGCTTTATTTCGATTCATTTATCCATGAACCTTATGAATTCTAGTTTGATTATTAAGGTATGCTTTTAGTTTTTGATGGTTTGTTGTGACTTAAATTACAATGGATCTGCGATAGCTTTAAGTATGTTCTTTCCATTATTGAGATTGTGAAACTAATAAGACCTGTTGTTCACCATTGTCTCATGGGTATGGTAGGATGACGGAATCCTTCCTAACTTTCACAATTCTCTTATGATTGGCTGTGAGATTGGTAAATTGTTGTTGTTTATCATAGCCTCCTGGGCATGGTTAGGTGATGGAATACTTCCAAATCTACACCAATCGTATCTGTTGATGATTAGATGCATGAGACATTCTGAGATTTGACAAATCTCTTCCTACCAACTAGATAAGATAGAACTCATATTCCAGTTGTGTCCTTAAATTATACAAGGTATTTTCCCAATTGCTACAAGTGGATCCTCGACACCCTAGTTTCCTACCTCTGATTTCTACAGTTTTAGATTAATATTTCACCATTATTACCTCATACTCACTTAATTTAGATTTCATCTTCCTCTAGTTCCAGTTCTGGTTACTTTCAGATTACGTACAGGTTTCAGTCCCTATGGATTCGACCTCGGTCTCACCGAGTTTATTACTACATCACAACCCTATACTTGAGGAGTGAACACGCTGCTCACTAGTTTTGGCAACCCATGTGGCCCCACTTTGAGGTATGTATTTTAGGCCAGCCTTATTTCCCATGGATTTTGGGGGCAAGTTGGATATGAACTGAGCCCGCAGCTTGTGTGTTGTGTGAAGAGATGATCAGAGCATTATGATCGGTGTCCGAGAGAGGTGTCGAAAATGGTAAGAGGCTTCAGCCTCTTCGTCGGAAACATTTCGTACGACACCAACCAAGAAGATCTCAGTTGTATATTCGGTAAATATGGAAAGCTCAGTGACGTGTTCACGACTTGGGACGAGAAATCCAACTGCCCTAGGGGTTTTGCCTTTGTCAGATTTCTGTATGCGGCATATGCATATGCAGCTATGGGGTGTTAAATGGGAAAACGATGGATGGTAGGGCTTTAAATGTGGCAATGGCAAACCCTAGGTAGGTCCAACACCCTATCAAGCCCTCTCCAACGATCTCACAGGATCTCCCTCGGCCAAACCTTTCTACTTCATGGACTGCAGGCCCATCCTTCCTCGAAATTGTTGCGGCAGGTAAGGGCCTGTTTGGGCATTTACGTTATGGTGGATTACAATGGATGGAATTGAGCCAACAACAGCATTTATGGACGTCAGTGGACTGTCTTAGGATAGAAGTATACACCTCTATCCCAGGATGGGTCCGACTTTCTGTTTGGAAATCAGGGGATTCGTTTCATCCCATGGGATATCACGGTGTGGGTTGTTTGGATTGCCATGGGATACAACACTTTTCCATCTCTCCAGCACCGACAGCTTCTCTTTACATGTAACGGAACATCAAACCCAAAATGGGTCGATTTACAGTCGTGTCAGAAGCATCAGATGAGCGATTATTGCGAAAACAAGACATCTGATGAAAATGACAACAACGTCTACATATGAGGGATCAGAAGCAGAAACCCTCCTTCTAGCGATCAGACCCAACCATATTCATAGGCGAAATCTCCTTCATGCTTTGGAAATAGATCGTAAGCCTGAGAAATAAATGGGGGAAAAAAAGACCTGCAAGATAACAAAAAACTATTAGGAAAAGTACAAGAAAAGACACAAAACCTCCGCTAAATTGTAGATCGGTGACATATCAGATTTTCGAAGAGAGGGAGGCAAGATCTCGTCAAGAATCCATCGATCTGCAGATGAAGTAGCTAGATTTGGAGAGAGGATGAGATCAGAAAGAAATGATAAAAAATAGGAGGAAAATGCCTATCAGGACGTAGATCTGCTAGAGATCCAAATGAAAATAAAGAAAGAAAGGATTAAAGAAGAGAATAGACGAAGAGATCTAAGAAAGAAGGCGCAAGAGGCAAAGGCCGAGGGGAAGACGGTTTTTAACGCTGGCAGTTTTTTTTTCCTCCTCTTTTCTAAAAAATGGATCGAAGGCGCAACATACTCTGAAGAGCTATCATCGTGGGACGATGGGCTCGAGAAGTCGTCCAAAACCCTTAAAACCCGCCCGCGGGATCGCCCGAATCCAGCACCTCTGACAGGATTTTGGAAGTGAAAGTTGGGACGGTCACTAGGTTGCACATGGGATGGAATAGGGGGATTTTACAATCCTACCCCTCGTAAACCACCATAAATCAAATGCCCAAACAGGTCCTAAGCGTTTCTACTCTAAGCGTCCTAGCAGATCCAGCAGCGCAGGTATTACTCAGGCTCTCGACACCCTGCCCTTAAACAACCTCTCATTCACAGCCAACTCTAGCTAAATCCAGATCAAACAAAGAAGCCTCGCTCTAGCCCTCATGGCAAATACAGTGAACAACCAAATTCCCCTAATTCACCTTACTCAAACCCTGTCTGGGTTTAGGTACGTAGCATCAGTGATCGACATCACCCGAATACCTCCAGACAGATTCCTGATTACCTTCAAATGTATAGTGGAACTGATCTCATTCTTCTCAGACTCCGCCCTTTAATCTAAGATGGGTATCTCCAGAGTGGAGGCCTGGAGCCTGAAATCATCTTCTAGAAAGGAAGGCATCTAGATTTCTTTGTATGGCATCCCCGTGCAGGTTTGACTAGAGTCGGTGTTCGTGGGATTGGGAAACACCTACGGGATAGTGGTCGAAATCGACAAATTCTCAGTCCTTGGACTTGTTTAAATTAGGGCAAGAGTAAAGGTCATTCTTCAGCCAGGTAGAGACACCCAGAAGATTAGAAAATTAGTTGTGGTAGATAGAGAATACCTAATTTGGGAAATCCTGGAGCTGATTCAGCCTATAGCAGAAGGGGACATGCTCTCTCAAAACATATTGGCAACGGCCGAGTTGTCCACTAGGGAGTGGGTGGAGAGAGTTTTCCACCATCCCAGGGAACCCTCGAAACCTACTCATATTAGTAAATCAATTGGAGAAAGCTCATCCCAAGGTACTGCCAGAAAGACAAATTCCAATCGCCTCAGCCAAGGTGTTTGTGAAAAGGTCATAGAGACACCCACGTTTCTGTCCCCTCGAGGTGTTTGTGGGAATGTCCAAACCATGTCCCCCCGCCTCCGATAGCTCAAGCTGTTTGTACTATTGCCCCAGAGACCTCGAAGAACTCCACACAACCCAAAGGTCAGATTGAGGCCTCACTTAATTCTAAATCTAGAGGGTGCTCTCTCCCCACTATAATGCTTCTAGAGGAACCTAAGGTGATATCTGATGTAGCGCAGATGGTGGATTTCAATATTACCACTTCATTTAAACCTCCAAAACGGTCCAAGAAAGTGTGCAGAGCTCTCTTGGAGAGACATAACCATCTCAAGTTCGGATCAACATTTGAAGAATTGGAGGAAGATGCCGATGTTGCTACCTGGAACTCTTTCCTGCAAAGCACAACATTTAGGAGAAAGGCAGATGGAGAGTTACAACTTTCGATTGACTTCTCTCCTTTCTTTCATAATTTTCCATCAAATCCCCCTCAGCATTCTCAGTTCCAGAGTACTGTGTACTAGCCTGGCTTCCACTCACAAGTGCCAAATTCTCTTGATCGGTCACCGTTGGCCCAATCCATAGAGCTAAATGGCACGACAAGTCATTCATCTCCTTCCCTTGTCTCAGCTCAGTGTGAGGGACCTACTGACCCTGGCCCCAGGGATATGGTACTGGCCACTTACTAGAGCCTTGATTAGGAAGAGCAAGATGCCCGCTTGCCTCCTTCAGAAACCAGGCCAAAATGGAGGAGGTTGAAAGAAAGGGGGTTGTTCCCAAGCACTACACATATTGGAGAAGGCTCAAGAATCTGACGGTGCGACATTCTCTTGTCTGTGACGGTCTGCCAGTGAGTTCTAGCAATAGGAGAACAGAACCAAGCTAGAATGGGAGGCCGAGAAAACTTAAACGCCAGGGAATTTTAGCTGAGCTAGGTCTTTATGGATAATATGCTCATCTGGAATGCTCGTGGCGTGAGTAAGACACCTACCATTAGGACTCTAAAACATCTTATCAAACAGTTTAATCCACCTATCATTGTAATCCTGGAACCTATGGTTAGGGATGAACAACGTGTAAAAATTGGGCTCAAGTTAGGCTTCCACACTTCAATTTCAAATGCAGCTTAAGGCGGTAAAGTGTACATATATTTTTTACACATCATTTCCAACCATCAATCTAATTGCAGCTTCCAACCAAATGATCTCAATCGCAGTAGGGATCTAGGGCAACCAAACTATAGTCATAGCCTCTTTTATCTATGCAAAGTGCTCACGAACTTTTCTTAGGGCCCTTTGGGACCAACTCGTTGTTTTGGCGATAGGTTCTTTGATCCCCTGGGTGGTGGCTGGTGATTTTAACTATGTTCTATCTTCAACTGAGAGAAGAGAAGCTGGTACTTTTGACAGCTGCAGTTCATCAGAATTTGCTGAAGGGCTCAACAGGGCTGGGCTAATCAATGTTGGCTACTCAGGGAACAAAGTTACATGGTGTAACAATCATAGTGGGCAAGAAAGAGTATCGGCCAAGTTAGATAGAATTTGTTGTAACATATTTTGGCTAGCTACCTACTTGTCTTTTCAAGTTCAGCATTTGGTAAGGTTAAACTCGGACCATGATCCTCTTCTTCTGTCTTTTCCCCCTCAACCGAAATCATTCCCAAAGCCGTTTAGGTTCCAGCAAATGTGGCTGTTACACGACTTGTTCCGGGAGGAGCATGTCAAGAAGGCTTGGTTCTCAGATATCGTGGGAGAACCGATGCAGATCCTCCAATGTAAACTAAAAAATGTCAAGACGGCATTAAGGAGATGGAACCGAGCGGTGTTTGGAAATATCTTCCACAATGTCAGGAGGGTAGAAGAAGATCTCGTCAGAGAAAAAACTGAAGCACAGTACGCGGACAGCCCAGACTCCCACCAGGAGCTCAATTTGGCCAAATACGAACTGTGTGAGGAGATTTTCTGGAAACAAAAGGCTAGAAACTACTGGATGGAGGAGGGAGATGGAAATACTAAGTATTTCCACAATATGGCAACTAATCGAGCCAGGAGAACGTCCATAAAGGAGATTAGATTGGAAGGCGATTCAGTGGCTGTTAATCACGACTCGTTCAAAAAGGCAACTATCGATTTCTTCTCCTCTCATGAAAGAAACTCCTACGACCCCCCCCCCCCCCCCCCCCCCTCTGCTGACCTTTTAGACATCATTTTGTCCTCTATATCAGAAGAGGAGAATGCAACACTGATGGAGGAGTCATCGATCGAAGAGGTCCTTGCGGCGATGAAGGGACTCCCACTGAATGGAGCTCCGGGGCCCCGATGGTTTTACGAGGGCTTTTTTTCCTAGGTTGTTGGAATACAGTAGGCCAGGATATCCTCCTAGCAGTATGATCCCTATTCTCAAGTGGATCTCTCCCAAGGGCATTCACAACAACATTGATCTATCTAATCCCAAAATCCTAAGCTCCAGATAAATTTTCTAACTTTTGCCTAATCAGCTTGTACAACTGCATCTATAAGATATGTTCTAAACTAATCGTGAATAAGCTAAGCAAAATCATCCCTATAATCATCTCGATGGAACATGGAGCATTCATCCAAGGCAGAATCATTGCTGAAAATTGTGCTCTTGCCCAATAAATTTTTTAGAGACATTGACAGACAGGTTAAAGGAGACAACATATTCATTAAACCTGATATGGAAATGGCCTATGACAGGCTAGATTGGGGGTTTCTGAAGGCAGTTCTCCAATGGTTCGGATTTGGGGGGAGCTGGATTGATATGGTGGAAAATACTAGAGAAACTCCTAGTTTTCGATTCTAGTTAACAGCGAACCATGTGGTTTCTTCTGCTCCTCCAAGGGATTTCATCAAGGGGATCCTATCTCGCCGGGGCTCTTCATTTTGGCGACTGAGGTCCTAAGTAGAGGCTTTAAACAGACAATAATCTGTGGAATCTTTCACCGTTCAAAACCCGAAGGAACTGTCCAATTATCTCCCATATTCTATTCACGGACGATACAGTCATTCTTGCTAACGATGGTCGCACATCCCTAAATCAGATCAACTCGTTCCTTGCTCAGTATTAAAGGGCCTTAGGAATTTAATGCCTTGAAGAGTTTCTTTATTCTTTCCTCCTACTAATCTGAAGCTTGGGTCGGGGCTACCCAGAGAATCCTTGGTTTTAATCGGAGTGAGTCCCCTTTCACCTGTCTAGGAGTCCCAATTTTCAATAGGAGAACGAGGAGAGATTGCTTCCAACCTATGTTGGATAAGATACACAATAGGATCGTGGGTTAGAAAGGTAAAATCCTTTCCCAAGCTGGCCAAATCACGGTGATCAATCACGTTCTAAGTAGCATTCTGGTCCACATAATGGCAGCGATGGATATCCCTTACACGTTACTCGAAGAGCTAGAAGGTGCCTTTGCTGATTTCTTTTGGGGCTGGGAGAAGGACCGAAAATGTTGTCATTGGGTTAATTGGAACAATATCGCTTGTCCAAAATCCAAAGGCAGATCGGGAGTTAGAAGACTGATCAATGTTATATAGGCCTTTAGGATGAAAATGGCATGGGTAGTTAAGAGTAGAGGGAGGATAGTTGCTGGGCAACATTTATAAAGGAGAAATATTCGGTTGACCTCCATTCAGAAGGCCGTACGAGCCTAACAGCCTGAGCCTTGCCCCTGTGGAAGCAAATTCACAAATCTTTTGCGGCAGTTGCAACCTGTACAGCCTTTGCAGCTTCTGGGAAGACGATTGATCCATTTTAACGCCCTTCTCTGACTGAAAATTTCTGTCAGCCCCCTAGAAACAACACTATGTCAGTAACTTTATTAGACCCAATGGCTAGTGGGACCCAGTAGAGGCTAGGCTCCTCCTTCCTCAAGTCGTGCTTGACTACATATCAGACAAGGGGATTTGCACTTCATCGGCGGAGGATAAGCAGGTCTGGGTCATCTCTTCCTCAGGCGTGCTCTGGGTCGATTCGGCTTCGTTGTCTTCTAGACCCCCTTGGGTCAAGAAAGCGTGGTCCATTTGGGTTTAACACTCGAAGCTACCCCCAAAATTATCACTGCTCACTTAAAAATTATCTACAAAGCCATTCCGGTCGATGTTAAAACCCAAGCCAAAGGGGTTCACTTGGCATCCAAATGTGTTTGTTGTCGTGCTCCACAGTCGAACCATATGGAAACTATTAACCATGTTTTCTCCTCGGGTGAGTTGGCGTCGAAGGTGTGGAACCATTTCCAGCCTCTTTCTAAGGTTTACACGATGGCCCATGACTCAGCTTTCAGCAGAGCAACGAAATGGTGGGTGTCCACTACGTCGTCTAACCGTCTGCATACCTTAAGGGGCCTTCTTGTCGCGCTAATATTATGGGAAATCTGGATGTCCATAAATGCCGCTCGCTTCGATAATTCCCTGAATTGCGCTACCAAAGTGATCGCCAAAGTCCATCATTGGATCTACCTGCTTGGTCCGTCCCTCCCGCTCCCCAAGGTTGTCAAGCGTGCATCTGCTACCTTAGCCAAGTTAGGTATTAATGGTGTTACGACCTCTAGGAGGTTAGTCCATGTGATCAAATGGATTAAACCCAAGCTGAACTGGATCAAAATCAATATAGATGGCTCGTCGCTTGGGAACCCGGGCCATTCGGGGGGTGGCAGCATTGGCAGAAATTGTGCGCATGATTTCCTTTTCATATTCTCTTCCGGTTATTACCTTAGCTCTAACTCTCGAGCAGAAATCAAGGCGATTTGGGAGGGGCTATCCCATTGTACGGAGTTGGGCTTCCTAAAGGTGGAGGTGGAGAGTGACTCCAAAGCAGTCGTAGGAATCATCGCGAGGAACTCTTCTCTAGGGGGACCATGTGCTACTGGTGGGCCAGGATCAAGAGACTCATGGTTGATATGGAGGTTTACATCACTCATTCCCATAAGGAAGCTAATGTCATGGCTGATGACCTAGCTCCAATGGGCAGCGATGGCCAGTCTCTTATAGTTTTCTACTCCACAATGGATCTTCTCCGGATCACCAAAGGGCTTTTATTTCTAGATAGGGTGGGGCTGGGAAATTTGAGGGAGGGTTAAATTGCTTTGGGTTTTCTTTTTTTGCTTTTCTCACTATTGGCGGACCTATTCCCCATTTTGATGTTAGGTTTTCCTGAAGAACTTTTGTAAAGCTTCTCCTGTATAATGAATATATCCTTTACAAAAAAAGGTTACAAAATTCTTTAGACAGCATGGTAGGCCATGTCGCAAGGCCTGTTTATGTCCCAAAATGAAGCCGTTTCAAGGCCTGAAGAGACTGAAAATTATGGGCTACTTTGTAGGCCACATGTGGAGCCCAAACTAAGGCAAATTCCAAGTAAAATGAGCCCCACTATCTCTTATTATGTGGTCCATCTGATTTTTGGGTGTTTCCAACACTAAAGGTCCTTTTCAATATATTCATTATGTTGCTTATTGTATGTTGATGTAATTATATGGTGGTATGTATATTGTAATTTGATGATTCTATTTGATCCATTGGCAATGTATGTGTATTATATTATTTCTTTAACGGTCCAAGAGGTCCGTCACTCGTACCTTTGATGGCCATGGGTCGACACTTAATGGAGCCCAATCCTCTAATGCATATGAATGTTCAAATCATAATCATGGAGCACACCGACCATGTGTACTGCTTGGATGAATAATTAGGTATGTTGTGGTTAGAGATGAAATATTGGTAACATGCTAAGTGATTGGATAATTGAGACATGCTTCATGTACCAATTTCATGGGCCTTAGGGACTTGATGGAGTAGACCATAAATATGGGCTTGGGCCTTAGGTGAGCCCACTAATGGCAAAAGGAAAAGTGATGTAAAATACAAACTCAATGGACAAGTAATCAAACTGAATCATTGGCCTTATAGGCTACTTTTGTTGAAATCCGAAGTAGGTACATGAATCTTGGAAATGGACATTATAAGATTAAAAAGGTGTCATGCACAAACACTTAAACTTTTGGTTGGATTTCATTTCTTAAAGAAATGACAAGGGCTAGTAAGGAAAGACAAGACCCATGGACTTAGCTTTTATTCCTTTACATGTGAATAACATTATGCCAACATGACTTGTATAACATGAATACATAAGCACCTATGCATGAAAATGGTATTACATCATATTGACTGGATGGTTTATGTGGCGGTCTTGTGATGACCAATTAGATGAAATAGTTTATGTTGAGGCCCCGGGATGGCTAGTTTGGAGGATATTCTTCAGAAGAATGAAAATGGTGTATAGTTGTCACATTGAGCATAGTTCCCATATTTAGAGACGTATATCTTCCAAGGAAGCCTTTTAAGTTAGTACCAATTGGGTCTTCTTCCATTGTAAGTTGGGTGGGGGTGAGTACAGTAGGTTAGGTGCAAGAGTTCATTACACTATCGGGACCGGGAAGGGAAGAGGTATAACAAGCCTACATATCATCATATAATGAGTCATGGACGGGGGTAGATATGTTTTATTCCGACTATTGAGGTCAACTGGGGTAAAACAAGTTGCTTCTCCCATTATCGAGCTGAGAATCAAAAGTAAATTAACATTAAGATATAGCTATAAGTAAATCATTAGCGCTCTAGTGCTTTATCCTTAATAGTTTTTTTTTCTCAGAATTACTTTTAAAGAAAATTTCAATGGTTAGTTTAGTTCTAGTTCTAATTCTAAAGAGTCTCAAAAACCGCACAATTGCAAGTCCGTGTGGGTACAACCTTGGTCTAACCGAGTTATTTCTACATCACAGCCCTGCACTTGAGGTTGTCATAACAATGAGATATATACACTAGTAATTGAGAGTCATATATACATGTGCATTATCATGACTGATGAATAACAATGTTTAAACTCATCATACTGAAATTGGAAGTGGTTAAACCTGTCACGACATGTTTATATTATCGGCATTAGTCACTTAGGCCTAATCTCACATATACTAGCCCAAGAGCATTGGATAACATTTATGAGCATCATGCTCATCCAATTTTTTAAGGGTTCATGCATTGCTATTGGCTAGACAAACTATAAATAGTAACCCATATGGTTTAGTTGACCATCTCTATGCCTATGGGGCATCGAGAATATCATTAGGGGTAATTCGAGAGGGTGGGATCCTAGTTTCTATGGCCTAGTGGATACTCTTGGTTACGTGTTTCACTAAAGTGATCATGACTAAAGATACCCATTGGGTCTTAGATTCAAAGTTATGGTGCAACTATTGTGCATTAAGGGCCTATGAGGTGTGTTTATCTCAAAACAGATGGTGTTCAACCCAAAGAAATTCGTCGTTTGGCTAGAGCCGAACAGGGTGGGGTGGATAGTGTTAATAACATAGGGTTATGGTCCATCTTACCACAAAGGTGTAGGATTGTTTGTGGCTATGTTTTTAATATTTAGTCAGCCTCATATTGTTCACTCCCCAAGTATAGGGTTGTGATGTAGTAATAAACTCGGTGAGACCGAGTCGAATCCACAGGGACTGAAACTTGTATGTAATCTGAAAGTAACCAGAACTAGAACTAGAATATGATGTAATTTAAATCAAGTGAGTATGAGGGAATAATGGTAAGAATACTAATCTAAAATTTGTGAAATTTAAAGGTAGGAAACTAGGGTGCCAAGGATCTACTTGTAGAGAACAGGGAGATCTACGATCGATTCATGAACTCAATCGACTTCGAGTCCCATCTTCATCCAGTTGGAAGATATAACCTGAAAATCAAATCTGAATATCTTTTGATCTAGTTTTAGAGAGATAAGATTGATGTAAATTAGAATGGATTTCATCACCAAACCATGTAGATGAGACAAGGTAAACAACAGAATTAAACCAATCCACAGCCAATCTGAGAGATGTATGAATGTTAGGAAGGATTCCATCATCCAACCATGTCCAAGGGGCGATGGTGAACAACAGGGCTTTCTAACTTCATAATCATAAAAAAGAAAAAGAAATACTCAAAAGTCATCACAGATCTATTGTAATGTAAGTCACAATAAACCATTAAAAACTAAAGGAATTACTTAAAATCAAACTAGCATCAAAATCAGTTCAAACATGAATCAAAGTCGTAGAGGTCTTCCCATCATGCCACAAGCTTCACCTCTTAGCCCTAGCTAAGAGGTTTAGCCCGACATGATGTGAATGAAACTCTCCAAAATTTAAAAAAAAAAAAAAAACAAACAAAAAAATTCTAAACTACTCCTACTCTCTCTTGTGCTCACGTCCAAAGAATGGATCCCCTCCCTCTTTCGTCTCTTTCTCTTTATAACTGTGAAGGTGGTGGAGAGGTTGGTTTGGAGAACCGACCTTGTTGGAGTGCGTAAGGAGCTTACGCACTTTGTCAATCAACGGAAGTCAGCTTAGCTGCGAGACAACGTGCGCAGCTGATGGCCTTTGCTCTGATTTTGGGTGGGTGCCTTCAGACTTTTCGACCATCAAGACCGTTCAGGTTGCTGGCCATCAGATGTCTGGTGGCCCTCAGCAATTTATTCGTGAACTGCTGATTGGACGACCCTATTTGATGGATGAACTGCGAGAATTCCTCATAAGTGATGCGACTGTTTTGCGTGAGAAATCGGCAGAATCTGATTTGTCCACTTGCTTCCTTCTTGTATGGCATGGTTGTGGTCAGACTCCCATCTCCAAGGGGTGGACAGTTCAGATTAGAGCCACGTCTCCAGATTCTGTCTCGATTTGCAGCGGAAGCTGTGCTGCGAGTGGATTTCCTGCGTCTTGCAGAGAAATCCCTGTTTTCCGGGATTGTGGAGATCTCTCAATCCCTCTAGATATTTTTTGTGGGATCGGATCGACCCCTGGTGGTTATTGAATGGCTGGGATGCTCTCCCTCCAATGACTGACGTCCCACGGAACAATTCAAACTGTTTTCGTTTTCAAGTTCGACTCCCTTACGCGATCTACTTGCAAGTGTATTTGTGCCCCCGTTCGATCTCGTCTCCATGTAAAATAAGCTAGGGTGCGACTGGACTCTACCCATCTGCAAAATGGGCGGCTTGGATTGTGTAGTTGGCTCGAAGTGGTGGACCTACACTCATCGCAACCGAACGTTGTCCATCAGTTTCATATTGCAGAGGTCCCTTTTCAGCCAGAGCTCGTGAGCACCACTGTGATCAGACTCGCACAATCTACTTGGGTTAGCGCAACTCAATTCGTTCGATCCGATGAACGGTGTGGATCGATCATGTGGGCTGTGATGGTGGCCAACCGGCTTCCGCAAAAAGCCCCGTGCAATTCGACCGCGTACAGAGTAACGACAGTTACCATTTTTGAAGGGGATACGGGTCCAAGACGGTTTGACCGTCTTGGATTTGCCGTCCATATTTGGTGCACTTGTGCACAGTGCACACTCAACTCAGGTGGGGTCCATGGTGATGATAATGAGAGATCCGATCCGTCCATCCCTTTTCTCATCTCATTTAAGCTATTGAGACCAATTTTGAAGTATATCCAGAAATCAGGTGGGCCCCAGATTGATAATTCATGGGCTTATTGACCGTTGGGTAACTTCTACAGGGATCCAAGGGCTGAAATTCGACGTGTATGGTTAATTTATGGTCCTCAGACCATATATGAAGTCTCCAACCGAACTGATGGTGGGAACCCTGTGATCTTGCATTCTGGACGATTTTCGGGCCCGTTTAACATGAGTAGCCTGATTTTCTCAAATCCCGGGCGTATAAATTCTTTGATTTCGGACCCCTGGGGTCTGTCACTTTCCTTGGTCACTTTAGAGCATTAAATCCATGCCTTTAACACCCTTTTTCAGTCTGAGCTCGTAAATACACCTTGCATCACAAACACGATTAAAACGGGCCGTTAAACAGTACCATGTTTGTAAATGCAGTAATAAATGGGGTCTAATATGCAATATTTGACCCTCAACACAACCCCCAACCAGCATTTTACTAGTCCTGAGCAAAGTATGCGAAAAATAAGTTGAGAATTACAGGGCAATTTCTATGAAACCGAGTGATATTTTGAAAAACGATTCAGATACGAGAAATCTAAGATTCATGAATGTTGGGCATTATTCTCTCCTAAACTCAAGCACACGGTAAACTTTATAATCAAGTTCAAAGTATTAATCCATCAATTAGAATAATTCTAAACATTGAATTCCATGGATGTATAGTCTAATCTCGACTTATCATCATTAAAATTCACTTCTCTATTTCAGGATATCATTGGTAACCAACAAGAGAATTCATGATAACCAAAAATTTCCTCACAGATCATCTTTTCATTCTTTCAGTTTTTGATTTTTCCATTAAAAGTAACGCCAAGAAGGGGAATCAAATCCTTACCTATAGGGAGTAAACCTATGGTGAAAATTGTACACCCAACCCTTTTCACATTTCATCTATGGGGAATTAAATCTACACCTATAGGGAGTAAACCTATGGTGAAGATTATTCGCCCAACCCTTTCCAAAGGTATCTATTTTTTTTTTAAGCTAGGTATTTTCTTTTTCTTCAATTGATCATGATGGAAAATTTTCCAAGCTGGTTTCTTACATGCTTAGTGATTACCAAGTTCATCCTTCAATATCAAACTGAAATCTTAATGTGAAAGCGAGATGTGACATGTGAAATCATGACTCAATCAATATTTAAAACTTCTAATCATAGATTAACAATTCAGACTTAACTGTGAAATTTAATAGATAACTGAATTCAAGAGTCATAAATTACCAACATCACTTATCTTGTAATTATAAATCCAAGATGGTCGTCAAAATCACTTCGAATTCATAAAAATTTCAGAAAAATTTTGAAAAATTTTCACAAATTTCTGCTCAAGACCAAGAAAACACTGATTTGGTAACCTAATCTCCCACACCCAACCCAAAATCTACATTGTCCTCAATGTAAAAGATGTAAGCATGCAATGCACATGGGACAACAAGAGTAAAGGAAAAGTGATGGGAAGATAGTACCTGGACGAAGGAATCGAGAAAGACTTTTCCATAGAGATCTCAGCATGAGAGCGAGTTAACATAAGAGTGAAGACACGAAAGCAAACTATCCTAAAATAATGCAGGAAGTAAACTAACCTAATGGCATAAAACCATCTATTCTAAAGCAGCATAAAGCAAACTACCATAGTCCTATGAAAGCAGGGAAAAACTACTGAGTCATGCCACAAGGTTCCTCTTCCGGCCAGTATCTTAATAAGTTTCTCAGTAAATTCCTTAACAGGATCATCCAAAAGCCCTTTTTGCAATAGGCTTGGACACCCTGAAGCATGACTTTCCAGAGAAATTTATGGACCTCAGTATAAGGTTTCCTTTTAATTTCCTAAGGTGTCCAAAGTATATATGATTCACTTGTGACAGAGAAAATTTCAGAGTTAGTACCCCAGAGTGAATCAAAGACTACAGGTAAATAAAATTCAGAAAAATTCTTAGGAAATAATGTAGTCTCAACACATTCTGAAGTTACAGACTTCAGTTCAATTTTCAGCTCATCTTCCTTTAATGGTAAACATTCAAGGTCTGGGGAAGGAGGGGCTTCAGAGTAAGGGTTCTCTCGGTCAGTGATGACTAAAGAGATATTGTCTTATAAGGTATTCATATGTCTTTTGACATGGGATCGTTTGAATCTGTAAAGTGTGTCAAACAATCATCCAAAAAGTTGAAAAGTTCAGTTGAGCCTGACTTATTTTCCACATTGGAGCTTGTGATGATCTGCCCAAGGAATCCATCGTCCTTGAAAGTGGATGGAGGTACGCTCTCTTGCTCCAGTCCTGCACAGACAGATTGAAAATCAATAGGGGAAGCATCGATGTGATCACTCTATTCATTGAAACTATTCAATTGAGGCGTTGGATTGTTAAACGAGTATAACTCCGATGGTGGCCTCAACTGAGTGGTTTCAAATTCCAGAGTCATACCAGGTGGCTCGTTCATCTCCCGAATCATATCATCATCCAGTTCAAGGGAATGATCTAAACATGTCTTGCAAAGGTTGGAAGGTTTAGGTGAAAGTGGTTCATCCTCCACATTTAAATTAGCCATGTCAGATAGGTGGAGTAGAACTTTCTGTGCCTTGTGATCACCTTCCTGTGCCATAATTGAAGTTGATTCCAATGAAATTTGGGCTGTGCTCTCATGAATCTCATTCCAATACTTATCAGCTTCTAATTCAGTGCAGTACACACTTGGGATGTGATTGCTTTCCTCACATTCCATTCCTAAATTGGGTTGAGGTTCGAATAAACTGACCTCTTCCTCATCATTGAACTCGAGTGTGTCATGTGAGTGAAGTGTGTTATCATCATTGTATTTGAAGGACACCCACGTCTCTTCACCATTCTTTTGAACAGTCAACGAGATCGACTCATCGAAAAATTGAACCGTATGCTCGTTAATGGAATCCAACTCCTCATTCCAAATCCGAAGTTCTTCAAAAGCGTGTTAGGATCACCTTTCTCGCATTGTATTTCTGGAATGAGTTGTGGCTGGGATGAACAAGCCTTCTCTACCTTATCAAGGCGGGAATTAAGTGCTTCCAACGATTTTCTCATTTCCGCAAGACAGGCCATGATACGCTGAATTGAATCCTCTTAGATTGTTTCTGGTTGGATCTCAAAGGTAGGGGATCCAAGAGAATAATCATTATAACATGTTGTTGGGTCATTTTCCCAATTTTGATGTTTCCACTGATTATAGTCATACGGATCATAGGTGGGAGAATCTGATGGTTGGTAATACATATTATCACTCATAATATAATCACGCATTGTTTTCTTTTTATCAGATGAGTGATAATAATTCTCGATCCCATAGTTATGATAACCCCAACACTCACGTACTGTTGCCTTAATCCGTGGGGTGTAATTGTTCTCCTGCATATGATCACGTAAGGACTTCTTGACCGTTGGATCTTTATATTCCGATCAGTTCTCAATGATAGTTTCCGAAAAGTTTTGAGACATAGGTTGATTTCTATCATCATCATACTAATATATGTTATTCTTCTCAGCATACTGACGTTCCCACTCGTGCATATACATGGTGAAATCCTAACTCTGAATCTAATTCTAAAGGAAAAATCCTACAGCAATATGGAAAGTAAGAGGAGAAGTTAGAAAGAAGTTACCAGATTAGAGATTCCTAAGTTAAAATCCTGCAAAAGGAAATAAAAGAAATTAGTTTTTTTTTTAAAGAAAAATTTCTAAAACTAAAACCCTAATTCTAAAAATAGAAAAAGTAAAGAAATTGGAAAGGAATTACCAAATTAGAAGTTATGTTAGGCTCCTACAAAACGGGAAATAGGTTAGTTCTAGAAATCAAATAGAAATAAAAATATAAAACTAAAGTTAGTAAAATCCTAATCTTAAACTAACTCTAAAACCAATTAATTTCAGAGAATTGTAGCCGTCAGTCCCCGGCAACGGCGCCACTCCCCAAGTATAGGGTTGTGATGTAGTAATAAACTCGATGAGACTGAGGTCGAATCCACAGGGACTGAAACTTATACGTAATTTGAAAGTTACCCGAAATAGAACTAGAATAAGATGTAATATAAATCCAGTGAGTATGAGGGAATAATGGTGAAAATACTAATCTAAAATTTGTGAAATTTAAAGGTAGGAAATTAGGGTGCCAAGGATCCACTTGTAGAGATCAGGGAGATCTACGATCAATTCATGAACTCAACTGTACTTCGAGTCCCATCTTCATCCAGTTGGAAGATATAACCTGAAAATCAAATCTAAACGTCTTTTGATCTAGTTTTAGAGAGATAAGATTGATGTAAATTAGAATGGATTCCATCACCAAACCATGTAGATGAGACAAGGTAAATAACAGATTAAACCAATCCACAGCTAATCTGAGAGATGTATAAATGTTAGGAAGGATTCCATCATCCAACCATGTCCAAGGGGCAATGGTGAACAACAGGGCTTTCTGACTTCATAATCATAAAAAAGAAAAGGAAATACTCAAAAGTCATCATAGATCTACTGTAATGTAAGTCACAACAAACCATTAAAAACTAAAGGCATTCCTTAAAATCAAACTAGCATCAAAATCAGTTCAAACATGAATCAAAGCCGTAGGGGTCTTCCCATCATGCCACAAGCTTCACCTCTTAGCCCTAGCTAAGAGGTTTAGCCCGACATGATGCCGCTAGAACTCTCTAAAATTAAGACAAAAAAAAGAAACAAAGAAAATTCTAAACTACTCCTACTCTCTCTTGTGCTCACGTCCAAAGAATGGATCCCCTCTCTCTTTCGTCTCTCTCTTTATAACTGTGAAGGTGGTGGAGAGGTCGGTCTGGAGAACCGACCTTGCTGGAGTGCGTAAGGAGCTTACGCACTTTGTCAATCAACGAAAGTCGGCTTGGCTGCGAGACAACGTGCGCAGCTGATGGCCTTTGCTTTGATTTTGGGTGGATGCTTTCAGACTTTTCCATCATCAAGACCGTTCTGGTTGCTGGCCATCTGATGTTTGGTGGCCCCTCAGCAATTTATTCGTGAACTGTTGATTGGACGACCCTATTTGATGGATGAACTACGAGAATTCCTCATAAGTGATGCGGCTGTTTTGCGTGAGAAATCGGTAGAATCTGATTTGTCCACTTGCTTCCTTCTTGTATGGCATGGTTGTGGTCGGACTCCCATCTCCAAGGGGTGGACTGCTCAGATTATAGCCACGTCGCCAGATTCTGTCTCAATTCGCAGCGGAAGCTGTGGTGCGAGCGAATTTCCTGCGTCTTGCGGAGAAATCCTTGTTTTCCGAGATTGTGGAGATCTCTCAATCCCTCTAGATATTTTTGGTGGGATCGGATCTACCCCTGGTGGTTATTGAATGGCTGGGATGCTCTCCCTCCAACGGCTGACGTCCCACGCAACAATTCAAACAGTTTCCGTTTTCAGGTTCAACTCCCATACGCGATCTACTTGCAAGTGTGTTTGTGCCCCCATACGATCTCATCTCCATGTAAAACAAGCTAGGGTGCGACTGGACTTTACCCATCTGCAGAATGGGCGGCTTGGATTGTACATCTGGCTCGAAGTGGTGGACCTACACTCATCCCAACCGGACGTTGTCCATCAGTTTCGTATTGCAGAGGTCCCTTTTCGGCCAGAGCTCGCGAGCACCACTGTGATCAGACTCGCACAAGTCTATTTGGGTTAGTGCAACTCAATTCGTTCTATCTGATGGACGGTGTGGATCGATCATGTGGGCCATGATGGTGGCCCACCGGCTACCGCAAAAGGCCCCGCGCAATCCGACTACGTACAGAGTAACGACAGTTGCCATTTTTGAAGGGGATACAGGTCCAAGACGGTTTGACCGTCTTGGATTTGCCGTGCATATCTGGTGCACTTGTGCACTGTGCACACTCAACTCAGGTGGGGTCCATGGTGATGATAATGAGAGATCCGATCCGTCCATCCCTTTTCTCATCTCATTTAAGTTATTGAGACTAATTTTAAAGTATATCCAGATATCAGGTGGGCCCAAGATTGATAATTCATGGGCTTATTGACCGTTGGGCCACTTTCACAGGGATCCAAGGGCTGAAATTCGGCGTGTATGATTAATTTATGGTCCTCAAACCATATATGAAGTCTCGAGCCGAACTGATGGTGGGAACCCTGTGATCTTGCATTCTGAACGATTTTCGGGCCCATTTAACATGAGCGGCCTAATTTTCTCAAATCCCAGGAGTATAAATTCTTTGATTTCGGTCCCCTAGGGTCCGTCACTTTCCTTGGTCGCTTTAGAACGTTAAATCCGTACCTTTAGCACCCTTTTTCAGTTTGAGCTCGTAAATACACCTTGCATCACAAACACGATTAAAATGGGTCGTTAAACAGTACCATGTTCGTAAATGCTGTAATAACTGGGGTCTAATATGCAATATTTGACCCTCAACGCATATTTAGAAGATCACTCACGTGTTGTGATCTCAACCCAAATGAAGAGGTCGTAATGATGCACTGGGTTCTAGACCGGGCTTTAATGATTAGGCCCATCATCATGAATAATTTATCGATTGCACCATTGATTAGAGAAATTTCAATATAGTATAGTGTCTTTTATTAATACTTGTTTAATGAGATATTTCTTCTTATTTGAGTTGTTGCACCTTTTATATTACAATCTCAAATCAAATGCCTCCCTACCCTTAATGACACTAACTTCTTGAAATGGAAAGAATTATTAGAATTAACTTTGAGTTATATATGAAATTACATAAAATAGTCTACACAACATGTGAAAGCTTGGAGGAGCTATAAAATGAATGGCTATATCTTTGAGGGGAGATTAAGACTAAATAAAATTTTATTAATTAACATATAATTGTTTACTTAAATTAATATGTTGATTTAAACTAAGTAACGCAATTAACTATAAGGCTTTTTAGCTAATAGAGGGTCCAGTCATGTAGAGTATCAGTAAGTAGTCTATAGACGATAGTGTACATGTATATAAGATGTGCTAACTATTCAATTACTAGTATTCATCTAATTATGTAATAGATAATTCACTAATCAATAACATAAGAATAATTAGAAAGTGCTCAAATGACAATTCCGAACATAAGAAACATTTGTAGTTTGATTTTCCTATTCCACTCCCGGTAGATGCACCCTCCTTGAGTGTACTGGATTTCATTATCGAAAGTTTTGAATTAGGTTCACATCTAACCTTTACAACCCTACACAATGACCATGGTCCTACATAAGAGCCTATCTAGTGTACATTCTCACCGGAGGTTCCCATAAGAGATTTTAGTTGGTTTTTTATCTGTTAACCAATAACCTCGATCTGAGTCTAAGAACCTACATTTACTCCCACCGAAGGCTCTTATGGAGACTAACACGTACACACATGTGTTTGGTGAATTCGACTTTACACAAGAGACTAGATCCTACACAAGAACCTATCGAGCTTGAATCACAAACTCTTACCCTCAATCCTACACAAGGAAAGATAGTATGGACTTACTAATTTACACTTATCAAATTAAGCCCCTTTGACATGCTGTCTCGGGTTGCTTGATTGATGCTCTCCCGTGCTTCAATCAACTCCCCTTCCATTCCCCCAATAATTAATGGTGATGCTTTGCTTTTACTTCAGCTCTAAGATTAAACACCTTGCATATAATGCCCCATTGAGGTGACTAAGGTGATGGAAGGTTGAGTGAATCTCCTAGAATACATGTGAATGTTGTAATTCCTAGGGAATTCACTTATATGGGTGTTTTAGAGGATTTAGACAGTAATTTTATTATGAGTTCAAATCTAATATCTAGAACAAGGTGAAGATCAAGTTTATCTTCTTCATTAAGGTTGAAATCCTCTTACAGGTAATAAATCAAATCCACAATGACTTAGATCTCATGTATTTAGAGGGTAAGAATGTGGGATATGAGTGGGGAATCTTTTAAGATTTTATTGCACCAAAAACTCATCAAAATGTTCATGAACTGAATGCCCTTTTATGAGATATTATGTTCCAACATCTATAAAAAGGCTAATTAACGGCTCTGTTAATGGGATCGAAAAGCCCTTCGATAAGATCGAAGGTCATTCAATGGGATCAAGCACACAATTAATCTCATTAAGAAATATGGTAATATATATGTTGGATTGTTGGATTGTATGTTCGATCTGATTGAATGGTCCTTCAATGTCATTAAAACCCATCAGCAGCTTGTCGATGGTATGCCCACTTAAAAACTATTATTTTGGGTTGTATATTTTATAGTAGCTTAACACATCTTTTAGCCTTATTTATCATGTTCCAATTTTAGTTTTAAGGTTAAGGGATAATTAATAAGGTTTACCTATAGAGTTAGAATCATCTAAAGGTTTAAGGATTTTCTTAGGTCAATGCTAGGGTCAGCAAAACACCTTATATACTCGTTCTTTGTTCATTTATGGTCATGTCCTCTGGTGTCTTCAATCTTCAGCTTTCAATGGTTCAACCGACTACACAATACACAGACTCATGTGATTGACAAACAAGATACACAAATTAGTGCACTAACAAACTTCTCCTTTATCAATTGTGTGACAAAAATGTAACCTAGACAATGTTATGGTCCATACCAATGACATACGTAAACAACACAAAATATTACATGTCAAATATAAATTATTTACAACATGAATACATTAAAACATATAAACTTGTAATGCTCTCCCATAATTGCTCATCTTATCTTCATCAATCCCTGAAATGAAAAAACCTATAAAACAAAATTCATTATTTTAATGAAACTTAATCTTTTTCCATCTTTTGGTCAGTATTTGATAAAGAATTAATTCAAATAGATATACCAATAAAAAAATAATATGAAACAACTCTATAAGTCATATATTTACCAATTATAAGGCATATACTAATAAGAAAATATGGTGTATATAAACATTAAATATAAGGAGCATGCTTAATATAGTCATTCAAGAGTTGTACCAATTGAAAATAGGAATGACCAATGATAGTCTAAACTAAAATATATAATATTAAAAATTAAACAACTTTAAAGCTTAAAGTATTAAAAAAAATGATGTTATAATCCCTGAATTTACCAATTAAGCACATATATGAGGCTAAAATCCTCTGATTTTTTGTATGGTGCTCAATAATGAGACTTGAATCCATAGATTTATCTATGGAGCACAACAAATGAGGCTTAATTTTTTTATTTAACATTTAACTCACATAAACCTTTCAAGGTCAGCTATCCTTCTTCACAATCCATTCGGGTGTGAATTTTCTATGACTTGTACTATGCTCGAAAGGGTGAATGATTTTCCTACATTCATCTCTTTTAAGTGAATTCGTAGTTGAAGATATATGTATGGTAGGTGATTTACTTATATGATTCCTACCCTGATTATCATTGCCCTTTATTAGCATTTTTAACTTTTCATTAAGTCAGACAATTAGTTTCAACAATACCTTCATCCTATTAGTCTTTTTAGGAATGGTTGGAAACTCTCTTCTTTTTTTACTATCTTTTAGGGATGTTTCTCCATTGGTGTGTCAATTTCTCAGTCACAAAGAATTTATCACCTTAGTTTGAGAGTAGGGTAGATTGGATCATTTTTAAGATTACACATTCAAAATTAAAGGTGTCGACCATCTCCAGAAGCATGGTACACAGGAGAAGCTCTTGGTCTACTTTCAGAAGTAGACAAGTCCATTTGAATTATTGGAAGGGTAAAGGAAAAGATGTAACTATCAAGTTCAAATCATCTATTGTCCCCAAAGGCTTACCTTCATTAGATTTATAAATTTATTCATGTTATTAGATAACTTTAGCTTTCCTTTTATAGGAAAACGTAATTCAAATGATCATTTAAATCAACTCTGGGCATTTAAGCCCTTCAAGAGTCACCTTACTCTGATATCAATTGAAACTATGTGGAATAGTCTACCACATCATGCAAAAGCTTGGCAAAGTTATAAAATGAATAGCTATGTCCTAGAGCGGAGAATTAGGACCAAAATAAAATTTGACTAATTAATACATAATTGCTTACTTAAACTAATATGCCAATCTAAACTAAGGCAATTAACTCTAAGGCTTCTAAACTAATAGAGGGTCCAATCACATAGACTACTATAGATATACCAATCAGACAATTAATATATAAATGATAGTGTACAGGTGTGTGGGATGTGCTAACGATTTAATTCCAAGCATTCATCAAATCATGCATACATATAATTTACTAATCAATTACATAAGCATAATTAAAAAGTGCTCAAATGATAATTTTAAACACAAGCATGTATAGTAGTTCGGTTTCCCTATTCCACTCCTAGCGTACGTACTCTCACTGAGTGTACTGTATTTCACTATCAGATGTTTTAAACTAGATTTACCTCTAATCTTTATAGCCTTAAACAAGGATTACAGTCCTACACAAGAACTTATCTAATGTACACTCCTGCTGAAAGCTCCTCCAAAAGACTTTAGTTAGTTTTTTATTAGCTAACCGACAACCTCGATCATAGTCTAATAACTTACGTTTACTCTTAACGAAAGCTCGTACGACGACTAACACGTAACCCATGTCCGGTAAATTCAACCTTACACAAGATTACAAGTCCTACACAAGACTATCGAGTTTGGGTCACAAAATATTACCTTCAATCCTACATAATATAAGAAAGTTTGGACTCACTAACTGATACTTAATTTTTGAATTGATCCCCTTTCAACACATCGTATCGAGTTGCTTGATTGATGCTCTCTTGTGCTTCAATCATCTCCCATTTTGTTCCCTCGATCATTAATGTCGATGCTTTGTTATTGTTTCAGCTCTAAAATCAAACACCTTGCATGCGATGCTCCATTGAAGTGACCAATGTAATGAGAGGTTGGGTGAATCTCCTACAATACATGGGAAATTTATAATTCTTAGGGGATTCCCTAGATGAGTATTTTAAAGGATTTGGACAAGAATTTTACAATGGGTTTAAATTTAATATCTACAATAAGGTAAAGATCAAGTTAATGTTTTTCATTGATGTTGGAATGCTCTTCCAATGGATGAATTACAAGGAAGACGACTTTAATCTCATGGATTTAGAGGTTGGGAGTGTGCGATATGGGTGGAGAATCTACTAAGCTTTTATTATACCAAAAATTCATAAAAATACCCAAGAACCGAACGCCCTTTTTATAAGAAACCATATCGATCTCATTTAGAGAATTATTGGCTCTGTCAATGAGATCGAGCACACTATCAATATCACCGAGAAAACGCATGAATATATTTGTTGGGTTGTTGTATTGTTTCTTCAATTGGATCGAGTTGTCCTTCGAAACCATCGAAACCCATCGACAACATGTCGATGGGATCAGGGACCACTCGAAAATAGTTGTTTTGAGCTGTATATTTTACAACAACTTAGCACCTCTTTTAGTCTTACTTATCATATTTTAATTTTGGTTCTAATGTTAAGGGATGATCAACAATGTTTACCTATAGGGTTAGGATCATCCAGATATTCAGAGTTTGTTTTGGATCAAGGTATGGTCACCAAAGCATCTCATATACTTGTTCTTTGCTCCTTAATGCTTATATACTCTTGTGTCTTTGGTTTTTAAGTTCCAAGGGCTCAACTGAGTACATGACACATAAACTCACATGAATGACAAGATGAGCAAATCAGCGCACTGATAATATGAAATTAGACTTACCTCTAAATGAGGATTAACCTTCGAAACAAATTGAATCTAGTCCTACCCATTATATTATCAAATATCACATGTGGAAACAAATTAATAAGCTAAGTATAAATATCATTAGACATTCTATTCTTAAGTTTTTTCATAGGAGTATACTTAAGAAGAAGAATGTGAAAGAATTCATTAAAGAAATCAGAAAGAGGTTTGCTAAATCTGAAAAAGCATAGACTATAATGGTTCTGTTGAGAAGTGGAGCCACATCTGGGGCCGCCCACGACCAGTCGAGGTTGCGCGGATTTCGTGTCGCAAGTCCTTTCGCAACTGGGATACGAAAGGAGTTTCGCGGATTTCGTGTCGCAAGTCCTTTTGCAACTGGGATGCGAAAGGAGTTTCACGGATTTCGTGTCGCAAGTCCTTTCGCAACTGGGATGCGGAAAGGGAAGTTGCCAAAACTATAAATTGGGGTCCCTAGGGCTATTCTAGGTTAAGGTGAATTTTAGAAAATTATTCTGAGGTGTGGGCAAAGGATTTTCTCTGTACTTCCAAGGGAGAGGTTAGTATATTGCCTTGTAATCTTCGTTTCTCTTCATAGTGGAATTTTGCATCCGTGATTTTTTACCCTAGTTTGGGGTTTTTCCACGTATATCTTGTCTTGTGGTTTGTTTTGGATTGCTTTGATCTATTTCGAGTTTATATTTCTTCCTGTCTATCGTTTGTGGGTGAGGCCTTAGATTGGATCTAGGCTCACTGCGTTGTTGGCGTGCTGCGCAACAGGTTCTTAGTGAACTCGTATCTCTGAAATAAAATACTAATGGAATTATGAGCACATGATAAAGATAGTTGACCACGCAGCTAACTTAGGGATACTTCAATTGAATATTCCAGAAGGCCTAGTGGTACACTTAGTGATGATTTCTCTTCCTTCTAGTTTTAGCAATTTGAAGGTCAATTATAATACCCAAAAAGTAAAATGGTCATTGATTGAGTTGATATCGCACTTGTGTAAAAGAAAGAGAGACTTAGGCTAAAGCAACCAGAAAGTGCTCATCTCCCATACGCCTCTTATGGAAATAACCCAAGGAAAATTAAGAGAGGTTTTAAGAATAAGTATAAGAACAATGGGAAGATAACAGGCGATGGTACGGATGAATGTACCTATAATGACGTTCAGTACATTTGAACTAGTAATCTATGAGAAAACTTTGACATATAAATAATAGGAGACGTGTCTCATATTCTAGAGAATCCTATTATACGCAACACGAGATTCTCTTTAAAACCATATATGTCTTCTAATCATTGATTAGTGAGGGAGCAGTGAGAGTCGATCTCAAGTGTTGTGACAGTGTCAAGGGTTTGAGTAATAGGTGGTGAAATTTCACTAGCGTGAGTGTGTGGGGGTGTGTGTGCGTGTGTCAAAAAAAAGAAGTGTTGTGACAGTTTAAAGGCCTTCACCTAACCATAAATACACCTTGGTGATTGTTGTGGGAGAAATCGTGTGTTTATAGAATCCATAAATAAATAAATGTAATATAGATATTCAACTCACGACCAAGAATACCAATTGAATGGAAATGATAAGATAAATAAGATGGTCTGCACTGAATGCCTAATCAGTGGGAGATCCAATTCAACTTTTGTTTCATGACACCAGTGTTGTAGCTCGATAGGGTATAATGCGAGCACTTGTGACATCGTGAATTGGAACAATTTTTTTAACATCTTTCACAAAGTCAGGTATTAGACATTGCGGTATTGCAGTCCTCTTAATTAAGATGGGGACAAAATAACACATGTTATCGTTCCTTAAAAGGAAGAGGATATATAATCATCAGGTGTTTATAAACCCCGGCTGATAATTACATCATAGGGTGATCAGGGTCAGTGGGATTACAAACATCAAGGTTGTGTATGTATTTCAGTAAATTAAAGTTTATTGATGATTCAAGTTTTGATCTCTGTTTTCATTGAACATGCAAAATAGACAGACTATGTTGGCTATGATTGAGACTGAGGCATCTCTTGATAGAGATTATTAGACCCCTTAGAAGTCTACATGCGGGTTTTACCTGGCATGAGATTTTCATATTCTTCACTTATGATTTTGGTATCCATGTCGTTAGGAATGTTGACATTTTTTATTATAACTAGTCCCACTTCAATAAATGAGGTGATGACTATTGTGGTTCAATGTCGGTAGTTCTAATGGACCGGATAGTTAAAGGTACTTCACAGGATATATTGCATACTGAAGAATGCCATGAATAACCCAAGTGGATGAATATTGGAATTATGGGCCATGTATGGCATAATTTCATTTGGCAATGCAATGATCAGTTTTGATCAATTGCATGACCATCAGGGTGGGACCCACATTATTGATGGATGTACACAGTTTTTATACCAATAAAGTAAAATAAATAGCTTTTTCTTTAACAAGTGAAGCTCTATTCATATTCAAACGAATTGATTACATGAGAAGGACATTCAAGCCCTTTCAGTTAAAAATCTGACAAGGGCCTATCGTAAGCGGAAACGAACATGTACAGTAGGGCACAAAAGTGCCAAAAGCGAAGACCAGACTGACTCAGATTTAGTTGGGGCCATGTAAGTCAGTAAAACTCCTATCGTGGTCCAAACGAATCGCATTTTGTCAAGGAAACGGTTACTCCTGATGCGGTGGGGAAGAAGGGAGAACTGCCTGAAGAGTAGACATTTGAGAGTCGTTGGCTAGCCGGGCTATCCCGTCAACCGGTTCATTACCTTCTTTGAAAATATGAGAGAAGCATACCCAGCCAAGTGATATGAGCCTCCTGATGCGAGACACCCAGTAAGCCCACTTCCAGCCGGGCTGAGCAGAACCATTCAAGAAGTCGACAACCAGCTTGGAGTCAGATTCCAACACAATGTTCTTAAGGCCTAGATGAAAACAGTGATCAAGTCCGTCATGAATAGCTCGCAGCTCAGCGAAGATGTTGGAGCCTGGCCCATAGGCTGCAGTGAAACCAAAAATGAAATCTCCCCTATGATTTCGACATATACCACCTCCACCTGAGGGGCCTGGGTTCCCTCTCGCAGAACCATCTACGTTGAGTTTACACCACCCCGGAGGCGGAAGTTTCCATTTGACAATTAGAGGGGGCCAGTGTTGTGGCGGACGGGAGAAATCTGAAAATCAACTGAGGGAAAACTGGTGGCAAGTGGACGCAGAACGGCAGGGAAAAGGGAGGCAAGAGAAGCTAGATCTTGGTTCACCTTTTCCCTGATGGACAACACATGGAACCGATTACCGTCATATTTGACCAAGTTCCTAGCTTTCCAGAGTTGCCAGAGAATTATACATGGAGCAATATTCTGGAGGTGGCAGATTCTACCATGGGGCCGAAAAGCATTCCACCAAGCGGATAACATTCCATCGACTGTGGAATCGGAGGGGCTACTAATGCCAAATAATCGCCTGAAAAACACCCACGTTTCAGCCGCAGTTGGGCTACCAATGAAGACATGATTCAGAGTCTCTACCGTTCTGCAAGTCGAGGCAGAGTTGGAGCTACAATCACAACAGGAGGCTCACTGGACACCGCGCTTATGAATTGACTCGTCCAAAGGAACGGCCTTATGTAGGAGACGCCATACAACGACTGAGATCCGTGGGGGAAGACAGAAATGTCAAACCCAACGTGACCAGGCCTTGCGCGGTTGAGGCCGTTTGCAAATATTCCATGCCGAGCGAACTGAGAACTCTCCGTTGGGGGGAAAAGGCCAGAGACGCGAGTCAGGAGTGTCCAAAGTGCAGAAACCCACTTGGAACAGATAGTCAATAATCTGTTGTGGTAGATAGGTAAAGGCTGAGGAGGGTGGGAGAGGGCCTGCCAAGCCCAATACTTGGTTCACTGTGGTTGACAGGAGGTGTTGGGGAACTGGAGCCGAGGCGAGTTGGGACAGGGGGCCCAAACCAGTCCAGTTGTCGGCCCAGAAGTTACAAGTATCAAGGCCAATATGCTAGCGAACTTGTTAGACCGGAAGGGGCAGAAGTGCATGGATCTTCTTCCAGAGAGGAACACCGCTGTTTGGATCAGTCCTAGAACTAATAGGTCCGACTGATACTTTGAGGCTATGAATGATTTCTACAGGCTGCTCTCGTCCCTACTTTGACGTTCCAGCCTAGCTTCATTTTAAGCGCCTTCATGGAGTCTGCCAAAAGCCTAATTCCCAGCCCTCCCTCAGCCGTAGGGAAGACAACTGACTTCCAACCAATCCAATGATGTTTTTTCTTGCCTTTATCCCAACCCCACAGAAAATTAGCAAACATACGTTATAGTTGGGACAACACCTTGGAGGGGATTACCCAGGCCGTCAAGGAATGGATGTTGTTAAGGACATGGCGAATCAGAACCAGACTACCTGCTTGGGAAAGACAGCAAGCGCGCCAACCACAGATGCGGCTCTTAATTTTGCTAATTAGGGGCTGGAAAGAGCTCACCTTCACCTTACCGAAAGCCAATGGCACCCCTAAGTACACCAGGGTCGCGTTGCTATTGGAAATGCCAAGCCGGCTCTCGATTACGCTGATTCTAGTCGCAGATTTTTTGGAAGAACAGAAGAGAACGCTTTTGCGGTAGTTGACCCTTTGGCTCGAGGCCCGCTGGTAATTATCTAGGAAAGCTGAGAGAGATCTGAGAGATTGTTGGCCTCCATTAGTGAAAACTAGAGTGTCGTCTGCATAAAGAAGGTGAGAGACCTGAAGGCAGCCCCTCCTGAGCTGGAATAGTGAGCACCTACCCTATGACAGGAGGTTTTTAATCCCTCTACTAAGCACCTCAACTGCAAGAATAAAAAGACTAGGGGACAGCGGATCCCCCGGGTTGACTTGAAAAACCCAGCCGCTTCACCATTGATAAGGACTGAGAACCAAGCATTATTCCAGCAATTTTCGACCATGTGCACCCAAGGAACAGAAACCGAACTTCAACAGCACCTGCTTCAAGAAATTCCAGTCGAGGCGATCATATGCCTTTTCCATATCTAATTTTAATATTATATTTCCGCCACAAGCTTTCCTGTTAAGATCCTGCACCATTTCTTGTGCCAGGGCAATGCTTTCGGCCATGGATCGGCCCTTCACAAAAGCACTTTGCTCGGGGGAGATGAGCTCAGGAAGCACTAAGCTTAGCCGAGCTAAGATGATGCTAGCAATGATCTTGTATAAACAATTGCAGAGATTGATTGGGCGGAAATCCGAGAAGGATTTTAGAGCAGAGTGTTTGGGGATTAGTCAGATGAGGGTGGCTGATGTGGCCCTAGGAAAGTCCCTCCCTGGAAAATGTACACCGTAGCCCTATGAAGGTCTGCCCCAACAATGTCCCAACAGAATGAGAAAAAGCTTCCAGGGAAACCGTCAGGGCCTGACGCTCCGTAGCTAGGGATGGCCTTAACGGCCTGCTGGACTTCCCGCAGCAAGGGAGGAATCATCAAATGGATGTTGTGGTCTTGTGAAATGATGGAAGGGATGACATCAAGCAAATCAGGTGCAATAGATGTGTTACCTGCTGTGAAGAGCTCAGAGAAGTGATCCACAACTACTGATCTTATGTCTGAAGGGTCCTGCAATCTGTGCCTGTCAGGAAGATCAATAAATCTGATGACCATCCTGCGTTGCTTCTCAGTGGTTGAACAGTGAAAGAGTCTCGTGTTCCTGTCTCCCTCAGCCAGCTAATGCACCCTGGCTTTTTGCTTCCAATAGATCTCCTCCAGGAGATAGAGCTTCCTTAGCTCTTCAACAACAGCCTGACAGAGAGAGCTGATTGCTAACAGAGCTGGCAGCGTTGTCCAAGACAGGATCGTTTGACAATTTCTGCTCCAGGTCCGCTAATCTGAGCTCGGCTTCCTTGATCTTGGTGAAAATATTACCGAAAACTTCCTTGTTCCAGATCCTAAGAGCGCGTTTGACAGCCTTTATCTTTAGGAGGATGTTAAACATTGGATGCAAAGCTTCTACTGAGCCTTATGCTTGCCTAATTACCTGCTGGAATCCTTCGTGATGAACCCACATGCGTTGAAATCTAAAGGCTTTGGGAGAAGTTGATACTTGACGAGGGAGGGTCAGTAGAAGCGAAGTGTGATCAGAGCTAATTCGAGGCAAATGCTCCACAAAGAAAGATGGAAAAGCAGAGCGTTGTTAATGAGGACTCTGTCTAGCCTCGCCTAGACACTGGAGGAGCCCGATTGGTTGTTACACCAGGTGAAATGTGATCCAACAAAACCTGCGTCCAAGAGGCTGGCATTGCTGATAGCCTCGACGAATTCCTCGGAGCTGCGGCAGTCCGATAGCCTCCTACTTATTTTGTCATCGATGTTGGTAACAGCGTTAAAGTCCCCACTTATCGCCCAGAGACCTTGCAAGGAAGCAGCTAGGGCCAACAGTTCCTGCCACAGATCTCTCCTGAGACGCTTGTCACAGTTTGCGTAAACAAATGTTAGGTTTATCGGGGAGGCAAATTGCTGAATGGAAAGCACAACAGAAATAGACTGAGTAGACATTGAATGGACAGAGAGAGCGATGGAACTACTGTAGAAAAGCCAAATCTTTCCTCCTGCTGAGGCGTTCGAGCAGGAGGAATGAAAGGCTAGCTTGAGCCCGGTGCCCACTCGTTTTTCGTCGCGAAGCATGGGCTCTAAAAGCGCCACAATCTAGGGGTTGTGGCAGGCCACTAGCCTCTTCACAGTTCTGATTGTCCTAGTGTTGCCAATGCCACAAACATTCCATGTTAGGATCTTATCCATGGATTAAACAATCAGTCATAACATCCCCGAATTTGATTCACCTCTTCCTTGAGGCACCACATTCTGACATTGGAGCCACTGACATAAGCTGATCACCACGAGTCTGCGGAGAGGGAGCACCTGTGTTCGAATCTGAGGGATTGCAGGATATATCTGATCCTGCGAATCAGTCTTCCTGTCTGGGGATGACATGCCCATCAGCCTTGTTATCCTGGCCTTTAGACTCAACTGCTAGGGGGAAGATCTCTTCCTCAGTATCGGTGTGTCGTGCTCTGTTGAAATATGGGGAGAGATCCACATGGAAGCCATTGTTGAGATCTTAGGAGAGTGATCTTAGGTTCCGAGGGGTGGATTGGTGTTGAAGAAGTAGGGGGGTGTCTGATCAGGATAACAAATTTCGCTAGGTTTCAACAGGGAGAGTGGAAAGGGGGGGAGGGGGAGGTAGCTTATCAGGTTCCAAGATAGGCAGGTCAGTTGGGAGGGGATAGTTATCAGCAAACTTTGATATGATATGATCCCCAGGAGGTTGAAGATTAGGACTGTGTGCTGAAGTGGGGGAGGGCTGCTTTGAAGAGCCAACAAGGTTTACCTCACCAGGCAGTTTTGTTGGATCAATGGGTCTGTCAACTCCTCCTTGCCTGGGAGAGAGCTGATGTTCGGGCGACTTCTGTGGCACATTTCCACAAGCACCTGATGGGGTCTTTGGAGAGCTATGCGGTGGGGCCAAATGCAGAGAGGCGTTTTCACGAGCAGCAGTTGGGTGAATTGGATTCTTTTTAGGAAGGTTATGGAAGGTGGTTTCGACCCAGTTTCTGGTGGAACGGGCTGGGTGGGTGGTCTTCTCGTTGGGGGTTGCTGAAAAGGAGGAACAGGGGATGATGGACTTTCCAGCTCCACTTGGATGGAGAAGATTTTATCCAAGACTTTTAAACGCAACTGCTTCTTCACGTCAGCTAATGGAATCGGCAGAGAGGAGATGGGCAATTTTCTTTTCGCTTTTTTTGCTAGTTATGGGGTCAGCACAAACTCGGCTGCAGAATTGTGGGCGGTGTATGACGGTCTAGCTCTTGCTATTCAAAGGGGTTACGACCATATCATTTTGGAATCTGATTCAAGACAGGTTGTTGATATGCTCAATGGAGTGGCGAATTCTGGTTGGAAATGGAAGGCGTGGGTTTATAGGATCCATCGGATGAAAAGTAGAGGTCGAATTAGCTTTGTACATGTCCGGAGGGAAGGGAACTCGCCGGCAGATTTTTTAGCCCGGTTAGGGAGCGCTTCTCAAGCTAATGCTGAGTTCAATCGATTTTTGGACCTTCCTCTTCAGGTTAGAGGCTCTGTTTTCCTTGATAAGGTTGGCTTAGGTTCTCTTTTGATGATTGGTTGATTTTCGGGTATAATTTTTTTTTTTTTTTTTTTTTTTTTTTGGTAATTATCTCGTCAGCTTCCTGGTTGGTCCCCTGTTTTATGTAAAGGGGTGCCTCAACTGTATAGGTGGGTTTCTCCTTTTTGAAATGAACAAAGTTTTTTCAAAAAAAAAAAAAAAACTGCTTCTTCACGTCCACCCAGGGCTGAGGATGATTTTGACTCTGGCAAATACCAGGAAACCCCCAGATCTTGAATGGTAGTCTGTTTGAAAGACCTTCCCAAGAGAACTGTCAAGCGCCACAAGAACATATTCAAACCAGGCATGGGCGGGAATGCAAACAAACCTGACCCAGGAACCAACACTAGCGAGGTTTAGATCTGGCGTCCAAGGGGTTGTCGAGAAAATTCCCATTTCCAACAGAAGGGCCCTATCCTCTAAGAAATCGGCTAGGTCTGTCCTGGATTTGAAGGATATGAGGAAGGATGTTGCAGACAATCTGGCAATGTCGGCTGCGGATGATGAAAATCTCGAGTTTCGGATGGAGTCAAGGAGGTGAATGATCGAAATCTGCATGTACAATAAATAGCTCTACATAGAGTTGTATTAGGACATGGCTTCTCTCTCTCAAACAAGATTGAGGAGACGTGGGCGAGAGGAAGAGTCCTATGATAGGTTGACACTTTCTCACACCCAATCCAATTATATATTGTACAGTCGGTCCCCAATTCCACACACTATTACATGCACGTTTTCTCCCCATTAGAGAGCGTACAAGCGTGAGATTGTGGGAAGCAGAAGACCAACGCAACCACCTTCTTCAGGGTCTTCAAACAACCAAGACAATGGTTGATAAAGTTACGCATTCAAAACCATTCAAAACCACCTTCTTCATGGTCTTCAAACAGCCAAGACAATGGTCTTCGACATGGGCTGCATCACTTCAGCACTTAACTAATGCACGAGGTGCCTTGTCAGCTGCTGGGAAACTTTTTATTGCTGTGGCAATTCTGCCCAATAAGAATCGAATCAAGCCCCATCGTACAACTCCTTCAATTCCGATTACAGATTCACTTCACATTAAAAAAAAACGTCGCAATGCTTGATAATAGCAGAATCGGAGTTTTTTTAGGGTGCCTGAGGTGTCATGGAGCGAGCATTATTTATCATAATATTGCTAGAGAGAGACACGATGCATTCATCGAAGCAATGCTTTCCGGTTTTCTCAAGATTTTGGGGATTTAACATCTATTAATCTACATAAAACTGCATCAGGTGTTCTATCCTTCGCAATCTTTCTGTGAAAGAAAAACTTTTGAGCATCTCGAACAGATTCCAACAACTTATAATCAAGGTATTTCTCCGCTGCGGTAAGATCCGCAATAACATGGAGCAGAGTTAAGTTTCTCCAGGAAGAATTTTTAGTAGGAGATGCAGCAATTCGTTCATTGACTAGTGGTCATTTTTGCCACCAGGCCATCTTTCTTTGCGCTTGCTAGTTATATTTCTTTCAGCTTGTGGTTTTGGTTTTGTTTTAGCTTGCATCCTGGCTTTGGTCCATTTGGTCTCCGTCAGGTTCTCTTTTTGTCTTAGCTTGAAATTGTTCTTACGCCCAACTATACTTACCTTAAAATAAAAAAGAAGAAATGATATATTTTTACTTGACTAAATGCCCTCACTGTAGAAAATGCTTTTGCTACAAAACTTTGTAGTGAATCAGTGCTCTTTTTCCATTTGTATTTTTTTCTCTTCCTACTACTTGCTTTGACTTACACTAATTCCACAACGCCACATGCGATTGGGGATCATCCAACCCATGCAACATAGGGAGCACAAAAAATGCTTAGAAGTGATCTGGCCCAAAAGGCATGTTGGTCTCATCAAGTACAGGGCCACACATGACAGCAATTTTTCATGAAGTAATTTAATCAGACGGTTTGTTCCCAGCTTACAATTAAAAAATAATAACAAAAAATAAAATCTGTTAAACAAATTTCCCTAACTTCATGCGCTTAAAAAATGTGCATTTTTATTCGAATATGTAAACTAACCCAACTAACCCAACTGGAAAAGCCAACAGAAAACAAACCAAGCGCTTAAAGGGTTAGGATGAGAGATTGTAGAGAGCGGTTTTCAAAGATGATGAGATAGCAGCCCAGCCCGTCTGTGAAGGGTGTACACTATCCCAAAAGAAAGCAGACTCTGGCCTTTCACACACCGTATACATCTTGGTACCATTTCCATCTAGGTTCCCACATGAGAATGCACTGCTCACTCCTTTGCAACAAGGCGTCAAGGGATTCTCAAACTTCCACCTTCCTGTATAAAAGAGAGAGAAAATCATGTACTACAACATTGTTGCTTTAGAGTCCTATGTCAGTTCTGGGCGGTTTAACGAAAATGGTGGTGACTTTTCAAGCGTACTACACATGGTGTAGTTTTATAGAAATTCAGATCATCCAAATTGCTCACCCAACTGTGGATAGAGCATATTGGTAAAGTTGCACTAAGAAAATAATATTAGCTATTGATTTTTTTTCCTTTTGAGTGTTGACCAGTCACATTTAATTTTAAGCACCCATTCAATAACTATGAATTGAATAGTGATGATTGCTTGATCATGCCAATTTTAAATATACACTCCATCCACAATGGGACTGATGTAGAGCAGGTTGTGGACGACTTCATGCATGGCCAGGATTAAAAAGAATGAACCGAAAAAGTTAGACCTAGGGCAAAAAACAGCCTAAACATGAACTAGAGCTTGTGACAGCCATATATAAATTTGGAAGCTGCTATCAAATTCGCACATATAATACATAGCATTTTTTTTTTCAGAGCCTAAGAGATTTCTGGGGAAAAAAAAAAGTCATTTTCAGATTCAAAATTACTATTTTTGATAAGTTTCTATTGCCATTTTCCATTTGTTTCTAAGCTTTTAAGTGTTCAATCATTCCTTGTTTGAATAAGCTTCTTTTTTCTTTCTTATTTTGATTTTTTTTTTTTTTTTTTTTCCTCTTGTTTTTGAGTCAGGTAACAGTAATTTACGAGTTTTGAGTCAGTTTTGATATCTTTATCTTTACTATTTTTCTTTTAGTTAGTTTTACAATTTCATAAGTTTTATATTTTGGGTAAAAAGTGGAGAGCGTCTTTTTTGCTTATATGAGCACATCACGCACAATGGAAATATTTCATTTAATAATATAAGGTTTTTGTTCTTGTTTTTAAAGATTTTTCAGTCCTTATGAATTCAAGGATTATTGTAGGAAAGTAGAGGATTATCCTCTTTTCTCCATACACCTGCTATGATAAGGACCAACAATTTCTATTGATTGGATAGCGCTCTGCATCAGTGTCACATGTGAGGAGGATAGTCACCATCATCTTTTTAATGGTTCGAAACTACGTACCGTAGGAGCCTAGCCTATAATGTCAATTTCAATTTGAACTACAGCCCATTACACGCGAATTTCACGTGGAATCATAGATAAAGTTTACCATTTTGATTCTGAAAGTAGAAAGAAGGTATATGCATAAAAATTAAAATTAAAATAAAACCATGGCTTTCCCTCTAATTAACATTTGAATAATCACCTTGGTTTCCTGGGCTCTTGATTATGGAATCGAACACCTTGTAGAGATCTAAAATCATGATTGTCGATCCGTTGCCATTTGTATTCAAAACTTTCACAGCATTCTCCAACAAGAGGTTGTGAAAATTCGCGGCCTGATTGAACGTGTCATCACACTTCTGGTAGGATGAAGTAACGGTGACCTGGGGCAGGCATCCAATGGGCTCGAGGCCCGTTACGGAGATCTTTTTTATACCGAGATCAGTAATGCGCTTTAGATCTAATGTTAGTTGATTAATTAAAGATGTGATGAAGTCTTGTATACCCTGTCACCACATTGTATGAAAGAGGAGACAATGTTAGAAAGTAAGATGGGAAATGTATTCATAGTAGAATGCTAATTTAAGTTTAAAATCTTTGTAAAAAAAAACTCGGCCCAACTCACCCATGTAGACTCAACTCAATAAGATGTCTCCAACACGAAAAAAAATAAAAAAAAAATAGCCTCGCTAAGTTTTACTTTTACAAAGCTTAAATTACACAACATGTAAGTTTTAAGCACGAAAAAATAAATTTTAGAAGTAATTTTGTCTTTTTTCTTTTTAAATTTATTTTTTTGTAATCAGAAGATTATTTAATTAGGAAAACATGACTTCCCGACGTCAGCCATCAGAATTATAAAAATATATTATAGGTGGATTGAGTCAAGTCCGATATGCGAGTTTGACCACATTGGTTTTAATAAGTAGGAAGTCCTGACACATCAAAATGAGAAGTAAGAGCGTGTGTGTGTGTGTATAGGTCCCATTTAGGATCATCCAATACAGAGAATTTATGGGTATCTTCCATCCATGGTGAGTCCAATCATATCAATGGTCCAGATCACTGAAATATAGTCGCATCTTGCACAGAATATACATAGGGACATTATTCATGTTTGAGGGTTATACTTCATAGTTCTCTTTATAATCGGTTAACAGGTGTAAGCCATGGTTAAAATAAAAAAAAATAAAAAAATAAATAAATAAATAAATAAAAACAAATAAAACAAAAATTATAAACAATTAGTCATTCAAAACAATTAAACTATAAAATATGAATGAAGAATAAAAGATTTCAGAAGCAATGAAAGGGCATTTAGGTAATTAGTATGAAGTTGTATCATGGTCCTCTCAACACCTAGGGAGACTTTTCTGCAACCACTTGTTCCATCTCTCCCAGTAGGCTCGCAAGCAACTCCCTCTCTTCACGTGTATTCGGGCGCGCCAGACTTGACTGACCCGGAACCAGCGAAGTGGGTGGTTCCTTGACCGTGGGGCCCACCAAGATGTATGTGTTGTGTATCTACACCGTCATTCCGTTTTGCCAACTCATTTTATGGCATGAGCCCAAAAATGAAGCAGATACAAATCTCATGTGGACCATACCACAGGAAACAGTGGTCATTGAGCTCCCACCATTAAAAACTTCTTAGAGCTTATTGTAATGTTTATTTTCCATCTAAGCTGATGGTAAGGTCACACAGACCTGGATGAAGGGAAAATACAAATTTCAGCTTGATCCAAAGCTTTTGTGGCATACAAAAAAGTTTTAATAGTCATTCACCACTGTTTCTGGTGGTGTGGTACACCTGAGATTTCTATATGCTTCATTTTTGGGCTCATGCTATAAACTAAGTTGGTGAAATGGATAGGCAGCGTGGATAAATAACACATATGCATCAAGGTGGGCATGGTCAAGGCTGTCCATTAGGTCCAACACACATTTCATGTGCTACCATGTAAATAATAAAAGATCTAACATGTGTATGCTCGTGCATACATACATATATACATACACATAGATACGTATGTAAATACACACACACACACACACACACACACACACACACACACACACATATATATATATATATATATATATATATATATATATATATGCAAAAAAATAAAATAATAATAATAAAAATAAATTATGATTGTAAATTAATGTTTATCTGAATCGAGTAAAGACAAGGATGGGTGATCTTACATCGGTTGGCCATCATATTTAACATATAGCACCAGCAAGTAGATGTTTTACAAATATAATGGAGAAAACTTGTATTGGGTTTTCCAAGCAATAGTGTCTTCTAATCAAGCTTGATTGATTAGGTACTGACACTATCATCGTCAACTCACCACACTGGTATTGGGTTCTAAAAGACATTTATTAGAGTTGCTATAAACAGATAAATTAGGTGGAAATTTTAGTAGAGATTAATTAATTTTGATTAAAAACCTTTATTTTAATCTCATTCACATGTAACAGGCAGGCACATATAGTTGTTCTCTGGGAGCTTGTATAGTGTTTTGGTGAAAATTACTTCTCAAGAAATGGTGTTCTCCACTTATTAGGAGTTAACTTTTTGTGTGAAAACATTTTCCAGGAATGCTTTTTCATATAAAAAGGCTTAAAAGTTTTCAAGGTGCTCTCATAGTTTATTTTTATTTATTTATTTTTAATTTTTTTTTGAAAACAAAAAAGAAAAATGTTCAAACAAAAGAGAAAAGGACCAAATTAAAACAAGTGATAAGAGGCACAAGAATTTATATAATTTGACAATATGCAAATTTTATGAGACAACAACACATATCTTCTTCTTTACTATAAACAAGAGAAATAAAAATATAAAATTTACTTTTCTACCACCCATACAATGAATCTCTCAAAATAAAAGCTATCCAATATCAATCTCTAACTATGGCCTCTCACTACATAGACAACATTGCGAGAGAGTCGGTGGCAGAATCAAAAAACCTAGGCTTTCACCACACTATACGGCCATACACGTACAAGAGGTAGAGAGATGTCTCTCACTAGGAGACATGAGTCTCCACCACCACAGCCAAAAAAAAAAAAAAAAAGGTCTTTTTATTTTTGTGTTTTCATTTCTTACTTTCTACCATCTTTTAATTACTAAGATTGAATTCAATAGAAACATTTTCCATACCCTATGGTATGTATTACTAAAATATGGCCATGAGGAATTGGCAAAACATTTGACTTTTCACTCATCTCAATATGAAAGATTAATAAATCAAATAATAGATAGTAAATGGATCGGTTTGAAAATCAATGAGTTGCTAGTCCTAGAATACTATTCTCGTAAGACTTGAATCTAATTAAAATAACAAAGCTTGAATTCAATAGAAACATTTTCCATACCCTATGGTTTGTATTACTAAAATATGGCCATGAGGAATTGGCAAAACATTTGACTTTTCACTCATCTCAATAAAAAAGATTAGTAAATCAAATAATAGATAGTAAATGGATCGGTTTGAAAATCAATGAGTTGCTAGTCATGGAATATTATTCTAGTAAGACTTGAATCTAATTAAAATAACAAAGCTTCTGACAATTTTACCCCCCTTTTTCGCCAGAGTCAAGTAAATAAAGGGTTTGATCCGGATATTTCTCCCACTCACGTGCCCACTTGTACAAACTTCAAATGAAACAGTTGATTTCAAACATAAACTTCATTAACAGTTCACATTAATGAAATAGAAATGCTACTTACTGCTATGGAGCCATTTCGGGCTTGATATGCGGTGTAGTCATTACCGGCTACAGAGACATGGGCCATGGAGTATTGAAGGTCCCACTTTGTATACACCCCTTGTTCGATCAGCTGCTGAAACAGATCAATTTGGGTGGTCACGTTTGGGAAAGGAACTAACGTACTGAACACTCCGGTCCCACCATAAGCGAAATTCATTCCGTGTCGTAACGGTTTTGGGCCGATATCCTTCCATCTGTAGGGGATGGGAGATCGGATTCCCATGAAGGATGCTGCAAAAACAGATTGAAACTAGACGTTAGGAGATACCCGGAAAAGAAAAATTATTAGAAATGAGAAATGGTCAGGATGTTTTAGATGGTCTGATTAGAAGTGATTTTTTGGAACTATAGGCGATCCATTTTAAGCCCCAACAAAGAGATGGTTCGAATTAATGAACGTGTTTTTCTCTAGGTGATCTAGACAATCATTTTATAGGCCATTGATGTCATTTTTTGAATTGTCAGATTGGTTAGATTTTTATATGGTGGCCCATGAAATGTGTGGTGTACCATCGTGGACAGTTCAGATTTATTGATTAGATGTCCAAGCGTCCTCCCGCAATATGAGGACTATAACTTACAGTGCACTGCAGCATTTCGCACTAAAAGTAGTCAAAATGGAGAATCGTATGCGTGGACAATGAGAAACATAGATTATTGGTGGAACATAGACCGAAAATTCCCTACTGAATTTGGACTGTCATAGATGCGTATTTTGATTGCCAGTTGGATGGTTATGATTGTCCAACCAATGTGATTTTCGTTTTATGAATCGTTCAATATGGATCACGCGATTTGAATGGTCTGGATTCTCATATACTTATGTATGTATTCATCTAGATGTGTACTTTAGCTATGGACATTCTGTTGAAAGGAAGGTGAAAATTGCAACGAGAGGAGTTGGTAGGTACGAATAAAAATAGAAAGAAATTATTTTTAAAAATTAAAAAAAAAAAAAATGGGAAGATTACCTAAGCTCTTCATTCAATGGACCCCACTGTAGGTGGACCACAATACGAAAATCCCCATGGCTTAGCACTGCCCCACAAATGGAAGATGTTGACAAAAAATGCCATTGGTTCACAATCAATGGGAAATATATATGTTATTCGGACGGTTGAGATTTCTTGACTAACACGAATTTAGCAAGTGGGACCACCCATATCAATGACAGTTAGGTAGTCTCTCGAACTACTGAACAAGTTTGCTTTCCAGATGTGTATTGTTTATGCTTCACGTGCAAAGGAATATATTTTGGGTATGATTGGGAAAGTGAATTAGGTGAGACGCACTAAGAAATAGAAAAATCGAAAGAATTGATAAGGTATTGTAGTCTGCGTACTACTAGAGTGAATTTGCAGTGGGGCAGCTTCCAGTCGATTGATGACCTACCTGAGCCCCGAGTCCATTTGGATCATGATCTGTATCCATATTTCGGATCCGTGAGGTTAGATATAGTCCCTAGTTCTTTAGTATCCGATTGTGAGTCGGGTTTGGATCCGGTTGACACTGACGGCTGTTTGCACCTGATCTAAAACATTCCGCGGTAGTGTTGTAAACAGGCCTGTTATATTGATATATTTATCCTATGTTCGAGTTGAATAATGGATACAAATACAGATTTAGATATTATCCAAAGAATTTGTGAATAAGTCGGATATTCGGATTATCAGGTATATGATTAATATCTAATTAAAAAATAAAAAAATAAACTAACTTCTTAATAAAAAACAAAAATACTTAAAATTAGAAGGAATATATATATCTATATTATATATATAATATATATATTCTTAATAAATTAACAAAAATACTTAAAATTAGAAGGAATATATATATATATATAGATATATATTATATATATTATATATATAATATATCTAATATATCGATATATATATATATACACACACACAATTTTCACTATAGAAAAATATCTACAAAACTACTAAAATCTAGATAACAAAATTCATACTATAATTAGCCAATAACAAACTATAAATCATAAAGCATGCATTGTAATAAAAATATCAAACTTTCTCAAAAGATAAAGTCAATTAACATTAATGGTCACCATATATATGTTACTATATCAACCTCATCATCCCTGTCAATATTAGTGAGGATCAAAAGAAATCGGTCGGAGAGCTTAATACAAGGGTTTTTTTTTTTTCCTTCTATTAGCTTGTTTGTATACCCTATTGTCCATTCACACTTCACTGTTAGCCACCCCCACTAGGGATTGATACAAAGACCTCAGTAGATAACTTTCACTCAGTCTACCACTTGAGCTATGAATCAGGGTGTGTTTGATACAAGGGTTTAGCATGCATTATAGCTTTCGACTATTATTACTTTGTGACTAGTAATCAGTTTTGCATGTATAATGTATCTTTGGAAAATTATTGATGAGCTCTGTATGCTAACTATTGCCATATTTATTGGCCCCCAAATAATTTTTCAAAAATAGATCGTTTTAGAAGTTACTTTCGAATTTAAAGTTAAAATTTACAATTTTTTAATAAATTATGGATTTTGTTGTTTTAAGGCCTTTTTGGTTTTCCAATTAAGAAATCACTTATGTTTGACTATAATGATGATTTTATTACATTGTTTGTTTTATCCAAAAATCACTATAAAAATGATAGATTTATTATGTGAAAATGTAATGAATATAAGTTACTTTGCCTACTTCTTTTACAAGTTTATTTGACTCTTAATTTACGGGCCATAATTTCTTACCAAACGAATATTTAGAAATAACAATGATGACTCTTTTATTTTACATTTCATAGGAAATTTGGAAACCAAACAGGCCCTTGAGAAAGTTTAGGACTTAAAAAGTCTTATAATAGCTTAAAGTTCTAGTTTAAATTATGGGAAAGAGTTTGAATCAATTTAGAAATTTTTATTATTTTTAGTAAATTTATAAATATAGTGATTAGGGCTTTTCTAATTTGTATTAAGGAGCTTTGTAAATATGCCTTATTTTGACTTTTATTAATTATATTGCTTTTTTTCTTGTTCTTAGAGAGATTTCTCTCTCCTTATATATTCAAATGCTATTTTGAGGAGAGTAGTGATCTATTAGAGATAATTTTTCTCTATACAGTCGCTATATTATTTCGCATTAGAGCAAGGACTTTTCTCAAGTCGATGGCTTCTATCAGAAAGTTGGGTAATAATCTTTCAGATAATGCTCCAAAGAATACTTATATGATTGAGGTGAAGTTTGGGACCTTTTATCAGAAGTTCCAACATTAAATATAGGAAATGCAAGTGATAATCGATAAGACGATTGATGCCATGGTTCGCAGAGATATTTATGGTAGCATATGACCAATGACCGTTTAAGGGGCTTGCAATGAGATGGCTTGTGGTCTAATGCTATTAAGCAAATCAAATGTTAAGAAAGAAGAATGGACTTATGTAGATCAAAAAGTGCTTCTTGAGAAATAGATAAGTGGGCAACCAAGTAATTTCTTTTAATTAGGTAAAAAACCAATATCCATATCTAATTTTCTTAGGTTAGATGTGTGGCTTAATCCGTTAAGTGGATATCCATAAATTGGAGTACGCTGAGTCGGCCTTGATCCATATAGGGATCTAATAAATTATTGGATGGATCTTGATTGAGCCAACCTTACCGAATCATGCACAAGTCATGGGAAAAATATAAAATTTCACAAGTAATTCTGGCCATTCAATCTAGAGATTTGCTGATTCCACACGCAAGTAGAGTTGTCCATGTTTGTTTGCAAACATGGGAGATCTAATCACATGGAAGATCTAATCACTGTAGCTCACCTGATGAAAAGTTCAGATCTCATACATGTGTTGCTCTGACTACATGGGCTAGCAAACCTCTTCAATCTATGGACATATAAAATCATTGAATGTTTTGAATGGCTGGGATCAACTTTTATAATAAAGGAGGGACGTCCATAGCTTATACATGGAGGGGCCCACTTACTGAAATAGGTCTTACAACTGACTCATGTGGCCCAGCCAGCGGGCTAAGATTTCACTTTGGTAGTCCGTGGGACTACTTCCTATTACCCTACCATGATGTGTGGATGAAGAATCCGTAAAGATGGTAAACAACTCTGCACAATCGGACAAAAAATAGGACAAAGTAAAAAATGGTGAGAAAAAGGAAGAAAGAAAGAGAGGGTTTACAGACCATAGAAGAGCCATGAAAGAAGAACAAAAGCATGTGGCGGAGAGAGAGAAAGAGAGGGTTTACAGACATAGAAGAGCCATGAAAGAAGAACAAAATCATGTGACGGAGAGAGGGAAATTCTTTAGAGAGAGAGAGAGAGAGAGAGATTCTTTAACAAAAGAGAAACATCACTACGCAGAAAAAACTAAAGAAATGGACAGCTTTAACAAAGGAGGCATCTAAGGAAGTAAGGAAGAGAAGCATCCACTCTTTAGAAGGGTTTTTGGCTACGAGCATTCTACATTATTTTTCTAATAGTGGTGAATCTTCTAACACGTACAAGATACACGTCTGTGTCAATCTAGACCGTTGAATCTTTAATGCTTATGTTGATGAATCATAACACACAGGATGATCGAGTGATCCTGACTGTTTAATTATTGGGGTACCAAATGAACTTTTAGAAAGAAAATAGATAAGAGTTCTGAACTGAATGATGTTGAGATCGCGCTTTTAGGACATGATCTACAATGGGGCTCCATTTTGGACAGTCTGGATTGAGGCAAATGTACTCCACATTCAAAAAGGATGAGTCACTATCATTTAAAGTTGGTGCAACAGAGAGAGAGAGAGAGAGAGAGAGAGAGAGAGAGAGAGAGAGGCCCATTCCTTTAACAAAAGAAAAAACACATCAAACATAAAAGAGAAAAAAGCAAACACATGAATTATGAGAAAGAGAGAGAGAGAAGAGATGCAAAGACACATCATACACACAAAAATAATAATAAATAAAAAAATAAAATGAAGTCATCCTTGTGTTGAGAGAGAGAATCTTGGATAGCTAAAGATAACCCACTAACTTTAAGCCTTCGGTAAACACAAAACACATCAAAACTCAAAAAAAAATAAAATAAAAATCAATCAAACTACACCAATTTTGAGAGAGAGAGAGAGAGAGAGAGAGAGAGAGAGAGAGAGAGAGAGGAGAAGAAGAAGAAGAAGAAACCCACCTAAGTAATCCGTAAAGACTCGGCCATCGGAGAACCGGCCGCTCGGCTTCCCAGGAAAGGTGATCCCATATGGCACTTTCCACGAGTTAGCCAACAATTTCCTTATATTTCCAGTATCTGCATACGAGTCACCGAAGACAAAGAGCTTCTGCAATTGAGGGTTTTGGCGACGGTGGCGGTGATGATGATGATGATGATGAGAACCTTGCACTTCAATCCCTACAAAAAAAAAAAAAAAAAAAAAAAAAAAAAAAAAAAAAAAAAAAAAAAAAAAAAACCACCAAAAAAAAAAATCTAAGTTATACTGAGTTTTACTAAGAAAATTTACGAAATTCGAGAAATTCTCTCCTGACCAGCTAATAGAAAGATGAAAAGAGAAACGAATAAGAGCTTGTCTTTCTCCGTCATCATATCCACCGACAGAGTTCCACTAGCCTTGCCAAGATAAAGGATAGAGGATGAATGTAACCAAAGGTGATCTTGGGAGGCATGTCACAACAAAGAGCCTTTCAGCTATTTATATAGTGATTTCCTAACCACGTGTCATGGCTGCTGACCATGACTTTGGATGCTACGTAGCCTCTTCTCATTGACCTACTACAGGAAGTTGGGTGGGCCAATGTACGGTGGATTTTCTGATCAGGATGATCCTAACCTTTCAGACATTTGGACACTAATGGATGAACGAAAATGAAATGATCAAGATTGATATTTAAATGGTAAAAATCAGTTGATTGGGGTGGTTGCAATGGTTTAATAATTACAATTTTTGGTCTATGTCCCAACTAGGATGGGCCCTTGATTTTGAATGGTATCGATCAACCTAAATATGGGTAGTGTGCTGGATAAGCATACTCAATGCTATCTATTTATTGTGGTAACGAGCCCACTAGATTTAGGGCAATTATCATGCGCTTACCAAAGCAATATAGGTGAGCCCGGGCTCCGATTCCTTTTGGAAAAAACAAAAAAAAAAAAAAACAAACCAACCCATTCTACAAGCGGATTTCGTCCTGCCCCTGCCTGGAAAGAATCGGTCCAAGCAGGGGCTCTCTGGGTCCACCATGATGTATGAGTTTAATCCACGCCGTTCATACATTTTTTCAGATCATTGTAGTAAATAAAAACAAAAATGAGGCATATCCATTGCTCAAGTGGACCACTCAGTGGACATTGTAATCCTTCCATTCAAACCTTCATGTAGGTCTATGTGAAATATGAAAATTGTTTTTTTTTTTTTTTTTTCTCTTCATGTAGGTCTATGTGATATTATGAACAGGTTGGATGGAAAATAAACATCACGGTGGGCGCTAGGAAGGATTCAACGGTGGGTGTCATTACAACCGCTGCTTCCTATGGTGTGGTACAGTTGAGCCTTGGATCTGACTTAGTTTTAGGCTCATTTCTTAAAATGTTCTGAAAAAAAATGTACGAACGGCGTGGATAACACCTCTACAGCACTGTGGCCGGGGCAGGACGCAATCCGCTTCCAAAAGAATGATGGATGATAGACAGATGTTTAAATTTTTCGTTGAAATTATATACACGCCATATAAGTTAGTCAAATAAACTGTTCAGATGGGTCCCCCTCTATATATATGATGAAAAAAAAAAAATTACCCTTATTTGATTATCCGACTATGGGATTGGTGGACATTTATTGGACGGTTAAAAAAAAAAAAAAAACACACCACACACACACACATATATATATATTCTATGGTCCTATTTCAACGAACAAGTAGGAACCAGCGTTTAGGATTGTTCAACCAATCCGATTGTCGGATAGTGCGTTAGAGAAGGTATTTTCCACACTTCAATCGATTTAGCTTGAGTTAGTTTATACCACTTGTACGATTTCGAGTGCCTGTGTATGAAGCGTCAAACACTGCCCGAGCATCGTATAACTCATCCTTGTTATCGGGGAAACGGATTGGCTACTCGCCTGACACTAGCCCGGTGGCTGGTGGTCGGTGCTCTGTGGACCCTACCATGATGTATGTGTCTCATCCATGCCGTTCATCCATTTTCACAGATCATTATAGGGCTTCATCCCAAAAATTAGAGGGATATAAATATCAGGTGAACCACACCAGAAGAAAACAATAGTGATTGGATATCCACCTTTAAAATACTCTATGGCCCACTGTACTGTTTATCTGACATCCAATCTGTTGGTTAGGTCATACAGACCTAGATGAAGGTCAAAAATAAAGATAATCTTGATCCTGGGGCCCAAAAGTTTTTAATGGTCAACATTCATTCAACACTGTTTCCTGTAATGTGGTCCAATTGATATTGGTATATATCTCATTTTTGGTCTCATAATCTAAAATGATCTAGAAACATAGATGGACAGCATGGATGAAAGATATACATCATAGTGGGGCCTACAGAGCACCGACTCCGAACCATTGGCTGGTGGCAGGGTGAGTAGCAAATCCGTTCCCTGTTTTCGGAAGGGGAAGCGGATTGCGTGCCGTGCCACACGCCACCGACCTCGGTGGTGGGTTGACGTCATAAGTTCCATGGACCTCATATGTGTTATATCCACACCATTCATTCGAGTTTTGGATCAGGTTGATATTTGTGTTAACTCATCAGCATTTTGGATAGAAATAAATAGTATAAATATAACATATACATTGCCATGGGGCCCACAGAACTTGGTTTTGTCATCACGCGACCCATGTGGGTGGTGTGCAGCACACCAGGCAACGCTCCCATGTGTCTGAATAAGATTATGGACACGGTTTGGCAAGTGATACTGGAGGTGTCTATTAGTCGAACAGGATTGCGTTCTATACCCTTTCCCTCTAAAAGCCGGGAAAGGGTAGTTCTGTGAGCGGGCTTACAGTTATGTATCTGTTTATCGATGCCGCCCATCTCTTTTCTTACATCATTTTAATGAATGAGTACAAAAATGAGACAGATCCACCGCTCCAAGTGGACCACACCAAATAATAAGCTTTGTTGCATTAAATGCAAGAGTCATTTGTGATGTGGTTCACTCGAGTGTTGGATCTGATTCATTTTTGTACTTATACTTTAAAATATAATATGAGAAACAAAGGGATGGATGATATCAATAATAAGATATATCACAGTGGGCACTATCATTATACACCATGGTGCATTTATTTTATCCCCGTCGTCTATCCATTTCATTTTAGGGCTTGATCCCAAAAATGAAGTAGATCTAAATATCTGATGGACCACATCACAGGAAAACTGTAGTGATTGAATGTCCACCATTAAAAAGTCTTAGGGTCTACTGTAATATTTATTTGACACCCAACCTATTGATTAGATCATACAGGCCATGAAGGGAAGAAAACAAATAATGGCTTGAGCCAAAACTTTTATGCCCCAAGAAGTTTTTAACGGCGGGCATTCAATCAACATTATTTCCCGTAATGTGGTCTACTTGAGAATTTGATTTACTTCATTTTTAGGTTCATACCATAAAACGATCTAAAAAATGGATGAAGGATGTGGATGAAACATGTACATCATGGTAGGCCCCACTGGCAAGGTCAATAGCTGATGCGCATTCTCAGATTTGGTGTTAACCGGGTTACAAGTTGGTGGGTGTCACCTGACCGTAGGGCCACCTCAATATATTTGTTGTATATCCCTGATCATCGTTTCTGACCGTTTTAGAGCATGGTACCAAAAATGAAGTAAATACAACTCTCAAGTCGACCACACATTATAAGAAATTGTAGTCATTGAACACCCACCCATTAAAACCTCCCTCGGGCCCACTGTGACATTTATTTTCCATCCGAATAATTGATCAAATCACACATACCCAAGCGGAGGGAAACCACAAATATCAGCTTCATCTAAACATTTTGTGGCCCCAGTGAAAGTTTTTAGTTGTAAGCATTCAATCCATACTGTGGAGTCCACTGAGATTTGAATCTGCTTCATTTTTTATTTTTATTTTTTGAGACCATGCCCTAAATATAAGATTAAAAAACTGATGGATGGTATGAATATACAACACACAAATCAAGTGGGCCCTACGGCAACAGTTACTAACATGTTACCCCATTAACACCTAATGGGCCCATGTGACAACCAGAGAGTAAGTGGGCGGATTGCATACTGAGTAGCTCAGAGTAAACTCTGTGAGGCCAAGCTGATGCATGTCTCTTATAGGTGCCATCCATCCATTTTTCCAACTCATATTTCTGGCATGAAACCAAAATTGAATCATATTCAATGTAAAGTGGACCTCACTACAGAAAACAATGTGAATGGAACACTTACCTTAGGGCCACATAACTTTTGAATGACGGTGATATTTGTGTTTTCCCTTCATTTATATCAGTGCCACCTCATGCATAGGTGGAATGACAAACAAGCATCATTGTGAGGGTTGGGAAGGTTTTGGTCCACTTAGGATTTGAATATGCTTCAATTTTGAAATCATGCTATGAAATGAGCCGAAAAAATAGATTAGCAGCGTTGATAAAACGCATGCATGCGGGCTCCACAGAGTTTACTAAGTATGCTATAAGTTTACTTAGTAACTTCTTGATTGCACAATGATGCTTCCAATGGCAGCGCTGCTATTGGACTGCTATGCTGTCCCCACATTGATATATGTGTTTTTTCCATGCTGTCCATCCATTTTGGATGATATTTTAGGGCATGAGCCCAAAATAAGGCAGATCCAAATCCGAGATGAAGCACACCACTAAAAAAGAATGGCGATTGAATGCCGCTATTAAAAACTTCCTGAGCCTTGTAATGCTTATTTTCCACTTAGCCCATTGATCATGTTACAAGGACATGGACAAAGGGAAAACACAAATATCATCTTATCCAAAACTTTTGTGGCCTTGAGAAGTTTTTAGTGGTGTGCGTTCAATCACTACTGTTTTTCTGTATTGTGGTCTACTTGAGATTTTGATCCACCTCATTTTGAGTCTCATGCCTGAAAAATGAGCCAGAAAAATGAATGGGCAGCATGGATAAAACACATATATACATCATGGTGAGGCCCACCGAGCATGCAGTGTCATTAGGCAGTTGGGTACCATGGTAATTGATAGACCGAACCACTTTCAAACATAGACGAAGACATGTGGCCCAATCAGACGATGACAAATGAGGGCCTTACTTTGTTGGGCGAAGATGCCGATAAGGTGTTACGTGGATAAAACTTAGTGGTCCAAATCCCGGGGACACTGCGCAACAGATAACAGTAGTGATTGAATGTTGTTATAAACTTCCTTGAGGGTACCTTAATGTTTATTTGTCATTCAACGAGGTTACAAAGAGTTGGATGAAGGGAAAACACAATTATCAACTTGATCCAAAACTTCTGTGGCCTCCAAGAAAATTTTAATGGTGGGCATTCAATCCCTATATAGTCCACTTGAGATTTAGATCTACTTCATTTTTATGATCATCCACTAAAAGGAGCTGTAATAATGAATGGGTAGTGTACACAATACATACCTCAAGGTGGGCCCGATGGTCCGGGAAACAGCCACTAACATGTTACTTGGTGACACATAATTTAACTCCCATGTAAGACATTAGCGGGTGTTTCCTTAACCATGGGGCCCGCCTTGATGTATGTGTCATATATCTCCAATATAAGTTATATATATATATATATATATATAAGTATTTACAAAATATTTATATTAAGTGAACGTGATCCGAGTCAAATCAATTCGAACCGAATCAAGTTTTAGTCAAGTTATGAGCCGAGTCAAGCTCGACCTAGCCTGGATTTGGCTTTTTTTTAAAAAAACAACAGCTCAACTGGCCTCAAATCCAGTTTCAAGCTGAGTCAAGTCAAACTTTTCCGAGTCTAGTCAAGCTAGTTGACTGAGCTTTCTTGGTTTGTATACAGCTAAACATGGAAGGATGGAAACTGCATATATGCTCATAAACGAATAATCCATCCCGTGGCTGACGCAATAAATGGGCCACCAGCCAAAGACTGCACCTATCAGATATTCATGAGTGTGAACAAAGAAACTAGGCTTTCTCGTGGCCCATCCTTGTAACGTGAGGCCATCAAGACATAAGCTTCTCATCAGGGAAGCCCATGTACCCGTCCGAGAAATCACATGCACACTGAAACATGAATGTGGACCTCTTCTCCTTACCGTCCATTTCTTTTGTACTTGTGTGGCCCACTTGAGAAGAAGATCAATCTGATTTTTGTCCAAGTCATTCAGCTACCATCACGGCTCCGTTGGATCTCTAACTGTAGGGCCCACCGTGTTATATGCGCCATAAATCCACACTGTTCATCCCTTTTGACAACTAATTTTAGGGAATAATCCAAAAATGAAGCAGATACAATTTTTTATGTGTACCACACCACAGAAAAAAGTGGTGATTGAATAACATCCATTAGAAGCTTCTTGGGGCCACTGGAATATTTATTTGCCATCTAACCGGTTGAAAATGTCACAAAGACCTCGATGAATGGACCATGCAAATATCAGTTTGATCCTAAACTTTTGTGGCCCACAACAAGTTTAAAATAGTCTATTACCATTATTTCCTATGGTGTGGTCCACTTTGTTATCATCTTTAAAATAGACTGTTTTAAAGAAAGATAGACAGATGGCATGGATGTAAGGTAAATTATATATAACGTTGGGGCCCACAGTCAAGGATACAGCCATTATTCGTGGCCTCCTGACATCAGTATAGGCATTGCTCAGGCTTTTTGCGATTTTCTGTATTGATAGGCGTGGACCGCTACCTTTTTGTTGGAAGGAGATTGCGTACTGAGTTACTCAGTACGCTAAGTGTACTGAGTAAACGCTGTGGGGCCCACCGTAATTCATGCATTGTATCAACTCCGTCCATCTGTTTTATCATATAAATTTATGGCTTTAGTCTAAAGATTAAGCATATCCAAATATCAAGTGGACCACACCACCCGAAATGGTGTGAATTAAAGTCTACCATTGAAAAGTTCTTGGGGGGCCACAGAAGTTTTAGATCAAGCTGATATTTGTGATTTCCCTTCATCTATCTCCGTGTGATCTTATGATAAGTTTGGATGACAAATAAAAATCATTGGGGCCTTAGAAAGATTTCAACGGTGGAAATCAATAATTCCACTGTTTCCTGTGGTATGATCTACTTGAACTTTTTTAATACTTCAATTTTAAGCTCAACCCTTAAAATGATATGGAAAAACGGATGGACGGCGTGGATAAACCACGTGAATTCACAGTGGGCCCAACAGAGTTTACTCAGTACGACAAGAGCGTACTGAGTAACTCAGTACGCAATCCGATTCCCTTTTTGTTGGGAGCCGGCCTATTGCCTGTATCTTTGGATCATTTGATGGTACGATCCTGAAATTTATATATAAAAACGAAAGAAAATACATACACGCCGAGCCACCCACTCCGCTAACGGACGCGGATTGCGTCCTACCCCCGCCCGGACGGTAATCCGTCCGGGCAGGCTCTGTGGAGCCCACCGTGATGTAACTGTTTTATCCCGCCGTCCACCGACTTATTCAGAAAATTTTAATATGCGAACCAAAAAATGAGGCAGGTCCAAGGCTTGAGTGGACCACACCAAAGGAACCTGCACTGATATGACACTTACCGTTGAAGCCTTTCTAAGGCCCACGTGATTTTTTTTACAATAAAACCTATTCATAAGGTCACGTAGACGTGGATGGAGTGAAAACACAAATATCAGCTAGATCCGAAACTTCTCTGGCTCCCAAGAAGCTTTTAATGGTGGACGTTCAATCCCCACTTTGTGGTCCACTCAAGCATTGGACCTTCCTCATTTTTTGGTTCACATATTAAAATTTTCTGAAAAAATCGTTGGACGGCAGGATGAAACAGTTACATCACGGTGGGCTCCACAGAGCCCTGCCTGGACGGATTACTGTCCGGGCAGGGGTAGGACGCAATCCGCGTCCAGATCTGAATCTTTAACACGTGTGGGCCTGAAGTCCTTTGGATTGGTACCTGCACGATTACAACATGAGAAACATTGTACTGGTCGTCGCTAAGGTGCCTCGAAGGTTTGTTGACTGGGGAAAATTTTGAGATTGGCCCACTAGATTCACGGCCGCAGAGGCGGAGAGAACGAAGCTGATTGCGTCAGATTGCGTACTGAGTTACCCATTACGCTGTTCGTACTGAGTAACCTCTGCGGGGTTGACTGTAGATGTATGTATCTTATCCATACCGTCCATCTATATATCCAGATCATTTTAGGGCATGAGCCTAAAACTTAAGTATATCCAAGTCTCAAGTGGACCACATCAAGGAAACAGTAAGGAAAATGACGACCATCCTTGAAAATCTTTTTTGGGTCCACTGCTATGATTACTTCTCATCCAACCTATTCATAAAGTCACGAAGACATGAATGAACCAAAAATACAAATATCAGGTTGATATAAAACTTATGTAGCTCTAAAGAAGTTTTCAATGGTAGGCATTTAATTTCCATTATTTCCTTTGGTGTCTACTAAGGGCTTGTTTGGCTAGGCAGATCCCACGGTATTAGGAGGGATGGGACCGGCAATATCCTTGGATAGGCATGACGAGCCAAATAGATCCGGTGAACTTGTCCCACGATATGAGCAATCGTATGGATGTTAAGACAATCTACTGACATCACCATCATTACCTTAAAATTGATCCTATCCCTTGGTTGGATGGATTGGAAGATAAAATCTGGGAATATGCACGGCATGCCAAACAGACCAGTGAACTTGTCCTGGGATATAAGCAATCCCATGGATCTTAAGACAATCCACTGACACCATCATCATTACCTTAAAATTGATCACATCCCTCCTAATACCATGGGATCTGCCTGGCCAAACAGGCCCTAAGGGCATGTTTGGGTGGTGGGATTAGAAGGGATTAAGTGGGATGGGGTTCATCTGGTCTTGTGCCAATTCCACTCCATGTTTGGGAAGAATGGAAAAGCTTGGAATTACATTAAATGGAATTGCATTGGGTCCGTGCCAATTTCACTCAATGTTAGCAAGTTGTGTAGGTCCCATCATGATGTGTGGGCTATATCCACACCGTCTACTCATTTATTGAGATTATTTTAGAGCATGAGCCAAAAAATCAGGTAAATCTAAAGCTCAAGTGAACCTCACCATAGAAAGCAATGGGGATTGAATACTTACCATTGAGACTTCTTTGGGGTCACATAAGTTTTGGATCTACTTCATTTTTAGGCCCATGCCATAAAATGAGGTTACAAAACAAATGAACGGTTTAGATATAACACGTGTGTTATTCTCAGTAATTTCAAATGATGGTGGGTATATCCATTCAATGTACCACCGTATTATCAACAAAGCATGGCATTAATATTATTCCATGGCAATAGGGACAATCCAATGCGTGCAATTCCATTTAATCCCTGGCAATAGGGACAATCCCTGCTATGGGTAATAATTATGTTTTTTGAATCTCATCCCACCTACTCCCTTGTAATCCCACCGCTCAAACAGGCCCTAATTAAGTTTTGGATATGCTTTGAATCTTTATATACACCCTAAAATGAAAATCGGATGGACTGCATGGATAAGATGCATCCATCAGGATACTCGTTACCCAGTCGGCTCTTCGGAGAGAATGAGTACGCAGATATTCTTTTCCCAATTCCAACACGAGTGATGGAATTCTTTTCGTTCTTCTTAAAAAATGAATGTAGCTTTTGAATTAATCAATGCGAGTATTAAATAAATAAACGAACTGGGCATGAGTCTTTTACGAATGGGTTCAAGCCGTCAACTTCAGCGACGTGGAATGAGTAGCGGCGCGCTAACCTTTTTTACAATGGTGTGAAGGCTTGGTCGCCACGTGATGTATACTTTATTCATCCGTTTTCCAAAACCATTTTAGGGCATGACTTAAATTAAAGTATATCCAAAGCTCAATGCATCGTACCACAGAAAATAGAGGGAATAATGAAATCCACCGTTGAAAACTTTCTAAGGTGATGTTTATTTGTCACCCGACTTAGTTCATGTGATCACACAGAACTTGACGAAGGGAAAATACAAATATCAGCTTTTTATCCAAAGATTCTGCAGCCACTGGAGAAGTATTCAACGGTTGGGAATGCAAATTTCACTGGCATTGTGGTGGGGTAGAATTATAGAAAGATATTAGAAATTCCAAATATTATTAGGGTAGTCACCCGAGAGTTCTTGAAAATTTTTTTAACCAAATTGACCTTATCATTCGATCAATAGTTTATCGGGTTTTAGTGAGAAAGAAGTTACTTGTTATTCAATTCGGAGAAAGTGGTGTGGATGGAAGTTATCATTGTGCCTATTGAAATTTATATCCAATTCGTTCACTTTCTTTGAAGCCTTTTATTTATATAGGAAGATGGTAGCATCTTACTGACTCGTTGTGTGGCCCACAAAATCTGATAACATGTAACGGTGTTCATTTGATACGAACTATTTTTATTTTATTTTATTTTTGTGATGTGGTCAATCCGACGGGTGGATATTTATCATTTTTCTAATCATGGCCATTTATGAAATTCTAAGGTTAATAGATGGAGTGAATGGAGTGGATTTCACACATATGCCATAAATAACCCCAACCGACAGTGTACATGCGGTGATATAAAGGGACAAATGTTGCCTTTATTCGCTTATACAGAGGTCCTTCTTTCTTCTTTTCTAGAAAAGTGAAGATCATGGAATCCACTGCCATTGAGGGTCATTGTTTCTCTCTGGCATTTCTCTCATCTGAAAGCTTCTTCCACCACGATGTTAGCATTTCCAACGTCCTCCTGCGTTTATCTAACAGTTCTTCGATTACCCCAATATGTTAGTCTTTTTTAAAAGTAAATAAGTAAAATTAACCTTAAATCTCATCATTGTCGCATTGTGTAAAGGAGGATCGAAGTGGAGAAGTGGTTTCCATCCACTAAGGGTCATGATTATCACCTAGTAATTAAGGCATGATGGTCAAAACGTGAAGGGTCGCGATTGGGAGGTGTGAAGGGTCGAGCTTGACAACTAGAAATTGAAAAACTCAACCCTATACATTTGAGAATGTGAAGGGTTTGGTTGTCACGTGAAGAGAAATTGACAACTGAGGGATCAAACCTCAACCAGTGTCAGTTGACAACCACGACCCTGTTAACAGTTGTCAAATCTCGACCCTTTTTCAGTTGACAACCACGACCCTGTTAACAGTTGTCAACATCGATCATTGTTTATTAACACAACCACGACCCTGCTAACAGTTTTCAAACCTCGACCATTGACAATTGACAACCACAACCCTTCACATTGTCAAACCTCGACCTTTCAAGAGTTCAAACCTCGACCATTGTCAGTTGACAACCACGACCCTTGACAGTTGTCAAACCTCGATCATTGTCAGTTGATAACCACGACCCTGCTATCAATTGTTAAACCTTGACCATTGATAATTGTCAACCATGACCCTTCATGTTGTCAAACCTCGACCATTGATAAATGACAACCACGGCCCTACACATTTTCAAACCTTGACCCCTTGTATTGTCAAACCTCGACCATTCACGTTGTCAAACCTCGAACTCTAGTTGATTACATCCTAGACCCTTCACATTTGACAACTACGACACTTAATAGATGACAACTAGGGGTGTACACCGAGTCGAATCGAGTCAAGCTGGCCTCAACTTGACTCGGCTCGGCCACTAGTTGACCCTAGCTCGAACTCGGCTCGGCTCGGTCAGCAACTCGGGCCAGTTTGAGCCTCTGCAGCATTTTCACAAACACATGCTATGCACTTTCAATTTCTCACTGTATGTGAAACATCAGTAGCTATTTATAAGTATTTCATCAAACACCCTGTATGCAACATCAAAAAAAAAAAAAATGGTATTTGTTTCATATACATACCTTCCTTCCCACTAGTCGACACTTCGTTGAGTCATTTCATCAAACACTTTGTGAGCAATATCAATATCAAAATAACCGAGTTACCGAACTAGTTCGATCCGAGTTTGATTCGAGTTAGGGTTCGATCCGAGTCGAGTAGAACTCGGGCAACCTCGAACTCAATTCAAAATTTTTTTCGAGCTAAAAATATCAACTCAACTTAGCTCAAACTCAGCTTCGAACCGAGTTAAAAGGAAATTTTTACAGTCGGTTGCGGAGAACAACTGCAGAACACTTCTTTAAATGGAGAACTTTGCTTGATATTCGAACTGAATCTAGCATATGAGCATAGACTTGAATTACAGGTAAAGTTAAGAATTACTTGATTAGTGTTATGGATGACACTAAAGAATGTAAATGACAGATAAAGGTAAAGATTATACTAAGAAATGTAAATAATAAATAATTGAAAGATACATTTGGTTTGTTTTAGTTGGCATGAAACCATTTCTCTAGTAAATTACTTTTCTATTTATAACTTTAACTTGGCCTTCTTGATTTCTGTCAAGTAATAATGGTTGCTATAATCATTTTAGTACTGCCGACCCTTTGAAGCCTTTTTTTCTTCTTAACTTGTCACTTGTATAAATAATCACTCCAAACTTCTTCGTTAACTCGGCCAAGTTCCACTCAGACACTAATGCTTTATAGATGATGCGTATAGTTGGATAAATACCGATCATATTTTCATGAAATCCTATTCAAGTTTCTTCACGAGCAAAGTCCTCTAAAATTAAGGGCCTGTTTGTTAACGCTGAATTTTTGTACTTAACACGGAATTTGGAAAATATTCCTTGTTTAGTGGTGTTTGTTAACGCATAAGAAGGAAAGCACTCCACAGTTTTGTGTTAAAATTTTTCCGTGATGGGAGTCCTTTGTGTTGAAATTTTTTCATGATGGGAGTCTAGCTTAATGGGGATTGGAGAATGCACTCTGTGATTATTATTATTTTAATCCAAAATAATCGTTTGTGAGAGAGATTTTCTCCTTTGTGTCGTTGTACACATCTAGGAGTGTACACGGGTCGATCCGAGTCGAATTGGGCTCAACCCGGTCCGGCCTAGTCACCAGCCACACCCAGCCCGAACCCGGCCCGACCTAGTCACTGGGCCAACATGTCTAGCCCGAACCCGGCCCGACAGCAATCGGGCGAGTTCGGGCCGAGTTTGGGCCAGTTTCGAACTTTCGAGTTTGGGCCAGTTTCAAGCCTGAGTTCGGGCTAGTTTTGAACTTTATAGCAAGTTCATGGGAAGGACTTTGACAGATAATCCGCATCCCATTACAAGTTCATGAGAGAGAGGGAATATATTATAATTTTACTACATTTACATACATTTGACAAAGCATAAAATAAAATATTTTATACAAACTAAATACAGTTATACACTACTGACTACTGTTAAGGAGATTCATCTGCTAAGCCTGAGCTACTATCTAAATCTTCATATGCGTACTCATTCACCTCCCTTTCTTCAGAATGTGGAGATAACTTTTTATCACCCTCCTCTTTTATAGTTTGAATTAGATTTTTTAAACTATTTTTGTGAGAAGATTTATATGTAGTTCCCAACGTCCTGTAAAATGCACCCAGACTGGAGAGAAACTTAGCTGAATTCTTACTATTCCTTTTTTTTTTACCCGTGCAGCTTAAACCTACTTCGACATCATGTAGTCTTGGAGGACATCGCTGATGTGTAGAAGTCTCTTCCATACTGCACTTTAAGGTGAGTTGGAATTGTTTTTCTTCCAATGCTAATAATTTAGTTTCTTTCTCTGCCTCAGAAAGTTTGGATTGGGGAGTGGAAGCTTTTTTATTTGAATCAATAACTGCTTGGAAAAGAACTTGGATTTCTTTTGAGGCTTTAGGACACGGTTTTGCATTTCCACCCTGACAGGATAAGTGTAATCTGAGCCGATTAGTTTTGTTAACAAACTTGGCTCCACACAAAATCTTAAACTTTCTAAACTTTGAAGAATGGACTAAGGAACCATAGTCCCAAACGTCAATCGATGGTTCACTTGAAGACATATTTACATATTGTGTTGAAAAAGTATTTTAGACTTTTTTAACAATAATGAAATACTGATATAAAATAAAAGCAATTTATGAATTAAAAAAATAAAAGTCAACATAACAGATAAATAAAAGTAGAAGTCAGTAAACAGATGTAGAAATGCATTGCGCAGCTTGCATATCATCCATCAATATAACAGATAAATAAAAATAAAAGTCAGAAGAGTACCTATTACAGCATTTGCAAATTCAAATAAACTAACAAGATCATAGCATTCATCCCAAACATCCATCATATTGCTGTTGTTTCATGTGTTGCGGCTTCATTCACATTCTCCTCCTCTTCCTCATCAAGATCATAACCTCCTAGACTCAGACGCAACCAATCTTATGTACAAATTAATGCTTCCACTGTATCTGGTGCAAGGGAACTTCTAGTCTTGCTCATGACCTTACTCCCTGTGCTAAATGCAGATTCCGATGCCATGGTTGAAATAGGAACTAACAAAATATCTCGTCCCATCGTCGATAGTGTAAGGTATTTTTCTTCATTAACTCTCAATTTTCACAACTCCAAAACATCGAACTCTGAATCATGCCGTAGTACGATTAACTCTTTGATATACATGTCTAACTCTGATTCTTTCATGTTTGTGTCTGTATTTTCTTTTACTAAGAAAGACATGTAATCATTATCGAAGCTTGAAGCAACATGCGATCTAACTTTAGAAGCAGTTGGTGTGGACATTGTGGTTGTGTACGCCCTGTACAATGCTTCGATTACATCACGAACCTTCGAGGTTTTAGATATTGTCTTTTCATTAGGATAAATCCTCATGAAGATGTACTTAACATAACTCATCTTGCACCAAGGATCAAGAACAACAGCTAAAATGACAATCATCCTAGTACTTATCGAACTTCATTTCATACCACCTGTCATGAGTTGGAGAAAAAATGGACCGTCATCAACAGCTTTCTTCAGGGCATCCTTGATCTTCCACATAGTTGGAAGAAACATATTTGCTGTAAGAAACTTATTGCCAGAAAATATTTTCGTACAGTCATAAAAAACCTTCAAAAATTTGTGAACTTCTTTCGCTTTGATCCAATCATCTTCAGTAGGCAACCAATCATATGTTCTATCACGCGCTGCATATTCTGGAAATGTATGTTCCAATTCCCGGGCCGAATTCAACATCTCAAAAGTCGAATTCCAACGTATGCATACATCTAGCTTCAACATTTTTGGAGACTTCAAATTCAAACGTTGGACGATGGCATTCCATATACTCAATCTTGATGACGAGCCTCTTATGCACTTCACTCTCCCTCGCATTCTCTATAATTAGGTCAATTGATTTCAACCCTTCTCGTACAATTAAGTTAAGAATGTGTGCACAACACCAAACATGAAATATTTTTCCCTCAAAAAATAAATTGTCAGTTGCCTTGAACTGGTTACGTAAGAAGGATATTACATTGTCATTTGTCGAAGCATTATCTAAAGTTAATGAGCTGACTTTTTTTTTTCAATGCCCCAATCTCGTAGACAGTTGTAAATGCAATCTGAAATAACCAAACCGAAATGTGGAGGTGAAAGGTGGCGAAAGTTCAATATTCTCTTGCAGAGTTTCCAATTTTCATCAACATAGTGTGCAGTTAATGAAATGTAACCCTTTCTTTTATTTTGCGCCGTCCACATATCAAAAGTCAAATTTACACTTGAAACCGAATCTAAAAATGCTTTCAGTTTCACTTTCTCACTGACATACATCTTCATGCACTCCTTCTTCACAGTAAAATGGGAGACCTTCTCAAACTGAGGATTAAGGAATTTACTGTATCCCATAATATATTTCACTCTCTACCATCTTAAATGGCTGCTCATTAATAAATATAGCTTTGCAAACCACTCATTCAGCTTCCATTTTTCAAATTTATGAGTGGTAAGTGTACCTTCAAAAGCAGATCTTTGGACTTTGTAAACGATAGCAATTGTTGGACTGAAGGTGAAAGTCTAGG